>CM065306.1:5000000-6250000 GCA_033032175.1 Saturnia japonica | reverse complement strand
TATCGGTAAGAACAACTGACAAATATGAAAAATGACAAACAAACAAAAACAATCTAAAATCAAATAAAAAGTGAATGACGAATATTATTCCTTCATTTCTCGCGTAAAGTTGAAATAAGCCATTAGTTTCGGGGGAAACATGTCCAGCATAAAAAAGGCGATCCCAAACAAAACAAGACAGGCTGATCTAACTTTTCACTTCTTTCGCAATGAATACGGAAGTGTCACGTAACGTTTTAAGACATCTTTATTCAACTTTTTTAAGAATACGTCGAGTATGGCTGCGTTATAAAATGAATAAATTGAAACAATATCTTCGCATGAATATTAATTTTATTGGACAGTCAAGAAAGCCACCAGGTTGTTCATTTATTTACGGGAATTTAATATGCGATAATATGCTATGAAGAAATTTTTACGAAAAGATAATAAAAATAATTATTCTACTTATTGTCAGAGAAAGTAAAGCTTTAGGTTGATTTTCAAGACAATGTTCAGGATTTATCAACCCTTTGCACTACGAAATAAATTCTACACGAATAGCACATACGAAATAAATAATAGACAATATAAATTGTATGTCGTTTTCATAGGGGGATTTGCCCATACTCGCCACGCTGGGCATGCGGGTTGGCGAGCGCAGATATTGCTTTTTGTTGTTTAAGTGGGGGATGCTGCTGCCCATCCCCTAGCTTTTTTCCCCTTAGTCGCCTCTTACGACATCCACGGGTAGAGATGGAGGGGTCAATTTTAAGCCGGAACCACCACGGCACAGTCCCCAGTCCTCGGCAGCCCCGCTATTCCTAGTTTCGGTAGCGGCTATGGTAACGGCGGGGCAGGGGGTGCTAAGAATCCCCGGAAGAGTTCCAGCTACCGACCCTCACGACAAATGGCCATGGCAACATATAATAATCCCACTTTGAGGACTGACGAGAAGATTGTCGAGCTTGAAGAGGAAATAGACAAGTTACGCTGGGATCTTATAGGCATATCAGAAGTCCGAAGAGAGGGTGAGGACACGATAATCATGAAATCCGGTAACTTGTTCTATTACAGGGAGGGCGACCAACAGTCCCTAGATGGTGTCGGGTTTATCGTCCGGAAGTCTCTCATTAACAACATCGTGACCATCGACAGTGTGTCGAGCAGGGTAGCGTACCTGATACTCAGAATATCCAAAAGATATTCGTTGAAGGTCATACAGGTTTACGCACCGACCTCGGCACACCCTGATGATGAAGTGGAGGTTTTGTATGAGGACATTAGTAGGGCCATACATACCTCGAAAACTCACTTCACTGTTGTAATGGGAGACTTTAACGCAAAGCTGGGCAAAAGAGATGGTGAAGAGTTGGGAGTGGGGCAATTTGGTTATGGGAAACGGAACCCTAGGGGCCAGAGGTTGGCCGATTTTATGGAGAAAGAGGGACTCTCTATGATGAACTCTTTCTTCCAGAAGCCACCTCATAGGAAATAGACCTGGATGAGCCCCGATGGTTCCGCGAAAAATGAGATAGACTTCATCATGACCACGAAGAGTCAAATATTCAATGATGTCACTGTGATCCACAAAGTGAAAACCGGCAGTGATCACCGAATGGTTAGAGGCACATTGAATATCAATCTAAAAATAGAAAGGTCTCGCCTGATGACGTCTACGCTCCGACCCTCTAATGCTCAACTCCAAAACCCCGAGAGCTTTCAACTCGAATTGAAAAACTAATTCGATTTCCTAGATAGTTGCGTCTCCATAGATGATATTAGTAATAGGCCGTAGCAATAGGACTCAAAAGATATCAGATCAAACCCGAAAACTCATGGCGGATCGGCGTGGCATGGCACTGCAGTCTTCCGATGACGCTAAGTCCTATAGGCAGGTCAATAGATCTATTTATAAATCCTTGCGACACGATGTCCGGTCTTACAATACTAAAAGTATTAAAGAGACGATAGAGCGGAATAAAGGCTCCAAAGTGTTCGCAAGGAATGCATCTATTGGGCAGAGCCAGTTGACGAAGCTGAAAATGGATGATGGCAGCGTAGCGTCCACCAAGCCAGAGGTATTAAGGGAGATCGAAAGGTTCTATGGGCAGTTATATACCTCGTCAACTAAGCCTGTTACCAGCGGCTAAAGATCCGAGAGCCTGACCCGACACTATACCGAAGATATCCGACATCACCCTGTACGAGATTAGGATGGCCCTTAAGCAGCTTAAGAACAACAAGGCGCATGACGGAATTACATCAGAGCTTCTTAAAGCGGTGAACACCGTACTTAAGGTCCTGCAGAAGCTCTTTA
This sequence comes from Saturnia japonica, assembly GCA_033032175.1. Lineage (NCBI taxonomy): Eukaryota > Metazoa > Arthropoda > Insecta > Lepidoptera > Saturniidae > Saturnia > Saturnia japonica. The sequence continues at coordinate 6,247,701 of CM065306.1, read as the reverse complement.
ATTCCGTTATACTCGAGGGTAAAACGCCGGAAACGTGGGTGGCAGCGTGGTGGTCCTGTTCTTCAAGAAAGTGATACCTTATTGAAGAACTATCGGCCCATCTCGTTGCTGAGCCATGTTTATAAGCTGTTTTCGAGGGTCATCACGAATCGTCTCGAGCACAAGTTTGATGACTTCCAACCTCCCGAACAATTCGGTTTCCGAAAAGGCTTTAGCACCATAGACCACATCTATACGCTGCGGCAGATTATACAGAAGACTGATGAGTATAATCTGCCTTTATGCTTAGCGTTCGTGGACTACGAAAAAGCCTTTGATTCGGCCGAAACCTGGGCAGTGTTGCAGTCTCTCCAGCGATGCCGTATTGACTATCGATATATCGAAGTGTTGAAGTGCTTGTACAACAACGCCACCATGTCGGTCCGAGTACAGGAGCAGGCACGAAGGCAATTCCTTTGAGAAGAGGCGTTAGACAGGGAGACGTAATATTTCCGAAACTGTTTACCGCCGCTCTAGAAGACGCCTTCAAGCTCCTGGAATGGCAAGGACTCGGCATCAATGTCAATGGCGAGTACATCACTCACCTTCGATTTGCTGACGACATCGTAGTCATGGCAGAATCGCTGGAAGATCTTGGCACAATGCTCGATGGCCTCGACAAAGTTTCTCAACAAGTGGGCCTTAAAATGAACATGGACAAGACGAAAATCATGTCGAATGTCCATGTGGTGCCCACCCCAGTATCAGTTGGGAACTCTTGTCTAGAAGTTGTTGATGAATATGTCTACCTGGGACCAACAGTCCAGTTAGGTAGGTCCAACTTTGAAAAAGAGGTCAGTCGACGAATCCAACTCGGCTGGGCAGCGTTCGGGAAACTGCGCGACGTCTTCTCGTCCAAAATACCTCAGTGCCTCAAGACGAAAGTCTTTGACCAGTGTGTGTTGCCAGTGATGACATACGGCACAGAGACGTGGTCGCTCACTGTGGGCCTCATAAGAAAGCTCAAGGTCGCTCAGCGAGCTATGGAGAGGGCTATGTTTGGTGTTTCTCTACGAGATCGAATCAGAAATGAGGAGATCCGTAGACAAACTAAGGTAACCGACATAGCGAAAAGGATTAGCATGTTGAAGTGGCAGTGGGCGGGGCACATAGTTCGGAGAACTGACGGCCGTTGGGCCAAAAAGGTTCTCGAGTGGAGACCACGCACCGGAAAGCGCAGCGTAGGACGGCCCCCCACTAGATGGAAAGACGACATAGTAAAGGTCGCTGGGAGCCGTTGGGTGCAGGCCGCACAAGATCGGTCGCTCTGGAGATCTATGGGGGAGGCCTATGTTCAGCAGTGGACGTCCTACGGCTGATATGATGATGATGATGATAAATTGTATAAATTTAAGATATACATAATATAACATTTCTACATTATACTATAGTTGTGTGCAAACTTAACAGCTAACTTTAAAAAGCGTCTTATCTTAATGCCAGATCATACTCAACATCAAGAATATAATATTCATTCGTATGGATTCCAAAGTAAACCCACTTATTATTGTTCCAAATTTTTAAAACAAAATAGGTACCGTCAACCGCCCTAACTTTTCACGGATTTTGATATTTTATAGAAAAGGTATATACATTGTACATTATAATTGGCATTAATTTTTTATTACTTTTGCTTTTCATAAGCCCTTTAAAATGAAGTCTGACGTTAGCGGCTTTATCGCTTTTTAACAACTTGCTAGTTAGATCGATATGCTCGCTTTCAACCGCTCGAATTCGATTGTAATCTGTCTAATTTACAGGCGCCTATTAATTCGTGTTTATATATTATAAACTTACAGTGCCCGCGGCTCTGTACTCGTTTATTACACAATATTTGTATTATTTATTATACACTCATAATTTTTTTTTACTCATACATCATTGACAATGCTTATAATATATTCAAACAAGCATCATATGCTTCCCGTGTATAAAATTTAAGGAAAATCAGACGAGAATTAATTACTTTTTTTACGATTCGTAAAAATACTAATGATAATTTTTATACACTATCAATTATGTAACGACGTATGCTTCCCGTCTTCAAAATTTCGTCAAAATGGACTGAGAATTAATATTTGTTTTTAACAATCTCTAAAAATAAAATTGGCAATTTTATAGCCTATAATTTGAGAACTAAAAAAAGCTTCCCGTGTACAAAATTTCATGAAAATCTTTTTAAGCCGTTTTGTGTTCAATATGGAAAAAAAGATAGAGAGCCAAAAAAATTAATGTCATATTCGTGATCTGTGATCCGTTTTAATAGATATCTATGTCTATCTATAGACATAACTACATATTTAATTATATAGATCAATGCACGAAGTTAAGTTCGAAAGCGGAAAACTATATTTCTTCCATAAATTCCACACCACGACTACATTGATCTAAATGTGGCAATTTGTACAATATTGCATGGCCTTATAGAACATATGTCAAAGACAACAAAAATAGTGCAAAGAGATATAAAACTACTTTCAATATAATACATATTTTCACTCCTGCTTCTTAAACTTAATGAAACTGCTAAAACATCACTTCAGTAGCGTAACGTAGCCTCCCGAGGGAAGTTTTCGTTTCAAAATAAATTCACTTCTAAATTGGAAAGCAAAAGAATTGTAAAAACTCACCCGGTCCGAACTGCTGGCGCGGTGTATCTGCAATTTTTATTGTGAAAGTTTACTTCACAAACGTACCGAGAAAAATGTACCGACACAGATTCGTATTTTTGTAGCGGAAATAAAATACATTTATAAAACATAGACTTTATTTTTATTCGTTATATATTTTAGCGTTTGTGAAGATGTGGCCCAAAATGTTAACATGCTAAGCCTAGTGGGAGAAGTGGCTCTCAAGTGCAACTACCGGAACACACCTTTATGTGTTTGGCGATAGTTTTTGAACTTGAGCGTGGTAGCTAGGCTGAGCGAGCTTTACAAAAAGCCTTACGACCATGTTATGATTTCATTACGATTTTTTCCTTCACTGAAAGCTCATACACTATATAACTATGTGAACGTCTTTTATGTTGAGAATGAAGGAAAACAACGTGAAAGAAAATATTAACATAATATTTTTTTTTATCCTTTTCAGATGACGATGTGGCCCAAAATGCTGTGGACTGTCTGTTAAGTGGAGCTACCGGAGCATACCAATTGCGGCTTGAGTACAGATTTTCAATAGTTTCATCACTGTTTTCTTTCATCGAAAGATTGAGTGATAGCTAATCAAACGGACATTTGAAAATGCCCTACCATCACGCTATGGTTTTATCACGAAAGCTCTTGCTCATTGCAGGGATTTGAACTGACATCGATCGACATGTGGTCTGTACATGCTACCACTAAACAATCATTGCTTCAATCACCCCATATTAAGAAAAAATTAGAACAATTTCAAAGTAAAATTGTCATAAAAACTTCACTGTGTTGAAATTTCAATCATAAGTATAAATTTCTCTAATATAACATTACTAGTTGTACTTGCGACTTCATCCTCGCAGAATTTCGTATTTCAAAAACAGTGATAGTAGTTGTACTAAAATTCATCATCGGCGATTTCATTGTGTTTTGTGAATGTCACAGATTACCGAGATGCAGCTGGATTACGATTACGGCACGGTTAGTAGTCAGCCTTGACTCAGATTCACTACATTCAATCGGTCGCTATTCTGTCTTACGTCTATGCTATAAATTTAACCTGATACGTCGTTCCCTACAGTTTCTTTTAGTATTTGATTAAGCAACAAGTCCGACTTGACGGTTTTTCCCATTTCTTTTGTACGAACGGATCTCACTCTTTTTCAGAGCAATGGAATACTAAGAAAATCCCGTCCACTTTCTACTAGGCATTTTAGCCAAATATAAATTACATTGCAAAAAACTCTGCAGGTTATAAAATTTAAATTACATGAAGGGAAAATAATTTGGATTAATTTTCTATAATTTTACTTCATTTCACTATATATTTAAAATATTTGACCGCATTACAAATAGATACATTGTTTTTTATATATTCATAACTTAAACGCAATTTATAGACCATAAAAATATCCATGGGTATCCATGTATAAATCATAATTATACTATATTTCATCAAATTGGTTTCAATACTTATTATTGTGCGATTGGCGTATAAATTTAAAAAAAGGCAGACAATAATTTCAAAAAAAAAATTCTGTCCATTAATGTACAAAGTATTTTTTTATCAAATATCTTTAATGTACAGATTTCGACTCTTTACTGATTTATTATAAGTGTATAGATTTGGCGTGGTCAAATAACATCTTAAGACTTGAGTGAGACACCCAAACTAAACTCACCTGCACGTAGTCACCCTGCTGAGTGACGAACGAGGAAATAGCGACAGTATAGCGGGGTATTTGATATGTACAGCCCGACTAGGTCGCAACCATCATGCGTATGGTGAAAAGCTCGTCATAGTTATCCACTAATGCACGTCGTGTTTTGGGATCAGTTGGTGCATGTCTTGTTTATATTTACTCAGGCCAGCATCAAAACTGTGACTGGCAGTAAATCGTTGATCTTTCGGTACTACCATCAGAGATAAATTTGGCTAGCTACTATAAAAAAAATGTGGATAGGTTTTCACTCGATTTTATTGTTATGTATAAGAATTGTTTCCATTCTCAATTTAAGCATAGAATTTACGAACGAGAGTTAAAATAAAAAGCTAATAACTTTACTTTACCTGAAAAGTATATATCCATAAAGTTGAGTTCTGTATGTAACCCGAGATTAACCTAAAAGTTCAACGGATTCGGTATCGCTAATAGGGTCAGAAAAATTCGGATAGCACGAACACTGGGTTAAAACCAGCCGACTTTATGTGACATGAAACTGACTAGCTGATATATTGATCAATAAACCGTCGAATGAAAATAGACACTCCAATATTTGCTTCAGCTTCATATTTAATCTTATACCTTTTCTTTAAAAACTTTAAAAGGCTAATATTATTTAAAAAAAAAATTGGTATATGCTGTTACATACATTGTTAACCTACTTCAATAGAAGACGGGAGGTTACTCAATTCAAATGTATATATTTTTTATGAATGTTCAGCCCTAACTTCTTTGTTTATGAAGCGATTTGGATGACTCTTTTTTTGGATAGGGGATGCCTCAAGGGTGGTCTCATTTGAATTTCATTGGCATTAGACATTCAACTTTGAAGATACACAAGGGAACTCTTCAAAATCATTGAAGTCAAAATGATTGTTACCCGTATTATTATGGGATACCTCCCGTTTCAAACAAAAAAAGAATCATCCAAATCCAAATAGATTTATAAACTGAGAATGTAATCCCGTAAAATAATTTCAATCCAGGTTTTTGCAGTATCCAGCAGGGTGGACTTAGACCTCTGAAATCAATCGTAATAAAGACATAATAGACTTTATTTTCATTGTTTTGATTTTTACCCAAACTCAACAAGTTTTTTACATAATAACCTAAACATCAGAAACATAAATTGGCATAGTCACATAAAATAACAATTGGATATATTGTAAACATCATAAGAACACTAAACATGTTTTGGAAATGGCTTCATAAAAAAGTTAGAGTATTAATTGTGTCGTTTGCTAAACGGCTCCTGGTTATTGCCCACAAGATAGCTAGCGGTTGAAAAAGGTCACTCGGCTTCCACGCTGGTTGGTACAACAGTAATTAGTGCATTATAGGAAAATTGAAAATATGTACGCGCGTAGAGTAACACCTATGGTCTATGCGTCTCTGTAATCCCGCCAGTTCGGCAGGATCTCACAAAATTTCCACGGAGATCAGCCCCGCAAAATTAAATGTGGGTATCCCGAGATTGTATTCCCTGGTTGCATTAGATCAGCGAAACATCGGTTCAATAACACTAACGCCTGACAGTAGAGGAAAAGAACAAGGACGTATAAATGTTAGTAAATAAATTAAATTAGTAATTTAAATTATTAAATCAAATTTAAAATTGGTAACTATAAGTCCTTATTTCTACTTTAATAGTCATGATTATTACCTACTTACTTACTTTTTACTTACTTTTTGATGTTGTGATAACATCAAAAATTAAATTGTAATTTTCCATATTGTAGTTATCCAACATTATTCTTACCTATAACGGGCAGGGACCATTTTATAATAGTCACAATGTCATTTAATTCTAGCTTTATTTGTATAATTAAGACAACCAGACTGGAACATTTCTCGGCGCTCTGAATCTAAGCGAGGTATATTATCTTAGGTCGTTATTTTTAATTTAAGGACTAAGTTCAGGCTCCAATTCAGATTAGAAATTATCTTTATTAGAAAATATTGAAGTTAAAGTTGTAAATAATATTAATTTTAAAAAGAGGGCGTGTGTGTTACATTTATTATTTTGACGTCATCAAGATTATTTTTAAGTTACACTAAATTAATTTATAGAAATCTAAATAATTATATTATATAAGAGGAAACCGTTAATGACTGACTGATTGATCTATCAAGACAATCGCTATAGACAAAAGATAACCGCTATGAACGGAATTTTTAAAATTCAACCTCTAAATGGCTCTATAACGGGGTTCAAAATTTGTATGAAGAAATCATATAAGAAGGCGCGGTGGAGAGTTGGTCGAATAAATTCAATACGGGTTAAACCGTGGGCGTAGCTAGCAAAATAATAAATCGGATTGGAAAACATAACACTGATTTTAATACTTGTAATTTATTTTTGATACAGTAATTTAACGTCAAGTATAAATAGAGCACCATAATGAAACAAGTTGTCTAGCTAGCAACTCCATGGTGAAGACTTTTTAATACAATTTGTAGTAATTATATTACTAAAACATTTATCTATAGAAACAAGACAATTTTTTAACAAAAACAGAAAATCAACTTCCAATTATTTTGGAGGAGCTTCGTGGTATATCTTTGAATTTAAAGATCCAACACCAATAAAATTAAAATATGACCACCCATGAGGTATCTCCTATCTAACAAAAAAAGAATCATCGAAATAGGTTTATACTAAGATGCTATGACTGAACATATCCATATTCAGATTGAGTAGCCTCGTCTTTTTTGAAAACGGTTAATAAAATGGTTGAGGTCTACCGTTGTGCGTGTATTTCGCGAAAACTACTGGATAGATTTTGATTATTATAATTTTTTTGACTCCTTAGATACTTAGTCCTTATCTAGAGAAAACCAATTTCACGATATATTCATTCAACAAAAAGTTGTTAAAGTTTTAAGAAACCTAAATTTTTATAAGCACTGCGTTGTCAACGATGTGTTTTCATGCCGTGGTGTTTATACATATAACACGCCGAAAGACAAAGTTTCGCATATCAACTTTTATATTATTAATTAATGATTTATATCTGGGCGACCGAACTGTGCTCGGTGTCTTATAAACAAAAAAAGAAAAACACCTATCTAAGTATACTTGGAATGTAAAACATTATCTAAATGCAAAGTCTCATCGAAATCGTTGGAGGTGTTTCCGAGAAACCAATTACATATAATATATATATATATACAAGAATTGCTCACTTCATATAATAAGATAATACTGTTGTCATAGTGTTGATAAGTTAAAATACAAAATATTCAAGATCTTACTGTAAAGTTTTGAAGTTTATATTGAACCCATATATATCTGTTTAAACAATTAATAAAATTGAAATTTATGTTTATATTGTCAAAATTTCAGTTTTTTACTAAATGCATATGAAAGTAAATAAGACACCTATAACAAAAACCCATTATTAAAAATTTTGCCTGTCTGTCTGTCTGTTTGCTCCGCGTAATCTCCGAAACGGTTGGCCTGATTTTGACGCGACACCTACTGGCAGATAGCTGATGTTATAAGGAGTAACTTAGGCTACTTTTATTTTAGAAAAAATATTACAGTTCCGTGCAAATAAACAGAACGGCTATGTTGAATCTATTCGGGTGCTTAAATAATGACTTACGCTGTTTAAGCCGTAATAGATATATCAAATTAATGTACTACATTTGTAGTACATTGCCCCCTATTACATAGGACCTAAAAACATACAATTAGTGCACTTCTGCCTAACCCTTCGGGGAATACAGGCGTGATGGTGTGTAATTGTAGATATAAAAAACCTACCAAAAAGTCAGCGGGAGCACATGTCTATTTTCTAAGGATCACTCATAATAAGCATATAACCGGAAGTGGAAGTAACGTATGCTCTATCGACGGCATTCTATAGTCTGTAGGCAATGATATTGTTATTATAAGTTTTGAAATAATTGATTTTTTGCCTAAAATATGTCCAACTTATCAATATCTTAAATTCTTTTGGAACAACAAGATACACATAAAATTATTTTAAATTAAGATGTTGTAAAAAACATATAGTACAAAAAATGGTATATCAGTATTTAACACTGTTTTCACACTAAGCGTGGATATATTTACACATACGCTACATGTGTCTAAAAACAAGAGAGCTATTTGCAGATTCAAAAATTTTGTCATCGTTTCTTGATATACTCGTATATTATGTAATAAATTTCATTATAAAAGAGTAATATTCATTAAGAACCTGTGCTCGCTCTGCTGCTTTGCAGTCGAGAGGGTGTGATTGGCAAAAGATACGCAGTATTCAAAACCCAGAGCTCAGAAGTAGTAACCTATTATGACTGGCCTCAGAACTAGTCTTTTCAAGGTTGGTTCTACAAAACTTATTTATAGTAGCATGGCAAAGTGACTGTCCTGTGTCTAATGGTAAGCACAGTTCAATCCGAAACAACGACTACCAAGAGATCGACAAATCATCGCGCGTCTCCGCTGTCATGCTGGCCAAAGGTCTCTCGGCAGTAGATATTTACTGGCTAATTCTAAAACGCAACACACTATTTATTTATTTATACTAGCGGGCACCCAATGATCGAAATTCGAACAGCGACTTTTTAATCATAGACTATTTTCTGTTAGACATTTGCAGTATGAACCTAAACAATGAATACTATATCACTTGCTGTCACTTTTCATTGAGTGACAATGTCAATATTTTGGGGGGTCTTAGTTTAATGGTACTGGTCGTGTTAGGATTCGCAGTATAATTTATTTAATTTAATATATTAGTAACAAATATTATAGATAAATTTTAGCTTACTGCACTCCTTCCCCAGATAAACTTTAACCATGTCAAATTTCACAGTCTTCCGTGCACGCAATACCCTTAAAAAGGGGTATCTTCAAAGTTTTTGCTTCTTAATAATGATGATGTTGATAAATGGGTTGCCAGTGGCCCACACACTATAATACAATTATAATTAAAATTCAAAACATTCTCAGTGTACTTTGAAGGTCACCACCGCATGCCGTATTAATGACCTTAACACAATAACCGAGTAAAAAAAAGAAATGACAGCAATGGAGTCACACTGAAAGAAAGACACTGTGTCGGATTTATCACCATGTGTATGGTGGTCATGACTCAGTATGGTTTAGATCCCTACCTGTAGCTGATCTCGGAACACGACACGCCTAAGGGCCTGCGCAGACGAAGGACTGTCGTCGGGGTACTTTTTTATCCATCAAAATAGATCGTTCAGAATTGAATCGCTTAATGTACACAATGCACTAAACTCCCGCATACAATATCTAACAATCCGCGATTAACTGTATGTTTAAAAATAAGAGTAAATTATTGAGTAAAATTATTCTATAGATAAAAATCCTAAAATAATACAATTCTGGAAAAATTACATAATTGTTTATTTCATTAATTTTCCCTTTGAAAATTGAAACGCCGATTTCAAAAACAAACGGCATTATTCATGAAATATGAACATTGACTCTTGCGTTAGTTGTCAAACTTGTCACTGTTATCATATAAAATGAATGATGACGTTACGGGACCACAATACATCGTTTTTGTGGCGTACTTTTTATTTCAATTTAAAAATATTTATAAATCGCTTGTTATGCTGTATAATGAATAAGGATTTTTTCATAGCTATTGTTTTCAAAATATAAAGTGTTTAAAACAATTTTCCATATGTCAACTCCGATATACGGTATATTTTTGATGGACAAAATATTCCTACCCCAAGGACTGTCTCTCCTCTAAACAAGCTTTAAGTGTTCCACTACCTTGGGTTTTACACCTGTAATATGATAGTCGCTATCCAGTCGGACACAATTGTCGTGAACCCCCAGCTCTTTTAAATATCAAGCATTTTGAAGCAATGATGACTTTGTAGGCATCGTGTACGGACTTCACGTCGATCGACGTGAGTTCGAATCCCTGCAAAGAGCATTAGCTTTCGGTGATTGAAAATATCGTGGTGAAACCATAGTATAGTGGTAGGACTTTTTCTAATGTCCGCTTATTTAGATACCGCCCTCAATTTGAAAATAAGTGTGCTCCGACAGCTGCAATTTACTATCAGTATTCCACTAGGCTTAGCGTGTTGGGCCATATCGTCACTTAAGATCAGATGGTAGTTTGTGGTCACAAAGCTAAACCTATAACGATAAAAAAAACCTCGGTAATGTTTAACTACAACCTTTAAATCGATCGATATTTATACAAGGTCGTTTCTTCCTAGGTGAGGCTAAATTGAACGTCGACGGTTGAAGCTCAGCGGTTATCGCTTCACTGATTTGAACCCCTCGCACCCCCTAACACTTAGGGTTGTAATCTAAATAATTATCAGGTAACTACTAATATTCGTATAGTATAAATACATAAATTCGTTGCTGTCATAACAAGTGATTTTATAAGAAAATTCTAATTGAGTTCCCGGCCAAATTTTTTCAGTTAATAGAATCAAAGGAAATGCATTTATTTTTCACATACAAATGTATATGCAAAATAAATAAACAAGTGGAAATAATAAAGAAGTAAAAGTAAAAATAAAAATACAAGTGTTCAAATACTGTGCAAAGCAGAGGCCTTAAAAAATCGTTTACACGCTACTAAAATAAATCTTAAGACCCACATATATTATACTTTTAAAACAATGAATCAACCATCAGACGACTCACAGACGTACAGGATGCATTTCTATAAGACACAAACTGCTGATTAGCATTATCAATAGAGAGTAATTCTATAACTAAGATGTCAATAATATTAACAAAGTGTGTGTTTGAGATGTCTGTGTAAAATAGGTCAGCATTCCCAAATCAGCATAAATATGCTAAGGGAGGTGACACCTCCAGCGCTGATTTTCACAACAAGCCTTTGCTCAGCAATGGAGCAATTATTATCAATTTCTTTTTTTTTTGGCATGATGATTCAAATATAAATAGGATTATGCCTACCTACTTTAAAGATCTTTGGACTCAATATTTGTAAATTGTAACTAATTAATTAACGCTGATTTTATACATATACATAAAATATATATTTTTTAATTAATTGTATCCATGCGTGCGGTCAGGCCTCGTAGCGCAGTGATAGTAAGCCCTAGGTACTATTGAGCTGAGAGGTCGCGGGTTCGATCCCTGCGCAAGGCTGGCAGGTTGTGTGATGAGCATAATTGTCCGTTATGTGTCTGGGTGTTATAAATATCTATAGTATGTACATCACCTGTTTAGTTTCCGTAATACAAGCATTTCTTAGTTTGGAATTAAATGTTTGTGTGTGAACTTGTGTCCACATATTTATTTATTGATATTGACAACAATCATTTTAGTCAAGTCAAAATGGGTCTATAAAGACAAATAAAGCTCTAAAACCATCGTTTTTTTTTTTACTGTATTGACTAAGCATATAGTTATATTTGATTGTAAATCCATATGTAAATCAGTCGGCTTTCGATTTCTTTTAATAACTCCAATAACAATCATTTCTAGTTTTTGGCGGGATCTTAAGCCCATGCTGTCTGTGGTTTTAATTTTCATTCATTACATTATTTGACCCTATATTATGTAATATTGATGTCATTTTGCGTGATATAAGTAGTATAAGACTATAATAGAGATTATTGTGCATATGTGAAGTGGAATATAAATGTAAACTGGAAACATGCACTTTGAAATGTCACAAAAACTCCCTGAATAGTTCTAGCAAGGGGCCACCATCTTATTAGACTCCACTTTCAATATTAAAAAGTACTACCAAGGCTTAAAAACAATGACACTGGCAAGTGCTTTTTGCGGCACCATAATAAGAATAAGAAGAAGACCTTCATTTCGAAACAGTTTAGAAACGTTTTTAATTTTAAGAAAATCTAGACAAGTACATTTTCACAACAGGTGTTTTCAACTTTGCAGCCCTAACGTTTACTCGCATAACTCAAAACGATCTACACCCTCTCACGTTAGCATTTAACAACCCACTGCAATATTCACACTGCACCGGTTCAAATTTGCGTTTAGTACCTCGAGCAGTCTTTCTCTTGGAGAAATTCAGTTGTTAAAATAAATTGCTACGGATTTACATATAAATCGTTTGAGAGGTAATACTTTATTTTTACGTGGCAATTCTAAATGTTTTTATGTTTAAATTTGAGCAGAAACAACTCCATGAAAAAGCGCTTTAAAGAAATAATTATAAGTAGGTTTTTTTCCTGTTAATACTTAATTAAATACTATTTTTTATACGTTTGCAAAAGTTTTGGAAGAGGTAATAAAAAAGGGTTTTTTAGACCAACAATGAAATAACAGCGTACTATCTAATATATAGTTAGCTATTTTGGTTTGGTTAATATATATTTTTATTATTTTATTATTAAAATATGAATATGAGGACACAATTTCCACACGCGACCATTGAATTCCAAACAGCAAAGCTTGTAATATGGTAACTAAACAGCTGATATACAGAAATATATAGATATTTAACACCCAGAAACACACAACTGACATTTATGGACATCACACAAAGTCAGTCATGGGCGGGGATCGAACCCGCGGCCTCTCGGCTCAATAGTAGCGTTTACTACCACTGCGCCACGAGGCCTGTCAATTGGCCTGTTATTATAATTAGTCTGGCCATAAATACTGTTAAAAACTTTAATTATTTCAACTTTCTAATTATTTTGAATTTGGAACAAGTATATTATTTTAAAAATTTCTTTCGATTTTGCGCCATTTCACATATTTTTTCGTGTTCATTATCAAATTACAATATGGAATGGGGTGTTAAAGAAAATAAGATTGCAGTGATCGCCTTGCACAAAGTGGGTATGGAGCCGTCGGTCATATTCCAGACACTTCAAAAGCTTGGTATCAGTCGTATGTTCATATATCGTACTATCAACAGATACAACAACACTTCCTCTGTCGAAGACCAGAAAAGATCTGGGCGGCCGCGTGCTGTTAGAACTGTAAAGGTTGTTAATGCTGTTAAAACCAGAATTCGTCGAAACCCCATTAGGAAGCAAAAAACCTTATCGCGAGAAATGAAGTTTCCCGCTAGGACTCTGTCGCGTATTATAAAACAAGACCTGAAGCTCGGTGCTTATCGTCGATATACAGGACATGCCCTAAATCAATTTTTACAATTAAAGAGAGTGGATCCATCAAAACGCCTTCTGTCTTGATACGCAGGTGAAAGGCACAGAAATATCCTCTTTACCGATGAAAAATTTTTACGATTGAAGAACACTACAATAAGCAAAATGATAAAGTGTACGCTCACAGTTCTAAAGAAGCTGCTCAAGCGGTCGGAAAGGTACAACGTGGTCTTCATCCTGCGTCAGTGATGGTTTGGTGGGGCGTGTCTTATCAAGGAGTCACAAAACGACATTCTTGTGAAAAAGGAGTGAAAACTTCAGCCAAAGTGTATCAAGATACAGTCTTGGATCAAGTTGTGAAACCTCTCAGCAATACACTTTTTAAAAATATACCGTGGACTTTCCAGCAGGACTCTGCACCTGGTCACAAGGCACGAACTACCCATGCCTGGCTTGAAACCAACGTTCCGGACTTTATAAGAGCTGAAGACTAACCCTCATCTAGCCCAGATCTCAACCCTTTTGACTTCAAATTATGGTCAGTTTTGGAGGACATGGCCTGCTCTAAACGACACGGTGACATTGAGTCTCTTAAAAAATCTTTGGAGCAAGCAGTGGCGTAATTTCCCTTGGTAACAGTGCGTAATCCATAGATTCTTGGCCAAACAGATTACAGGCCTATATAAAAGCCAAAGGTGGCCATTTCGAATAGAATATTTTTTTACTGAGACTAAAAAATATGTAGGTATAAATTTTAATAATATTACATTACTTCATTTAAAAAAAATGCATTTTCATTAGTAACAGAACTTATGTCCGGACTAGGTATATATCTTTAATTGGTTTCTCAGAAGCGGCTTCAACGATTTTTATAAAATTTTGTATTTAGTTAATGTTTAACATTCCAAGTATACCTACATAGGTATTTTACTTTTTTTGTTACATACCGAGCAAAGCTCTGTTGTCCAGATTTTAACTTAATTATATAGTAAATACATGAATATAAGACTATAATGTAAGTATTAATTCAGGTATTTTACGGTGTAGGCATCTACCTAATTGTTTTTTTTTACAACCCATTTTTCAATATTTTTATTCACTATATCTTAAAGAGAAAACCATTCCTTAATATAGTATGAAAGGTTTCATTACTACCTAAGGTTATGAATACCAACGAGCAACTAAAGTATACCATATACAAGTAGTAAAACGGACTACATAAGTAGCATGAAAGAAGACACGATGAAAATATAAGCCACTTAACACAGAAAGTCTAGAATGTAGACTCGTAAAAGACGTATTAAACTTAATTTAGTCACCAATCCGGAGTAAAGTTCTCAAGTTCTTTAAAAACATCACAAAAGGAATTTCTCCAGGGTCTACTTTTAGTTTGACTTAGTCTTATTAGTGTTTCATAATTTAATCTTTTTTACGCTGAATAGAGTCACAATACAACAATATTATCCACTGAAAATTGTATTATTGCAATTCAGTTATATAATGAAACTAGCTGTGACCAGCGGTTTCACCGGCATATGATTTAAAAAATATAACTGATTGTATGATTGTAGTTTATAGTCTGAAAATACATTTAGGATACATTTGTATGATCTATAAATCATATAAAAAAGTAATATATGTATAAGTAATACTGTAATATATTTTAATCGCCGATATTGAATTTCAAAACACCTACATTACCTTTTTATATCGCTGTTATTCATACACAATATTCCACGCGCACATAGTCGCGGGCATATCTAGTATTAGTATATTATTATAGATAAGCAAAAGGCGCTGTTACTAAAAAAAAAGTAGATAACTGTACGCACCTAGTAATCGAGACTTAATATATCCAAGGCTGCAAAAATGATTAAAATTACTGACCTAATGTGCAAATTTGTAATGTCAACAATTATAAGCTATCTCTTTAAATTAATACTAGTAAATACCTAGTACCTAGAAAAACGTTGATATGTTTACGCGGAGCTGTGTAAATTTCAACCAATAGAATTGCATAAAATCTAGATTTAGAACTTATGTAGGTAGTAACACTCGATCTTCAGGACAATAAAAGGAGAGATTTGGCAAGCAACTTCGTTATGTAGATTTTTAGTTACAATGTGCGCGCGCATCATAATAAATACACTGTAATCAATAATTTTTTGATCACACACCTAAAAAAGTATAACACTAAAAAGGATCACCTACTTAATAATAAAAGTAAAAAAAGTTTTGTAGAAAAATTAAATTGAAACAGCTCAGAGATTGTTTCTATGCTTTAACCGCGGTAACTACGCTTTCTACACGAAGCTCGAAATAATGAGGCAATTTCCTAATGCACTGGTATGTCTCCATGTCTGGTCCTTATTCTTTATTTCTTTGCGTAATGTCAAGTAATCTTTAAAATAGTCGCATAATTTTGATATACATAAAGTGAAGTCTTTAGCTAAACATTTTGTTTCTAAACGGCACTATATTGTATGTTGATAATAGCAAAATATCTATAAAAATGCTAAGAAATAGCCTATTATTATAGGGATGATGTCCGCCAGTATTCAAATTAAAAAAAAATATTATTCAATACTTGGTATTGTACGTGAATACAGACTTAATTTATTTGGACAGAAATTAATAATAATTCTGTGTATTGAATATTTTCTTATTTATTATTTGAATTCCGAAATTCAATTCCATACACAGATTTATTAAATATTTTTATTATTTTAGTATTATACAACTTAAATGAAAATGTAACAGTGTTTCAAAAGTGTGTCAGATTTTGAAACTTATTTCAGATATCTAAATTTCGATGTAAGATAAAGGTAGAACTATTTTCCTAAACAATGATATCGGTGTGAGCAAACGACAGTTAATTGTTCCGGTGTCGGACCATGTCGGTCGGGAAACTGATTAACATCTAACCCTGTAATTAACTAACCTCGCGTCCGTGCAATTGCTTCCAGAATACATGTACACACGACAAGCCTAGTATTTACACTGAGAGCTTAATTTTGGGGTTGCAAAGGGGTTGCACGATGCAACGCTTACTGTTGAGCGTTTTGTTGGATGTTTGGATAACATTGTCACTTTTGATTCTGAAGCTAATAGATTTCACAACACTACAAAAAAAAAATCGTTCTTTGTCCTAACGTTTATACTAGGTTTTTCCGGTTAATTATTCACAAAAACGAAAATAAAATACCTTTTTTGGTATAAAGTTTGCTTTTGTGATAGTTATAGTAATAATACTCATTTTTCAATTTTTTTATAAATTTTAATACAATCAAAAAAACCGCACTATGAGAGTGGGGTGTTTACGTTTACAAAGTGCCACTAGATGGCACTCGAGTCATAAACAACGATCAGGTGTTTTGTACAAGCCCAGAAAAACTTAAAATGTCACGAAAGTGTAAATACGATGCTGATGCATTTTGTTTCATATGTGGTCAATTTATTAAAGTTCGAGACATGAAATACGAATTTATGACATCTCACGTTCTCTGTGAAGCCTATGAAGTATATTTTGACTTTCCTGTTCGGAATCAAGACAAGCCATGGGCTCCACATGTTGCTTGTAGTTATTGTAAAAGATGTTTGGAAGGTAAGCAATTTTTAATTAAGCGATAAGTAAAGTATAAATAAATAGACATATTAATTTTTATTTCTACATTTTCAGGTTGGTATCGAGGTGAAAAAAGGTCCATGAAATTTGCAATACCAAGGATTTGGCGAGAACCAAAAGACCATGTTACTGACTGCTACTTTTGCAGGGTGAATCCGAGTAAAAGACGTAGAGGTA
The DNA here is from genome assembly GCA_033032175.1 of Saturnia japonica. Classification (NCBI taxonomy): domain Eukaryota; kingdom Metazoa; phylum Arthropoda; class Insecta; order Lepidoptera; family Saturniidae; genus Saturnia; species Saturnia japonica. The sequence continues at coordinate 6,230,419 of CM065306.1, read as the reverse complement.
AATATGCAAAACCTATTGAATATCCTGACCTCGAATCTTCTTCCGCTCCAATTGCTCACGATCCGATACGACCAGTACCTGAGCCACCAAAAAAATTATCGCAGAAAAGTAGCTCATCTCTTAGTTTTTATAAAAGTAATTCCGATAAGGAGTTTTTGCCTACACCTGAACAACCAAAACACAATCTCATTACTACAGAAGATTTCAACGACCTAATTAGAGATTTAAATTTGACAAAAAATAAAGCAGAGCTTTTAGGCTCTCGTTTAAAACAGTGGAATTTACTTGATGATGTTAAGATCACGGATCAGTGGACTAGGCATGAAATATTCTCAACGTTTTTCACGAAAAAAGATAGACTTTGTTTTTGCAATACAATAAAAACATGATGGGCGACTATATTTGGAGTTTAGTGAGATAAAGTAGTTATGAACATAAAAGAAAAAGTAAAAGCGTGCACTTTTAAATTATTTTCCACTTTTCTGTAAGTTAATTTAATAGTGAAACTTAATAAAAATAATAAACATATTTATTTCAATAGTTTTATTTCCAAAAAAAATTAAAATCAGAGATTTTGAAAAATATCGTTAAATCAGTCTCCTAAACACAAAAGCAAACTGTTTCATGCCATGTATTTTTTTTTTGTCTAATCACGATATAAAATATCGAAATTTTATGCTATAGAGTCAAAGTCAAGGTGTTGACCTGTGAATTTTCAATAACCCTTAACGTTTACCATGCTCGACATCACACTACTACAACATCGAGTAAGAAATGCCGAGATCCAACGGCGCACTGAGTTCCAGGATGTTGGAAAGACGATCACAAAACTGAACGAACGAAAAGATCAACTACAACATCAATGGTTATTGCTACAGGTAATGGAAACTTTCTAATAATATTAATACGCATTTTGCAGTAAGTATTATGTTTTTCCGTTAAATGGACTAATAAATTTAACCCAAAACCAATGCAATTTTAAGTACCTATGCTCTAAATATTGTCTTGATAAAATGAAAAGTACCCTGTAATCTGGGATATGATTTTATTGCACATTTTTTTAATATCACCTAAGTTAATTAGGCGACTACTTTTTATAGACAAACTATCTCAATCGAGACATGGCCCGTTCTTTACAGCATGTTTTTCTTGGGATAATAATGTTGATAAGTCGTTCATGAAACTTAAATGGGATTGGGCAGGACATGTTGCCAGGCAGAGTGACGACAGGTGGTCTGAAACGTTAACGAATTGGTAGTTATTTAAGAGTGCACGAGGCGTCGGACGCCCACTGAACACTAAGCTTCAAATATATTACACAATTTCAATAAATTGTATTTCTAATTAACACAATAAAAAATACAAATAAATCTGTGATGACAAATATTGTAAGGTGTAATTTGCAACATTTACGGTATAAGCGTACATGTTACTCTGCGACCCAAATCGAGCACACGAGTCCCCTATCCTCCGACATCCGACCCAATAAAATCAAATGAAGAACCCTACAATTAACCCCGACCCGAAGGACCCTTCGATTAACGGTTTCTTTTGAAAACGACGCACCATTTTTGGACTGTAGATTCAATATCCTCCATTCATTCTTATAAAATCGTTCGTGTAGAAACGATCAATAAAGTGTACGTAAATGCGTAGAGCTGTCAAGCTTTTCAAAGATATCGTTTTCATCGTTATATTCGAAATATTTTTAAAACGTATCTAATTAAATTTGATATTATTTACTTATTTTATGAACTACTTCTTCATATTTAATGGCAACGTGTGTTTATACCACAAGAATTGTGCCAATGTCACGTTGATATAAAAAAAATTAACCGACTTCCAAAGAAGGAGGAAGTTCTCAATTCGAATGTATATTTTTTTTTTTAATTTAGGAATGTTCAGTCATAACTTCTTTATTTATGAACCGATTTTGATTATTATTTTTTCATTGGAAAGGGGTGGTCCCATTTTAATTTCGTTGGCATTGGATATTCGACTTGAATTGATTCACCATTATCGTCACTGCTTATTTTGTACGATACTTTATGTAACAAAATATAAGACAGAGAATTTGAGTTTTATAATAAGTATAGATTACCTACAGAAGAAGTGTGCAATAAAAAATGACTTTTGAAATTTCATCCCCTGAGAGGGTTATTTGCGTAAGGGGTTAATAATAGGATGATTACTGAGACGTTGCTAAGGAAAAATTCTATCGATCAAGTAACTAATATTTGCCTCAATTATTTATATAGAAAAACATAACACGATTATTCTGTTACCAACTAACTTCAAATTTAATTAATATAACGAGCACATTTCATTCAAGACACTCGCATTCAGCACAGAGGTGAAGAGAGTGGCACACACAGAAGTTTGTCTATGTGCGACAGTAGGCAAGAGCAGGTGGCAAATACTGAAGAAATCAGATACAGTAACCATTTAAATGTTAATAAAAATTGATTCGTGTTTTTATATACGTGCGTCAGAAGTTATATTTCTTTGAATACTCAAACTCGATGTTATATGACGAGTGTAACAAACAACACAACATAAAGAGGCTTATCAAGCAACGTCACGATGTAGAGTGTCGACTTTTATAGGTTACAATGTGAGTGCGCATCATAAAAATTTACTTTTTTCACAACGTACCTAAAGAAATATAACTTAAATAAAACAGACTAAAAACAAAAACACTTTACTAAAAAAAAATCTATTTTTGTTTTTAATTTTATTTCCGGGCGTCGTACTTAAATATAATTAAACCCATGTCACTCACACAATTAAGACGAATCTAACGAGATCCCATATGCTAAAATCCAGCAAGCCGTTTGGGTTACAGAGGGTGCCAAAGAAATAGACATACATATATAAACACATAACGTTCGAAAAACATAAAACCCTCCTTTTTCGCAGTCGGATAAAAAACTACAAAATAAAATTTTAAAAACCATTTAGTTTTTAACACGTCAGTATCTACATCGAAAAATTAACTCGCAAACCAACTAAAATATCAATTACTGAGAAAGTATAAGGGCGACTTGCACCAAAAAAGTTAAATTCAGTTTAGTTATGTCAAAATGTATGATCCGGTTTCGATTTAAATATGATTTAAGGTGTTGGTGCAAGCCAGGGCGGCTCTGATGAAATGATAAAATGAAACATATTATATACTAGCGGCCAGCCCCGGCTTCGCATAGGTATTTAACAAAAATTTCAAAATTAAAAATTATAATACACACGAATAAACCCTTCTATTTGTATTTGTGTCAGGTTACTAAAAAACTATTATTTTAATGAACTTTTATTTTTATTGTAATGAATTTTTGATATTATTTTTTATATATCTTTTTGTTGTTTTTTAATAGGTGTTTAATTTTCTTTTTTCTAATTTTTGTAAAAAGATCATTTAAACAAAACAAAAGCCATTTAATTTATTGAGTCAGAGCTTCCCTGTAAACGATATTTGACGTTGTTTTATTTTGCTGTTTTTTAATGTCAATTCATGTAATGGCAGTAAAGAACGGTTTAGACAATTTAAAAATTCCTGTGGCTAATGGACTTTGTCTTCGATATTAGTTACAGTGTCGATCGATTTGTAATTTTTTATTTGGCCGGGGACATTTTGAATAATCAATTTGTTTATTACGTTCACCGTATCATTCCTAGGTGTTACTATTGCTTTAGAACACAACCAACGTAAGTCCTTTTCGTGCAAATTTTCAATGTCAGGGATTTATCGGTGGTCATCGTTATTGTTTGATTATACTGAGCTTACTGCCTGATGGTAACCATAGTACCAATACTTTGTCGTTCTACTATTTTTAAAAAGTTGGACGTCACGGATCCCGCACCTGATGTTAAAGATTTTAGTAATCATTTAAAAAAACATTGTATGTGTGACTGATTTTACCAGTACCTACCAGTACCAGAAAGTCACTGTGAAGATGTTTATTTTATTACTGTGTATAGTGGTCGCGATCACAACTAACCGCTTTTAACCTGCCCATGTTTTAACATGAAACATTGAAATTATCCAGTCTGTCTATTAAAAAAAACGAAATCAGCTCAGCGGTGTGCCAACGTTGGGACCAAAGCGTCGCTACGCAAACATCTGCCAACATTGGGTCCAACAATCGGTCTGACCCGCCGCATTAGATGTTTCACATCAAAAAGATCAATATAAATTACATTCCCAAGGTCAGCCATGGTTGTAAAAATTATCTCCAGTGGAAATGTCAGAAAAAGAAGAAATTCTGAGACTTAAAAAAAAAAAAAATATATCTTCATCGATATTGCACGAGTCTGTTTCTCTAACTTTGGCACGACATGTATCGTTTCATTGCTAATTTTAGAGTTAGACGGTTCGTTTAGTCGAGTGATACTTATAGCCTTTAGCGGTTTTGATTTGATTAGTTTAATGAGACTAATTGACAAATCTGTTTTCTTTTTAAGTATGTGTATATATTTAATATGTAAATTAGGATGTTTATTGTTAAGAAAATAAATAAAGTTTTATGTACCCAGGAGCTCATATGGTCCGAAATAAATAGACAAAAAAAATTTCCAGGTTCAAGTCTCCTAATTATTTTTTTTAAACAAATATAAAAATAATACATAAAAGAAAAAGGATTTTGTTGATCTTGCCGAAACTTAAAAATTATAATATCTTATCAGTATTACAACTGTTTGGTTAGGTACCATAAGTAAACAAGCTATTTTTCATTTGAAATCGAATAACAATTTATGAAATTGTCGTCCATATAAAATGAATACTACCAATAACATATAATTAACAAAATCATCAAATAAATAATTAGCAAAAGATCAGTTATTCGCCAATATGAACATAGCACTAAATTAGGTACGTTTCCAACCCTTCATTTAGTTAAATGAAAACATTACAATATGTACCAGGTACTAGCGAATACCAGTTTATCGGGTTTATTGATTGTCTATTGAGGCGGATAGACGTTACATACCACATATCATAGCGTTAAATTATGTAAGTTTCCGTAGAAAATCGGTTCACTACACTAGGGAAAAACATTCAAGAAATTAGACAATATAATATAAATGTTCATCGACTTTATAAATTACTAGCAACCGTCCATGATTTAGTACACATTAATTACAATATAAACCTTAATAAGAATATAAATATATTATTAAATATAATTCTTAAAAAGAAAATATGATACATGAATCTTATGGTTAATTATCCAAAAAAATCGTAGCTTTCCCAAAGAAATTTGTGGTTTTAATAATCAAGCCATATTAAACGCATAGCAATGTATTTTAGTAAAGAAGTACCGCCCGCTACTTCGATGTTTTCATGTTATTTCATTAAAATATTATAAAAATATATAATTGAAACAAATGGCAAAGCGCTTTGATCTCGCTCGCGATAAATGTTGAAATGAATTCGTCTGTGAAATGAAACTAGAAACAATTTTTAAGTTGGACACCAACGTGTTTCACGCCTAATTTAGTGGAAATATTTTTTCAAGGGTTTTTAAATATATCGATAGATTAGCAAACAAAGATATTTCATTTATACTACAAAAGTGGCAAAAACTCCCTTCCCCAAAGAAGCTCTGGAAACCCTACACACCCCAGGAACACACCACAAGGTTATTTAGCCGCGATCTTCTGTAAGATGGTGGTATTCCACCAGACAGGCTGTCCCAAGTAGAGAAAAATCTACAAAGAAATTTCTCTGTACCTTACCTTTCTTAAAACTATATTAAATTGAAACCACATTAACCTTATATTATTAACTTATTATAATTTTTTCACCAATAGTCGATTATTTGAATAACTCTAATTGATGTATGGAAGCTTTAAACTATTTCGTGGTAATCTTTCATATTTTTAAACTAGACTTCGAGAATCGTTTGTACTTTTAAAATAGACTTCCAATAAAATGAATTGGTGATTCCTTCACTTCACTATTCTTAAAAGTAAATACAAATTAGTCATTTCTTACTTTAGAGTTATTGAAACCAATAAAAGTTTTTTTTAATGTATGAAATAGTTTTAGGTTCTACAATAAGGTCCCTAAGCACATTGACGATTTTCCGGACAATAAATTCAAGGGCCATGTCAGGATTTCATTTGATTAGCATCAACCCCAGAGCTAATAATCTATCTATCAGTATATTGTGTATTTGTGATAGTTATACTTAATAAGTTCTGTTTCTAAACTTGTATGATGTATTTGACTACATCGTAAATTAACGTCAAATTTGATTATGGTATATATCTTAATGATTATGGTATATTTGTTTATTTAGACGTGTGTCACGTGATCGAATAATAATGATAAACCAGCTGACTTGTACGAATATTTCGTACATTAAAAAATCTAAACAATCTAACTACTGTACATGTTACATGTATGTTCGTACATGTTAGTTGATATGGTGTTGCTACATACCTAAGAAATCTTTGAGAAATAATATGTATACGTAGTCATATTAATTACAAATAACCCTATAAGAAAAAGCGTTGTTTGTAACTGGCAAAATTAAGTAGGATTTCATAAAATTATGAATATTAATATTCAAGTAAACATACGTATGCGAGACCTCCAAGTTTGTTTTCATTAGAAAAATATGCACGTACTATCGAAACCGGTCAGGCTTGAACAGCCGAATTGCTCTCTCCCCCGACGCCTGCCAATTTATCATCAAAATATACCCAGAGGTCGAACGTTTCATTAAAACCAATTGAAACTGGTAGAATAGATTGTCCGTTAATTGAATTGTGAGTCTGCGTAGCAATGTTAATTGTTTTAGGTTTCTGATCGCACGGGCGGGTTCTTGGAAAATACACGTATACCTTAAAAATCGCTCTGCAGCGCTTAGTTAACCTAAATACAGATCCCACATTTGTATTGAATATTATACGAAAGTAAATATAATGGTAGTAAGTACATTTCCTAATGTTCGCTTGACTAAAATTTACCTCCCATAAGATACCAATTTACCTACTAAAACATTTTTCTTTTACTCTATTTTCCGACTTTTTTATTACAATCTTTATTTCACCCCCTACGTTAGTAAATATGGGTCAGATTTTGCATCTAAATTTTTAACTAATTTCACTTTAAACTAACTTTTAACTAATTAAACGGGTGTTTTAGCTGTTTCCTGATGGTAAGCAATCCAAACAAAACGGTGACCACGAAGAGATCGAAATCCAGCCACGGTCGCCGCTGTCGGTACGCTTAAAGGACCCGTTGTCGTAAGAAGAAGGGAATACATTGGCCGGAAGATGATTCCACAGTTTCACGGTACGACAAAGATAAATAATTATATAAAATAAAAATTATTCATATATAATATATATTATCTATATATTAATACGTGAAGCGAAAGCTTTCGGTATCTTTTTAAGCGTATTGCGTGCACGGAAGACTGTGAGATTTTGCATGATTAAAGTTTATATGGAGAGGGAGTGCAGAAAGCTAAAATTTATCTGTAATATCTGTTACTAATATATTAAATAAAATAAATTAATACTCCGAATCCTAACACGCCATTGCCATTGAACTTAGACCCCCCAAAATATTGACATTGTCACTCAACGAAAAATGATAGCAAGTGATATAAATAATACTCATTGTTTATGAATACTGTAAATGTCAAACCGAAAATAGTCTATGATCAAAAAGTCGCTGGTCAAATTTCGTCCTTAGGGCGATCGCTAGTTACAATAAATACGACATTATAATCAAATGACCACATCTATAAGTAAAACTCTTGGTAATGTTGCTACGTTTACCGAACTAATAGACATTTACCTTAATTGAACGTCTTTCTATGTAATTTTCCTTCCACGATGTCGCTAATGGGAGAAAAATATAGGTAAGTTGGGTTTAATGTTACAAAAACGTTAATTGACGCATGATTGTCGAATACTAGGAGATAAATTAAGGTTGGCGTATCTATTCATAATAGTCACGAATTCGAAGGGATACGTCGAGGATCCTCCAAAACACGTCATGGCAGAATGGCACTTAGAACTGTCAGAACACACCAGTTTTCACATAGCGACTATAGAGTTTGTATGGCGTCATTTGCCAGTATGGCTAAAGAGGCGGCACAGCATCTTCATCTTCCGATTGACACAGGTGTTCTCAGAACACGGTTGTTTCGGGTGTTACCTATGTCGCATACACCAAGAGCCAACAAAACGGTGTCAAGTTTGTGGCTGTGCGCGGAGATGGGATTTTACACGGTAAATTATTGATATATTCCCCAATCGGATAAAAACGAGTTATTAACCCAAACCGAGGGTTTTTCTTTTTTAATGAAATTTTTTACTATACATTTTAATTATATAATAAAAAGTATATCATGATAGCAAAGATATCAAGAGCACGTTATTCTAACCACACCATGAACTAAATCATTTATATTAAGATGGAGCTATATTTTAATACATAAGACTCGTATTCATAAACATTACTTTGAGATGTGAACATAACATAAAATAAATTAAAGATTAATGAACAAAAATGTGTAGCGAAACAATGTTTTGTGTAGATGTTCTGTATTGTATAAATGCAAATAATACCTATGAAATTGTCATTTGATATAGAAAAGATCAAAAGATTTTTTAAATGAAAAGTATTTATTTAATACTTAGTAAGTAAGTAGTGCTGGCAATTATTTTCCACTTACTTTTGACATTGTAATGGAAGTTTACTGATGGCTCTGCTATAAAAATCCTGGAGACAGGAATCAATGAACTCTTTAAAGGCGGTTTTAACCGCTTCATAGGACTTGAAAATTTTCTCCTGTAACAAGTAATTCTAACTAAAATAAAATGGAAATCAGTTGGAACAGGGACTGGTGAGTATGGTGGGTGATGGAGAGTTGTGCGAGCGTTGTCGTAAACAACGAATGAACTAGACAAGTAACGGTTGTTTGACAGCGAGCTTGTCCATCATAATTTGCAATCCTTCACAGTATACCTCTTTGGTAATTGTTGTGACAAGTCTCAAGATGTTGTGATAAACAATGCTGGCACAGGTTCACCATACATTTACAGGCAGCTTCTTTTAACTCAATTTGCGTTTAGGAGAATATAGTTTGGCCGCCGCTCTAGCGTTCAACCAATGCGGTGGACATTTTCGATTATCACACTGGATCCATTTTTCAGAACTATTCAGAATTCCCTCATTTGTGTCTATTCAACGTGTTAAAGTAAACTTCAATCCAATTTTGTTGTTGTTTTCAGTGATTTCATACAGTACCCATTTTCCTCCTTTTTTTTTCTTTCCAATTTGACGTTAACGAAGCAGTATCGTTTTATCACTTACGTTGAAGACTGCAGCTAATTCTGATATTTTGAGTTTTCCATTATCACAGAAACAGCGATATCAAAGAAAAATCGAATGGTGGGAAATCAAATGAACAACTGATTTTTGAAAATAAACTTTATGTATAACGTGTTTAAATTCACAGTAATCAACTTTCTCCACTAAATCCGCATCTTTAAATGAAATACGTATATTTTTATATAAAAAATATTTACCCACACTTTGGATATATTCCCAGTTTTTTAACCAATATTTACCAAAATAGATATTAATGCACTATATAATGCGCGAGACACGCCGCATGAACTGGCAACAGATATCGGCTACAACCTCTCGATTCCACCCGTGGTAAAATCCATTGTCGCCTCGAGAGCGACTGGGATTCATCGCCTCCAGATAATATAATAAATAATATATAATAACCAGCAGATAATACTCGTGTGGTAGAACAATGTAGAGAGATAACCACACCATAAAGTGGGTTGCGGATGCCTGACTCAGACAAGTTTTTTGATATCTACGTACATCTGCAGGCACATCGCGAGGCGCGTCATATTACGTGCGTCTCGCTGACGGTTCGTCAAGGTTATCTGATAGCCAGACCATGAACTGGCCTCGGGGTAGGGCCGACCTCATTGAGGTTTAACTATTAAACTACCAAGCCCGGTCGAAGGTAAAGAGAAAGGTGGAGTTATAGTTATAGAAGAAACCCACAAAAAAAAACTATCTGTAATAAACTATCAACAAGAATACACCAGCCTATAATAATTTAATATCTGGGCGACCAAGCTCTGTATCTTAAAAAACACCTATTTTGGTAAACTTGGAATCTCAAACATTATCTAAGTACAAAATTTCATCCAAATCGTTGGAGCCGTTTCCGAGAAATCAATTATACATGCATACATATACACAAGAATTGCTCACTTAATAGTATTAGATATAGCTTATGACTTAATTCGAATATTTCTATAAAATCATGGATATATTATTCTACATATATTTTCACACTAGCTGACCCGCGCAACTTCGTCTTCGTTACATAAGAGAGGGAGATAAAGGGTTAAAGAGAGTGGGTCGTAGGCACTATTAAAGGTGCCACTCGCCTCCCACAGCATTCCGCATAATAAAAATGCGTGCGCGGTACTTGATCATTATTTTGCAGCGGAGTTATTTTAAAACTGTGATATCTCTTAAGGTATTAATTTAAATCAATTAATTATCGGGGCAATTTTGTTCAAAGTTAAATACTTGTAATTAATAACGGATTTATTTCGATAAGCATTAATACCATGTTTATAAAAACACCTTCGCATATAATGCATTATTTTAGAACAAATTATATTACCATAAAAAAGGTTATATTGAGTAAACCTTATCTTTTACATATCGCTTCCTTTTTTAAAACTTATTAAGAGATAAAATTCTGTCACTCATGATTGTTTACCATTTAACTTTAACCATTTACGCTGCTCACGCAATGGAAGCTCTCAAAAGGAATAAATTTCCCCAGTTTTTGCAACATTTTTCATTGATGCACCGCTCCTATTAGTCGTAGCGTGAACTTATATAACCTAAAGCCTTCGTCGATTAATGGGCTATCCAACACTAAAAAAATTTTTTTCGTTCGAACAAGTAGTTCTTGAGAGTAGCGCATTCAACCAAACAAAGAAACAAACTCTTCAACTTTATATTATTAGTATAAATATACACATACATATAAAAGTATTAGTATAAATAGATGTCTTAATATGTATCACTAATCCAATAACAGTAGTAAAAAGTTCGTAAAGATAGAGCAATCCCCTGGGATTCTATTAAATCGACATAATAAAACGACAGAAGGACCAAAATATGCCGCGGCACATCTTATGAAGTTAATAATTCGTGAAGTTTTCCTGGAGTCATGTCTCCCGTGGGGCTGAATAGCTTAATGCTTTAATCCAATTCGTGCTTTTATATCGCTTAGTCACGAGATTAGTTACGGATGGAAGATCTGTAGATACGAGTGTATTCATGAATATCTTAATACCAAATGTTATATAAAATTAGCGTTTTCGATTCGTAAATAACTGGATATTATTTAAAGTTTTCCATTTTCTGAAAAGAACGATGTCAATGAAAAATCAAATGGTGCAAAAACAAATGAATCACTAAATTCGAAACACAAATACATAAAGAAGCCTAAATTTGAAATAAACTTGAATTTGGAATTTCTAACCAAACGTCAGAAATTTGAGATCAAAGTGGCCCGTGCAACAAAACGTCCGTTTCATATGTAAGGACCTAATATTAGCAGATAACACATAAAAAATAGATACTATATTTTATTAATCAATAGTGTTCAGTGGGTAAAAAACATGTTCCAGAATTCTGAAAAACTCGTGTGCGAATGTGCGGACATCGAATTTTAAATTGATAACACTACAGGCTGATGATGAAGAAAAACATCGCGAGGAAACCTGAACGCTTGATAAGTGTTCTTGCAGAACCACTGTATGTGGACAAAGTATAGAACTTATGATTAATCTACATTGCCCCCAGCAGTGGGATACATAAAGGCTAGTATTAGTATATTATATGTTAGTGTATGCCTAAAGTCTAAACTTTAATTAATTATGCCTGAGAGATATCAAAATACATGTAAGTTAACTAATTTACTTTATTACAATATGTACGAAATAGAAATTAATATAATTTTGTTATTTATTTACCAAAGACATTAAATTAACCTCGTTTAATTAAAAACAAAGTTTTATACAAATGTAACAGTAAATTACAGCCACGACCCTCCTAGCAATTAATTTAAAATAAATTATTACTCATATTTCATTTTACATTGTTTCGTAGAAAGGATATCGTATGTTTTCGATATCTACTGACGTATCAAATACTTGAATCTTATTTACACTAGAAAACCTACAAGGCCTTGTTATGTTTATAATAAAGATTATGTCCACAACTTCTAAGTAAATGCAATTAATACTATTTTTATTTTGAGATTTACTTTTTAATTATTATCCTGTGTCCATGTGTATTAAATTGTGTTGCTTTATTACAGTTAGATGGCCCTAAAGATCCGTTTCAGTGTGAAAGTTATTCCGCATTGTTGCCTAGAGGACAATAAATCGTCCCTTCCTGCGGGAAACTAGTCTAAACCGTCCTAACAATTCGTTGACAGGGATATTTACGCCAACTTAATATAAAAACTAAGATAAATTGTTTCCTCTTACATAGATAAGCGTCTTTTTTACCCGTCTGCGAAAAAGGAGGATGTACTTATGACCATTTCTTAGGCACGCTCTGTAGCCTAAACAACTTGATGGATCTTAGCATACGAGGTGTCGTTGGATTCGTCTTAATGGGAGTGACATATCTAATCTAATACCGAATACTATTAAGTAAGCAATTCTTGTATATATATATATATATATATATATATATATATATATAATACATGGAGGAAAAATATATTAAATATTGAAGATATCCTCAAAGGAAACATTATTTTATTTTTGGAACTAATAATAACTGCATTTACAGATTTTTTTTAAAAAGCTTACCTATACCTACCGGGAATCGAACCAACTAAAAAACGCAAAAAACTGGCATTCACTATGTTATTGAACTAATCGATAGGGTCTATGATAAGGATAAAATCTTTCGAGCGAGCATTGTATCTTACAATTAAAGGAGACCATGGAGTGCATGCCTGTTTTTTGCATTTTTAGTCGGTTCGATTCTCGGTACGGGTAAGTTTTTTTAGAAAATCTGTGAATGCAATTATTGTTATTAAAAAAATGAACGAATGTTTCCTTGGAGTAAAATTTTATATCTTTAGTATTTATCTATCTGTATATAATATGTAGTTGGCTAGTCGAAAACTTTGTATATAGATAATGTTTTGCATTCCAAGTTAATTTTTTAAATATATTTATGTACAACGTCTGAAAATTAAATAAAAAGGAAGAATATAAATATATATATATTTATTAGTCAAATGTTTTTGCGCAGTCGGGTATTTTGTTCTCTTTTTAATAATTTTGCAGGTTTACTGCAGTCTACGTATTTTCTTATTTTAATCGCAAACAGTTAAAACGTTGTGGTAACCAATAAATTCTTTTTATTTTCAGAGATTATTAACTATGTACATTGAAATGTAATAATTGTTATAAATACGCCGTACGCTTAGATTAATGATTGGTTTCCGCTGCATTGGAGCTGAGCGGAAAGTAATGAATCAATTTAAGTCTGTATTAAACATTTCATAGAAATTAATACGAATGAACGATAATATAATATTTCCATCTTGAACAAAACGCATTATGACTTTACAAATTGGCGTGAAAGAGCTTCGCTTGGTATTTTCATAAATAAAACCGTCTGCGAAAATTTGGAAAGTAAAACATTATTTAAATACAAAATTTCATCCAAACCGTCAGAGCTATTTACGGAAACCTATTACATACTGTATACATATTTATATATAAAAAAATTGATCTCTTAAAAGATTTAGATGTACCTACATTTGATTATATATTATCTGAATTGTAAAATTTAAAGGTATTATATTATACTAGCTACAACCCGCGGTTTCACTAGCTCGTTTCGCATCCTTGCCTCGAGATTGACGCTTACTGGATACCGCTGCGCTCTTTAATATCGTAGTGTAAAGTTATATAACCAAAAACTGTTTTCAGTAAACGGGTTATCCAACGCAAAACAAAAATTCTAATCGAACTAATAGTATCTGATATTATTGTGTTTCAACATACAAACCCTCCAAGTTTTATAATATTAGTATACACGGATAAATCGGTAAATCTGTAAGGTGCAAGGTGGAAAATCATAATTTTACAGGACATTTTCCAATATCGTTTCGGTCCTTGTACTGTGTACCCACGTTTAAAGTTTAAATATGTGCTACACATTACTTACATACATACTCCGCTATAAAAAAGTAGTGCTTAAACGAATGTATGATAAATGATTTACTTAATAAATTATGCTGAAAGAAACATTTACCGTAACAAGGCAAAACGAGGAAAATGTTAGTTTGGCCTTTATATATAATGACCATCGAAATATAGAGTTTGAGATAAATAAATAACAAACTAGGTATTCCCCACACAATTTAACCGGGAAGCTGATGGGTCATCAAAAATACAAAGGTACTCACGGTCAAATTCAGATTGCGTAGGAAAGCCTACAACAACAGTACACGAGAAAGGTTAAAAATATGAGGTAAGTATTGCGTGTTACAAATTTTCGTTGTAGCAATAATGATTCTAACCATCTCAAAATTACTATTCCTCTACTATCATAATATTATCACTAGCATACCATCGGTAGAAAACAAAAACAAAAACTATGTAATTTATGAAAAACTTTTTGTTAACTTGAAAATTATTTAGATATTCCACGGGAGCCATCTTTTCTAACTAGATTAGAAGTGCGTTACCTTTTTTTTTAATTGTTTTATTTTTTATAGAAAAACGTAATGTTCTTAGATCATTCTTCGGGCTCAATATTGAAAAATACGTTTTAAAAAGACAAGGCAAGACAAAATTGACATGATATTGAAAAAAAAATCATTTGGCAAGAGAAAAGTCATGCATTTGTTGAAATGATTCGCACGGCATCTAGAATTCGTTTATGGCATTATGCCAGAGGCCTTTACGAAAGTACTAACAACTGTTGAAAGTTTCAACACAATTCAATAATCACTGAGCGAACACAACACGAAACACAAAAATATAATTTTTTATTTAACATTCAAAACACCTAAAACTATTATGAAATACACTAATATTTTAAATACACTCGCGCATCACTAATTATTAGGTACACGTTGATAACACTACTAAGTATATCAGAAACTTTCACGTAACTTCCAATAGTAACTGAAAAAAGTTTTAGCTCAATCGAATCAAAATATAAAAAAAATCAAAATATCTTTGATTCAATTTAGGCCCTAAGAAGGCAATTATTAATGTCAAAACACTACCACCGGTTCGGAAAACATCCCAGACATCGGGAAGAACCGACAAGAAACTCGATCGGGTTTATCTTATTATCTTTTTTTTAATTAATTTAATTATTAATTAATAATTATTATTAATAATAATTAATTTAATTATATACAGTTATTATCATTTTCAGTAGATGTACAGAGAGGAAATCACATCCAGACATCACCATCATTCCCGTAATCAGCCACCCTATAATACTTCTTTGACAATAAAACCTGCTTAACCTGATTCTTGAACTTATTATCCGGTAAATTGCTAATGTGCTTAGGAAGTTTATTATAAAACCTAACACAATTACCTAAAAAACTTTATACAAAACGAACAAACAGACATTAATATTCATATTGTATACTATACTATTATATATAATAAACAAATGCCCCCACCGCGTGTCTGTTTGTCTGAACGCGATAAACTCCAAAAATACCAAACGGATTTTTATTAGAACTGTTTTCGGGAAACGAATATGTTTTCGAGAATGAATTAGTTTAATAAA
The DNA here is from genome assembly GCA_033032175.1 of Saturnia japonica. NCBI lineage: Eukaryota > Metazoa > Arthropoda > Insecta > Lepidoptera > Saturniidae > Saturnia > Saturnia japonica. Next base: position 6,214,557 of record CM065306.1, on the reverse strand, counting down.
CAGTATATTTTATTTTCATTCTATAATTTTATTTTTACTTCATGTACTGATAAATTCATATAGCCTCTCATTCTGATGAATGATGATTTCTTCCCGCCAACAAAATTTCATCAAAATCGGATGAGGTTTAATAAAAATGTAATTATTTTAATATTTTTTTTACAATTTCTAAAACTATAATATTATTGACAAATTTATACAAGAGCTTCTCATGTATAAATTTTGGTAAAAATCCATTAAGCCGTTTTTGAGTTAAATTCCTAAAGAGTGACAGACAGGCAGACAGGAAAAAAAATATTTGAGGTATTTTCGTAACCATTATTTTATCTATCAACTTTATTATAAACTAGCAGTGTGCCTGCGGCTCCACACGCGTTTGTTACGCAGTAATTATTTTCATTCCGTAATTTTATAATTAGTCATATTATAAACAATTAATATAGTCGATCAATTGAGAAATGACATCATATTATTATACCTCTCGTGTACAAAATTTCGTTAAAAATCTTTTAATACTATTTTTTTACGATACCTAAATGTATTGTTGGCGTTTGCTTTTCGTCTCCAAAATTAGATCAGAATCGGTTGAGAATCAATGAAAATTTAATTTTTTTAAATTCTTTTTTTTAATGATTTCTAATAGTAATAATGACAATTATTGCAACCAATCAATTATGGGATAACTTGTAGTTATCGTGTTCAAAATTTCATAAGAATACAAATAAGACACACAATTTTTTTTTAAGAGGATATTCATAATCAGTGTCCTTTATGTAGTATGCTCATCGAGAAAAGAAAAAATATTACTTGTGCTAACATAACTACAGATTTTTAAATAGATATTAATATTTTGCCTTTTCGGTTGGATAACAAAAAAATACTGACAGCCCTATTGATTATTCGGGCCTCTGAGTATCGTAAGATTATTCGTTAATTGTATTATACCCTAGGGAACTCTCTGGAAGATCGATACGACAGACGGAGCTCTAATCTACGAACAATAAGTCGCAAGTACATTTACGTTTATTTATAGTATAACTAAATGAACGCTTTTCTAATTCTAAATGAAAATGAGATATTTACCGCCAAAATTATTAAGAAGATGTAATAGGTATTATAATTGATATTTCTTCGATAGAATTCATCTGTATAGCTTATTTTACATTTTTGTATCCTATTAAAGCAAAATACTTTAAACTATACATTGTTAATCCAGACCAACAAAATTTCAATGTTATATTAGTTTATGGCGCTCGCCGGCCGCTGTTTCGCGGGTTAGTGCCTTTCGCGTTCGACCCTTAGCTCGGTGAAGCTTTCCAAGCCTTTAATGACTTCAGGGCCCTTGAAGTTAACAGTCAGCTCGAAAAAAATAAACTGGCTCTGTTTCTTATCAATAAAACCTCGCCTAACCCAGGTATTAATAGCGCATTAATTTACTCGCTAAGATTTGGTGATCATTTACTATTTTTGGCAGTACAAAGTACTTTTTTCATAAGTGAACTTAGAGGGCCTCGATGTATTATTTGACGTCATTATATTTAATACCAATCTTTCTGTTTTAATAAATTTTATAATTGTCTATGTAGGTTTTTTTTTTTAAAAAATATTAAAGATCAAAAAAAAATCTAACCTTTTTGAAAGTGGGAAAAACCACAAGTATGATAAGTAAGGTAAATAGGGCATTGTGTTTTGTTACCAAATTGTATAAATTTAAGACGGTTCTCATTTCTTGTGAAACCATTGAAGAAATATTTTTACAAGAACTACGTACTTACCGGAGTTTAATTTTCCCTTTGAGAAGCTGATATTTACTATGTATATCTTTATTATACTGTGACAACAGTGGACCGCTCCGAACGTCTATCACATATTGTATCACGTTTTGAAGTTTAGAGGAGGGTTCGAAATCGAGAATTCTTTACACGTAAACCTATAATACATTTGAGTTTTCTTAAAATTATACTCGAATCTAAACAATCGTCATCGTGACCGTTAGTATAAATATACTCTTCAAATTTTTCTCAAATTCTATATTAGATAGAATTTAGAATTCGATTTTAGTAGATATGAAAATATGTGTGTACCTACTAATAATATATTTTATTTCAAACGCCAAATAAGTGACTAGGTCGCTACTGATTAGAAATGTGAACAAATTGACAAAACACTCTGATAAACTATTTTATCTATCTCGCACATTATAGAATGTAAACAATCTAACAGCTGTCAAGTTAGTTAAACAGATTTTTATTAGATGGCGCCACCTACATGTTAGTTTAATATATTTTCGGAATGTGAACACCAGATGGAATTAGTAATGAAATAACATTTTTAATCAATATTTTAACGAAAACATTTCAATAGCAGGGAACATAAGCTTTGAAATGATGTAAGAATTATTAATGTTGATGAGAAATTAACGAAAATATGGGGCTACCACAAAAAAAATACTTTTTAAAATAATAAATTGAGATTTTTACACTAAAAACCTGTTTCATATTACTTAAACGGCTAAAATACAAATTAAAATAGTACATATATACATAAATAACATCATTATATTAAGTTTAGGTACTCCGTACATGCCTCAAATAACGCTAATCTGTATTAATTATAGTAAAAAGTATACCAAAAGTTCTTAAGCACATTTTTGGCGACGCGTTAGTTTTGTACATTCGGGCAACTTACTTATATGATTTTCAAAGTAAAAAAAACTAATAAAACTGTTCAAAATCAAACACAACGATCCGGATCTAATCAGTTCTGCTTGCGCTTGAATAAAGTTAATCCTTATCTTTATTAATAAATCTGTTCTGTCTCAACATATAATCTTTTTCTAATTTTAGATTACAAGTACCAGGACACTTACAGCTAAAAGAGTAAGTCAATATAAAAAGTTACACATAAAGAATACAATTAATATTTTGTAATGTATATTATATTCTTATTATAATAAATTAACATTTGTGCTTGATGACTTTTTTATATGACACTGAAAACACGGCTTTAACTATTATAATAAAATGTTGTACTTACACGCAAACTGCGGACAGTCTTTATGCTATAAAAAATAGCAATAATACTTTTAGAATCGTACAAAAGTAATTTGTTTACAGGGAATATATATCATTCCGAAATAGAGAGGCAATAAAAATTATCGATAATACTTTCAAAACTAATAAAATTAATTATATTATAAAAAGCATACTTATAATATAATATCATTGCATAAAATATGATTAAAAATAAAATTACGGTATGAAAATAATTACATCGTAACAAGCGTGTACAAAGCCGCTGTCACAGGTAGTATCAAAATCCAATGTTTTTTGTTTGTCCTGTATACGTTTCTATACTATATACCCAGTTGCGCTTTGATGAATTTTTGTGTGCATGCTCGTGAAGGTGCTGTTTTAGTACAACACTTCTTCTTCATCCTAACTTAGCAACCAGTCCTCTTTTAATAGGAATGAGGCGTATTTATCTGAACAGGTGAAAATAACAGGTATTTACAAGTAACAGTTTGGAACTATTATCTAATATCAGAACAGGCCGTTACTAAATACTAGGCTGTTCCACATACTAGTGAAGCGTATTAATTATCGGAACAGATATAAAAAAACAGGTGTTTCTGAGTAATAGCTCGTAACTGTTACCTCTAAAACGAACAGGCTGTTCTTACGTACCTGTTCCAGAGAGTGTTGCTGTTTCAGTTTGGAACATGCTTTTCTGTGTTCTAGCGTAAGGATGTTTATGATAAATAATTTTTGTTTGATGGATTGATAGATTGGTGGATTAATTGATGGATTGACTGCTGGATGGTGGATTGAACGATGGGTTGACTGATGGATTATTGGTTGATGGATTGATTAATTGATGGATTAACGGATTGATGGATTTATTGATGAGATGGTGGATTGATTGATGGATTGACTGCTCGGTTGGTAGATTGATTGATGGGTTGATTGATTGAAAGGTGGATGGATTAATTGATTGACGGATTGATGGATTGATTGTTGAATACATTGATGGATTGAGTTATATGTTATTTTAGTAGTACACAATTTCGAGTTGCTGATCTATACTTAACTATGATTACAAGTGTTACTACATATTATATCCCTACTAAAGCGTAACATCTGTTATTTTGGAACAGGTTACTAGAACTGTTATTTCTCTGGAACAGGAACAAGAGTAACAGGTATCTCATTTTCCCTATTATAGCTCACCCCTACCTCTTTATTGCTCAATACTGCCATTATCAAGTAAATATAGATGATCCTATCCTATGAAAATTTCAGTATCCTAACAACATGGTGGTTTCCTTGTTAGAACTTTCTAGGGAGTTTTTGTGGCCTCAGAATTCTTGATCTATGTTATTATTTCCAACCCACTTCACTTATGCACAATAACCAAGCTTTATTATATAAAATACCACCCGCATTACACAATTTAGGATCAAACGGCACAAATATATACAATTAATCAAATTAAAGTGTAGTGTCTGTTTGTAATGTCAAAATAACTGCTTTTTACTAAACGCATATTAAAAGTATATACGATACCTATTAAGAAAACTAGGTTTAAAAATTTTGTCTGTTTATTGGCTTATTTGTTCTGGGTAATCTCCGAAACAGTTGGACTGATTTTGACGGGACTTTCACTGCCAGATAGCTTATGTTATAAGAAGTAACTTAGGCTAGTTTTATTTTAGAAAAAGAATTAGGGTTCCGCACAAATAAACTGGTGAAATAACTTGGACGCTTAAATCTCTTACGGCGAGTAAACTATATATAGTAATTTAATGTACTACATAATTGTGGGCAATAAAAATACCTATTCAAAAGTCAGGACGAGTAAGTCCTATCTTCTAAGGAAAACCCACAATAAGCATTTCTGTTTTTAAAATTGTCTGGAGCAGGGGAGCAAGATTCGATCGATGGCATTATGTAGTCCACGTAAGCGAAGCGGCGAGCAAAGCTACTTTATAAATAACAAAATAAAAACCATTACATTACAGTTTGAGATCCCGCCAAAAACGGTGGCGAAGGAGTGAAAGGAATTTTGCAGAATTTAAAAGAAGGGATATTTAAAAGTAGCAGTTTGGAACTATTGTCTGTATACTGAAAAAGCTGTACAGGTAGTGTATGATATCAAAGAAAACTGTTCCAGTGTACATGTTTCTGTAAACATACTCTTCTCTATTCAAGTGTATGGATGTCTACTTTGTTAGAAAGAAATACAAACAAATATAACTTGGAAAAGCTCTTTACTCTTAGCATCATGTAACAAGCTGTTATTTTGGAACAGGTTACTGGAAGTTACTGGAAGTGATATTTCTCTGGAACAGGAATCGTTTCATTATGATGACAATGTGCACCAAGTCGGGGTTAAAAATTAGTTATTTTAAAAACACATTCGAATATCTAATACAAAACAAAAAAAAACAAGGCACGATATTATGTTGTTGCAAACTTTTCTAGACGTACATAATTGTGTAATATTTTTAAGAGATATTACAAAGCGACATACATTAGACGCAATAGGTTAACAGGCTTTTTTAAAAATATTATTTTTAATGACGCTGCCCTTTCTTTTGAAGCCTACACAAAAGGCTGCGAACTCGATCCAAAGGTAATGTAAACATCGTTTAAATAGAGATGTTCGAGCAAAAAGTAAATAGAATTTGTCGTGGATGATAATTAAAAATAGATTTTGTTTTTAAAAAAACGCCCAGTATTTTTATTGATCAAACACAAGGAGAAACCACTAAGTAGTGATCGAATGTCGTCCTTTACTTTGGTACAATGAAAATGCTAATAAGTAGTTTTCTGACGTAGCCTTGTAAAAAATTGATGTACAAGATGGGTTTTATGTACCTACCTACATAGGACAAATAAATTACAAAATCTTCTATACAATTGTGTTCAAACACTCTGTAGATGAGTTCGGTGCGGCTTTTACGCTTTGAAGTTTAAAGTTCTTGCTACTTGGCACAAACTTCAAACCTCTACAAACGCTTGGATAAAATAGGCAAGCCAAACATTGCCATTCACACTTTTGAGAGTGTGCTAGTGTGTTTGAGATAAGAAAGCATGACGGAAGTCAACCTTCAACCTTGTGTTGGTTATAACATTTGGTGTAATCTATTTTGATTGTAAAAAGAAGAAAAATTAAACGAGTAAAAAAATAGGACATGGAAAATTCATCAACGAATATAGATAAAAATCACAGAAACCCTACCAGCTTTTTTCAATTATTTTTCGGTTATTCATTTCGTGCAAGAGATCCTTCACGCCACAAGCTACTTTGATTTGTGGATCAAATACCGACTTCGCTCGGATTGGTGGCAAGTCAAAGCAAACCTTTTTTTTTTTTTTTTTTGTAACTTGGAGAAACCCATCATGGGTACACACCCGTCCGGGGGAACGAGTGGTTATGTGAGACTCCTACTCACTAAAACTCCACGGTGTAACATCCGCCGCCATACAGGGGCGACGCGGGCACTGCGCTGGCATACAGCCGCGCAGCCCCGGCGGCCGGCCCGGCAAAACCGGGCCCCGGCCTAAGTAGGAGACGGCTCAGTACACCCTAGTCGTCTCCTCCGTCCGCCGAACCTGTGCAATGAGAAGACGGGCCCCCCGACCCGTCTCCTCTTTTCAGCTAGGGTGGCGGGAGTTGGCGAATGAACCGCCTCCTCCTGCCACCCGTTCGTCTTTGACGGAGAGGGCCGCTCAGGGGATCCCCCTCGCGCGCCCTCTCCGCAGCCTCCTTCTGCGAGATGATGTCCTCGCAGAAGGAGGCCATCGCCGTCCATGCAGTCTCGCTGCCGAGCATGGCTCTCACCACACTCGGCAGCGAGAAGTCCCCTCCAACAGCTACGGCCAGAGTGCGGCGCTGTTCCACCCACGCAGCACACTCAGAGAGAGTGTGCTGCGCCGTGTCTTCTAAAGCCCCGCACTCGTGGCACGTAGTGTTGGGCTCCCTCGTGGCTATCTTGTGCAGGTACCATCCGAAACAACCATGTCCGGATAGTACCTGCACAAGTCTAAACGTCAGGGAGCCCCGCTCCCTGGCGCACCACTCCCCGGAGGACCGGGCGGACGGCGTCTATGGTATAACGCCCATAGCGCGCGTCCGCCAGGTCCTCCTCCCACCTCCTGATGACCTCCTCCCGGGCCTCCCGCCGGACCCTGTCTACCTCTGTGGGAGCTGGAGGCTCCCCTAACTCTCTCCTCGCCGCCGTGAAGTCAAAACAAACCTTCCTAAGACAAGTCAACCGCTCTATCTACACGTTTAAATTTATGAATGTTTACCAAGGTTTGGCAAGCATGTCGACGGGGCATTAGGTTGGCGATTGAATCAATTTTAATAACTTATCTCCAACCAATTATATATAATAGAAACAATACAAGTAATGCAAATAATAAATATCGCAATGTCACTATATATAAAAGGAGTTGGAGCGAAATAACCGTTCGCATAAAGTAGTCAAGAAACAATCCCATTGGGCAAGCCCGAGGAGAAATACCTATGTAGGTACACTAATCATAAAGTAAGTTATTATTCACGTCGTAACGTGACTTACATCGTACCTATATATGCAACACAGTTGCTAAGTTATAAAACTTAGAATACCGACAATTGAACTCTCTTGCGGATAAAACCTCTAAGCTCATAATATGATCTGAACAATAGATAAACTCGATTTCTCACAACTTTCATAACTCTCATGCGAATATAATTTATCGACTTTTCGTTTTGAATTTATCTACAACGGTTAGAATGGTTTATTTTACTGGTATGTAGTTTTTACGGCCCTTTTCAGTAACATATCTCATATCACTATCCCAGATTAGTACATATTTATACTAAGTAATAACTATCTTTAACTTAAAAGAGATATCGGCTTCCCTGTTATCTATCCAAGCTACATGATGTGGATATATGTAGATACGAAATAATATCCATAAATAGGTTATTGAAACGAAAGTAAGTACATAAAGATAGATTGTAGTAACTGAAACAACGGATAGATAAGTTATTGAAAACGGCCGTTAACCGACTTCAAAAGAAGACGGAGGTTACATAATTCAAATGGTTTTTTAATGGATGTTCGCCATAACATCTTTGTTTAAGAACCGATTTAGATGATTCATTTTTTGTTTCATAGGGGATACCTTAAGGGTGGTCCCATTTTAATTTCATTCGCATTGAATCTTCAACTTCGAAGATACACCAGGGAACCTTTCAAAATCATTGAAATTGGTTTTCATTTTTGTTAAAAATTGTCTTGTGTATGTGCATAAGCATATGCATTTCTATGCGTTTATATGCAATTGAGGATAACTAAATATAAATCCAAATAAAATTTGAATATTAAGAACACATGCTTCGTAATTTATTGATTTCCCATACAAACAGTATGAGAGTTTTTTTGTTACCCTTTGGAATTTCTATAACTCGTCAACGAATTAGCATCTTCAAATGAACTATTAATATTCTTCTAGAAAATTGAATGATCAACAAAAAAGGCAAAAAGATTGCCTCCTACCGTCTGCGATATTGCAGACGGACGCGGGCCAGGCCGCGCCGCGCCGACGACGCCCCATAGGATGAGCGTCGCGTAGTCTATGGTAGAGCAGACAAGTCCGTACCCGTAATGTACGGTGCGAAGTTGTCCGTCTTCGTCGGCCGCCGCGCTGCGTGAGAATCATTATCACGGACCGTGGAAACCCACCTTAAGATTCTAACAAGTAACAGATTATGTACTATCTCATCATAGATTAATCTATCTCATAAGGTTGAAGTCTACCATGTTTCAAATTTTCTGAACAATTACTTTCGGCGAAATTAAAAGTAATTGTAATATGCCTAAAATCCCATCTTATTCATATAGGAAACTTAAATCGGAAAGAAGTACGAGTAAATATTAAGAATACAGACTTGAAACTTTAGAGAAAAATTGTATTTATTACATATCCTATTAGTCCGTGGGAGCATAAAAAAGGACCAGCCTAATTCTAGCTGAGTATATAAAAATAATTTGTAGCTACAACTATGTCATAACTAAAAGTTTTCGACGATTCACGATAACTGTTTAGTAACTTGTCATTTTCATCATGTATATATGTATATTAATTTCCATGTATTATAAAATATTGAATAGTATTTTCAAACAAAACAGTATTAGTAACAAAGGGTTTAATAAAGAAGCTCTTTTAAGAAGAAAATGATGATATTCTTAATATAAAACTTTATTTTTGCGTAGGCGATATTATTTCTGAGACATCGCGAAATGAATTCATAAATAAATTGGTTTCCTATCCATCAAATCTTTTAGACAAAAGAATATACAAAAATCTTGCACAGATATTTTTATGATAGAAAAATTGTTTTCTTACAATGTTTTCTAAATATGACGAGTTATATTAAATTAATTCAAGAAAACCTTCTGCTATTATTTTGTTTATTGTAAAAATAAAAATCTGTCATTTGAACACAAGTTTACGAATTTCTATTAAATCAATTACTGAGAAAACAATACTTTTTTTAATGTATCACGTCAAAATTACTGCAGTGTATCTGGCGGCAAGCAAAGTGCAATCCGAAAACAACGGCTACCACCGTTGTCATGTCGGCCTGCAGCCTCTCGTGGATATACACTGTCTGATCCCGCAACGCGACAAACCAAAAGAGAACCACTATGAAGGATTTATCACTGTGCATGGTGATTGCAACCCAGTTGGAAACAGATCTCTATCAGCCTGCTTGATTACTGATTACCAGCTGATTCCGGATCGCTATATACCTGAACATGCCACTATGGTGTTAGCTGTATAATCTGTGTTACTTAGTGTATGGTGGTCGCGATCCAACCGGTCACAATTGTCGTGTCCACAAAATTTTGTAGTAAAAGTTTTTACTAGTACTGGTTTCGTTCATAAAATCTGTTTTACAAAGAGTACTATACATTCGTGTTCACAAGAGGTAAATAAACATAGTTAACTTGTACTTTGAAATCACCGTACAACAAAGGATTAATTGGTGTAAGTAAAAGTACATATTTTATATCTGATGGGAATTTATAAATAACAGGTAGGATTTTAATATTACGTTTACACAAACAAAAGTATTTATGCAACCGATTTTATAAAAATAATTGATGCGTTCTAAATCTAATTTAAGTTTTGAACAAATTATGGCTCAGTGGAGAGGTACTGTATGAATATTTTACCGTTATATTATATACTATTGAATTTCAATGTGGTTTTCTACGTGTAAAAGTAGTTTGACCCGTAGAACAAAAACAAGCTGAAGGAGGTGAAACACTAACCCCAGGATTGTTTGTACAGAAAATGTAAAGTAAATATATCCAAGGATAGCAGAGGGTATGAAACCTTTTTCGTATGTGTATCTAAGAAAGATCTAGATTGGTTTACTCGGCTTAAACTTTGTAAATTCATCTAGGTATGCTATAATATTATAAACTTCAAGGGATTGTTTTTTTTTTATCGCGCTAATCTCTGAAACTACTAAACAGATTTGGTTTCTTTTTTTCATTTTATAGTCTATTTTTATTGTAGAATATTTTTAGACTATGATTATAAGGCTGAAATCTATAGAGCGTACTCAGACTATGTTCAGACATATCTCAGCCATAAGTTCCGAAACTGAAATGTATAGTCGCAAGCTTAGCATTTGCTCAGCTTCACCTGAGTAAAGTTTAAGTCGTCGATTTCGATTAGCGTAACTCGTCTATACATTCGAAACCTAAGATTGCGTTGAGTAAATACTTAGCGAAGTTTGAGCTAAGCCTGAGTATGCTCTATAGATTTCAGCCTAAGAAGCGAAGTAGTTACCATGAACGTCGAGTAATTTGGCAAGCAGTAGTAACGATAGGTTACAGGCACAGAATATTACACGGATGCGTTGGCAGAAGCGCAGTGCGGTGGAGAGTTGATCGAAAAAATTTAACGAATGTGAAACCGTGAGTCTTCTTCTTCTTGTTTTGGCGCCGCAAAAAGCACTTGTCAGTGTCAATGTTTTAAGTCTTCGTAGTAGTCTCTAACATTTAAAGTGGACTCTAACAAAATAGCGGCCTCTTGTTAGAACTATCCGCAGAGTTTTTGTGACAACTCAGAATGTATGTTTCCAGTTTATATTTATAATTTACTTAACGTATGCACAATATTAAATTATATTACGCAAAATGCCACCTATATTATATAATATAGGGTCAAAGAACCTAAATTAATGAATCAAAATAAAAACCACAACATGGCAGTTCAAGAACCCGCCAAAATCTCCAAACACACCTGGTCGTCTATAACTATGATCATAACCATAGATCTCCAAACTTTTTGGCCTAAGGGTCAGACTGATTTCTTCACAAAGCCATAAGAGCCAAGAATTAGCTAAATCGTCCAATTAACATGCTATTACAGTTTTGAAATATGAAGTAAATATAATATTGAGTTTCGTGTATATTTGTATTACCAAACTTTCGACTGAGGTATATATGCATGCTGTTGTAGTTGTATAGGGTAGGCCGATTACCAGGCACACCAGGTCCATTATCTTGGTCCGGATGTGTGGTGTTCGCTGACTGGTGTTGGCCCTCGGACCGTAGGTTGGAGTGGAAACCCCGAATCTAAGCACTTATACAGACTGGAAATTATATATATTTATAGGCGATTAATCATTTTTATGTGGGAGCTCAGTTGAACTTTAAATAAAAGTTCAAACCAAGTTATTAATGTCTGTAATGAAATATTCACAAGGTCAAAGTCACGCGTTAATCACAATGTCTACTGCTACGTAACTTAACGAGCACAAAAGTCATTATATATTCATACATGTGCTTCTTGTAGTGTACAACTAAACTGTGTAAAATTATTATGAATTATACATATCTATAACGTGCACTTATATAGATAAGCGTGTTTGTGTGTCCAACGCCCTTAATCTAAGAAATATCATAAATTTCCCCAACATTAAGTAGTGGAGGGGGCCATCCTATAATCTTTCTCTATAAATAGGTTTTAATTACGAGTACAATTTGTGTGTGTGTGTAATTGGTAATTGGTTTCTTGGAAACGAAATGGCTCTGACGGTTTAGATGAATTTTTTTATTTAGATAATTTGCTTGGCTATCTACCGCCTTCAAGTTGAAAATCTGTTGCCAAACACCAATAAGTGTGTTCTGGCAGCTGCACTTGAGAGCCAGTCTTTCACTAGGCTTAGTGTGCTACCATTTTGGGCCACATCGTCAGTTAGATCAAGTGAGATAGTGGCCACAACGCTAAGCCTATAAAGAAAAAAAAAATACATTCCAAGATTACATAAATAGTTTTTTTTTAAGTTACCGAGGATAGCTAGGTCGCCCAGATATTAGGTTATAAATCGCGAAAATGTTTTTTTTCTAATCCTATAGGTGGGTACAAAGCTCTAATCTCAAACAAAAAAAAATGAGCATTACAATATAAGTTTAGATTCCGCCACATAAAATAGATATATTTTATCACAATATTCTGAATTTATACAGCAATCTACATTTAAGATTGCATTTCTCTTACGAGAGAAATTTCGGAACAAGTAATGGAAGTGCTTTGCAATGCAATAAGTAAATGCAGAGCTCTTTGTGAAACTACACTATTTAAATAAATTCACTTGCAATAACAGTGGCAACTGCTTTATACTTGGAAAACTGAACAATATTTCAAAAATATGTAGAATCAGTTGTGTAATAAATTAACGATTAACGGTATATACCTAATAAACACTGTAAGAAATCTATGAAAAATGAATTATTATTTATTAATCTATACCTTTTTTTTTATTTGATTGTATTTTTTCTGAAACTAGCAGTCCTTTTAAAAAATAACCCTTATTCCTTTTTTAGTCTATTTGTTAAGGAAGGTTCGAGAAGTTTCACGCTACGACACTAACGAGCGAAACAATACCCCTGAACGTCAAGCAGTCTTGTAGGCTGTAGGCAAATAAGGGAAGTGAGGACAACGTTAGCGGCAACGTCGTAGTATTTTTCTCTCTGTGGCTGTGAAGAGTTGGTAGAATAAATTTAACGGAAGTGAAACCATGGGACAAAGCTAGTCTTTAATATTTTCTAATGTACAAATTATAAATATCACTTATTATGTAAATATTTGTCAATAGTAGTAAACTTTGTAAAATAAAAGGCACTAAATATATATACATATATTTATTTATATGTTTAACATAATATGTGGTTTTATATTATTCCTGCAGTTCCCATAACTAGTATTATATATATATTTGTGACTGTTTTATATTATGTCCATAGATGTAGTTATAATACTACATCTATGATTGTGTCAATGTCCTTTTTATGGGTTATTCAACAGTACACCGAACATTTGGCAACTAAATTCTATAATGTGTATTTCTCATACTTGACGTTGGCAAAATTACCTACATAGGCATAAAGCCAAAATTAAAAGAAAGAAAAAAATTAAATTGAACAACGTTTCTAAGCCGTATCTCAGATTATTTATACCTTTCTATGTTTTTTTTCGGTTCCTTTTACAATATTAAATTAACTAGAACGTGAAAGATTACAAAAACAATTTACGGTACAGATCCCGGCTAGGAGGATTCCCTTTAAGCAACTTAATTTATTTTTCCGTTAACCGCAGATGCCTATTTAAATTCTTGATCGTATCTTCGAACGGTTGTTTTCTTTTCACTGTTAATTTTTCCCCCCCGATGAAAAAAGTGACACATTTCACTGATTTAAATAATCGAATATATTTGCATGGAATTGGGAAAAAGCCGCATGTTTGCATTTAATTTCCGTCTCTGTAAATTTGTTTTGTAAGCCATCAATATTATTGTCAGCACTAAATAAAACTTCACACTGTTGTTGGAACTGAATAGACACACTTTATTGATTTTTTTTTTTTTTTTTAGAACTGACTACACTGTTAGCCTTAGGGGCCCTATCCTAAAACAGAGCCGCTGCGGCTTTTACAGCTTCACCGGACTTGGGGGGGGCGAGCGCTTAGGGCACTCAGCCACGAAAGTTTGTGACGACCCGCACGAGGGTCCCAGAGTGGCCGAACCTCGGCTCGGGCGGTCGTCGCGAATGCGAAAAGGTCGCGATCTAACTAATTCCCTAATCCTACGAGAATTCGAACTAACTAACATATACTCATATGCACGTTCCCCTCCTCCTGGGAGGAAGGAGTGGACCATGCGTATGTGTATTTAATAATCGGAATGGTTTTTCTACACTAACTAGCGCATTAGTCTAACTAGCGCAAAGAAAGAAAAAAAAAGGTCCCTTGCAGAACCTATGTGCCTGTGTGGTGTGCACGTGTGTGTGTTCATACGTGTGTAATGTTGTATGTGGGTAGCTAAGTGTTGCACGTATAGTGACACTTTATATCGCGCGGGCGGCTGCCTGACCCAAGGGCTTCACACCGAGGAACGGACCTAGGCTTGGGTTGCCGCTATAGAGGGTGGACGTGACGGGTGTGCGGGAGCGAAGTTAACCGCCCGTCCTCTGCGGAGAGAACGGCGGTTACGCGGGCGTGGGCAGTGGCACGCTCTGTTTGGAGAAACGGTGGCGTAGAACGCGTTATCTGTTTCGGTTTGGTCGAGCGAGTCAGTGAATATATTACGCGGCCGGCGTTTTCTCCGGCAGGCGTTGGGGTCGGGAACATACGAAGCTGCCGCTTTTATTAAGGAAAAAGCGTGGTTCGACGCAGTGTCGAAATAAGAGCGAGAAAGGTGTTTGGCATAGGCATGTATCGAAGGAAGGTCCATATCTCTATGGAGATCCTCCATACGAACATACCAAGGGGCGCCGGTAAGGCGGTGAAGAAACCTATTCTGGATGGCTTGTAAGCGTTTCCAATTATATTTTGACATATGTGCGAACACAACGCAGCTATATGTCATAATCGGTCGGATGCACATCTTGTAGAGCGTAAGCTTGCGTCTCGTGGACATTTTGCTTGCAGCACATAACAGAGGATGCAATCAGGCGAGCGGCACTTTATTGAAATTTCTTAAAATACCAGTACAAATCGGGTAACGTAAACGATCGCGCGATTCAGGAGTAAGCACAGCGCCACCTATTAAGAGTCAATGCAATTAATATGTTAAATTGATAATATTCATGAATTTACTTACAAAATTAATATAAAACTATTTATTTGCATTAGTTTAACATGAATTTACTATACAATTGGACAATTATTTTATTTCCTTAAACCGTAACTTGGCTTCGGAAGTCTATAGTTTGACTTTTATATGAAGCTTATCAAGAGATATTCATGAAAGGAATATTCAATCACATAAATAACTTCGATTGCCGACAACAGCTGTATCTAGTTTGGATAAGAAGCAGTTCCCATCTAATTTTCACTTTTATATTACTTACTAGCTGCTGCTCGCTTACTACACTGAATGAAGTTTATCATAATTAAATATATACTTGATAATCCTAAACTAAACACTATTTCAATATCTCGCGGATACGAATAATAGACAGTTAAGATCTTCTGAGTCTTTGATACTCAGTATACATACCAAGTCATTATACTAATTTCCGCGACCGATCTTTCGCCGTAACAGCAGCACGATTGTGGAATTCGCTTCCTGTCAATATCCAACTAGCCAACTATCGAGATTCCTTCAAGTATTCCTTTCCTAGGTTTTACTTGGAGCAATTGAATATTGGCTAGATTTTTCCTTTTTTTTACTAAATATTACACACACCTTGCATATATATACCTTTCTCTTGCTCCCCTGGAAGACTGGTAGAGAATGCTTTTTAGTATTAAATCCTCCAATTGTACTTTTTTGTATAACATCGAATAAATATAATTATGTGTATAAGCCAAATTTCATTAGAATCATTCCAGCCATTTCAATGTACTTTCATGATAACATTATATATTACATGGATATCTCGACTATATATTTACTACATTTTCAGTAGTATTTTTTCATTTTCGATGACAGCTACGTTGGTGCGGACATGTGTCTCATATGCCGGAAAGTAGAGTGGCGAAGCGCATCTTCTTTTCAGAGCTCCAGTACGGTAAGCGTAAGCGCGGTGGACAGTACCTCAGATAAGCATGTTCTAAAAAGACACATGAAGCGATGCGAAATAGAGCCCTCTCAGTGGGAGACAAAAGCAGCACAGCGCAATGAATGGAGACACCTTGTTCAGCTACAGACAAACGCCTTTGAATCTCAGCGCTGTGATAACCTTGATAAGAGACGAGACGATTTAAAGACCAAACCATCTGTGGTCATACCTTACAGTTATGTTGGTGGAGTTTTAACATGCCCGACATGCACTCGTACCTTTATCAACAAAATTGGGTACAGTAGTCACTACAAAGCACATCAAAGGGCAGAACAGCAAAGTCCTGATTAAGTTATTTTATACATATCCAGAAAATCAATAGTCGCTGTAGCTGAAATCGGCCAGGATGACACACACACACTTTCAAAAATCTAAGAGTAACTAAGGTTTCATATTTTATAATTGACTAGCTGACCCGCGGAACTTCGTCTGCGTTACATAAGTGAGAGAAGGGGTTAGAGAGAGTGGTACGTAGGGAGATACAAATAACAATTGTTGTAGGCATCTACAATATAATTTATAGGTGCCGTCCGCCCGCCACGTCATTCCGCTAAAATGCACGCGCGCTACTTGATTATTATTTTGCTGCGGAGTTATTTTAAAACTATAATATCTCCTAAGATATTCATTGAAATCAAATGGTGTAAATAGCAATTTTGTCCAAAATAGAATACTTGTGATAATTAACGTACTTATTTCGATAAGGATTAATACCATGTTTATAAAAACACCTTCGCAAATAATGCACAATTTTATTACCATAAAAAAGGTAATATTGCGTCAAGCTTAAAAGATGGACATATGCTATCGCCGACGTTTTTGGAATTTTTAAGAGAAACAATACTATCTATCACACATGGTTGTTGCGTAACTTTTAACCATTTACACAGCGCACGCAATGGAAACTTTCAAAAGGAATAAATTTTCCCCGTTTTTGCAACATTTTTCATTGCTACTCCGCTGCTATCAGTCGTGGGGTGATGTTATATAGCCTATTACCTTCCTCGATAAATGAGCTATCCAACACTAAAATACTTTTTCCATTTCATTCAGTACTTTCTGAGATTAGCGCGTTAAACCAAACGAAACTCTTCAGATATATTTTAAAGGTAGGTACAGTTATTTATACATAATTATTATGATGCATATTATAATAAAAAGCTAAAACTAACAGTATGAATCACATTTCTTCTATTTCAAATTAATTTTAATCATCATCATTATCATCTCACCCCAAAGACGTCCACTGTTGGACATAGGCCTCCTCTTTAGATCACTACAACGACCGATCCTGCACTACTCGCATCCAGTAGCTTGATACAACTCTCACCAGGTCGTGGGTCCACCTTGTAGCGGGTCTGCCCATCACCACTCGAGAACTCTATGGCCCCAACGGCCATCCATTCCTGCAAGTTACGTGCCTCGCCCACTGCCACTTAACAACAACAAGTCTGAACATTCTTAGGGCTATATCGGTCATTTATATTAATTTTAATACAAATCTAAATTACTATGTAAGTTTTTGGTTTATTGAAGTAAATTTTGAAATTAATTACAAAGATACACTCGAACAAACGCATCCGATTATAAAACCTAATTTGGAAAACTCCCCTAAATCTGTCAACTAATCTCGGTACATATTAAGCCAATTTTGCATATCTCTGTCATTTTCCCTCGCGTAATCTAGGAATATATTTCATTGCATAATAAATAAACCTAAACAAACACAGCGGTATCTCCTTTTATGTAAGAGAACTCTAATGAAAGTACCGTTTTATCGTCGTAAATTTCTGGTGCCTTTGATACCTTTGTAAAATTGGTTTTCGAATTATGTTCATCGTTGAACGAATATGGAGATTTCAGATTTATATATAATAAAATTATCAAAGAGCTCTTAGATAAATTTCGGTTGTACCTAAAACTTTGTAAACGTTTTATTTTTATATGGTAGCACGGCAAATTGACGGAACTGTCCCTGGTGAGCACAGTACAATCCAAACACAACGGCGACTACCGAAACATTATGATCCATCGACGGTCACCGCTTTGCTGGCTGAAGAAGGCTGATTCCGAAACTGTGACACAAAAACGAGTAACTACGACGCACTTTCACCACATGCATGATGGTGGCGATCTATTTGAACAAAACATCCCTACCACCAAATTCAGGGAGATAATTGACTTTTAAGTAATAGCAATGTAGTATATTATCGTTATTATCTACTAATCTACACAATAAAATATAGTAAGACACAAGACTATAAAACTGAACAAGTCTTTCTTACCACAAATCTAATGCAGATTAACTGTTCTTTAATCCAGTCAAACTTTTAGTATCAACATCTCATTTTAACGTAACATATAATGTACCACATTAAAATAAACATAAATAAACTAAGCCTACAGAATTTCCAACTATTTTAACCCCACCCCTCATGATGATAAGCAAAAAGAATGAACAAGAATAATGTGCTATTCTTGATATAGGTAAAGGTTAAAGTTTCTGATTGGGCAGAAGATAACAGAATCGTTCAAGGCCGGATGTTGGTATTATACTATTATAAAGGTCACGGTTTATTTCCATAACATAATGGTGATTCTAAACCATAAATCTTCACCAAAGAAGCATTTCTTGAAAAGAAGCTCGTTTTAAAAGCCATGTGACATTAAGAAATAATAACAATTTTCAAAAAGAAAAGCTATTTCTTTGCATTTTGGAACCCTATTGCGGACAATCTAAAATTAGATTCATTTTGTGACTTAAACAAAACATTGTACCACAAAGGAATACGTGACAAGAAAACATAAAAATCATGCAACAAAAAGGCAAAAACAGCAAGTAAAAAAATGAGCTTTTACACGAGCACGTGTTACACGTTGCGGGGTGAACCTATCCCTGGCCTTAATGGTCGGAGGAAATTACCTATTTCGCGCTTGGATGAACTCCGTATAACTCACGCATACAGTGTCCATTACTTAACACAACCATGTTTCACTAACTACCAATTAGTTGGTAAAATCTAGTTTTATTAACAAAGTTTGATTATAACGAAACTAGAAACCGATTTGGAATAAGCACTCCGCAACTCGGCAGTACCTATTGAAAAACATTTTCTATCAATTTAATAATCTCTCTTGAATAAAAGCCGAAAGTAATTCTTAAATTCTTTTAATTGGGGTAAAAATGCAATATACTGCATCTATAGATTTTATGATAACACGCACAAAAGCCGTCGTAGTAGTTTTTAAAATCGTGGTTGTTAAAACTTTAATAACCCATGTTAATTATTTTTTTTAGGTAAATGACAAGTAAAATAATTTTTTTTAATCAAAATCTACCTAGTACTTTTTGTGTGATGCACGCACAAAAGGTATACCTCAATCATTTAATTGATATATATATTAAGGTAAGTATTAAGTATCGTCCATTTCTATTGTAACACTAGCTGTGCCTGCGACTTCGTCCGCGTAGAATTTCATATGCAGTAACGACATCGAAGAGAAACGTGCGCGTCGGCAGCGCTGTGCTGGACAATGCTACTTTACTTTTATTTATGCGGAACCTTAATACTCTTTCTAAAATAAAAGTAGCCTATGTGACTCCTTATAAAATCAGCTATCTGCCATTGAAAGTTTCATCAAAATCAATACAACCGTTAAGAAAATTCGTCGGAAAAAAACATAAAGGCAGAGAAACTTTTAAAAAATGTATTTTTTTGTTACTATTAGGTAACGTGTGTGCTTTCATATGCATTTAGTAAAAAGCTTTTTTTCTATATTACAAGATAGACACTTCAATTTTATTTATTTATCTATACTATATAGTAATATTATAAAGCTGAAGAGTTTATTTGTTTGGTTGAACGCACTACCTCAGGAACTACTGGTTCGAATGGAAAAAATATTTTAGTCTTGGATATTTATATAACATTACGCTATGACTAATAGGAGTGGAGCATCAATGAAAAATGTTGGAAAAACGGGGAATATTTATTCCTTTTGAGAGTGACGGAAGTGTTAAACCTAAAATGTTCTAAAAAAAGTCTGGGATAGCAAATGTCTATCTTTTAAGGTTGACTCAATATAGCGTTTTTTTATGATAATAAAATTTGTTCTAAAAATGCATTATTTGAGAAGGTGTTTTCATAAACATGGTATTAATCCTTATCGAAATAAATATGTTATTCATCACAAGTATTTAATTTTGAACAAAATTGCCCTGTACGTCATTTGGTTTCAATAAATATCTTAGTAGATAACACAATTTTAAAATAACTCCGCAGCAAAATAATGATTAAGTACCGTGCACGTATTTTTATTATGCGGAATGATGTGGGGATGGGAAAGCCTAAAGGTGCTCAAATGGTTCCTAGATAAATCAAAGAAGGTTTCAGCTCCTTTAGAACCGTTTTATAGGTGTCTACAACCCACTCTCTCTAACCCTCTCTCTCTTATGTGACGCAATCGAAGTTGCGCGAGTCGGCTAGTATAGATAAACTAGCTTACATTTTGGGATTTCTTTTAAACATTTTAATATTACTTGCTTCTTAAGTATTCATGGAAGTTATTTATCTCGTTTTATATCGTATGTAACAGCATAACTTTTTTTATAAGAACCTATCTCAAATAGTATTAAACTTAAACTTTTTTTCAGCTTTATTTTTAAATCTACATTACCGAATTTCACTGTCGAATCGTATTTCTACACTCAACACAACGTTATTACGTTGAGACAAAAAATTCAATAGGCGTTGATCGCAGTATGACCTCTAACTGCCAGTATTCAATTTTGCTGTGGCATTTTTCGTCAATAAAACCGCAAACAATCCTACTGGTCGGCCAAGGCTTCGTAAGTCCGAAGTCGTTTCGCAGAATAAATTATCCCATTCTCTATTCCTTTGTTCCCGGTTTATTTCGTCAGTCGGGATGTGAGCGGTATTACAAAGTTTTAACGAGTTTAAGAAATATCTTCTTATTGTATTGTTGGTGTGCTTATTGGACAGTCGCAGGAAGTTACCTTTATGTCACGAGAACAGTCGAGCACCGAGTGCCTGTCACATGACGGAAACAATATGTCGAAGCTTCTGAAAAGTATCTCATGTGCTCTATAATTTCTGTAAGGAAATACAAAATACCATGATAATACCCCTATATCATGTATCGTTTCATTCCTAATTATAAAAGTATAATTGTGTTAGTTATTCCTGCAAATTATAATAACAATAACGAGTATAAGCTCGCTAACTTTAAACATATAGTTCAGAAATATGTATCTAAAAATAGAATGGTTAACAATGGGTGTTAAATTTATTATTTAATTATGTTGTAAAATACATAATATAATATATGACTCTGTAACTAACTAATTAAGGCCAAAGTTACAAATTATTCAACTTAGAAAATGCCTGCCTTCCTCGCAATTTTATTGTTGAACAACAGACGAAATTATTTTAAAAGTCGGAAGAGAAAAATGTTGAAAAAATACAATACCTACAAATCAAGAAAAAATACATAATCAAATCTATTGTTGTAAATTGTGTTGTATACTTTGGCGAGATAAAATTATAAAGACAAAAGAACCTATCCGGCCTGTAAAATAAATTATTTTATTTAAAATCATATAGCAGAAATCAAAAAGAATATAATGATTTCGTTTCGTGAATATTATGAGTAATCTTGAAGCTCGAAACCAAGGAAACCCTAATAATTTTTAACTTATTTGACCATTACTAAAACTTCCTCAAACGAGATATAATAAGGTAGAATTATTAATTTTATGTAAAGTAACTCGATTCCTATGTTGTTAATTAAAACATCAAATTACTTAAAACAGAATCTTCCATGACTTTAAAAATAATAAAAGAAATAAATCATACTTACATAAACTACCGGCGTACCTGAAAAGGTGCGGTCTTGTAATTGTCTGTTAGGTAGGAAAAAGCAACAGGCGGGATCTGGCGCTCTACACACAACTAACGATAGAACATTTTTTCACACAAGATTTTTTTCCCAAGCAGTATTAATCCTGTGTTTGGAGGTAGCGGCGTTTCACGGAGGCCAGCGCGGCGTTCGCCCGCCGCTGTCGCGCGCTACTGTCTGGCCGGTCCTCGGGGTTGCTACTACGCCCTTAAATTCCCATAAACGTAGTTTTCCACAAAATTATATTCTACAATATGGCTTGGAAGGAAAAAGATACTCTTCTTCTTTATGTTTCATGTCAAATGTGTTAATCCATAATTTTGATAACGTCACGTAAATACATTTTTTCCTAATTATTCCTGTGATCTTCAATTATAGCACTAAAAAGATGAGGACCCTTTGTTAAAACTGTCCAGGGAGATTTGTGTCAACTTAAAATGAACATTCCTACTTCCTAGTTATTATTTATAATCATTTTCTCATAGATTTCGTTTAAGAGTAGCCCATAAATAATTTTATTTATATTAATTTTAAAATATTAGAATTTTGTCATGTTGCTGTTGTTAGTTATTATTATTGTTATTTTAATTTGGTTTTGCTCGTTGGAAAAAAAGTTTTATCACCATTTTTCAAAAAGTTATTCAATTTTTGACAAACAAATTTTTTCCTAATCTCCGTTGACATAAATAATGCGATAAAAGGTATAAATAATTGGCCCTATAAATTTGAAACTTTGTGGAGCCCTTTTGATATATATACTTTATAAGATCCTGTGATAAATGTTCATAAAAGTTTATTAATTTGTTAATTACGGTTTTTTATAACTATTGCAAAATTAAATGTCCAAAAAATGTTGATAAATGTGAATACAGGCACAGCTAAATATTAATTGAAAAAAAAAATCAACATTTTTCGATTTGTCTTATTTTTCTTATTTGTCGACAATACTTATTCTTAAATTTAAAACTATTAAATTAAATTTAAAAATGAATAGTTTTTCGATATTCAGAGGACCCTGATATGTGTTAGGTTAGGATAGATTAGAACTGTGATCGCTTAAATTTATTATTTTTTAATAAGATTGTTTACTAAAGTAATCTAATCAGATAACTATTATCATAAAGCTTACATCTAATTTCAAAGATCGTCATTTCCAAGTAACTACATACTAGGGAAAATGAGTACCTGGTAACCCTATTTACCAGTACACCCCGCGCCCTTTAATGCCGCCCTCCCGACGATCAGCAGAGCTGTAAAGCCTCCACTCGTTTGGTATTCGCGCCCTTTGTGACACTTAAAACTATTGTTCTCAAACGACTTTCAAGAAAATGATATTAATTTCAAACAAATTGATAACTTTTTAATTAAACAAATAACTTTTTTTATTTTATTAAACACATTAACAAATGACTTATAATCATAAACCTAGGATTGTGTACTACGATTAACCTTAAGTGAACTATAAAAATCGAATTCTTTGTATTATTACTTACATATATTAAAATTGGTAGTATTATATATTATATATTGGTAACTAATATTACAAATACTAATATTAAATAATACACTAATATAAATGATACACAGGTACCTACTTAGTAATAAATAATCATTATTATTGTTTTTTTTTTTAATTTGCATTCATATTTTCTTACTACCTGACAATTTGTTATAATATAATAACACATTTCTTATTTGGCTCAAAAACCAGACATCAAACTGTTGGACCTTGTACAAACCATATTAAACAAAAAAAGAAGTTTATTTGCGGGATCTCAACCTGTCGTGTAGTAATTTTTGTTATTTATTTATAAATTTGTGTTGTTTGACCCTATACTGTGTAATTCCGATGAAATTTTGTATAATAAAGCTTTGTTAAAGTGCTAAAGTGGATTGGAAATAATAATATGAACCATTAATTCTGAGATGCCACAAAAAATCACTAGAAAATTCTATCAAGGGAGCCACCATCTTGTTAAAATACTGAAATAATAATAGGATAGGACACTATATTCACTCTATGATGGCAGTAATGGTCTTCAATAAAGAGGACTAGGTGCTAAGTTAGGAAGAAGAAGAAAAAATATGTGGGGTGGTCCTTAAGTAAAAATTAACTAATTAAAAAATAAACAAAATAAATGAGCAGTAAATTATTATTATATATATGTGCAGATATCAATATTTAAGTCTTATTTAATACTAGCGGTGTGTCTTATTTAATAATACGCAATATTATATTTTTACTCATATTGTTGACAATTCGTATGCCGTATCAAATGACAAATAGCATGTATTTATGTATGTGTACAATTTTCTCCAAAACTATTGAACATTATAAATTATTCATACAGCCACTCAATTATGGTATGATGTTTGCTTCTCGTCCACAAAACTGATTAAGAAAATTGGTATAGCCCATCAATTATGAAAAACTTATTCTTAATTTAATGTTTTTGGAAATTCTCTTTTACGTTTAAAAAAATGTTAATGAATATTCTCATAGTTCATCATTCATGGAATGGCTTATACTTACCGTGTACAAAATTTCTTCATAATCGGTCAAGAATTAAAGAAAATATTTTCTTATGACATCTAAAAGTAATATTGAAATTTCTTATACCCTAGTTATCAATTGACCAATGATGATGAAAGATTTAAACTTCCCGTGTGATTCACATAACAATTGGTCAAGCCGTTTCGAGTTAAATCCGGACGTACAAATAGACAGTCAGACAATTTTTTTTTGTTGAATTTGGATATGTTCCTCTTGGGCTGGTATACACCAACTGTAAAATCCCTTTAAAAGAGAAAAAGAAATAGTATGCCTATCGGGAAATTTTCGAATAAATTTAAATTTACAGACAAAACTACAACTTTATTAATATATTAAATCTTAAACCCGTGGTCTATGATAACAATGTTCAACACTTTAATTTGATGATATTTATCTTTTGATCCTCTTAATACTTATCTCGATATCTCAACACTAAACAAATGAAAGAATAGACAGTTATTGTTCCTTCTTTTGTTAGAATAAATGTCCCGTTTATACAATATTGCAAAATTAAATAACTTTTTTTAAATAAGAAGGCTCGTGGAGGTCTAAAGTATGTAAATAAATAAGTTACAGTACTCGGTCGATTTCACACTAAATAATAAAATTAGAATAAGCACATTGCACAAGAGATAAATTACCTATTTTTATTATTTCCTAATTAATAAAATAATACTACAACACAGAAGTAAACTTCGCTTACAAAATAACAGAAAATAACTACATAGACTCGCTACAGATAAGATAAATTGTTCTTTTCATTGGATATGAAACTGTCATTTGTACTGATTACTCTGTTTATTCAACATTCAGTAACTGTAATAATATAAACTCCAGTATTCGCTGATAAACTTATAGAATTCAGTATTCTACGATAATATAACTGTCCGCCGGCCTTATAAGAATGGACGGTCGGTACCTAACAATTATTGATGTGCCACGCCGCCGTTTGTGACCAAGTAAATTACATTTGTCTCGGCAATATGAAAATTTAGCTTCTGTGACTGTAGGTATGTAACTAAATACAGTAAATAATTGTACTGGTATTTTTAAAACTTTGTGATAAGAAAGTGATATAAAGTATTTTAAAACCTATTTTAAATGCAGTTTAGTGAATAACAAATAAATTCATTCATATATGTGTAAGCAAGTACACACTCAGAAATAAATACATCGATACAAACTTTTTTATGCTACGATTTATTTGTATACATTTATTATTATTATTCTTAGCATCTTTTTTATAGTATGATTATTTTTTCTTGCTTCAACTACTTATTACGTTCATATATTAATTAATTTAGATATAATTTAAAATAATTAAGTGTTCCAGTTTATATAAGTTGATGCTTTTTTCTCTTTATTTTTAATATGTTTGGATCAGTTTTTTAAATAAATTCAGAAATCATTGCTGGAAAACCTTATGTTTTTTAAGTATTTATTGTAATCAATAATTTGAAGATGTTGATTTCTGTGAATAAAAATTTTCATTAATTCTTAACCGATTCCGATGAAATGTATTGTACACGAGAGGACATCAATAATTCCATAATAGATAGCCTATAAGAATTGCCAACGATACCTTTAGAGATCTTAACATGAGTAACAAACTAATTTATAAAAAATTAAACAAAAACCCCGACTGCAAACTTGCCAAAAAAAAAATCCATTTGTTTTTGGTTCCCAGTTGTCGTACTTAAATACATATATGTACATACATTCGTTCGAAAAACAGAACTCTCTTTTTTCGCAGTCGGGTAAAAATAAAATTACGGGAATAAAAACAGTTACTGTTAAATCTTTTTCCTTTTTTCTATTGTTACTCGGCACATTGACAGTACTGTCCTCTGATGGTAAACACAGTACAATCCAAATACAACGGCGACTACCGAGAGATTTAAATCCATTGGCGGTCACCGTTCTTATGCCGACCTGCATAAATGTCTCTTCACGTTACGCTTAAAGGACCCGATGTCATAAGGAGGGTACGAACACACAGTATATCTATAAAAAAATTATTCTTCACGATGTAAAACAAGAAGTTTATATCAGTTAGTATCTAAATAAAAAAACATATACTACCTATACATCATAAATAAGTGACAACTTTTATGGAGCTGTCACAAGCATTCAAATTCACGACGCATCAGCAAGAATAAATCTTGGGATAACCTTATAGGTGCGCCTGAAGGTTTCTTTATAAGTATAGTTTCGGCAATGAGATAAAAATGGTGTATACGTACAAATTATAAATACTTATTAGATCTAAATTTAAATTTAAAATTTGTGCTTAAAATATAAATTCTTATAGGTACTGACTCACTGACATATGGACGCACAGTCCAAAGTACTGAGTCTAGGACCGTAAAAATTCGCATGCACCTTTCCTTTTACTCTATAGGTGATCATCAAATAAGTAATTTTGAAATTCAGCCCCAAGATGGTAAAAATGGATATGAAAGTTTGTATGAAAATCCATAATTTTTGAAAATAGAGCTTTTTAAATTGGTATTTAGTAATTCAGTTATGATCGGTTAATTCAGTTACCCAAGTTATAAGCGAGCGAAGCCTTCAGAAAAAGCGCTAGTTATTTATGTACGAGTAATAATATTACATTTACAGTAAGTAGGTGTAAGTTCCGTAAAGTAAAAAGTAAGAACTTTATTTCTAAGTAGAACACAGCCAACTATTTAGCTACAAAACTCTATAAATAACTTATAGAATATACCAAAGGCCTTGTTCAATTATTTTTTGTGGATTCGATTTTTTTATTTTATTTCTCCAGCTATGTCATGTAAAGCAACCTGTAGGGTTGTAAAAGATAAGAAAATATAATTAAATCTATAATTACGATACAGAAATAAGTTGAACTATAATGATCCGTGCGAATATTTCGCACAATATATAATGTAAACAATCTAATAAGTTTTATATTAGTTAAACAGATTGTTAATAGATGACGCCTCCTAAACGTCAGCTAAATATATTTTTAACATATTTTTATAACGTAAGTATTAATGTTAAACTATCTGTCGATGTTTCGTCAGTAGGTAGGAACATGAGCAAAATGATGTTGGAATGGATAAAGAGTCAAGCAAGATGTGGTGTTGCCACAAGAACCATTAACTGCCATTGGGTAACTTACAGTCACGAGTGTATAGGTTCCTTCTTGGTAAGCGTGCTCTATCATAGACCACATCATCACTTACGATCAGGCGTGGTAGTGGTCAAACGCAAGCGGTAATTTAAAAAACCACTTTGAGAAATTCATATCTATACATATAAAATGCTTTGTCCTGAATGATTGACAGACGGATCAACGCACAGTCTAAACCGCTGATCGTAGAGACCTGAAACTTGGAGAGTGTGTTCTTTGTATGACGTAGGCATCCGATAAGAAAGGATTTTCCGAAATTCTACCCCTAAGAGGGTGAAAAAGGGAGACAACAACGTGATTACTTGGTCCAATTTACTTCAAATTTCGAATAAATCTTTTTTTAACAGAATTGATGGAAGACGTGTTTCGTACGTATTATATTGAAATTCATCCCCTAACGGGGTTAAAAAGAGGTAGAAAGTTATTTTACTTTTAATTTAATTTACTTAGTGCTTTTGATTTAAATTACATTTTATTTTGACAGATGTTTGAAAACTCAATCCGATTTTATTCAATAAAGGTTGAATTCACTTAAAAACTGAATCAAATACTCTTTAAAATTGGAATGTCTCGAAAGTCACCGTACTATATTAGTACCTCATTTGAAGGTTTCTACACTTAAAGAGGCTATGCACTTTTAGAACAGGGCCAATAAATGATAATAAATCCACAGGGACGTAGAGTTCGAAATTTGAAACGGTAAGGACTAGAACACCAGACTGAAAGTCTATGCGTTACGTCGGAATATAATGGAAGCCACAATTTTAACTACGTGAGGGCAAGGGGAAACTGTACTTTTACCTCGAATTCCTTTAATTTCGGATTCAGACGATTACAGACTCCTCTCAAAATGAGCTTTGCAATGACTTTAAACGACTCTCAAGGGCAAACAATAAAATTTGCGGGGATAGACCTAAGAGAAAACTGTTTCACACACGAGCAATTCCACGTAGCTTGCTCACGTGTAAGCTCGACCAGTAGTTTGATGATTTTGATACCTACCAAGTATAGGTTTAGTGAAGAATATTGTCCATAAAGAAGTTTATTAGATAATATTTTTTTCTATTAGTATGACTATATTCTTTGATCCTAAAATTAAAACGCTAAAACCAAAATTTATCAATCAAAATCAAACATGACGCGAGCGAAGCCGCGGGTAAAGGCTAGTAATATAATATAGAGATTACATTGTCTCATTGTATGTCCTTGAAACCTGTCGGAAAGTTGGTAACCCTATTTATTCTTCTGATGTGTGTTTTTATGTGCGTTTCATTTAGGGTCGATTTACGTAACTTTATGGTTTCGTGACAAGAATTTTATAAGAGAAAATAAAGTTAATACAGGTTTATACCAAAAAAAGTGGGATTATTATTCTGAATTTACTTATATATCTTTAAAAAAAAAGTAAATTTAAGAATACAATTTACACTAATCTGCCAAAGCAAGAATAGGTATTAAAGGGATCTTTAAAATCATATTCACTATGTAAACAACAAAATCGATCACGAGGATAAACATTCAGTATTACCTGTATTTTAATATCATCAAGGGTTTATTATTGCATTAATAAGTCAAAAGCTAATTCTCTCTTCTCCCTTTTATAATAGACTCCTTCGCTGTCGTTCCCTTTTAACTACCTACAAAATGATAATTTATGTGCATGTCTATGCACATCTCGCTAAACCTAAGCAAATTATAAAAGACACCGTTTATATTTCACTTATCGCATGCAACAGCGGTAGTTGATCATAAAGCAATACTTTAAATAATTTATGGCAACATTTATTATTTGATGTCAATTAGAGAACAAACAAACGAACACTTTTTATGAAAAAAACTTTTGGTTTTGCAACTTAATTACTGAATGTGGAATGAAAATTACGTTATGGCATTACCTGAACAATATGTTTGCATACCTTATTATTGTATTCACTAAAAATAACCGAAAGGCCGGACTATAATACTAATTTCGTTTATATAGATTTTCGCCGTAAGGAAATGAAATTAAAAAAAATAGAATGATACTTCCACATAAATATTCAAAACTTCAAAAAAAACGTGATTACTCAATTCGAATGTATTTTTTATGGATGTTCAGCCAAAACTTTTTTCTTTATGAACCGATTTGGATGACTATTTCTTTGTTGGATAGGGAATACCTCAAGGGTGTTCCCATTTTAATTTCATTGGTATTGAACCTTTAATTGCATTTATTTTTATTTATCTAATTAATTTAACACACAGCCATAACATAAACATGTTTAAATATAATACACAAACAGGCCTACTGTACCATATATTGAAGTATATCTACATAATTTTTCAAAAATTGTATCGTTACAATCATATTAAAAAAACTAAATAAATTTAGAATTTGAATAAGCTAGAAGTTCTAAACAACAACAAAGTACATAATTTATGAATTCGCGAAAGATTAATAAGTATTTGTATGTACGACTTAATACAATTAATATTAATATTAAATATCAACATTAAAATAAATACATACAAGAGTTAAATTTATATTATATCATAACATGTCTTTATTCAACAAATCACGTACCCTCCTTTTGTAAGATGATAATTTATTTGAAAATATGTCAACATCGCTAAGAAATCTGTTATAGTAATAACAAGAACGTTGAAATAAGGAGTTATTGAGATAATTTGTCCGACAAAAAGGAACATGAAATGTGTCCTATGATCGTGCGTTTGATCGCGGTATTTTTAAAGAAATGTGTTCCAGAAGTGGAGAGGAATCTATATGGTAATTAATTATTTTATGTAAGAAGATTGCATCAAAATATATCCTCCTATGTTTTAAGGATTGCATATTATGCCTGGAAGCATTCGTTTTAAAATCAATAAAATTATGACTAGTTCTATAATCGAGGAACTTTAAAAATCTGTTCTATATTTTCTCAATGCTGGCTATGTGCACTTCACATTGTGGGCTCCAAACTACACTTGCAAACTCCAGTATACTGCGAACATAGGCGTAATATAAGACTCTTGGTTTCTACTTTCTTAAAGGGTTTACCCAAACGTAGTATTAAGCCGAGTTTCTTAAGAACTTTAGAGACGATAGTATCTATATGAAGATTGAAGTGCAATCCAGAATCCAGAATGACACCTAAGTCACGAACTTCATTAACACGTTTAATTATATTCCCAGACAGTTCATAGTTGTAAATTAAAGGATTTCGTTTCCGTGTGAAAGAAAGAATGTGGCACTTGTCACTATTAATAAATAATTGATTTGACAAGCAATATTCATTAAACATATTGAGATCATTTTGTAATTGCATACAGTCGGCCTCTGATCGAACGATTTTAAATTTTTTTGTATCGTCTGCATAGAGTAGATGACAAGACTCCTTAAAACATGTCCCTATATCATTGATATACAGCGTAAATAGGAAAGGGCCAAGATGAGATCCTTGGGGAATACCGGAAGAAATCGCTAGAAACCTAGAACGATAACCTTTGAGTGCTACAGCTTGATTGCGGTTTCTTATATACGACTCAACTTAACATTAATTTCGAAGTTACACCAGGGAACTCTTCAAAATAATTGAAGTTGGTTTTCTTTTTTGTTAAAAATTGTCTTGTTCTCTTATGAACGATTAAAGAGCTTAATAATATTACAATTATCACCAAAATCTAAACATTTTGTACTTAGCTATTTAAAGAAATATATTGTTTTTTAAAAGTTATACTTCTTTAGGCGCGTTATGAAAAAATGATGAGAGTGAAATTTTAAGATGCGCGCGCATCTGTGACACAAAATTAACAGTATGAAGTTGTCTGCTTAACCGCTCATTAAGTCTCGAAAAAAAAGCTACCAACAAAATAGAAATTGAACCTCGATATTAGTCGCGCATGTTGGTACGCTCGTCACCTCTGATCACTGTTTTCATATTTATAATATTTATCAACATGTTTCTAGTTTATACATTCCCAACACGTGTTTTAGTTTCATACAAGTGCGAATTATATATGTGCTAATAAATTATATTCAGTAGTGATTTAAATTGAATATTTTGATTGATATTACTTACTATTTGTGAATATTAGTGAAAAAAATTGTGCTTATATACTTTTTCAAGTGCTCCAATATAATTGAGGTTAACTATCCGTGTGGACGCGTCAACTAAGCAATATAGAGGGTCGCTAATCCACGAGCGGGGAGAGTTAGGAATATGTAAGAAAGAGTTACCTTGAAACTGGATAAGTAAGAAACAGCTGCACCGCTTATTCCACGATCACCTTTATGTGGTATTCTGCAGCTTCAGCCTGGCAGCGCTTCTTCTCGGCCAGTTCCTCAGATTTGCGGCTTCGATAGTAGTGGACCAGCTGGATGTCGTGCAGCGTGCACAAGCAACTCCAACAAGCGGGATATATATAATTTAGATAGATCGACTCGCGGCGGCGGTGGTCAATCATAGACTGCGTAGTGTGCGGTGCAGCGAAAAAAAATAATAAGAAAAAACTAATAATGAAAGTACCCCACATAAATAATTGACTTAAATGCTATTGATAAAGCATTAGGCGCTAACATTGCCCCCGGCTTTAAAACCATTGGTTTTAAAATAATACAATAAGAGAGCGGGGGCTTGAAAAGTTTATTGTGAAGGAAGCGGGCAAAGACGAACCACAGGTCGCTTAAAAACGCCTGTAGCTGTTTTAACAGAAGCTACTCTAATAACTCCATCGCTGCCGGGATAAGTAGCGATGACGATGCCCAAAGGCCAATGAAGTGGAGGTATATTGTCGGTCACTATGACGACGACTGTGCCTACTGACACTGGATTAGATGGAGTATTCCACTTCCCTCGACACTGTAAAAGGTGAAGGTATTCCTGTTTCCATCGTCTTGCGAAAGACTGTACTATTTGATCAAGAAGCGCGTAACGATGTAGTAAGTTAGGCTTCTCATCAACAACTTCATACGCGGGTAAGTATTTTAGCGGAGTTGACATCAAGAAATGAAATGGCGTCAACGCGGTAAGCTCAGAAGAATCTTGACTTAAAAGCGTAAGTGGACGAGAATTAATCACTGTCTCAATCTGAGTCAAAACAGTGAGTAGTTCCTCGTATGTAAGTAACTGCGTGCCAATCACTCGATACAAAATGCGTCTTAAATGCTTTCACATAAATCTCATAATTTCCACCAAAGTGTGGACTGCGTGGAGGGTTGAATTTCCAACTTATGCGGTTAGAAGCGAGTTCGTTTCCGAATGAAGCATTAAACTCCTCAGAATTTAACATATCATAAATTGCGTTTTTAGCTCCAACGAATGTTTTAGCGTTATCCGAATATAACACAGATACAGCACCACGTCGAGACAAGAAACGTTTGAATGCGGATAAGAAGGTGTTAGTGCTTAAGTCTGTTGTGAGCTCTACGTGAACTGCGCGGGTCGTCATGCATACAAAGATGCATAAATATGATTTTATGGACCTAACTCCACGTTTTCTGTAAGGTATAATATTGATTGGACCCGCAAAGTCAACAGATGTGTGTACGAAAGCTTTTACATCATTCACACGGCAAGCGGGTAAATGAGACATAAATGGAAAGGTCTGTTTAGGTTTAGCCCTAAAACACAAATTGCATTTAAATACTACAGAGCGGGTTAGAGTTCTACATGATTTAACCCAATATCTTTGACGTAAAATTGACATTAATGCGACTGGTCCTGTATGACAGTTCGTGCGGTGATAGTAAGTAACGATTAATTCCACGATACGATCCGTTCGCGGTAATAAAATAGGATGTTGTTGATCATATGACAAGTCAGCATTAGAGAGACGACCACCGACTCGAATGAGGCCGTTGTCATCTAGGAAAGGAGCCAACCGTTGGATGGCGTTAGAGCAGCGTTTGTTTGATTTTAAATTTAGAATAATGTCATTAAAATAACGACCTTGTAAATATTTTAAAATGTATAATTCAGCGTAATTCATTTCACTGGCGGTAAAAATATTTGAGCGCGGTAGTATTTTTAAGAAACGTAAAATATACACGACTGTGTGTAAAAGCACAGGCCATGATGAAACGCGTTGGGATAATTCAAGAAGCGGATGAGATGTCGCTTCGCACGTGGTAACAGCAGGGAGCGAAATAACCTTTTCTTCCGGTAAATCAAGCTTAGCGTCAGGCGCAATAGTGGTGATCGGCCAATGACACACATCTTGTCTAAGCCAAGACGGACCAGTATACCCCTCTTTGTTTGATAACATGTTAGCGGGAGAAAGACCACGCGATAAACAGTCGCTCGCGTTCTGAACACCTGGAACGTGATAAAAATGTTCAGATGCAATAGCGGACGTGATCCTAGTAATGCGTGTGGCTACAAACGTTTTGAACTTGTAAGGTTCTGAGTGTATCCAATGCAGGGTGACCATGGAGTCAGTAAAACAGAAAATGTCATTAATTTTGTGGTGTTTACCGTAAGTATCGGCCACACGGCGGACTAGTTTCGCCATCAAAAGAACGGCACACAACTCTAGTCTGGCTATAGATACTGTCTTTAGCGGAGCAACCTTTGACTTGGCGCAAACTAACTGGGTTAATGCGGGTGCTAGAGAAGAGGGTTCGACGCGAATATAAATAACGCATCCGTAAGCTCTTTTGCTGGCATCGGAAAATGCGACTAGCTGAATTTGAGAACCTTCGAAAACGTTTAAATAACGCGGGATTCGTAAATGTTGTAAAGCGGGTAATTCGCGTAAGTAGTTTTGCCAAAGGCTTAAAATATCAAGGGGCGGTTCTTCGTCCCAGTCAAGTTTCAAAACACAAAGTTTTTGTAGAATAAGTTTAGCATACAATATGACTGGTGTAATAAGGCCTAATACGTCATATTGGCGTGCTATAACTGAAAGAATGTTGCGTTTGGTTATTGGGCGGTTATCAAGCGTTACTGTAAACATAAACTCATCAGTGACTGGCGACCACTGTAGTCCGAGTACCTTTAAAGTATGATTTGGATCATCAAAATTTATATTAGAATTATAGCGGTATGATTCAGGCAGTGAGTCAAGCGACTCAGGCGTGTTGCTCGACCACTTTCCAAGCTCAAAGCCCCCGGCTTTAAAGAGATCGCGGAGGTCACATCTGAGCTGTAGACAATCAGAAATACTGGATATAGAATAACAGATGTCGTCTGTGTATCTGTTATTTTCTACAACAGTAGCTGCAAGAGGATAGCGAGTGCGCTCATCATCGCATAGCTGTCGTATGACGCGCAACGCTAAAAAAGGACTGCTACGCAGACCGAAACATACGCGGTTAAATTGATAGGTGTTTAGAGGACCCGTAGGGTCAGGGCGGTATAAAAATTTCTGAAAAATCCTATCACTCGTTTGAACGAAAATTTGAAGATACATTTGTTTTACATCCGCGGTTAAAGCTATTTTATAAAAACGAAATTCGAGTAAAATTGAAAACAAATCATTTTGAAGATTTTCACCAGTGTGAAGTATTTCATTTAAAGAAATTCCAGAATCCGTTTTTGAGCTAGCGTCCATAACCATACGCCACTTAGTAGTGGTCTTATCAAGACGAGTCACTGCGTGGTGCGGGATATAATAACCAGATAAATAATTATCATCGTTTACTATAGATATGTACTCTTTTTCTAAATACTCTGTTATTATGGCGTGATATTCAACCTGTAACTGAGGCTGACAACAAAACTTGCGTTCGAGTGACAAGAAGCGGCGTTTAGCGATTTGATATGAATTACCTAACACAGCGGGATCGCGAGCGAAGGGTAAGCGAACACAATAGCGGCCTGTATCATCTCTCTTAATATTATTTGCAAATATTTCTTCACATTCGCGAGCGGCAACATTTAAAGTTGGTTTATATGAAACTTCTTTAAGTTGCCAAAATTTCTGTAAAATTTGTTCTAACGGTGGTTCATGATCTACAACCGAACATAAAGAGAGAGAACTCTGATTGTAATCATTATTGACAAAGGCGTTACCTATTATTATGTAGCCAAATATAGTTTCAAAACCAGTTGGCGTTCCTGGCGGGCCTTTTATGTGGTTAGAAAGTAAAATTTCAGAAAATAGCGGTGCACCAATGAGAATATCAATTTCTCCAGGTTTATTAAAATCGGCATCAGCAAGCGGGACATTATTTAAGTGCGGTAAAGAAAAAGAATCGATATTTACCACGGGCAGTTTGTCGGTAATGCGGTTAATAATATAAGTGTTGAGCGGTAACGAAACGTTTTTATCTAATCGGGAATATAAAACTAAAGATGTTTCTCCCTTGATAGGATTAGGTGCGGAACCTATGCCCTTAACAACGGCGCGAGTCATTTTATTAAAATTTAAATTAAGTTTATTACATAATTGCAAAGTAATAAAATTGTTTTGTGAACCCGGGTCTATAAGGGCGCGAACGGATTGCATACGACCATTCAAATCTTTAGAGTAGACTTGGACCGTGCCTAATAAACAAGTCGTATTGTTATACGAACTCGAGCGAACGTTGCACAACGAAACATGTTGTGTTAAAGCGGACTGCGGAGCGTTAGTACTAGAATAGTGAGGTGAGTCGAGACTAGGCGTCTGCGATGGTTGCGCGGAGAAGCGGGCGGGTGATATTGGAGGTGGCCGAGAAGCGAACATCGAGCCATCCAATGGTGGCGGCTGCGCGGGCGCAATTGTACCACGCGCTGTTTGTTTACGACATAATAGCGAATGATGTTTGTAATTGCAATATCTACAATTATAAGTTGATTTACAGGCGGAACTATTATGAGAAACACTTAAACAATTCGTACAACCATTATGCTGTTTACTGAAGTTATATTTATCTTCGATAGATAATTTATAAAAATCTGTGCATTTGAACAAGTGATAATGATTAGTTCGTTTACACAATGAGCATGCCTTCAAACTCGACGCGGTTAGAAATACGTGAGTAGGCCTAGCGCTAGCGGTAGCAGTGTGCTTGAGCGCGCGTTCAGTGCGGCAACGCTGTGTAGTAGTTGAAGTGGGAACGGTACGTTCTAGGATTTTTGCCTGATCACGTAAAAATGAAACTAAGTCATCGTACATAGGTAACGATGTACTGCGATTTGACATTTCAAACGCTCTTGCAGTTTCTGTATCGATTTTATTTAAAGCTAAATAAAGAAACATAAAATCAGATAAGTTTTGAATATTGAGCGATTTGAGACTTGACACTGCGGTACAGAATTTTTCCAAAAATAAATCTAAGTTTTTGGATGTTGCGGCATTAAATGACTTAAATTCAAACATTTGATCCAAGTAAACGTTGGCTAAGCTGCGTTTGTCATTAAATTTATTAACAAGCGTTCTCCAAATTAGTTGATAATTTTCACCATTTGGTGTTATACCTGAACATACTGATAGTGCCCTACCTGACAGCTTCCCTATGAGATATTGAATGCGTTCATTATCCGTAATATCTGGATTTTCATGAATCGTGCGTTTAAAAGATTCGTAAAATAAGGACCACTTTAAAGGGTCACCACTAAATCCGACTAAGTCCAATTCAGGCAAACGTATTGACCTTTTTGACGTTCCACATCTTGTTTCAGGTACAATATGTTTCTTATCAGCTATTAATTGTTGAGCTACATGTTTGCTGCGGCAATACAAATCTTCAAAAGCCGAAAAGCTTTGATAATTAACTGAGGCGGTAGGATTTAATATTAATTGCGTTTCATTAACTGTGTCAATAATTTTATTATATTCGGAGCGTAAACCATCTAAAGAGGCGATATTGTAAAGGAACATTTGTTGCGAGATTTCATCTTTGAAAGCATTTAAGGCGTGATCGTAAATAGTTTGCATACGAGCGAAAATGGCATCTCGTTTACCAATTAACTGTTTCAATTTAATCTCATTAAGATTAAATGAACTTCCAAAGTCATCATCCATGTCACCTTTTGACGACATGATTACTAAAAATGTTACAAGTTTTGTACTATTTCAATGTTACGAAATTCTCACTAGTGACTGCAACATACAATGCAACTGGCTCATAAAAACATGAGCGCACGGAACGATTGAGTGATGCGTGGCGTAGTTAGCGGGAATACCTTCACAAGAGATTAAAAATAAATAAAATGTTTTGTATGAATTATTTTGCTTTTAGGAAGTGAAATATCCGAAATAATTGCTCTATAGACACTTAAATACAAATATCAAATACTTAATATGTGTATAAGTATTATGAAAGCAAGTAAAATAGGATTTTAATACTCCAATATGGGTGATGTAACAAAGATGTATGTGGGAAAATAATACTAACGTTGAACTTGCGGGGTAGTATAGGTAGTTTTTTTTTTAATACTACATGAATGCGGAAAATACTATAAATTATTAAGAAAGCGGGGAAAATGAGGAGAAATGCGGTATAGGGCTCGAAAGCCAGAAAGAATGTGCGGTTAGAAAGATTTAGAAAGAACCATCCGGTTCGAAGGCCAAAAAAAATGTGGACGCGTCAACTAAGCAATATAGAGGGTCGCTAATCCACGAGCGGGGAGAGTTAGGAATATGTAAGAAAGAGTTACCTTGAAACTGGATAAGTAAGAAACAGCTGCACCGCTTATTCCACGATCACCTTTATGTGGTATTCTGCAGCTTCAGCCTGGCAGCGCTTCTTCTCGGCCAGTTCCTCAGATTTGCGGCTTCGATAGTAGTGGACCAGCTGGATGTCGTGCAGCGTGCACAAGCAACTCCAACAAGCGGGATATATATAATTTAGATAGATCGACTCGCGGCGGCGGTGGTCAATCATAGACTGCGTAGTGTGCGGTGCAGCGAAAAAAAATAATAAGAAAAAACTAATAATGAAAGTACCCCACATAAATAATTGACTTAAATGCTATTGATAAAGCATTAGGCGCTAACAATCCGTATGTATTATTTATTGATATAAATTAAAATACTTTTATTTAATATAATTAACACTAAATATTATTAAATTATTAATGTTAAATACTTATTATTGGTTATTTAATATTTACAAAATAAAGAAATAAATTTAATAAAACATTTAATAAAAAGTTTGTGATAAAAATTAAAATTGAATATCAAATTATAATATTAATTTTTAATATTTGCTATTAAATTGAATAAATAATAAATATTTATAAAAATAACTAAATACATTTAATGATTTTTTTTTGATAAAAATGAAAAGTGAATATTAAATTAAGAAATCAATAAAAATATTTAAAAAATGACCAACCTTAAATTCAATTTTTGAATTTATTATTAAATTTATTTTTGAAATATTAAATAATCAATAATAAACATTTAAAATTAAGAATATTATAATATTTAGTACAAATTATGTCTTATATATTTATTATTCTCTAAATTTGGTTTTTAATAATTATATATATATATATTAATTATATAAGTTCCGATTCAGACATTACCGGAAGATACTATGGAAGTGGACATCATTTAATTAAAAATACAATTCGAATAATAAGACAATTTATGTTAGACTTAATGTAAGAAAATAAATATTTATTTATTTAATTTTTCAAATTTAAAATGAACTTTGTTGATTATCGTTTTCCAATCCTTCTATTATTTTATTGTAATTCATTATTTGCATGCAATTAAAAACTATTTTTTAATGATGCCAAAGAAGTATAACTTCTCACGCGCGTACATAAGTACACGCATCCATTTTTTTTTTACCTGAACCTGTTCAAAATATATAGACATAAATAATTATTCAAAAATTTGATAATAATAAAAATAATAATAAGAAGAATATTAGCAATACTGTAAAGTAAAAAAAAAGTTAATATTGTATAGTAATAATAGTTAATATAAGCAATATTTTTTAAAGTAGGCAGACGACTCACTTGGTTTTCATGTAATTTAAGTGATAAGTATATAATTTGGGCAATGAATAACAAATATTATAATACGATTCGACTGATGTAGCTAGTCCTATACTCATTTTAGATTCACATTTATTTATATAAATATCGTCAACCCATATCTTACTTATTCACGTATAAGTAGACGACCACAATTAGATTCATTATATTTTCAAGAGAAAATGAGAATTACATGACACAT
Source organism: Saturnia japonica (assembly GCA_033032175.1). Classification (NCBI taxonomy): domain Eukaryota; kingdom Metazoa; phylum Arthropoda; class Insecta; order Lepidoptera; family Saturniidae; genus Saturnia; species Saturnia japonica. The sequence continues at coordinate 6,174,687 of CM065306.1, read as the reverse complement.
TTTTTTTCTAAAGAATCATCCTCCTACTACCCTAAGGTGATCCTTTTTCTTTTTATGGTATTACATTTTATGTTTCCCTATTCAGGTGTAGAGAAAAAGTGCCGTATTATAATATGAACTTATGTTCATAAAAGGAAAAACCTTTTACAGACACCGCCTAGAACTAATGAAGTTTGATAAGGAAAAACAAAATGAGATCTACACGAAGCACTATCTCTCTTTGTTTATCTAGTCAGTTAGCCACAACAACGTTAATATCCTGATCTAATCCGTATTATGCGTACATAGGTATTGTTTGAAGCTAGTTAGTATTTCATAATTTCGTACATTAAATTAAGTAATACGTTTACGGACTGTGCATTTATAGTTTATGAACGGACTTCAAAAAAAGAAGGAGGTTATCAATTCGAATGTATATCTTTTTATGGATTTTCAATCATAACTTCTTTGTTTATGAACCGATTTGGATTATTCTGTTTTCGTTGGAAAGGGGATGCCTCAAGAGTGGTCCTATTCTAATTTCATTGGCATTGGACCTTCAACTTCGAAGATACACTAAGGCACATCTCCAAATCATTTAATTTGCTTTTCTTTTTGCTATGACTATTCTAGATTTATGCTGTATAGGACACGACAATTGCATCTATCTGGATCGCGACCACTGTACACCAGGTGTAACACTCTTCATAGTAGCACAGAATATATCTGTGATTGTAGCACGCTTAAGCATGTCGCGTTCCGTGATCAGTCAGTTTATATATATTTAAATATACTAGCGATAGCCCTAAGGTCGAAATTCGACTAGCGTCTTTTTGATCATAGACTATTTTCTGTTTGATATTTGCAGTATTCATAAACAATAAGTATTATCTACATCACTTGCTGTTACTTTTCGTTGAGTGACAATGCCAATATTTTGGGGGGTCTAAATTTAATGGCACTTGACGGGTTAGGATTTGCAGTATTAATTAATTTAATTTAATATATTAGTAACAGATATTATAGATAAATTTTAGCTTTCTGCACTCCTTCTCCATATAAACTTTAACCATGCCAAATCTCAGTCTTCCGTCCACGCAATACGCTTAAAAAGGTACCGAAAGCTTTTGCTTCACGTATTAATATATAGATATATAGTTGCTCCGCAAATTGACGATACTGTCCCCGATGGTAAACATAGTATTATCCAAACAGAACGGCGACCACCGAATGATTGATAATCCGTCACTATGACGGACTTTTCACCACATGCATGTTGGTTGCGGCCCACTCGGATAAAACAACCTTACTACCCCGCTAACGCCATTACCTCATTAATTACTTAGTAGGGTTCACCACGTGCAGATGAGGATGGCTTGGGTTTCTTGGACCTATAGATGTAATTCGACACCCCCTTACTATCCAGTTGCTGAAAGACTTGTAAGCTGACATGGCAGCGACGACTGAAGATAAATTGTCGTAGCCGGTTTTTTTATTGTACTGTACACACCGTCAGGCACAGTGCAGTCACTTTGTGTTTGCTCATTTTTTTGTGTATATTTTTTCTATTTGCACTACTTACCCACAATGATCGTTTCTTCCTCAATACTGCCTTGCTGGTTAACTGAAAGACAATGCCTGTTCACTACGAAAGCTCGCTGTCCTCAATAGTGCTATTACATTATTTTTATTGTTATATCCGTGGTTGTGAATATGCCGTTACATTTTACATAAATAAGGTATTCGTACTCGATAAAACAAATGTCAAACAAACTCTTTATTCAAATGTACACAGTGTAGACTGTGGTCGTAATTACAGTATCTCTTGCGTAAACTACTAGATGATCCTCTTGTTGATTTCTTCCTTTTATCGCTTGTTATATCTACTTGGTTGTCCAAAACAGAATTGTCCTAGCTCAAAACACGGGCTCACAGCTCGCTTATTTATTAAAATAAAACGAGAGTCGAAGTGACTGGAATAACCTTGAACTATTATACCACTTTGTTTAATAGAAGGGGAAGTATTCTATTTTTAAATAATTGTTTGTTTGATTACGTAAACGGACCGATAAGCTTTGTGACGTTTGTTGACGTTGTGTTTAAGCGGACGTGTGTTAACTGTGATGCTATTCGTACCTAAGAATACATATCTAATGTTTCTAGTATATTGTATATACTAAATATTGCCAGATAATTCGAATAGTGAATTTTTTTTTCTATTTTTACTCAGATCGTAACATTATAATGACTTTATCAAAATCCAATGTAAACAATGTTTATTTTAATGAATTTGTTTTACATAAACGTTTTATGTAAATTAGGGACAGAAAGGTTATTATCATACTTATCTAATCCTATTTACGTATAAACTTAATTCTGGGGATTGTTTAGACAAAGCTTTTTACATAATTTTATTTAACGTAGAGCTCACTAACGCTGATAGAAACTAGTATTTTGTTTTTATCTTATGAAACATTGAACATCGATTCTGATTTTCTTTCATTATTTTTAAAATGTTTTTTATGTAATGGTAGTTTTTTAATATTGGATCTGACTGGGTCAGGACCACCATGCATATGGTGATAAACTCGTCATAATAACTCTCTATCTTTTGGTTTATCGCGTTTAGAAATTAGTCGACGTATATTCCAGGCCGGACACGTTTTTAGATTCTACTGTGCCTACCAATGATGGTACATGAGTACAGAGCCATCACTTTAACGAGCTACTAAAAAAAAGACATTTAAAAGACTCAAAAAGGTTAAGTGTGTCACAGAAACCCTATATTATCAATACCTATACACTACAATTCTATAGCGTTATTAAAGACCCATCAACTCGAATTAAGTTGAAAAAAGAAAAAACCTTGTTATCGAGTTAATGGTTTGATTGTTAGATATCGATTTTGTACCTCCCTTGAGCAATTACAGATAATTTACCTAGACGTGTTCGTTTAAATGTATTTTTAAAGGAATGTGAAAAATACTTCGAAAATATTATTAAGTTCTGATAATATATGTAGTAACACTTTCAGGATAAAAAATAAAACTTTGAGCTACTTTCAAAAGTGGCAAATACTCAAAAGCAAGTAAGAGCTGCAAATTGACTTAATTAAATCCGCTCTTCGTTTACTTTCTTTGCAAATGAAAATCATTTATTAATACGTGAATCAAAAACTTTATACCCCTTTTTAAGCGTACCTATTGCGTTCAAGGAAGACTGTAAGATTTGGCATGGTTAAAATTTATATGGAGAAGGAGTGCAGAAAGCTAAAATTTATATATAATATCTGTTACTAACATATTAAATAGAATAAATTAATACTGCGAATCCTAAACCGAACAGTGCCATTGAACTTAAACACTCCAAAATATTGACATTGTCACTCAATGAAAAGTGACAGGAAGTGATATAATATTAATTGTATACGTTCATACTGCAAGTTTCAAATAGAAAATAGTCTATGATTAAAAAGTCGCTGGTCGAATTTCGATGATTGGACGACCGCTAGTATGTATAAATATCTGAGTTTGTATGTACTTCTAAAATTCTTGAAAATTATTTGAATGCTACTTTAATTTACTTGTATTGTAATAACGTTTTATTGTTATTTATAAATATATTATTAATATTATTTATTTATACGTTTTTGTCAGAAATAAAATATAATTATGATTTTAACGTCAATAGGTTTTCATATATTATGTCAAAATGAAAGTTTCTTTGTTGTGTGTAGTCTAGGCGATCCTAAACCATAAATCCGATTGCGATAAAAAATTGTTAAATTGTTGTATGCACATTCGCCAATGTTTGTATTAGTATAAATAGTTTTCGACAGATGGCGTGCAAGTTGTTTCATTTTGAAAACGCTAGTAAATAAAAGATTACGTGTCTACTTACGATATCAAACGTGATAAAGATAGTGGTTTTCTTGACTATTAATTACGTGAAAAAGTGGCTGTCAGAACTAGTGGACAATATATATTTTTTCTACATAATATTGCATAACAGCACGCCAAGTCAATTTCAAATATGAACTACTAGCTGAGCTCCATGGTTTCACCCGTGTTCAATTTGTTCGACCAACTCTCCCCGCACCCGGCGCCGCGTCGCGCCGACCCACCCGTGTAGCGTATCGTTGTTCTCACTTCCCGTACTTTCCTACAGCTTGACAGATTTTTTTACATTCACGATTATTACTGCAAAATTATATTACAGCCTATATAACCTTCCTAAATAAATAGGAAATAATAAAATGTAAACAGATATTTTTCAAATCTGACTGCTAGTTCCAGAGATTAGAGCATTCAAACAAACAAATAAACTTTTAAATATTTCATAAATGTTTTATAAATTATATGCTTAGTATATAAAGGCGTTAGAAACCACATAAACGTTTAAAACCATTGTAACATAATTTTATTAGAGAAAATACAAAGGCAATAATTCTGCAATTATTTTTAAAAGTGTTGTCCATTATTTCAGTATATTATTAATATAATGAACTTAAGTTAGCAAAGCATTATTCCGTGCAAACTTAACATTAAACTGTTAAAGAACCACTATTGCCGCTTTAATCTTTAATAAATTTATCAACAATACAAATTTCATTGCGGTTTTACGTTTAATTTTAATCACGATTACTGTAGTAGATTAGTCAAAAGGTAATAAATAAAAAATTATTAATGTCAGAATTTCATTACTTTATGTTATTTGAACTTTCTTTATTTCCATTTCGTGTCACAGTAAATTTGTTGATTTACAAATACAGTAAATAGGACAGGCTTAAAAGCCTTGTCTAAAGCACTACAGTTTTGTCAATAGTCGACAAATTACACGTAATAAGTTAGTCATACTTACACGGTTGCCAAATTACCTACACTAAATCCTTATAAGAAAGTACTCAAAATTTAACTGGAAAAGTTCAATTGAAAGACGTTTATACTCAACTAGCGGCCCGCCCCAGCATCGCACGAGTGCTATTTACAAAGTTGTGTATTTTATGTTACAAAGCATGATTTCGATTTTTGGAGTTTATCGCTTCAGTATTGATAGTTCATAACTTCATAGATACGAAAAGTGCGCTTAGCTTGCGAAGCGCAATTCATCATAGGTGTATCCTGGCCAACAGTTTCTTTGGTTGCGCGAAATTTTGAATCTGTAATATCCTCTACGGTATTAATTTAAACAAAATAATATCAAGGACAAATTTAATCTACTTTAAATTTCCAATGTTATTAATATATTTATGTGGATAATGATTATTTATTACTGAGATAATAATCTTCGCAAGTAATTTAAAAATAGTCAATATTTTAAAAATAAAAATGGTTTCTGAGACACAAAATTAGGAGATAGGCATATGACATCGTGGACTTTTCTCTAAGTTTTAAAGAACTATAATCCTATTTAACATGATTTGATGTATCTCACAAGGTTTAGCCAGTGTACATGTAAGCGCCCGAAAATCATTTTTGACGTTTTGACAACAAAAAATTCAATATTCTCTTTTATAAAAAAACTGAATTTGAAAGTATTTTATGTACAAACCTTCCGTAAAAATTATCTAAATTATAGTGAAAACCGTGTAACTATAAGTTGTGAGGCTTAGAAGAAGTAAGCGGACAACCGGACAGACGCGGATAGCGTCTTTATAGTATGTATGGATTGATATTGATATTTTACAGAGTAATATCATTCGCCATCTTAACATACCATCACGCCTGTATCCCCGAAGGATTAGACAGAGGTGTACTAATGTACACCCACAGTTCACCGGGTAAGTTTTTATGTGCCATGTAATAGGGGGCGAACCTATTGCCATTAATCGGGCAAAAGCCAAACTCAGTGCTGCTGCTGAGAATTCCATAGAAAAACCCAATAACACTTTGCTCGACATGGGAATCGAGTCCAGGACCTCGATCATAGCAGTCGCGCTTACGACCACTAGGTTAATGAGGCAGTTTTTCCATTAAATTTCTTATTTTCTATGTACATTATGTATTAAAAACCCCGTCGGATCCGTAAAGTTGTTATTAGGTATCGAGATTATATTGTTTATGTTATCTATCTCAGATTATAAAGTCAAAAAATTACCCCTAATAAAATGTAAAAAAATATTTAAATGAGGAAACTTACATGGCAATATAGGCGGCGCGGCGCGGCGCGGCTTACTGCCATACGATCAAACGTACCGCTGTGCCGTGCTGGGGCTTGCGACGGTGTTATCACGTTTCAAAAATTTGCTAAATTTTAGGAAAACTAAAAACTAAATATGTTAATTTTAAATCGCAATAACTTTTTTATTTTCATATTAAACAAAATTTTGTTTTTTTTTTTTTTGTAATACCATTGGGGTACCTACCTATATACCCTTTTCGAATTCGACGGGGTTTTTATACATATTGTACAATCAAACAATGCATACATTAATGTCATTTGATTTTACTTAGTTAATTGAAGTATGTACAATAAAATTAAAACAACATATTAAGAAAATAATGAAATTTCAATTTCAGAAAAAGACATGACTACTGTTGCAACTCCAAAAACAATAATTCAGCTAATGTTAAAGAACGCAATGAAATAGATGATAATGAGTCCTTTGGGTACAATATCGATTCAAATATTTAAATGTTTGGTAAATAATATAACAGACAATAAAATTTCTGTAGGAAAAAGTGGTCCATGGGACGAAAAAATTGTAATAGTGATGTGTTCAAAAAAACGTAATATAGTTAACAAAATACTTTATCTCATAGTGTCTTACACTTGCTAGTTCCTGCAAATTTACTTTCTAATATACAAGTTTGTCTTTTCAAAATTAAAGAATTTGTAGAGAAAAAGAAACTCAGAAGAGATAAGAAAATTGCAAAGAGGTCCGCAGGATTCCCGATAAGTAAGACTGCCGTAATCAACCGGGGAAACAAAGAAATCCGAGACGATGGCTTTATAATAATATATTCTTTGGTAGGTACATAATTAGACTTGAATTGGATGCGTAAGCCAGAATATCGGTTACAGTGGCGTACTAGGGACAATTTTCGTCCAGCAATAGATGTAAACGGACCGAGGATGATATTTATTATTTCGTTGAAAAAAAAATTACATTTGCTTCAGGTAAGTAGTAGTCCATATCTATACATGACGAAGCATAATATACAAATATTATAGATATCTTACAGAGTAATAAATAGTACATATATACAGGGTATTAGTAGACCGCTCCCGAAAATGAAGACAGATGATAGTACTAATGACACCTTTGATGATGGGATGGAAAAAAAATTGATCCTGATTTAAAAAAAATCATATTATTTAAACGTTTTATTAGCATTATTTACGCTCCATCGTGTTAGTACAGCTAAATGAAACGATAATTTCATAAAAAATACATTACTTTACTAAAAAAAAACCGGCAATGAAACACAAAATCAAAAACAGCTGATGCTCGGATCAACGAACGCCCGGGCGCAGCGTCAATCTTGCGCTGCACGCAACTAACCTACTAGATGTGACGTACTTACCTGTTTTCAAATTAAAGTATTGGCCGGACTAAAAACAGAAAGTCTGTTAACATAAAGTACAAGAATTCTATTTTAAATTCATTCTGATAGATTAATTAATTGTCGATCATAATTGCAAATAGTTTCTTCAACTATTACATTATTCTGTACCATTTCATTTTTTATTTCTTGTACAAAATTGTAAATTTTTTAATTGTGTACGTGATAATCCAATTAGGTTAATTTAATATTCTAATATCATTTTTGTAGTAGCGAGCTTCTTGTTACGTCAGGGTACAATTGATTGTATAAATGTATAAAAAAAAATTGAATTATAACTTCTAAATTCCATATGAAGACTAGTCAGTAGGGATAACTAAACTTATGAAATAATAGTCGTGAATGTAGGTATAACGGTTTATCGATCTGCGGAAAAGATCAAAGTGCCGCTTTCGACGCTAACGAGGGGCTACTGTAAGGAGGCGGCCCGCGGCGCTTTATTTCTTTTGGCGGGGTTGATTATTAAGTTTAGTATTTTTAGTTCTTGAGACAGTTACACTTTGACTTTCATTTCATGTGCGCGTGCGTGGGCGACAGATATTCGTTCAATCGTATTGTTAACAAGTTCCTGTCATTATTTTATTGTTACGTTTTTTGTTTCTTTTTAAGATTGTGTTGATTTTATGAGAGTTTTGTTTTAATAATGCCTAATGCATACGTTTATAGTGTTCGTGAATACGGTAGCATGTTAATGAATAATGTGCCTTGGAGAAGCTCGCGGGAATACTTCGCGTGCATTACGAATTTACCGAGAGAGATTCCCGACAGCTGGACATCCGACTGACACTCGCCTGATAACAGCAGCTATTCAGCGAGTGTTGGAAAATCGGCCCACTGCCCCAGTAGCGACAGGAGGTGGAAGTCAAGTGGCTATTCAGTTCGAGGAGAACATTTTTGATGTCGTTCGCTGAAATCCGAACTTAGTTAAACGAGGTATTGCTAAATTGTTAAGGCTTCGAGATGTAACAAGTGTGTTATATTGGACAGTTTCCAAGGTGTTAAAGCGTAAACGAATGTGCCCATAAAAAGTGCACAAAGTGCAAGCTTGGTATCCGGTGAGAACGATCACTGGCGAGTTTTTTACCATTGGATAAGACCCGCAACAACGTGTGCCTGGTTTCATTGAACACGTGATCTGGACGGACGAGTAGACATTTACAGGAAACGGGCTGTGGAACCGAAGAAATACACACGTTTATTCCGAGGTGAACCCGCACGCTGTTCTACAAACCAGGCACCAAACCCGATGGTCGGTTAACGTATGGGCAGGTTTATTTAAGGATCGCATACTAGAACCAATGATTCTGCCACAGCAACTTGACGGACAGCGATATTTAAACCTCATACATGAACAGTCGGAGGACATTTTAGACGATTTATCATTAGCTGAATATCGCCGAAAATGGTTTCAGCATGATGGTGCACCCCCACATCCTCAGATTCGTCCGTGAGCGCCTCACTGAGCTATTTGATGATCGCTGGATCGGCAAGACTAGGACCATACTCTTGGCCACCTCTGTCACCCGATCTGACCCCGTTAGTCTTCTTTCTGTAGGGGTATGTGAGAGAATGTGCTTTTAATCGTAAGTGTGTTAGTGCCAACGAAATGCACCAAAGGACCGTGGATGTTTTCGACAAACTACGTGCGGACTGGGTCGAGGACTCCACGATGATGCCTGCATGAGGATACGCAACGCCGAGCCCAAATCTGTCTCGAAATGAATGGGGCACAATTTGAGCCGCATCTCATAAGACCACGGAAGCTTTAGATCGGTAAGCTGTTTCATACCTACATTTTTTATAAATAACTTAGTACTGAACTGATATGAATAGGTACATAACTAAATACATCAGAATAATAAACATTCTTACACGATGGATTAAAAAACATGGCTCTCAATGCTTGTTAAAATTTTATTTAAGTATTTTTTTCATTCGCGGGGAATCGAACCCTTTACTTTTTTAATTCAACCGGAGAATTCGAATGAAAGTGGCCAGGTAGACACTAGCACAGTGGCAAAGTAGATAAGTTAGGTATTTAGACAATATTGTAAATAAGTATTTTTGCGATCGCCAGCTGCGGGCCGCGCGAGAATGGCACCGCGCCGCGCTCGCGCTGGACTGGCGCCACGGCTGCGCGTTATTTGACCCGAGCAATCAGCTGTATTTAGTTTGGTGTTCATTGCTGGTTTTTTTTTTTTTTATTAAAGTATTGTATTTTTTTGTAAAATTCTCGTTTCATTAAGTTGTACTAACATGATGGAGCGTAAATAATGCTAATAAAAAGTTTAAATAATATGATTTTTTTTTAATCAGGATCAATTTTTTTTCCATCCCATCATCAAAGGTGTCATTAATACTATCGTCTGTCTTCATTTTCGGGAGCGGTCTACTAATACCCTGTATACAAAATATAAATTAATTTAAAATATATTTTAAAAACATGTGTGTACATGCGGTAGAAGTGGAACTTTCAGAAAGCATAAAAATATTCACATAGACGTGTATCGTGAACAATACACCAGGCTGGCTATGACTTTTTTTCAAGGCTTCGTAATACGGAGCCGCACACACCCGCACTAACATGTGTACGAAAATGGAGACCGATATAAAAGGAAACATTTTATAATGTATTCTATCTCATTCTCTCGCATGCTAGATTCTATAGACGTACCTATGACTTCACAATATTTTCATATTCTTTAATCATGGAAAATGTATTAAATTTTTTAAGCTCTTCCAAGTAAAAAGAATGCCCAATAAGTTAAGAATCAACCGAACAATCAACTAACCCGGTTTCCGGTACTCTGTGGTTAATAATTAATATCAATAATAAATTGATAGATGATTATAACGTATAAGTTAATTATTATTCAATGTCGATATACCTATACATTTAAAAAGAAGCTCTGTATATTCAGTGTAAAAGCAGTTTCACTTCACCAAGTGCCACAGCTTTACCAACGTTTATTGCTGAAATACGAGAGCAAAGGGAGTAATAATCCCAAGACGGATTCATATAAAATGTACGAAGGTCGGAGACATAACCTGAAGGTTACAAAGATGAACCCGGCTAAGAATTATATTGTTAAAAATAGTACCAATTTCAACCCTATTACACCCTAACAAGTATTTTGCCTGAGTGCACTTTTTTGAAGTTATAGTTTTTGATGCATAAGTGATATATTATGAGAGTGAATTTCTTCACATACTGTAAGAAAAAGTTTACACTAAGTAAGTAGTTGCTTTCAAATCCTCTTATTTATTATGGTGGAAATAGTCACTCGATGTTATTATTATTAAAGCTCTCTTAGTCTAATTCCACGTCAAAGAAGTTTATCTTCCAACATGGACCCACTTTTTTTTCTTTTATTATTACTTTAATTGATTGGTAATTATTACAGAGAACTAAGAATGATTTCTGGAATGGAGACTGCGTTTGTGCAAACATATTGTGGGACGATAAACAATGGACGCAGAAGACCTTAGACCTGGATTAGTATACTTAAGGAAGAACAGTGTCTAACAGTGGACATATACAGGCTGATGAACATAACGAAAATTGCTTGTCAAAAGTAGCTATCAAAACTAAAAAATATACTATTTCGAAAACCCTTTAGACTCGACAACTTTGGCGCTCGGCCATTTATTTTCGCGTCTGAATCGATAAAGTACTTAATTACGAAAAACACTTTCTTAAATTAACTTAATTACTCCAAATTACTATTATATCGATGGTGAAAAGGCAAATTTACTAACGTGTAAAATAAAATAAAAACATGAGTTGTATGTAATGTAAGTAACAAATTAGTTGAAGTAAGTATAATGTAAAGGAAAATCTATTTGACAACAAAGCTTTACAGTATTTTTTTGTAAAGTAACAGGTTGTATTGCCCTTTACGTAATTTTGTATGAAAATTATTATAGGCTTATGAAAAATGTAAACGACATTTTTCGAAGATATCTGAGAATTGAATACAACAAGCGATAGATCTCGAAATTCTCAATCAAATGATGTATATAACTAATTTTCTTCAAAACCAGAAACAAGATATGTACTTGAATCCAATAATGACTCAATTATGAAGCCGGAGATATAGTATATCTGACGACAACATGAAGGTTTTAGACAAACTCTAGACTACTCTTCGACGATGAAAAACTATCCATTTAATGTAATTTTTATTTTAGGTAATAATGTGCTTGGAATATTTATTAGAAAAGGTTTTAAATAACACTTGCAGAATAAGAGATAGTGTATTGTCATTCAAGTTGAGTACACAAAAAACCTGTTACCGTCCGCTGAATCGTGTAGACTGTAGACGAAACAGTTAAATTATTAAATTAAATTTTATGCTTCGTCTCCACAGTCTACACAAATGCTTAATATCTTTTACTTCGGTTTTATATAGTCAATGAAAATAAATTTTATCATCAGTTAATTGTAGATCATAAAATAAATAACTCCAATTACTTTTTGTTAGGTACTTGATTTTTTTTTTAAATAACGATTTAATGATTCGTCGTGGTGGAGTGGTTAAGACTGGCGGAATATATATTTAATATCCGCTGGTTCAAACTCATTGTTAGCATGTTGGCATGTACCAAAGAATTTTTCGGAATTCTCATACATTTACTAATTTAAATTGGTAACGCTATCGGGTGACGTTGAAGGAAAACTTCGTGAGGAAACCAAAACGCTTAAGAAATGTTCTTATAGTACCACTGTATATGGGAAAAATATAGAACTGATGCTTTCGCGGTGTTTGATATCGCCAATATGTCGTGGGCTGGCGTGGTGAATAAGCCCTTCTTTGGGAAGCGGCCTTTACCCAGCAATGGGACACTTACAGGCTGATATTATAGGACACATATAAGGAAACAATTTCCACACACGGCCATTTAATTGTATACTAAGAAAAGCTTATCTTAAGATTACTAAACAGCTGATATACATACATATATAGATACTAGCAGTGCCAGCGACTTCGCCCACGTGGTATATTTCGTATATGGAAAACAGCAACTAAATAAAAACCTGCTCTCACCTCAATCTCACCTTACGGTGTTTGACCGGCATAAGCATTTGAGAATACCAAACTAAATTTATTTTAAATATTAACCGTTACTTTACCAAAATGTGATTTCATTTAATATCAATTTAATTTGATTTCATTTAATTATTTAATCTTTATTTTTAATAACTGTGGCGCAGTAGTAGTAAACCCTACTATTGAGCCGAGAGGTCGCGGGTTCGATCCTCGCCCATGACTAACTTTGTGTGATGAAAATGTGTGTCAGTTGAGTGTTTGGGTGTTAAATCTATATATATAATAAAATAGTAAAGAGTCGAAATCTGTACATTGAAGATATTTGAGTAAGAATAATACGGGGGAGATTAGAATCATGGATAGAACACATTTCGATAGTTTTACCTAGCCTACCTAGTGTGAACCAGCTCTGAGCTATCATTTCTTGGAAATCGTAATCGAGATAATAATACGATAAAAAAATTAGCTTCATAAAAAATATTTTATTAAATAAAATACAGATAAAATTGTAAAATATTTCAAGAATGTACTTCATAAAAGCTGTATATTTTCATTCGAAACAAATTCACGTAAAACTTGTCGACTCGGGTTTCGTGATAGAAATATAAATAACATCGTACATTTTCACCGCGTCGCATCGCGTTGCCGCTATATTTTTATAAGGAGACTTGAACAGTACCTACCTACGTTTGAGACTTATCATAATTTACTCTAATTATAGAAGCAAGAACATGCACATAATATATGGAATAATAAACAAAGTTGTAGTATGTAATAAGTCATATAAATTAAATGTGTGATTTAATATTTCTACAGCATATTTGATATAAGTACAATATTCACATTTTAAACTTCATTGATTTAATTTTCGATTTCGCTTTAATTTGAAAGGTACTATCTCTGTTCATAGTTATTCATTACCTACTCTGCCTCATATGTTCACTCGGTGTGAAGTGATATTTATAGCTTCAATGCTTATAAATGAAACAGAATTTTTCAAATACCACTCTTGAACTTATATTATTAATATATTTTATACGTGATACAGGTAGATTATAAATAATGTTAAGGTGATTTTACAAATATGTCTTGTACGATTCATCAAAGTTCCAAATAATAGATTACAAAGCGCAACGTTTTTCTTCTTTTTTATTACTTTAAATTTTAGGTTTTTAAATTTTCGTTTTGTCACGTTATCTACGGTTGGAAAAATAAACTTAACCTCAGACCTCTTCAACCCAGATGAACTCGCAAGGTACTAACCTAACCAAAGTAAAGTGAAATTTAGTTTTGTCGCCTCTTTTTTGTTGGCTCAGAGCCAAAAACGGTTACTGGCTACCAGTTGCTATTTTTTCTTTTTTCAACTCTTGTGATTATTCGATTATCTTCTCCTTTATAGTTCATAATAATTTACAAGAATAAACACCTACTGATATTGTGTGTTTTATATTTATTTTCCAGAATATTTTTGACTTTGATCAAAATTTTAATGCGTGTCAATTTAAAAACGTTGCATTTATTTTAAATTAACTTCAGATGCGACACGTAGCCAAATTATTTACTTACTTATACAATTTAAAAATACATAATATATGTGATATACAAGAATCATATAAAAATATATATTATTATATAATTTATTTTATAATTTTAATATACATATATATATAGTAAAATGTTACTTGTTTTACTTCAGATGGTAATGCTATCAAAAAGTGAAATAAGCACGATGCTATTTGGTTAGCTCCCCTTCCTCCATCAGCTTCATGTCATATGTAACAAAAGCTTTTCTATTTAAAATGCAGGGGATATAAACCACAAATAAAGAATATTAATTATGATTACACTAGAATAAAAAAAAAAAATATATATATATATATATATATATTATTATAACATGTTACATTTATATAATTACAACACTTATTATACCTACCTACCTCTTTGTTTTTACATATTCTACTCTGCTTTGAAGATGATTTATTATTTACATTGTAATAATAATAAAAAATACGACCATTAATACATTTATAATACACTAGTCAATCTTATGCGAATAATAAGATGTGTTATACGTTTGTATGTTTTTACCTAAGTATTTATAAACCTTGTATGGCGGATCACGCAATCTTGTCGTTGGCCCACAATGTAGGTCAGTTGTTAAATGTCTCACAAGTAAAGCGGACAGTCTAGACTGAGATATATGTGGTTTTAGTACATGTTGTTGCATTCCTAATTCAGGACATAAATTTAATATTCTAAGAACTCTATTTATATTTTTTGGTATATCTTACTTTCTCATTATTGTATCTTAATATAACCTAGTTAAAATTATATCAAAATCAGCTATTGGTCTACGTAGATTCAAACACATCACTTTGGTTAATTTCTTTATTTAGGTTATAGGTAGTTGATGAATTTTCATGTATTTAGATGAACAGAAATTCAGGTGAAAACAAAGTACCTTTTTAGTTTTTAGCGAATTCAGGAATTGACCATAAGAGAGTCATGAGGTCTATAGCAAGCATGAATGCAAAGTCTTATTGTCAGTTACTAAGGCAGATAAGGCATGGTAATATGCGAAGCCTAGAGGAGGAGTGGTTCTCAAGTGCAGCTATCGGAACACACCTATTGGTGCTTATTGACAATTTTTCAAGTTGAGGGATCACCCTCCTCAACCTAACTAAGCTATTATAAAAATATATCCTACCAATATAAACTTTTCATAGCAACTTTGTAGTAGTTAATTGTATTGCGACCACAATATACACGGTAAAAAATGTATGTTATTTTGCCAAGCATGTATTACAATCTTTTCAAAGGCTCCACATACGCTAAATAGGAACTAAAAGAAACGATAAAAATATAATATAATCTAATTATGTACTTAAATATACGCGAATCTTGAATTACATAATTGAACATTATGTGATGTAATTATATTAAAATTTTGCAAATTGTTAATACGCAACAATTAATTATTTTTTTTTATTTTTTTAATTGGTGGGGTAATAAACCCCCACCCCCCTAAAAGCCTCTAACACAAATCAGAGAACGATGGTGCTATAAATAATTTCTTATAACTAGTTACAAAATTCTTACAATAATTCCAACAATACAACAATGTCAAATACAAATTTAAATAAAGTAAAATTTTGTACAACAATAATAACTTAAACCAAATTTGTAAAGTAAAATTTATAAATGGTATAATGTAAATAGTAGTAATAATAATAAGATCTCCATCAACAGACACAATTTCTACACATATCATAACACGACATACACATAACAATTAATTTCCATCGCGTAAATGCAGTTGCAAATGCGTAATCGCGTTGGGTGCAGGCCGCACAAGATCGGTCGTTCTGTAGATCTATGGGGGAGGCCTATGTTCAGCAGTGGACGTCCTGCGGCTGAAATGATGATGATGATGAAATGCGGTCAACATTTAAAACCTGATCCATGTAAATGTAATTCTTATGGCACGTGCTATTTATTATAAATCCCAACAAAAACATAAATGTGAAAAAGGTGCCAAGTTCGGTAGATACGATGTTCGGGGAGTCGTTGTCACCGATAAAAGAGCTGAGATCTAACGGGTGCCAAGTTCAATAGCTGTTCTTTTGATGATAGCTTTGGGAATGTTCTTTCTTAAAGTCATTTACAATACAAATTGTTACCTGTCTTCTTTTTTTATGGGTTTAATAAATTGGCAAGTCTTAATATAAATGTCATTAAATTAAAATCGAAAAGTTTGACTCTAAGGAATTAGAAATTAACGTAAATTTTTATTGACAATTGAAACTTGCGAACTTAGACTGAATTTTACAGATAGGGAATTAGTCAGATCACGACTTATTTGCATGTACGGCAACAACCTCGGCCGAAGTTCGGCAACTTTGGCAACCCTTGAGCTTGTTGATTCGCTTTCGCGGCTGAGTGCCTTCCACGCTCGCCACCAAGTCACGGGTGCCAAGCTCTCCATAGCTGTTCTTTTGGCTCCATAGTCATTAAGGCTAACAGTTCTTGTCAGTAAAAAAAAAACAATATAAAGGGTCTGGACATTACAAGAAAAAGCTTTAACTTCTTCGTTTATGGGTACTCGAATAAATTGGCAAGTCTTAATATAAATGTCCATTAAATTAAAATCGGAAATAGTTTGACTCTATAGGAATTAGAAATTAACGGTAAATTTTTATTGACAATTGAAACTTGCGAACTTAGACTGAATTTTCACAGATAGGGAATTAGTCAGAATCACGACTTATTTGCATGTACGGCAACAGCCTCGGCCGAAGTTCGGCAACTTTGGCAACCCTTGAGCTTGTTAATTCGCTTTCGCGGCTGAGTGCCTTCCACGCTCGCCACCAAGTCCGGTGAAGCTCTCCAAGCCTCTAATGGCTCCAGGGTCATTAAGGCTAACAGTATAGTCAGTAAAAAAAAACAAATAAAGGGTCTGGACATTAATTTAAAGAAGAATTAATCGAGATATGGCATTACCAGAGAAAACACTTATGAGAAATCTAGACATACAAATAAATAAAACTGAAGTGTCTGTTTGTAATGTCAAAATAATAAATTTTTACTAAATGCGTATGGAAGTATATACGGTATTTATAACAAAAAAACCACGTTTTTTTATTGTTTCAGCTTATCTGCGAATAGGTTAGACAGATTTTGACGGGACTTTCACTGGCAGATAGCTGATGTTATAAGGAGTAACCTAGACTATTTTATTTTAGAAAAAGAGTTACGGTTGCGTTCAAATAAAATAAACTATAGTAGCAGTTTCCAGTACAGCGTGCGCCCGACGCGCACGTTCCACTTTGCCGCCGTCGACACATAAAAAATTCCAAGCGGACGAAGTCGCAGACACAGCTAATAATAAATATAAATAACAAGAATGCAAAATACTACTACCTACCTTACAAAATATTCCTCTTATGATTTAGGTACCTAAAAACATTGAAGAAAAAAGTAATACTAAAAAAGGAAATACTCAAAGGAATATTACTTAGAGAATTTCACCAATAGAACCTAAGTATAATACAATTTGTGTCACATTCTGTTATCATAAAGATAAATTTTGCGGATGGTTTTTCGCGAACGAGATTCGGAAGTACCTTATACTGCCCGCCGCCATACATTAATAATTCAAGGTACTTCCTCAAATCTGCGCTCCGCAAAAGTGTGGTCTTCGCTTTGCTAAATTATTCACCCTCAACGAAAAGTCCTCCGATGTAGGCATTTAGCTTATCCGGTCTTGGGTATTTCATGACCTGACTTTTACGTACGTTATTTTCTTGAGGGACGTAATCTAGTCACGTTATGTGAATTTTTCATATAATTTCCATTTTTATATACACTTAAAAGTTATGTAACGACATTGAAAATCTACACTAATATTATAAAGCTGAAGAGTTTGTTTGTTTGGTTGGTTGAACACGCTAATCTCAAGAACTACTGGTTCGATTGGAAAAAATGTTTTATTGTTGGATAGCCCATTTATCGAGAAAGGAGCGTCAATGAAAGATGTTGCAAAAACGGGGAATATTTATTCCTTTTGAGAGCTTCCACTGCGTGCGCTGCGTAAATGGTTAAAGTTACGCAACAATTATTTGTGACGGAAGTGTTTCCCCTAAAATGTTCTAAAAAAAGTCTGGGATAGCAAATAGGGTTTGTTTGTTTGGTTGGTTGAACACGCTAATCTCAGGAACTACTTGTACGATTGGAAAATATATTTTATTGTTGGATAGCCCATTTATCGAGAAAGGAGCATCAATGAAAGATGTTGCAAAAACGGGGAATATTTATTTCTTTTGAGAGCTACCACTGCGTGCGCTGCGTAAATGGTTAAAGTTACGCAACAATTAAGTTTTTTAAGGTTAACTCAATATAGCGTTTTTATGGTAATAAAATTTGTTCTAAAATAATGCATTATTTGTGAAGGTGTTTTTATAAACATGGTATTAATCCCTATCGAAACAAATAGGTAATTAATTACAAGTATTTAATTTTAAACAAATTTTCCCTTTTATATCAATTGATTTCAATGAATATCTTAGGAGATATTACAGTTTTAAAATAATTTCGCAGCAAAATAATGATCTAGTACCGCGCGCACATTTTTATTATGCGGATGATGTGGGAGGCCAGCGGTCATGTTGGGAGGGGAGAGTGAATGGTGCTCAAATGATTCGTAAATAAAACAAAAAATATTTCAGCTCCTTTGGAATTGTATTATAGGTGCCTACGACCCACTCTCTCTAACGCCCTCTCTCTTTCGAAATCTTCAAAAACCTGAGGTCGCTTCGAGAAGCCTGTGAATGCTCCAGGAGACTTCTGCGCTTCTGGTCGGAGCTGGGCTGGCTAGAATAGCTGGCCGGACTATCTACGCACAATGGACCTAGAAAGAGCCTAAGTGTGGACAGATGGAGTTTGGTAGATCTAAGTGTTTTTTTTTTCATAGAGAAGGTATTTATATATGAGGACACAAATGATGCTATCCCTAAACGCGATAGGTGGCGCTGTGGTCGAGTTATTGACTACTGGAAAGGCAGAACAACATCTACGGGGCTTGCTAGTATATTAAAAAATCGAAAGAACGTTTGTTTAAATGTTTGTCTCATCAATCACGCTCAAACGGCTAGACAGATTCTAATAAAATCTTGCATAGAAATTGATTACGCAGTGGAATAAGATATGGGATATTTCTTTTTTATATCGCTCAGTGAAGCGAACAAGTACTGGCTAATGTTTCTATACATGTAATAGAATAACATTAATCATAAATAATTGATTTCATCATAAAGAGATTGCTTTAAGATACGAACGTTTTAATATTTGTATAACTTATAATGGAAAAACAATAAAATACACTTATAAATAAATCTACCGATATTTGCTACCCAAACCGACTACACCAACAATTAAATAAAATACATTAACAATATTACTATGATTTAATACAATATATATCTAAACAATTAACATGGCGAAAACTCATCATTAACACGAACGAAGTCGCGGGCGGTAGCTAGCATATAATATTATACAGTTCAAGAGGTTATTTTTTGTCTGTATGGAACGGGCTAATTTCTAGGAGTATAAGTCACATTTGAAAATTTATTTTTACATTTTATAGGAAGATTTTAAATCATTTAACATCACGCTACGACTACTAATATTAGTAATTACTAATGGTTATAATCGAGATATCTTCATAATCGAATGATCACATTAGTATATCTCATAATCGTCCACCGTTACTTGGGGGAGATTCTAGTTTCAGACGAGACACATACATGATATATGCATGCATAGATACATACTTATCTTACTAAATATTGTTATACGATTTTCACTAACATGACACGTCGAAGCGTCACCCGTCTTCTTATTCAACAACACAAAATAATCTCAAATCATACATCCTATCACGCCTGTATCCCCGAAGAGTTAGGCAGAGGTGTACTTAATGTACATCCACAGTTCACCGTGTATGTTTGTTTTAGGTCCTACGTAATAGGGGCCAAGCCTATTGCAATTAATCTTACACAAAACCAACCTCTGAGCTATTACTGAGAATTTCATAGAAAAACCCAATAACACTTTGCTCGATCTGGGAATCGAACCCAGGACCTCGATCATAACAGTCGCGCTTAAGACCATTAGGCTAATGAGCAATCAGCCAATGTTAAAAAAGAAGATTATTTCATTTCCTCTTTAACCACGCCTGTTTATTTCAACATACAATATTCTGGACATTGTAGGACTGATACGTCAATTTATCCATGTCATAGATAACAAATCACTTCTGGCAACAATAATAAACTTTATAATGAACAATGTTGCAACATCGCTTGACCTCGGACACGCCGCTTTCATTTTGAACTTTATTCTCTCGTCTACACTCAGCATGTTTGAGACGGGCATGAGAAACGCAACTAGTGTATTGTTATTTACATTTGCTAACAATGCGATTGTGTGTTAAAAAAGTGAAAGTTCCCAATGGACAGGTTCCGTTTTAGCGTGCACCTTGTGAGGATTTAACCCTGAGGCTAAATTTGACAGAGTATTTATATAAAAATATTACTCAGAAAGTGCATAACGTAGGTGTTTACTAACTTAAAATGCTTGCATCATTGCCACCGTTGTTTCTCCAAGTTCGATGAAGCTGTAAAAGCCGCAGCCTAACCTAAGGCTAACAGTGTAGTCAGATCTAAAAAAGGAAAGAAGCAAACGTTGTTTTTTATTTATTATTTTACTTACAGTAACCCCTCCAAATTAAATTTAACTGTTGTCTACAAATAAGGTGGGAAACAAGCGTACATAGCCTCATTGTAAGCGGTTACCATAGCCTATGGTCGCTCGAAAGACCAGAGCAATCACTAGCGCATTGCCACTTAAGTCCCTTCCCTAAGAAGCTCTGGAAACTGTATTTACCGCAAGAACACAAAACAAGGTTATTTGGCTGCCCCAAGTAGAGAGAAATATCCAAAGAGATATTTTGTGCCCTACCTCTGTGTCCTACTTGAACAAATAATGCAATATAAACCTTAACTATTCTTATTTATCTTCATTTTTAATCAACATCATAATCTCAGCGGAAAGATGTCTAATGCTGGACATAAGCCTCCTCAATGATTGCCACAATGACCGAGCCCACGCTACTTGCATCCAGCAATATCCCACAATCTTTAAGGTCATTAGTCCAACTTGCTGCGTCTACCGGCTTGCGGTCACCAATACAGAAGTCTTCGGCTCCATTGGCCATCCGTTCTACGAATAACGTCCCCACCCACTGCCACTTAAGTTTAGTAATTTAGTAAGTTTTGTTTAGTTTTTGCCGTGCGGGTATGCATTCAGCATTTACCGCAGAAATTGGCAGTAAGCCGAGGAGCATCAAACGCCACACGCCACGCCACGCCGGGAGTGAAGTGACGTTGCACCTCTTACAACAATTTGAAGCAATGATGGCTCAGTTGGTAGCGTGTACGGACTCGGCATCGATCGACGTGAGTTCGAATCCACGCAATGACCCTGAGCTTTCTGGTGTAGGATAAACATCGTAGCCAGTAACTTCCACTAGGTTTAGCGTGCTACCATCTTGGGTCACATCGTCACTTAAGATCCAGGTGAGATTGTGGCCACGACGCTAGACCTATAACGATTTAAAAAAAGATGAAACGCATGCCCCTTAACTTTGCTAGTCACGATAACAAAAAAGTATGATACTAACAATAAAAAGTTTCTCTTTTACGCAACTCAGGCAATAAACATATTTTGCGTTTTTTTATACAAAAAAAAAACAAGTCATCAGGGTCAAATTTTTGTTCAGAAAATAAAAAGATATTAACAAAACGAGACGTTAAAAGGCATTTGCAGAATGCTAACCATTGTTGTAATTGTTACTCACGTACAAAAAATATTACTTATATAACAACTTCGCGGAGAAACAAACAGGTAAATTACGTTACCCACTACCCTCAATCACGTATACAGTGTTGACGTGTGGGTGATTGAAGTTTACCTTTACTCGGTGACATAAATTTCCTGTACCGTGGGACGCCAACACGCGTACAAGAATTACAACCAAAATGCCCATATACACAAGAATCATTATCTATATTAATAAATCTATAGTCGTGTCTACATTTAATATTTTTCCGAATTTCCTGATAGAGAATAATATAGAGTGATATTAAGGACATTGATCACGAATATGCCTTAAAAAATTTGTCCGTCTGTCTGTATGTTTATATGTTCTTAATTTAACTCACAAGCTACTCGACCGATTTTTATGAAATTTTGTATATGGGAAGCTTATGTAATTGATCAATTGATAGGCTAGAAGAATTTTCAAAGAATACTTTTAGAAATAGTAAAAAGGGGGCTTTCAAAAACATACATTTTCATTCATTCTCAACCGATTCTGATCTAATTTTGTACATGGGAAACATACGTCATTCTCCATGATTGATAAAAAAATTAGATGAAATTTTGTACACAGAAAATATATTATGTCACTCTTCAATTGATAGACTATATGATTTTTATTGTTAATAATATGAGTAAAAATAAAATTAAGGGGTGTAAGTAATTATTTCGTGAAAAACGTGTTCCGCTAGTTTATTCATACACTCAGAAACTGTACTTACGATACATCCATTTTTAGGGTTCCGTACCTCAAAAGGGAAAAAGGAACCCTTTGAAAAAGGATAACTTCGTAGTCTGTCTGTCTGTCTTTCAAGACCCTTTTTCTCAAGAGTGCGTGGAGGTATCAAATTAAAATAAATATCAAATACTTAGGTCTGCAATCCCTTGGAGTTGTGAAAAAATCAAACTTCTAAGTCAATGCAATCAAAAGATACGGCCGTTTATATCGCATATTTTAACACTCGCAAAAGGAATTAAAAACCTATAGGGTACTTCCAGTTCACCTAGAATCATGAAATTTGGCAAGAAGCAATGTCTTGTAGTACAATTAAAGGAAAAATCCGAAAACCGTAAATTTGTAACTTTTCACCTTAACTATACATGATTTCGACGACTGCCGATGGTCACTATCGTTTGTGACCTGTAGTTACTATACTCATCATCAGATGCTGTACAGTCATTTTACCAAAATAATATAAACAAAACAAGACAAATTTTAACAAAAAAGAAAACCAACTCCAATAATTGAATTTGAAGGTCCAATACCAATAAAATTAAAATGAGACCGCCCTTGAGATATCCCCTATGAAACAAAAAAGAATCATCCAATCGGTCATAAACAAAGAACTTATGGCTGAACATCCATAAAAAAATATACATTCGAATTGAGTAACGTCCGTGTTTCTTTGAGGTCGGTTTAAATCAGCAAACTGTTATAGGAGCGTAGTCATAACAACGGCAAATGTTACAAACTGATAGAGCATTTAATAGCTTATGTCCAGTCGTCAAATCCTCGATTTAATCAAGCATCAGTATTAATTACAACAGTTGGTGTAATTATTTATTTGTTGGCCGCCACGACGGTTATTTATTCATGGCTTTTCACTTGTTAATATGTATGAGCACAGTATAAACAATCTATAATAACATTATGAAGCTCAAGAGACTGTTTTTTTTTCAACACGCTAAACCCAAACATGTACCACCATGAATACCACCATGGTATGAAATACCAATCATATTTAAAAAAATATTCTTGCATTTTTTAATTTATTTATTGAAGAAGATTAGAGGCTATATAACTTTAAAAGATAGGCAACACAGGTGAGTTGGCGGTGCTGTGGAGAGTTGGTCGAATAAATTTAACACGGGCGAAGCCGCGGGATATAGTTAAGCATTAATAAATTTGCACACAGAAATCATCAATTCTAAATCTTTAAAAATGTATAATATTACTATCTATTGCACGAATTTTTGTGTCTGTTGTTTACAAAATGAAACGACTTGCGTGCCACCTATTGCAAAGTAGTTGTACTAACACAGAACCTTAACAGTTCTGCGCACAGCAACTCAACAAAGTTTTATCGCAATCGGGTCAATTGTTAAAAAAAAAAAAACAAGGAAAACAAAGTAACATTCACTTTTACATATATAGATTAAAATTTTCAGGTTCAGGAAGGGACGTAGGTAGAGCTTAGTAAGAAGGTGAACGGATATAGGAGTATAGGTAGACCGAAAAAGGTATAAATATGGATTGTGCGAGGAACGATATGCGTATAAAAGGTGTGTAAACAAAGATGACGGCTAGTGGAAGAAGAAAACATGTTGTTCCAACTCTACTTAAGTGGGATAGCGGGGGAAGAAGTGGGTGTGAGTTCGTAACAACTGAAGCGTTCGTAAATTGCTTTCACATTTATGTACTCCCCATAATGGTTGATGACTCTTTCGATTGGGGAAGCATCATCGACCGCGTTCCATGCCCCGTTAATTGCTTTCAATTGTTGCAATGAACTCACGCACACATAGGTACACAAAATTACTGTTTCAAAACATCTATGCATCTATCGCATGTATCTATTAGGCTTCAGTAACAACGAACAAGGAAACAAAATGTCGTGTCGTCACGAAATATGTTAAATTATTGTTACTTAAATTGCTTTATACACAAAAAATGTTTAGTATTATTTTTATTTAATAGCTACGTATCACAATTCACAATATTACGTGAACTGTGTATTTTTTAACTACTCTTTATAACCTTCAAATTTCAAACAGCTCCAACAAGATGGCGACCTACTTGTTCGAGAGAGTTTTCATGACATCATAAAACGCATATTCCTATGATAATTATTATTTATAACCCATTTCACATGAGCACAATAACCAATCTACATCACGTAAAGATCCCCCAAAATTACATAATATAGGGCCATATAAAATAAAATTAAAATTAAACCCACCACAAAACAGATTAAGACCCCATCGAAAACTCCCAATATTAACTCAATTTATACACAAGACCGTATAAATGATCTATTTTTTTATCACTAGTAATTAATATTTATCATTCGACGTCACTAATGGCTTGAATAATTATAACTCCATAACGCACGTTTCTAGCACATAATTAAATTTGGTAAGCCAAACCGATACCTAGACCAACAATCCAATCATGCCGGCGCCGGCGGGCATTCATCCCCAACACCTGGCTATAATTGTCAATTTGTTAGCCAAACATTTGAACACTAGCGCGTTTGTGCATATCTATTAAACGATTAATTCAAGGAGATTGCCGCGTAACACAACAATGTATTTTTGTCACGCAAAAAAGGGCATTTTATTCATTGACAATAGTGGATAAAACACTCTTTTAGTCACGAGAGATCAAAAAAGTTTTATCTTTCCCGCTTTCTTTCTTTATAACCCGTTTTATTACCGCATTTACTCTAAGCGCTAAGCTAGCTCTAAGCTAATCTCTAAGCGCGACAAACCAAAAGTATCACCACCTAAGAAGTTTACTCGCAGTCAATGGAAAAATGTAGTGTACATAACTGGTGAAAAAAAATCTCGGTTCTTGCATACCTCGCTCCGCTCAGGATTCCACTGTAGGTTCACTCGCTGCTCCCGAGATCCAACTCAGTCCCTCGAATTAAATTCCCTCTTTTTTCACTTGTTGTGTAATCTACTATTAATTTAATGGATATAAAATTGCGTACATTTGTCGTTTATGTTTCATAATACCATTGTTGATTTTCTTCATGAAATTTCTTTCGGGATTGGTTTAACTATTCTTATGATGATTTTACTGGTTGGTAGGACACGGCAACTGTGTCCAAGTGAAGCACGTTGACAACATACTAGATGTTACACCCATCATAGTGACATGATTATGCGTGTCGCGTTCCGGAATTAAGTTTGTCGGTGTGTTCAGTTGTCGGAGTGCGCTTATAACTGAAGAACCACTCAGTAAATATTTATTAGTTTTAGGCTATTTTTTGTAACGTTAGTTAACAAAATATAAGGAAAAACAAGTAATTATAATATAAAATCAACTAGGAAAAAATTGCTACCAGCACGCTTTCTTGGAATACGCTGCCAAAACCGTTAAATGCAGGAAAATAGAAACAATACAAATAGGTAATTTAATAAATCTTCTTGTACATTATACTAAATATTTGTGTAAACTATACAGATCTGAAACCAACATAAGTAACTTAATATTTAACCACAACAAGTAATTTAATATTACAGAAGTAACCAGAAACATTTATGCTATGCATAACTTGTGGAAAGTTTTTTTGCAAAATTGTATGTACCTTTGAAGTACCCTGTAGGTTTAAATAAACGGTCACTGAGTACGACTTTAAGACGTTTTTTTTTTTTTTTTGAAGATCTATACCGGCTGTATCTTTTTATTGTATTATCCTAGAAACTTGATTTTTCTACAGAAGTTTGAGGTCATAAAATAGATTGAAAATTCCTAATTTTTTATTTATTCCTAAACTTTTGTTAAAATCGCAATATTTTAGTGATGTAACTACAAATTTACGGTTTTCGGGTTTTTTCCTTTACTTGTGCTAAGCTATAAGACATAGATAACTTCCTGGCAAATTTCACGATTCTATGTCAACTGGAAGTACCCTATAGGTTTTTATGCCCTTTGTAACGCGAATGATACAATATAATAATAATAATGTTGTATTATTAACCATAGTATTTGCAAACAATTTCAATCAAAATACAGTTTAATATGTGTTTTAGTAGACAATACTTAAGTATTTATACTGGCATGCAATATTATTTTAAAATACATCGAAAGATAAATTCATAGTATTCGGTTACAAAAGTATTTAGATTTTGTACAATAAATTCGATTTATTATAGATAAAGTTTATATCATAATGCTGCATTAATTGTTAGAAAGTTGCGAGCATAGATTCAAATTGGTTCCATTAAAGCATATTTTAAAATAGTTACTAATTATATAATACAGTATAGTAAGTTACAATAACATGAATATTTGAAAACGGCATAAAAGACCGTAGCTTTAGATTGCGTTGACTTAGAAGTTCGAATTTTTCACAGCTCTAAGCGATGGGAGACTTGAGTGTTTGATATTAATTTCAACGTGATACCTCCTCCACGCACTCCTGAGAAAAAGGGGTCTTGACAGACAGACATGCAGACAACGAAGTTATCCTATAAGAGTTCCCTCTTCTTTTTAAGGTACGGAACAGTAAAAATGTGCTTTATAGTATACTTTTTTTCATATTATGTTTCAGAGTGACATAACATATCATCGCCAGCCTCTAAATTTGTCATATAAAAAAGGCATGTTTATTGTCTGAATAAAATAAGTATTTAGAAACTACTTATGTACGTAAATAATAAAAGTTTACAAATAAACATAAATTAACATGTAATAAAATTATTTTAAATGTTATTTTTCTGTACATGTAGTCTTATTAAAAGTCGAAATTAAAAAATCCAATGTTTTATGGCAAAATCTTATCCGACCGAATTACATGGAACGTCGAAGAAGAATAATTACATAAGTATTACAACCTCTTTTGAAATCAATGATTACAACACACTTTATTTTAACTGCTGACGGACTGACAAATTAGTTCTTTATACTAAGATATCTTTATCGAAATACAATCAATACAATTGAATCACTGAAATAGCATTTAACAAGAACATTATATACAATAAATGCTAAACCACTTTCATTTTCTCTTATTGCGACTTATCTCCACACTCTGTAATACACATTTAATTAAAACAGTTAAGTACCTATGCAATTATTTTACGTTGTTAAATTAAATGGCATTGAAGAATAACTTAGTTGTTTACTATTTTATAAATAGGTCGCAATTTTATGTCTCAAAATTTTAAAACGTTTTCAATACTGAGTAAATATCTGATTTAAGATATAATTATTCAAAACTATGTTGGGTCGATAATTCACTTGATAGTTTCAACTACCCGTATAGGGATTAGTCCCGGAATGTCCTGTTAAAGGAATACAGGTAATAGTTGTTTGGTAGTATAGTATTTTTTTTATACCTCGTCGGTAGCAAACAAGCATGCAGTCTGCCTGATAGTAAGCGGTCACAGCAGCCTATGGAAGCTTACAATGCCAGAAGCATCAAATGCGCGTTGCCGATCCTTTTAAAAACTTGGGAGTGAACAAGAAGGAGGTGAGGAAGTGTTGAAGAATCCCATATTGTATTCCAATGAAAAAACCTCAGCAGTGGGCTCAATCCGCGACCATTTAAGCTCCAAAGTGTAAGTATGAACTCCCTGCCTATAACGAACGGTGCGATGGTGGAAAGTATCTGGTATCATTCCGAACAATTCTTTGGAATACGGACCTCGGTACAAACGATAGAACACACACAAGGAGGCAGTCTCCCCTTAGACTTAAAGGTTCGATACCGCTTCTTGGGATTGTAAACAATTCTTACAGCACATTTTTTAGCTGAGACGAATGGGTCAAGCTGGTATCCAGGTGGTATCGCCTAGTTATCATCTAAATAAATACCAACCTCGATTTTAAAATACGTAACCAAAAACGTAAACAAATCGTTTTGTTTATGTTTTTTTTTTTACGAGTTATGTCCAATTAGTGCATACATAATCGTAATTAAACACGTGTACTAAACACTAAATTACATTTTAAAAAACCTTACATTTTACAAAAATAAGCAGTATTTCATTAGGTCACGATTTATTTATACAGGCCAACAGCATGCATATGAAAATGACCTCGTATCCCTAATTCCTTCTAACACAAGCGTATACAAAGCTATTTCTCTTTCAATTTGCCGATCTTTATATGGTTATTGTTTATGTGGTTAAAATCTATGGGTGTACTATTATAAAGAGGTAAAGTTTGTAAATGTTTATATGAAGTGATATCTGGAACAACTGATTCTATTGTAAAAAAGTTTTACTGATAGAAAAAGCTACATTATCCCTGACCTGAGCGATACAGGCTATTTTCATTGGTATTAAACTTTATGTCGCAATGAACGCAAAAGAATTCGCGTGTGGTTACTATTATGAAGATGTACTATTATGATAATGAGGTAAAGTTTGTAATTTTGGGTAAAGCAGGTAGGTACTTTCTAAAACATTAAAGCGCACTTCTTAGTAAGGAAGTGAGAAAAGTCGCCGAAGAAGTTGCTAAAAAAAAATGATAAATAAGAAAGTAATAAATTATTATCTAAAAAGGAAATAAAAACCCGACTACTTTTTATTTTCTCTTTTTATTTCATTCCCAGACGTTGTACTTAAATGTTTTATAGCCTATGTCCCTTCCACAATTAAGACGAACTTAACGATAAGTCATATGCTAAATTCCATCAAGCCGTTTAGGCTACAAAGCGTGCCGAAGAAATATACAATGTATATTATTATAGTATATTATACATACATACATACACTCGAAACACATAAGCCTCATTCGCACACACGCACGCACGCAATGAAATATTTATTTATTTATATTTATTTTAGATACTTTAAATATAATACAACATTAAAACATATAGCATAGCGAGACACAATCCAGGGCGTCAGTTACCTGCCAGCACGGCACGGTCGTGTCCTCGAGTAGCCCGGTTAATGCATAAAGCTCATGAATATGTAAAACCACTTCCGAGTTTCCCAACAAGTTGCAAATTAATTTTACGGTAAGTAAAAATGTTTGTCTGCTGTGCAGAACATGTTTCTGTCTATTTTTCTCAGTTAAATTTGGACCGCAGCATGTTATCATTATAAAATTTTGTTTACTGTACTAAACGTAAGACTGCGTACTTTTATAATTTACTAGTTGTGCTCCACGGTTTCAACCGTTTTTAACTTATTCAAAGAACTCTCCATCACGCCTACCGCGCCACCAACGCGCGTATTTTTCCAAATTTTCCAGATAGACATACTATATCAACGACACTGATCACGAATATGACATAAAAAAATTTTTTGATTGTTCTTTTGTTTGAAAGACTTCTTATGTAATGTTGTACACGGGACTCTAATGTCATTGGTCAATTGATAGGGTATAAGGATTTTCAATATTACATTTTAGAAATAGTAAAAAAAAGAATTTCCAAAAAAGAAATCCTTTATTCTCCACCTATTTTGATGAAATTTTGTACACGAGAAGTCATTCCATAATTTAAAAGTAATAAGGATTGTCAAAAATATTAAAAAAAGAAACGAAATTTAATTTTCATTTATTATCAACCGCTTTTGACAAGATTTCGTAGACGGGACGCATAAGTGATTTTATAATTGATAGACAAAAAGAATCGTCAACAATAATTTTAGAATACATATATAAAACAATACATTTTTGATAATTTCTCAACCAACTTAGATGAAAATTGTACACGAGAACTACATGTCATTCCTCAATTAATATGATATATGAACTGTCAATAATATGTATAAAAATAAAATTCCGGGATCGAAATTACTACTGCGTAATTAATATCAAACGCGAGCGGAGCCGCCAGCACACCGCTAGTCTTCAATAAATATATATTAATAAATCTGTCTGTACAGTTAATTTTTTGTCCCAAATTTTCCGATAGCCATACTATATGAATTATAATTGATCACGAACATCCAATTAAAAAAAATAATTTATCTGAATGTCTGTTTGATGTCCGGATTTAACTCAAAAACGGTTTGACCGATTCTTATGAAATTTTGTACACGGGATGCTTATCACATAGGTGGATTGATAGGGGAGGGATATAAGAAATTTCAATATTGCCTACATACTTTTAAAGAGATTTTCCAAAAAAAATTAAATTTCATATATTCTTAACCTATTTTGATGAAATTTTGTATACGGAAAGTATAAGTCATTATATAATTGATGGACTATAACAATTTGATACAAATTTATAGAAGAGAAGCATACATCATACCATCACTGAGAAGCTATAGGAATTGTTAATAATTAACACGTTAGAAACTGTAGAATAAAATATTAATTTTTAACTATTTTTGATGAAAATTTTATACGGGAAATACATGCCATTCCTCTATTGATTCGGTATATGAATTGTCAACTATATGAGTAAAAATAAAATTATGGGATGTAATTATCTACTGCGTAGTAAGAAACGAGTGCGGAGCCGTGGGCACACCGCTAGCTAGTACTTTAAAATATAATATTACATTCAACGTGCTATGTAAATTGAGAATGTAGCATTTACTATTTTGTTGAAACGCTTGCAAAACTTCTGTTTCATCATCGTTTGTTCTGTTTTCTTTGGTACTGTTTCAATAATTGAATTTAGGTCACCTGGTCACGGTAACGTAAGGTGAATTTCGATCACTGTTCGCAGTGCATTGGCACTACTTCAGTTTAGGTATTAGTAGCCGTGTCCGATGATCATGAATACTTTCACTACTCACCATTTGAACAATCACCTAAATACGGTTAAAGTTTTTTCTTTTTATTATCTCAAAACGAGAGTAATCGATCTCACCGAGTTGAAACAATTTTTAATACTTTAGTAGAGCTTGAAAATTATCGTCTATTGTCGACTAAAACTTAATATCGCTTGAACTAGGTTAAATAAGAATTAAGTGAAAATTATTGAGAAATATTTATTTACAAAAAATATTACAGGACTATTTTTCAAGAACACTGTTTAAAAAACCAAAATTTGACTTATCAGTCTTCCGAGTAAAAAGTAAGGATATAATAGCTTTCATAATATTATTCGAAATCTATCTTATAAAAAAGTAAATAAAATCAAACGCAATTTTTTTTATATATATTAACTACGGCTAAATTTTATTTACTTAAGACTTACGTTGTATATAAAAAAAATCACTCAGGAATTGTATTGTTTCTCAATATATATTGCCACAACTTTATATAATACAAACAATACCTAAACAATCATATCACAAATATTTTGAACAATAATATTCAAACCGGTAGGTAACTGAAATTTGATTGGCTATATATATATATTTACGTCCATCATATCAGGAAGTATTCTGGACCAACGTAGGAGCCGCATTTTGGAAAATCTGACGGCGCTTGTACAAAATCATTCTGTTCGCCGACTTTAAGTATAAAGTCCAATCCTCGTGTCCAATGGGTTGATCGTTCATCCCTCATCATCCAGTAGCCTGGATTATTTGCTTTGAACCTTAATGCCACTACACCGAATTTGGGTATCACAATAGTGTCCTTCATTATTGGATCTCTAAGATTTTTCAATGCGAATAGAGTTCCATCTTCATTCATCCTCTTAACAATTTCTTTGTTCAAACTGCTATTGAACTCCCTTATTCCGACAACGTAGAAACTATAGCCGTGTAGATGAAAAATGTGGTCAGACTCGCCTCCTGTAATAAAAACAAAATCACTTCATTATTTAAACTAATTATATGCGTAGTGAATTCTCACTAAGCACTCAGACTGCTCTATGAAGAATAATTTGCTTATCAATAATTTTGCCATCACTTTTCTTTTTCCTGTCAACGTATTATAGTGGTTATTTCAAAAAATTTATACAGGCGACTAGCTTTCCGCCTGCGGCTTCCCTAGTGTAAACTACAAGATTCGTAGGAAAAAAAAAAACAATTTTAATTTTGTTGTTTATACGTATATGAACAATTATTGTACAAATACTGTACCTAATGAATGCGAACAAAGTTACTAACAGAAGTTAACAATTCAATAAAATACACATTTTTGTTATGTATCGATGTCATTTGGCTACGAGTCTGTATTTTGCATAACAATGCAAGAAACAAATGCATTTAAATAATGTATAGTTCCATTCCAGAAATTTATCCACATTCCTTCATACGATTCGTAAAGGTACTACTTGGTCGCAACGACCATGCACATGGTGATAAACCCGTCATAGTGACTCATTTTTGTCGCGTTTCGGGATCAACCAGTATATATCCAGTCGCAGAGAGGCTGACAGCGACGACCAGCGCTGAATAGTTGATGTCCCGAGTTCGCCGTTGTTGCCAAAAAGGATTATACTGTGCTTACCGTCAGGTACACAGTTCCTTCACTTTGCCGTACTAATAAAAAAAAGTTTGGAAAATCCAAAAGTGCATACCTCGTACCACTTATTTGATTTTTAAAAAGAAAAAAAACATGTCGTACCATTGACTTATTTGTATTATTTAGACAACTTATAAAATAGACTTTAATTTTAGATTCAAATAAATAGTGAACTTTTTTTATACAAAAAATCATTTTATTAATAAACTACGGGTACTAGGCTACTGATATTAAATAAGTAATTAGTTAATGTTATTCTGAAGATAGTAAACAAAACTCTGTCTCGATAAGTCTATTTTTTCGGGAGTTATCGTCGTAACCACCTAGTAAAAAAATCCGGACGTCCTCGTGAATTTTTTTTCAAATAGTTTTTTTAACATTTATTTAAAAAGAAGCGCCAACAGAAAGCATAATTTACCCTAAGTCTAATAAAGATAAGTGAACCTATTCAGAGGTGCCCACTACATTGATAAAATAAAATATCGCAAATGTAATTTAAAAAATAGAATAAAATGAAGTTAAGTACAAGTAGTCATTACAACGTTTGAAAAACTACAAATTTTTATAATAATTAAAAAATAATAATTTAAATGAATACTAATATAAATAACAGAAATTAATGTAATTGACATTAAAATAATTCATTGAAAGGACCACTATATTTCAATTAATAATGGTAAAGAAAAAGAAAAAATACAATAGAGAGACCAGTGATTCTGAATATCGATTATTGTAAATTAAACTAAGTGTCTGTAGTGAAATAACTTTTAATCTTGGTAATAATGTTCGGTAATGTCTGTGCAAATATGTCAAAATTCTCTATTAATCCATTAAACACTAAACATTAAACCAATAAACATATTGTTTGTTCTGCACATTCTCACGACAGGTGAGTTATACCCGAGTTAAATAGCAAAATTAAATTGTTTTTTTACGGAATATGAGATAGATTATTTGAACTGTTTTCTTGAAATATATCTATCTACTCATATTATCGTATAAGTGTAAATTGGTTGTGGTAGAGGCAGTTTAAGAGCGCGTTATGAAGCGTACAACATCAAAGTATCGATAGTAAAAGTAATTTAATTTGAAATAGTTTTTTATATAAAGAACTCGAGTTTCATTATATGCCAGTTGCTCTATTCCATCAGACGGTGTATAATTACTTTGAGATGTTATCCAACTATGTCCATACATCCGCTTCGCTAACAATATAAAATTATTAATACACCGGAAGGCCACGAATGAAGGCATGTATTGTGATACAATATTCCTATAATCATTCAACAAAAAACTATAATTAATCTTAACATACATGACTATATTCAACAGTCTATTATATTTAAATGAGTTTTGTTCATTAATTATATTTGAAAACGTGTTATATAATACTAATTGCTTGGTTCTGATTGAAGCTAGCCATCTACAGGACAGTGTAGACTTAAAATATTATCCAATTTTGCGTAAGTTAATTACTTAAAGAAAGTTTTAGTCGTATTTAAAGCACAAAAATAACTATTGCTTATAGTTGCATTATGTTTATATTTGTTTATATGCCACGCAATAATTTTAAACGCTTTATAATTCAATAGTACAAGAATTAATTAAATATTACTTTTATTAGCAAAACTGCGTACAAAATCTTTTGGAAAGTTTTGGCGGTATATTGGTCTGTCTTAATATGGTGATTTTTAGCATAATTTGCAAACTTATGTTACTACTTGTACTATGTAATATTGATGACATTTTCTGTGATATATGTTCGGCTATTGTGAAGTTAATTACAAGAATTAGTAATGAAAACACTTATTAAAAACAAGCTTTTATTCAATACTTCATAGGGCTGTCCTGAATGTTATTTATATACGTGAATAAGTTATAACTAATATTCTGTTACATTAGGTAAATATTTGTCATTGTAACACCCATTGTCATTAATTGAGAAGAAGAACTTCTGGAATTAACATCAATGAATTTTATTTTAGTTTTCTTCATCTACTATGGGCAAGGATTAATGGCAATTGTGTACAAAGTTTATGATAGAACTGCCCTTTTTCTAAAACTTCGCTTACTTGTTTTCCATACTGTCTTTCTCCAGCTACCAGGCTACTTCTCTGATAAGTTTCATTGCGATCGGTTCAGAGGCTTAGTCGTGAAAAGGTAAAAAAACAAAGACAAGAACTACAGAGTTACTTTCAAAATAATTAATTAGTTAGGCAACTGCTCCTAGTAGACTTGACCCACACACAAAGCAAATACTCCAGCATTATCTATAACACTGGTTGAAAAAATCGGCATGTGGCTGTAATTGGGGACACGGCCGTGTATTTTACATGAATCGGACTCGTGATCGAACGCTTTTTTACGTCCCCGGCACCGCTTCACTCGATTATATGGTATTTTATCGGTATCTCTGGATTGATGGCAAAAAGCCTTTTCCGAATATATACGAATTCTATATTTAGATTTGGTTTTTTGACGAGTAAAGGCCGGAACTTAATTAAATTTTAACTTTACCTTCATATATTATAATTCACAATAACCATTCTATATTAACGTTGTGTATACGCAATCGATAAATCTTGACGATAGCTGTCAATTGAAACTAATACGAGCATCGTAGCTTCTTGGAAACATATTTTACACAAAATAGAATATAAGTGAAGCGACGAAACAAAGTATCTGAAAATAGCGACGCATCGCCTTCCCCGCACCCGATGCGTCTCAGTCCTCACTCTACGTAACGAATTATTTTATCCTTAACTAACAAGTGGTATAATTAAATTTTGGGTGTAAATGATAGATTATGTAGCTGCAATGCCAAACTGTATCCATCGATTACGTTATCACAGTTTATTTGATTTGCCTCCCTCTATAAAAGCAAATTTAAAACGTATTCATGTCTACAATTATAAGTGTTACAATTTTTAAAGAATAACTTGAAAGCATTGTCCATGGAGGTTCAAATATTTCTAGAGAAGGTAATTCTGCATAATATTACATTTCCTTTATTTACCTCGGGGGCAGAAAAAAATCTGGATATATCCATGCTACCAAATTACAACTGATTAAATGTGGTAAATAAATAGTCTACCTCAAAAAATATGTTTAATATAAAAAACTATTTTTAATGTAAATAGCATATTTTAATTAGTTACATTATACATTAGTTAACTACACAAATATCATAAAGCGAAATCATTTACTAAAATAACTTCCTATAGAAAATAACTACTTTTCCCTTTCTCTTATTTGAAGTGTTATAGGACCCAAATACTATGTATGCCGTTGAAATAACGTTTTCTGTCCACTTAACTATGGTTACATAAGAAAAAACATAGCCATTGTATGTATGTCTCAGAGTATTGTATGCATTGAATATTGACTATTCAAGACACCTTTCATCACTTTAAATGATGAAGCAAGTGCCATCGATGGCTTTCGTGAAAAGAAAGTTGAAATTTGAAGGTAGCATAACGACCTAATAAAAGTCAAAAATATTTACGATTCACAGACGGAATTACTTAGCATGGAGATGTTAATTCAAACATGTGGCGAGTAATAACGCCTCAGTTTCGCAGATTCGTAATGTATTATATAATTTTATTTCGAACGTCATACATAGCAGTCGTTTATCTTATACTTTATCTATAAATTAATATAATATATACATTGATAAGCGATACATATAGAATAATATCACATACAGTTCCTAATTATGAACTGTTTTTTGCGTATACTGCAGACTACAGAACTGTATTTTTTTCTAGGTAAAGAATTGCTCAACCCTTTATCAATTATTTATATAGTGCTAACCGAAATTTATCTGAGTTTATTGATTATAATAATAACATCATGTAGAAAATACCAATTTGGCGATTGCAATAGTCTTATTATTTTATGCGTATTGCGTTTCAATAATATTGCGTTTTTTATAATATTTAAGACTAGCTACGCCCGTGGCTTTGCTCACGTGGACTACAGAATGTCCTCGCGAATCTTGCTCCTCCGCTGCCGGCAATTTTAAATACAAAAATGTTAAATGTGGGTGTACCTTAGAAGATAGATGTATACTCTCCCGAACTTTTTTGTAGGTCTTTTTAAAGCCTATGATTATGTACTACATTAATTTGCTATATCTCTTATGGTTTACTTACCATAAGCTATTTATCGCCCAAATTGATTCACAATGATCAATTTTTTTTTATTGTTACGCACCCTAATTATTTTTCTAAAATAAAAGTAGCCTAAGTTACTCCCTATAACATCAGCTATTTATCAGTGAAGGTCCCGTCAAAATCGACCTAACCGTTTCGGAGATTACCCGGAACAAACAGACAGACAGACAGACAAAAATTTTAAAATTGGGGTTTTTGTTATAGATATCGTATATAATTTCATATGCATTTAGTAAAAAACTGTTATTTTGACATTACAAACAGACACTCCAATTTTATTAATTGTATAAATAAGAGTACAATGTAAATAAAGTTTGTATGAAATTAATTTTATTATCCGCTCTTGTTTACTTCAGCGACATTGGTATTGAGAAACGATGATTTTTTATTGTTTCATATCTAACTGCGTCTAATTCTAAACCGAACATCCAGACCTTTATTATCCGAAACACAATCCGTACGGCATCCAACGTATATAAATAGCGGAAAAATATATGCAACATTTTTACAATTACATAGATAACACAATTTGTACCCACAGTATTCTATTACTAAAGTATCTATTTCAATGCAAGAATATTTCAAGTTTCAATTGTAAATTTTAAATCAATATCCTAAAAGTGGAATAGATAAAACTCGGCGCAGGTGTAGTGGGAAACTGTCTGATCTGATTCTCGATAGCGATCTGAACTTTATGTCGACATTATTGGAAAGATCGAATCGACGACGGTTACATCGTAAAGTTAGCATTTATGATAAAAAAGAACGTATTTTGCGTTCGAATTACACTCCAATATACTCTGTTACATAATTTATTACAATACTCCCTCACAGTTATATAAAGAAAAACTTGTTTCGTATAAAATTAGATGTCTTTCAAACGCTATTGTAAACTTTAACTTATTTTAGACAGAGAGGACAGAACACGTTTCGATAGTTTTTGGAATTTTTTTCTGTCAGTTTGTCAGTCTGTCTGTCAGTATGTTTAAACGCCAATAACGCAAAAACTACTGGACCGAATTTAATGAAATTTGGTAGGATTGTAGTTTATAGTCTGAAGGTACACTTAGGATACATTTATACACGTTTGGATATTTGTATAGTCAATAAATTGCATTTAGTTTATGTGGATATAAAAAAGAATGTATATGTAATTTTGTAAAAAGATACCAAATTAATCCAAAGTATTTTATCTTTCTTTAAATAATTTTCAAAAAGGCAATATAGAAACGTATGTCTTTTTTCTTTTCAAAGAATATTTATAGATGGAGCTGTACGGCTTCGTTTAAATTATATTAAAATTGATTTGATATTTATTGTAACACTTAAGTATATTTTCTGTAAGCTTTCATATTAATAACTAGCTGTGCCCGCGACTTCACCCGCGAGATACATTTCGTGTATGAAAAACAACAACTAAATATGAACCTCCTCTCACCTTACGGTATTTGACCGGTATTACAGTCTATGCATACGACGTTTTTCGAACGAGCTGATGATGTGCGTTCTTGATGATCGCGTTCTCTGCGCGTTTCATTCGCGTTTGTAGCGATACAAACGCGTAAATACGTCGATACGGACGTGCTGTAAACGCGCGTTGCTGTCTACTGATTTGTTCCACAAACACGATAATGTAATTTGAATCGTATTTTGAATTTGGTATGACAGCTGCAGCATCAAAATTGAACCATCAAATTATTATCATTAAAGGATGTTTACAGTCGAGGTGGTTCGGTCGACATAGTGAACGTAGAGATAAGATGGTGACCATTAAAATGGTGACAGTTGAGGTCGTGATAGTCGAGACGTAGACCGTGAAGACCCTGACAGTCGAAACGTCTACAGTCGAGATACTGACTGTCAAAATGGTGACCGTCGAAATGAGATGGTGACCGTTAAGATATTGACAGTTGAGATTATTACAGTCGTGTTGGTACCGTCGAGATGAGATGGTGACCGTTATATGGCGATAGTCGAGATCGTGATAGATTTTAACGCTATTTCCAAATATGTATATAAAAAATTAAAACATCTATATAATCTAAATTTACTACGATAGATGTCATTGTTTGGTGTTTGCGCTATCAAGATTTATATTAGATTACACTAAACAGACATACTACAAAGCATTATTATTCACTGGATATTAACGGTTTATGAAAATAAAATTTGTTTTTCGTAAAGGACGGTTTACATTTAAAATAATTTTAGTTAGGGATTTTCAAAGCTTATACCGGTCAAATACCGTCAGTTGAGATTGAGGGAGGTTTTTATTTAGTTGCTGTTGTTCATACACGAAATATACCACGTGGACGAAGTCGCGGGCACAGCTAGTATATCAATAAAACTCTTGTTTTAATCGACTTCAAAAAGGAGGAGGTTCTCAATTAGAATTTATATCTTTTTTTTATGGATGTTCAGCCAATAAGCTCTTTGTTTGTGAACCGAATTAGATGATTCTTTTTTCGTTGGAAAGGGGATACATTAAGGGTGGTCCTATTTTAATTTTCTTTGACAATGAACATCCGACTTCGAAGATACATCATGGAACTCTTTAAAATAATTGAACTTAGTTTTCTTTTTTGTTAAAAATCGTCTTGCCAATAGTTATCGATTGTAATTAATCCCAAAGAACAAAAAGTTTAAAAAGAAGTCCGGAGGTTTGCCCTCGTGAATTAATGAATAAATAACATTATCTATCGTAGAAAAATGGTGAAAAAAAAACATTTATGTACTTTTGTGAACCTATTTTTATTTATTAAAAGCTTCGCTGAGTGATAATAAAATACTATCCTACGTTCAATTGCGCGAATAATCGTATTTTTACGACGTAGAAACGTAAAAAGTTTAACACGAGTACCTAGTACAATAAAATATGTAGATTTTTACTGTAGTTTTCATTTTGAATCATATTGTACTTGACAGTACAGGAATAACAGCGTAACGCACGCAACCATAAACTCGTTGTTCAAAATCGCGTGAGAATGAGGAATTATAATAAAAACCATTATCTGTGATGACTAATATGAATGCGTGGTAACACGCCCAGTCGCTGCGACGAAGGAAGTGACTTTGATGGTTTCAACAAACCAATCTTTTAGAAGAGTAAAAATGTCTTGATTTCGATAACCACCTATCCGCTTCTTAATTATATATTTCGCAACAGCAGTGCGATAACAGAAATGGCTAAATATCTGCTTTAAAATGTCAAATTCGTATAATGCACCAACCATAATACAATTTACTAAACACAAACTAAATTAGCCGATATTTAGCTATATCTGCTATTGCTATGCGCTCCTAATTAGGGGGCTGATATTATGTTGTGGCTGTAGGAAAACTATTATCGCCATTTCAAGCCGCAATTTTATTGCTAGTTTTTTCCTTCCACCTTACAATATCGGGTCCTTCAAGCGGAACGTAGAGAAATATTTGTGCAGGCCGACATTAAAACGACGGTCGGCAGTTACTCCCTCGATGCTTGTCGTTTCTTTTTGATTATACTGGTATTACCATCACGGATAGTGCCGCAACTTTCCCGTGCTAATATAATATAAAATGTGTTGTCATTTTTGATCTCATTTACCAGCCTATAATGTTCTTCTTACCTTTATCCCAACTAATTAGGGTGGACACAATATGTATTCTTTCTCCACTCTCCTCTATCAGCTGTCATCTCAGTATTCACACCTTTTATACACATCATTCTTCACACAATCCATCCATACATTCTTCAGTCTTCTTGTATGAAGGTGGACGGATATAGCACCTTCATGCCTAATATTCTTCTAGCCATAATGACATCCTCCAACTTATCTCTCACAGGTCCTATTTTCATGCACACAATTCATAAAATTTAAGGTTCTATTTGTAATGTCAAAATAACAGCTTTTACAAAATGCATATGAAATTATTATATATACGACACATAAAACATAAGACTTATTTTAAAATTTTTGTCTGTCTACCTGTCTGTTTGTTCCGAGTAATCTCCGCGATGGTTGGACCGATTTTAACGGGACTTTCACTGGCAGATAGCTAATGTCATAAGGAGTAACTTAAGCTACTATTTATCTTTGAAATAGAATTAGGGTTCCGCGCTAATAAAGAAAACTGGTCATGAAGTATCAATTCAGGCTCTTAAATGACTTATTCTAAGTATAGCGTATGAGATATATCAAATTAATGTATTACGTAATTGTAGATATTAAAAAAATCTACAAAAATATCAGCAAGAGTATATGTTTATCTTCTAAGGATCATCCGCAATAAGCATTTTTATCTTTAAAATAACCGAGAGCGGGGGTAGCAAGATTCGCGCGTGTGCCTGATCGACGGCATTGTGTAGCTCACGCGAACTCAGCTAGTCTATACTACAAAATAATAACACACAAAAGATTTTTTTTTTTTAATCGTTTATAGGTTTAACGTTATGACCACAACCTCATTTGATGTTAAGTGACGATATGACCCAAGATGGTGACACACTAAGCCTAGTGGAGAAACTGGCCCCAAAGTGGAGCTGTAAGCTGGCCCGAAAGGTTTGTATGAACGTGGTAATCTCGGGAACTACCTACCACTCAGATTAGAAATATTATTTATATATCTTATAGTCTACTTAATGCGGAAGGCTTTACATATATAACTTCATGCTACGACACTAAAGAGTGGTGCAGTAATCATGAACGTCAAGCAATCAAAAACTTAATATTCGGTGTGAAATCGTAGGGTACAGCTAATATTATTTTTTTTAAACTAAATACCTTGATCAAACATCACAATCTCTACAGTAGAATGAAGCTGAACGTTTTTAACATGGACGCATTCGTCACCATCGCCCGTTTCATCTGAGCACAGGCTGTTCGGATTCACGTCGCTCCCTTGAGTAAGCAGTGGCGATGCCGGATAAGTGAAGCGGTGGCCGTCTGTTTGACCCCAGCTTTCTGTGAAAGGTAAATGCGAATAATTAATACAGAAACGTAAATAACTGCGACTTTGAACTAATTTTAATCGATTAAAACGTGAAAAGCACCAATAGTAACTTATGGTTCCAATTATATCTGTCATAAATACTGAAAGGCCGATTGGGACATTTGGTACCGAAGTGGAACTAAACCATAGAAACTTTAATGAAACACATAGTGAATTCACGCTTAGACGTCTTTTTTTCCTCGTTCATATTTTTCACATGTTTTACTTTAACTCGTTTTCACCTTTCACATAAGTAATTAAAAAAGACTGTTAATGAAATTTTATAATTGCAAACCAATTTATTGATAATGTACATTATTTTAACCTACGATATGTTTTTAAGTAATCCTATCCTTATTCCACTTTACCATAACGGTGAATTACATCATTTTCAACAAACATACAGTACCTAAGTTTAATTTATACAATCACTTTCCCTTTCAATTACAAACTGTATCCAATTAGAGATTTTGTGAACGCCTTTGAAATTCTAAAGAAATATCAATGGGGTTTTACGTAACCATAAACTATACAAAAATGAATGAACGAAAGTAGTCAATACTGAAGTAGATCTGTTAATTCGAAATGATCGCAACATTGTTGATAATATATGGGCATGATGTGAATACAAAATTAATATGATCAACCGCGACAAAATTTAATAATTTTATTGAACACTAGCCGTGCCCGCAATTCTACAGGCATGCTTACTTATGGTTACACTTAGACATGCTTACGCAGTAATTGCTTGTTTTAAATAATAGCTATAAAATCTGTTGTCAAACGATCATTTTTTAAGATTTCTAAAAGATTCTTATACTCATCCATCGAGGAATGGCAAAAGATTTACGGGTATAAAATTCATAAGAATCGGTCAATTTCAATTAAATCCAGGTATCCAGGCATACAAACAGACAGACAAAAAAGTCATATTCGTAATCCTCTATAATAGATGTCTATGACGAAATTTAAAAAAAAAAAACATTTACAGACATAACTAAAGATGTAGGTATGAATATTATACTGTTAAACTTCTACTCTCGAAGTAACATCAACTTTATAAAATTTCAATGGAATTTGACATATGAAAGTCTTTGATACTCGTAAATTAAGCAACAAAATTCTAACAACTTTTGGTTATAAGCAGTTACTACATGCAATCTGATAAATGAATGCCATTAAATAGTCCATTACACAACCAAATTCTAACAGCTTTTGGTATCAATTATTGTTTTTTTTTCGTTTATCGTTTTTTATTGCGACATAACGTTATCAAATTTTAACCGGGCTCGCTACCACCTTCAGGCACCTATACGTGTGTGTGGCTTAACGTATCATCATCTTCGACCACATCGTCACTGAAAATGAGGTGAGGATATGACTATAAAAAATAAACAATAAATATTTTTAGGTATATGCTAAGCCGCTAATGTTTGAAAATACTACTTAAATATCTCTTTACGTTACTCTTGAAGGACCCGATGTCGTAAGAAGGAAGAACAGTGACAAAGAAGCTTACGGGTCGCTTGATGGTAAGTATTCACCGCAGTCTATGAATCACATGCACGTTGCTGACCCTTTAAAATCTTGTTCATTCTGGGAAAGCCTCAGCAGAGAGCTCATTTCACATCTAGAGCGTTCCAAAGTGTAAGGATGAACACTTGCCGAAGACGAGCGTTGCGATAGTGGAATGTAGTCGTACGCATCATATCAAACAATTCCTCAGAACACAAACCATTATACAAACGGTAAAACACGCACAAGGAGGCAAAGTCTTAGGTTTAAAGATTAAATACGCTTTTATGCCATCATCTCTTCAAAAATATATTCGTCTTATACATTACATCCATAGTCCTATATTATCCTGTTTTATATGTAGAAAAGTTCATAAAGCTGGTGTAGATAAGGTATAAAAACAAAAATGAATAGATATAATATCTTTAAGTATATGTTTTTATTATTATTTATAAAATTTAGTTTTTCTATGTATTATTATTTAATTACTATTATTATTATTTATTTTCCTAATTATCATTATCATTTTCTTAATATTTAAACGTTTTCATGTTGTAGGAAGACGAAAACTGCTGTTAATCTGTTGAAGTATTTAAGAAATTTCGGACAAATTATTAATACACATATTATTGTACATGGTCCGACCGTCACAGTAACCATCTTTTAGTTTGTCGGTCGTGTTTCTGATTCAGCCAGTGTATATCCAGAGAAGCTGGGGGATGGAATGCCTAATTGGCAATATGTTGGTGGCCGCCGTTGTTTTTGTATTGAACTGTGATTACCATTAGGAACAGGGGCGTTTCTTAGTCGTATAATTAATTACATAGAATTATGAACTCGGTGTGTTAGGTGAGCGGACTTTATTACTCTATGTATAATTATATAAAAAAATTAACAACTTAAGGTTGCCTGTACACTGGAGCGGAGGTGTGCAAATTTTGACCAATAGAATCGCATCTCTCGATTTTTACACAATTTTATTGGTCGAAATTTACACAGTTCCGCGTCAGTGGACAGGCAGCCTTATAATGTAATTTAAGCGGGCTTTGTTTTACAAGAGTTCAATTTAAATCGCTACCCTTTATTTTCATCCTACTCGTAAACTACTAAATTTATCGCGGGCAGGGTTGGTACCAGGTTTTAGCCCTTGGTGCTTACTATTTGCTTCA
The DNA here is from genome assembly GCA_033032175.1 of Saturnia japonica. NCBI lineage: Eukaryota > Metazoa > Arthropoda > Insecta > Lepidoptera > Saturniidae > Saturnia > Saturnia japonica. Next base: position 6,129,756 of record CM065306.1, on the reverse strand, counting down.
GAGTACCAGTTTCTTTTTTCAAATACCAACTTTTTGTGATATCTGTACCAGGATTATTGAGCCACTATCTACCGTCTATGATAGCAGGTCAAAAGTACATTCATTTTACAAGCTTTTACGTAACTTGCCTTATTAGTATGGGTCAAATCTTGTAACTGAATTTTAAAACAGTTATCCCCAACCGATTGACCTGAAAGCATACAGTTTTAGTTTAAATGGCTATGCATGATTAGCTAAGTGACGTCATTCTAAATCCAATATGGCGGACTCAGTTTTTTATTCACCCCCATAATACGTGTATCAAATAAAAAGGTATGTTAAGATGAATACGAAAATAAATTTAGTACAACTGAAATGTTGAATAAAGCATTGATAATAAAAAAATTATAATGTTTATTACAACTTCAATAATTAGGATTAAAGCCCACAAACCCATTTGTGTAAAAATAAAAAATTCAACCATAAGAACTTCATCAGTAGAGGTGCGTCATATAAACAGTTAAAGTGTTCAAGCCTAACTGATGTGAAAGTAAATTGTGTATTAAATATTCAACCCAGTAATAAGGTTTTATTGCCTCGTTTATTTGACGAAGTAATCTAAACGTAGAGAGCCTATTCCTTTTAGAATTTAGATGTACATACTGTAAAAGAATTCATAATGGTGGAACATAAAATGAATACTACTTATTATATGACCTATATAATATATTCTTATTATTTTATATGATACAAATAATTGTATAGGTATAAACCTACGAAGTTTTCTGAACCAATGGCAAGGCAGAACTTCCATCAGTTGAGAAAAAAAAAAATTGGCTACCAACGAAACGATATGGATGACAAATAAGAAAGATAGATACTTACAATAAAAAAAATAACACGAAAGGTTTTCATTGTTGTCAAATATTTACCTACTTACATCCCCTAGGTGTTAACATGTGTTTTAACACATTATATTTTAATATAATTAGTTGTACCCCACGGTTTCACCCGTGTTAAACTTATTCGATCAACCCTCCACCACCGCCAACGCGCCCGTTTTCGTTGTTCTGACTTTCCCTACTAACAACAGCGTAGATAGCTTAACATTCATCGTTACTGCTCCGTTTCGTAGAATAGTAGAGTGAACGTATATACCTTCCTCAAAAAAAGGTTGTGAAATACAAAAATATTTTTTTAAATTTGTTTGGTTGTTCCAGAGATTAGCGCATTCAAACAAACAAACGATATTTGGAGGTTTATAATATTAGTATACCTATATAATAGAAAAAATAAAACAAAAGAACGAAACAATCTACTGTACATGTCTTATTAACTAAACTGAAATACTATTTTATTTGTACATACAATATGTATTAAAACCCCGCCGAATCCGAGAAGGGTATATATATATGGGTACCCCAATGACATTACCAAAAAAAATATCAAAATTTTATTTGTTATAAAAATAAAAATGTTATTGCAATTTAAAATTAACATATGTATTTAGTTGTAGTTTTCCTAAAATTTAGCAAATTTTTAAAACGTGATATCAACATCGCCAGCCCTGGCGCGGCGTTTCAGTACGTTTGATCATATGGCGATACCCTACGCCGCGCCGCCTCTATTGCCATGTAAGTTTCCTATTATAAATTTTTTTTTTACATTTTATTAGGGGTATTTTTTTTACTTATAATCTGAGATAGATAACATAAACAGAATATAGTCACGTTACCTATTAACACCTTCATGGATCCGACGGGGTTTTTAATACATGAGATTTAATAATATTGTATTAGAATAACGTTGGTGTTGCGGTACTTTAGAGCAAGTTTATACCAATTTGTACGCGTATCTACCTAAAACGACTAGCACAAATACCTAGCATACCTATAACTGGTTAGCATATAAGAATTATAATTATAATAATCTGATTTTTTATTGTTATCAATGTTCACTGTGCTATCTGTCAATGTTCCTATATTAAATAAACTTTAAGCTGCAATAGTATCTAAACCTGCCACAAAAAATATATCGACAGTGGAAAGGCAATTTGACTAACAGTTAAAGATTTTTAAATGCACGTTAAGTCAATTAAGCTTTCGACTAACATTATTTTACTTCCGAATATATGTCCGTCTGTAATAATGACCTAATAGTATTAAGTGAGCAATTCTTGTATTTATGCAACTGGTTTTTAGAAGCGGCTGAAACGATTTGGAAGAAATTTCGTATTTATTTAATGTTTTAGTTTACAAGTTTATCTAAATAGATATTTTTTTCGTGACACCGAACTTAGTTTTGTCGCTCAGGTACTATAGCAGTATAAACATACATTGTATGCCATAAAACAAAAAGCTCTCTTTTTATTAGAGAAAGGCAAACTTTCGAGAAAACGTAAAAGTTATATTACCTACCTAGTTTACATTTCTAAAAATTTTATTTTGTGTTTTATTTTACATTCTATAAATGCAAGTAATGTAATATTTGACAGAGAATAGAAAAAAAATCTTGATTTTTCAAAGTGGAATTGTCAACGATATCGTTATTTATGCATAATGGTATACAATATTTTCTGTTATATTCTTTGATTATAAATGTTTTTAAAATTTATTATATCTTATTTATAAAATCTTGTGTGTGTCTGTTAGTGGTCGTGTTAGTACTACAGGTTGTCGTTGAAACAATAAACTGCTTTTTTAACTACTTTTTATTCGTCAACAAGGTAACTGTTAATCATCAATGAAAAAATAAATTGAAAATATTTGCTGTTAATTTACGTCTACGCATAAGACACATTGATTCAATACCTAGTCATTGTTTAAATCAGGTAAAAAAACAGTTGAAAATATAAACTGTTAATTTACGTCAACGGCTCAACGGATTATCTTAATATATATAAATCTCGTGTCACAATGTTTGTCCTCAATGGACTCCTAAACCACTTAACCGATTATAATAAAATTCGCACACCATGTGCAGTTCGATCCAACTTGAGAGATAGGATAGTTTAAATCTCAAATTATAGTCGCAATTTTAATTTATTGCTAATTATTTGTCTGTTATTATTTGACAGTCACAATTATCTATTAACTCCAAATGATTCTAACAGATGTCGATACCTTTCGACTGGGTTGAGTAAGTAATCAATAGATGGCGCTGCTATGGTAAATCTACGAACGTGTCATATAGGCTACATTTTAACAGCATAATTACCACGTGTTGTTGACGCTATAAAATTAATTAAATTTATTTTGTAGTGAACGAAATACCGTATAATTCAGCTAATTATTTGTCTGTTATTATTTGACAGTCACAATTATCTGTTAACTCCAAATGATTATAACAGATGTCGATACCTTTCGACTGGGTTGAGTAAGTAATCAATAGATGGCGCTGCTATGGTAAATCTACGAACGTGTCATCTAAGATACATTTTAACAGCATAATTACCACGTGTTGTTGACGCTATAAAATTAATTAAATTTATTTTGTAGTGAACGAAATACCGTATAATTCAATTATTTCCACTTTTTAAATTTTTACATAAAACAAATTTCAGCTCCTTTAGAATAGTATTTATTATACGTGCCTATGACCCACCCTCTCTCTCTCTCTCTGTCACTCATATATGACGCAGACGAAGTTGCGCGGGTCAGCTAGTTTCATTATAAGTTTATTCATTTATGAGAATCAACGAGTATGCGAATCGAATACTTTCATTCGTTTGGAGGTATGTAAAAACGTTGATAAATATTCATGAAATCTTGTCAAAACAAAATACCATATTTAATCTTATCTGAAAACATTGTTTAATATCAGTGAAACGTAAACGAATTAACAAATTTATTATTGTCTGAAAGCGTTGATAAATTTTAATGAAATCTGTACAAAACGAATTACTTAACACTTTTATAATGTCCGAAAATTAGTTCACCATTTAACAGTTTTTTTAACATGTTAATCATAACTTCTAATTTTCGTTGACGAGAAAATCGTTAATGACCAACCCCTAGTTACTACTGATCGACTTGGCCGATTAAGCTCATATTACATCTTTGTTTTATTGAGACATTAGTTCATAGCTATTTTAGAAAAGGGTAGAACAACTCTACCAGGTCCAGCTAATATATTTAATATACTAGCTGTGCCCGTGACTTCGGCCACGTGGTATAGTTCGTGTATGAAAAACAGCAACTAAATCAAAATCTCCTCTCACCTCAATCTCACCTTACAGTATTTGACCGGTATATGTTTTGTGAATACCCAACTAAAATCATTTTAAATGATAACCATCCTTTACGAAAAGCTAATTATTTTAATAACTTTATTTATATAAACCGTTAATATCCAGTGAATAATAATGCTTTGTAGTATGTCTGTTTAGTGTAATCTAATAGAAACCTTGACAGCGCAAACACCAAACAACGACATTTACCGTAGAAAATTTTGATCGAATAGATATTTTTAATTATTTAAAACATTTAAAAATATTAATAAAAACCTAGCCTTAAATCTATACTAATATTATAAAACTGAAGAGTTTGTTTGATTGCACACGCTAATCTCAGGAACTACTGGTTCGAATAGAAAAGATCTTTTAGTGTTGGATAGCTCATTGATCAAGGAAGGCTATAGGCTATATAACATCACGCTACGACCAATAGGAGCAGAGCATCAATGAAAAATTTTACAATAACGGGGGAAATTTATTCCTTTTGAGAGCTTCCACTGCATGCGCTGCGTGGATGGTTATAGTTACGCAACAATCATGTGTGATAAAATTGTTTCTCTTAAAAAGTTCTAAAAATAAGTCCGTGACAGAATATGGTTATCTTTTGAGGTTTACTCAATAGAACCTTTTTTATGGTAATAGAATTTGTTCTATAATAATGAATTATTTACAAAGGTGTTTTTATATACATGGTATTAATCCTTACCGAAATAAATACGTTATTTATCACAAGTATTTAATTTTGAACGAAATTTCCATTTACAGTAATTGGTTTTAATGAATATCTTAGGAGATATAAATAAAATAACTCGGCAACAAAATAATGATCAAGTATCGCGAGCGAATTTTTTTATGCAGAATAATGTGGGAGGCGGGCATTACTTATAATACAGTGCCTACGACCCACTCTCTCTAACCCTTTCCCTCTCTCTCTTATATGACTCAGACAAAGGTGCGCGGGTCACCTAATTCTTCGTGACGCGTTGCATCCGTAAAAATTTTACCCTCATGCGCGCAAAGAAGTTTCACTTCAAAAAAACACGTTTCGATTTACTACGTTTTTTTTAAAATTATGTAAAGATAAAATAATTTGTATTTGAAAAAAACATCATAAATGTACCTCCAGACTGTAAACTAAAATCATACCAAATTTAATTAAGTTCGGTCCAGCAGTTTTGTGTGATTGGCGTTCAAACATACCGACAGACAGACAAAAATTTCAAAGAACTGTCGAAATGTGTTTTGTCAATGACTTTTTTCTTAAATATGTTTAATGTACAGATTTTGACTCTTTTAGCTCTATAGTTTATCTATTATAGAGATTAGCTGACTTTTATAGATAACTAGAATGTTGCTAGTATTTAGTAGTACATATTATACCATTTATTTAGTAGTATTTTAGCATGCTTAAGTGTCTGCTTAGGTATGGCTAAAATGAAATATAACATTTTTGATTTTGCCATACTCTAATACGCGGTAATGGCCCGTTATACTATAAAATCAAACTGTCTGCTTAGACTATACAATTTCACTTAAATGTAATTGCAAACTACATGGACGTAAAGTACTGTGCTGTATTAATCCCGCGCATGCGCGATGCAGTAATCACCTGCGGCACCATGGATTGCGTAGGCGCAATCATGTTGCGGTTCATGCGGACGTGATTATCTCTGCAGCGATTACTTCACTTTCTTTGTAAAAGCTTATACACCGTTACATTAAATATGTTAGAACTGATTTTTGGGCGATTTCTATACTGTTTATAATTCATTTATTGCTCTTTTTAACCGACTCCATAGAGAATCCTAAGGGAGAAGAATCCCATTTAAATTAATTTTCATTGGCATTTGATACACCAGAAAACTCTTCAACATTATTGAAGTTGATATAATTTTTTTGTTAAAAATTGACTTGTTAAGTACCCAGGCATTTTATTTTCGATTTTATTATTATCCCAATTAATACCGTATACACCAAAATGCCCCACGGGTAATCGTGTTAAATTTATTCGACTAACATCCACTGAGTCGCCTTCAACTAGTGCTGCTAAAACATCGAATAACTATCGATTAATCTATAGTAATTAAACTTATAGAACAATCGATTGTTGAAGTAAAACTAGGTATTGATTCATGGTTTCCACTTATACGCGGTATTTTTACCTGATTACAAGAAAGATTAGCGCAAATTACCATTTTTTACCAATATTACCGCCAGAGCACCCATACCTATTTGCCTACAGCTTGCTAGATTGCTTGACGTTCATGGTTATTGCTCCGCTACTTAGGATCCTAGCGTGAAGTTATTTAATGTCAATAATAAATAGGCTATAAATTTTTTTAAAGGACTTTTCAAATCTGACTGGAAGGTAGTTTCAAGATTAGAGCTCTCAAACAAACAAACATTATCTTAAGCCTTGTAATATTAGAACAGATTATCAGAATAACTTCAATTAACTTATAAATGTTTACATAGTACCTATAAAAAAAATCGAAGTTCAAAATCTATACAGAAATTTGAATGTTTACAAATATTTTGAGCGAGAAATTTACCAAAACTCTATGCAAGTACGGGTAACAAAAAATGTATACATCCGAGTAATAAATTTTCATGTCACACATATTATGATGCAATAATGCGTCCTACTGGCACTTTTCCTGTTCACTTTGCTCAATCTGTTATGTAATACACAAGATAGACGTCGGGCCTACGTGTCGGTTTATATTGTAATTGTGATGTCTCCAAGAACTGGTTTATTTAAAGTTGGGTTGGATGGTTTATCACTGTGAAGGGTTTATCACCATGTACATTGACTGTCGTGACCCAGTCGTGTCTCTACAGAGTACAGATTCTACCATCCCGCTTGCAGCGCTTCCAGATTAGATTCGTTGGGTTTCCCAGCCAGTTAACTTCAAAATACCCGCTTTTGTCCGTCAACCATTAGATTACCCGAAATCGGGAATTTATAAGGTACTTAAAAGGATGAAATAAAGTTAATACAACAAAGTGATGTTTTTTTATCATAGCACTGTAAAGTAACTGCACTGTTCTTGATGGTGAGTACAGTGTAATCTAATAACATCGGCGACTGCCTTGAGATCTACAATCCATAAGAACTCCATATTATAGGAAGAAGGGAACAAATTGGTGGAAGACAGTTTCACAGTACGGCTAGTAGTTCTTCGTTCGTGCCGAGATGGAGGTTACCGTAAAGCTATGGCTCCGGAGTCCAGCGTGTGTGGGTCTGTTATTAAAGGAAAACGCGGGAATTAGGTTGAACAGCTCTCCAGAACTCTCGCCATGATACAGACGGTAGAATACGCACTTAGTAACGTCTGTATTATTAACAATGCGGACAGCCCGTCTTAGCTACTTGTCCAAGTCTTTGAGGAGGTATTTTTTCGGATCCGTCCTGGAGGTGCGAACAGTATTCTCTCTCTCTGTCTTGCTCTCTCACTCTTTCCACACTAAGTCTATATAGATTTATAAGATGACGAAAATAAAAAATGATATTCTAATAGACACGCGATAAAATATGAAGTAGAAAACACCAGTTTCAATTCGAATATATAATATCTGAATGTCATGAACGATTTTAACTCCTTAATTGCAAACTTTGTATATTTTTTTGGAAAATTATGAACATGCAAAAATTAGACTGGTAAAGAATAAAATAAAATTTCTGTGCAGATATAGAACCAAAAATCTTATTGCAGTCAATTCAAATAATCACTACATGTTAATGGTATCAGATCAAAAAACCTTTAAGTTGACTTAAATACTTCTGCAAATGGATCCTTCAATTGTTTATGCATATGGACTTAACCTTGGGTATACGTTTTAATTTATGCTAATAAAAACTGGTTTCTGTAACTATGATATTTGTTATGTAGGTTACGAAAACATAATGTTTAAGCGACTCTTACGACATACATTTCTACATTCATCTGTAAGTTTTACATCTTTACTAGACATGGTTTATGTTGAATTTCTGATGCTGGATTGAAATCAAAACAACATTAAGAACGGTTTCTATTGATAGATAATTTTATTACTTATTGATCAAATAAATATTACTGTAAAGTAAATGCGCTAGAGACTTTTTGGGTAGCGATAGAACGCTCAGAGGAAATTAGGTATCTAGAAAAGCGCGGGCAGATTAAAAATAGGGATAAATCATATTCTTCTTATGCGTATTTCCACAGTTCTACGAAATAAGAACCTCGTAAATCAAACTTAACAACCTAAGTATAGTTTTTTAAATTACTAATTTAGATCTAATTAATTTAGGTGATTCATTATCAAAATTTGCAAAATATATTCAAAAAATCAAAAACACCTATTCATTTTTCCAGAATAGGCACATAGTCTGATAGATACGTATATTATATTTGAAAACGTATTAAAATAATATTACATTAAATAAGGCGACCTTGACACACGTTACCTGTCTGACCCAATAGCTGACCTAAACCATAAATAATGACCTCCCAGTTCGTTCACTACATACAAACAATACAGCACTAACCGTAATAATTATTATTGTGAAACTCATAATATACTGCAAGGAGATGCACACGGTTTATTCTCTTACCGCTGCTTGTGCTACCGTGAAATATGTTTTTAAGTAATGTAAATATTTCAAGGTCGTCTCTTAATCCAAATGCACTGCGTTAACCTTTCATTTGTTTTTTATTTGTCGTAGTTTTGGGAGTTCAGTGAACTAGTTTTTTCCTCTTATCTGTGATTTAAAACTATATCATTAGCTTTACCTATATGTGAAGATCTGCAAAGGTTTGCGAAAGTCTTTCATCAATAAACATTCTAGCTTTTATGTCTTTTCCAACCGAAGGTCTATGTATCATCCTACATATAATAATTATAACTACCAAGTACCAATACCTTAAATATAAATGAAGATTACTCTGAATTATCATCACAATCAATAAAATATTATATTAAGCCACACCTTGGCATAAGCCTTCAGCTCTCTCAAGAATAACTACTGGTTTTAAGAATCCATAAATTATTTAACATTAATTATTATTACGTACAAAACGTAGGAATAAAAACACTTACCAATTCGTTTTGTCGAAATTCTCCGCGTGGAGTAATTAAAAGGCACATAAATTATATCGTCAAGTGTTCCACCAAGCTCTGTAGGAAGTTTATTGTCAGCTTGAAGGTCCGTTAAACATAAAACACTATCAGCATTGCACCGATCACTAAACACTGTTGTAAAATCATGATTTAAGTCTTCGAAACTTTCATCGTCTTTATGCAAAACTTTAATATCTTTATTTTCATATACTAACTCAGCAAATCCTTCTAAATTTTCTTGACAAAATGCATTTGCTAAAACAGTCATTTTGTAAACTCCGAGAGCTCTTTTAGTTTCTAGAATAAAATCAGCACGTTCTCCTCTACCTAATTCGATAGAATTAACATATTTTGATTGTATTGTTTTTCCATCTAATGCGACTAGTTTCATAACATGTTTTTCAATAGCAAAACGTACCGGACAACTTTTAGAACCGCCAGCATATACTAATCTGAATCGATATCGCTTTCCGTATTCCACTATAAACTTAGTTAAAGGAGCTTCTGGTGATTCGATGGTTCTTCCTTTACCATTAATAAGGAGGGATTCTGCATTAGGCACATTTGACATCATTCCAGCTAACGGTCCCATCGAATGCCCCCATTCTGTTATAAAAATAATATGTTCTGAAATGTCTTTATCATAAAATTTCCTCAAGGTATCGAGTCGAGGAGACTGACGTACTACAAGAGCCCCTGCTAGTCCATCAGCAGCATCAGCGGCTGAATGTGCGTGGTACATATGTGTGCCAACTGCTGACGCACGGAACTTGTATTGGAAGGTTGTATAAGCTGGTTGGGGGCATTGAGTAAGCATCGGAGCCCCGTCCATAAACGGAGTTTCTTTTTGCGGCTGACCTCGCCAATGTATGGATAGCGCATGAGCTGGTGCTCTATGCACAACATCTACTACGAGTATATCGTTATGACATACGTGGAGCGTTGGTGCAGGCAGAACCCTGTTAGCAGTGAGCACACCACGCACTCGACCGTCAGCTGATATGCATGTCGGTGGACACTCTCCACCATCACTATCAGTACAGTTGCCACAGGACCTGAAAATACCACATATTTTAAACGATCTGATGATTATGAGCTTAATAAAAATAAAATCAAGATTTTATTTTTTTATTTGGTACTATTATAGCCAAAACCAATGTAAATTGATTCGAAAAAATATAAAATAAAGGTTTAGTTTAAGTTCGATATATGTATATGAAATGTATTTACTTGCTAAGAGTTTTGTAGACTTCTATGATTAATTTTACACGACAAATCATAGGCCAATCCAATTCATGGCATTCTCGGTCACAATTTTCGAAGTATTCCTCTGTAAAAGATTAACGTGACATATGAAATGTTAAAGCGGTCAATAGAACGGTTCAAAAAATATATAAATTTTATGTCAAGGACTGTAGCATAGATATCTCCTCAATTGCCTACGATGTGACACGGCGTGAAGTTTAATTGCGAATACAAGTTGCGTTACCCTACGTTCGCGTAACTTGAGTCTTCATACGGACTTCACAATACAATATTTTGCAAGAGTACAAATGAACAAATCGTTTTCTCTTTTCTTACTATTAATAAAAAACAAAATTTTAACGTTATTATTTGTAGCGCTTAATCAATTGAAGGACCAAGTTCTTAATTAAAACTTTTTTCTAAACACAAAGGTACACAACGTCTTTACAGCCATGCCCACATTCCATGTATAAAACATTTTTATGTTTATTTTTTTTATTTATCATGAAACTAATTTATGTATTCAAAAATAATAATGCACAATAATAATATTATTTTTATATAAATTTTCCTTCAAACTTGAAAATCTAATGATTTTTTAACTCGTTTGACTTACGTAAAATACGGTATTATCAAATGGATAACCAAAGGATAATATATAACCTAACCAAAGTTTTTGCGAACGTATCGTAATTTCAATTCGTAATTTTATTGCATATTTTATACTAGGGATGAGCGACATTAGAAACGAACCGATCGGTGTTAGAGAACATAGATATTTTGGCGCAACCCAAGTGAAGTGACCTTGCTTTAACTTCTTTTTCTGTCTACATTTTGCTTACGTACAGATCCTCGAACTCCATTTTACAACACATATAGGTGAACATCAATACATCGATGTTTTAGGGAACCTAATATCGATGTTTTCAATCTCAACATCGATGTTTTGATAACATCGATGAATATCGAGCATCTCCAATTTCAACGTCTCGAACATGTGTTACTACTAGCTGTCCTTGGTGTAAATTTTATAATAGTGAGAAAATAAATCATTTAAGCAATAAATATTGAAAGCCGTAAATATTTTACCTGGCATGGGTGTGTAATAAACAACAATTAGAACACTCGCAAATATTATAATTAACACTAATATCCTTTGTAAGGACATTATCATGTAATTCGGTTTTACAATTACCGGCGAAGATGCCTCCATCGTACAGTTTTTCGACTCCATAGTTATAGTAATTATAAATTGACACGTTAATGCACTGATCACATGTTTATTGATGAAAACGAATTAAAAGTTAAAACATTTGAACTCGGGCAAATGTGGGGCAATCAAGCCGCTAAGCGCGCGACCACGCGAGTCGACCAACAACTGGTGACTGGTATGGAACTGTTGTCGTTAATTTAGCAACAGCATGCTTCAGGGCTGCGGCAAAGCCTCGGGCTCTCGGGGGGATCCAATTCGGAAGTAAAGCGACGTCGCTGAGTGAGCTCTCTCCAGAATTACATATCATTACGTTATGTAACAATTATTGTAATTTTAATACAATGCACCCTTAAAAAGTAAATGTTATTATGGTTACAAGATATTATGGAGCACTGTTAGTATTTCAGTATGTTTAAGGTGGTAATCAAATCTTCCTGCAGCAAAACAAAATAAGTGCAGGAAAATGATATAATCCAATATAATTAAGTGAGCAAGTCTTGTATATAATATAACCGACACTTAGTCTGCAGTGTTTATTATATAATATTAATAACACGGCAAGAAAACACATTAATGAATGCGTAATGGTTATAAAAATTTCTTAAAATCTTAATATCTTTTTATTGAATGAAAAAATCGTGATATTTTTTTTTATAAAGACTTAGTATCTAAGGAGTAAAACAATAAAAAGATCAAATCTAAGCAGTAGTTTTTGCGTGATGCGCGCACAATGGCAAAACTCTATCATTTCATTCATATATATATAATCATAGCAATGTTATTTTATGTTATGTCATAACATGTTTAATGTAAAACAATATTTAAGTAAAATTAAAAAAAAAAATAATCTTGATAGTAACAGAGATAAAATTCGAAGTTGGGACTTGTACTGGAAATTTCTCCTCTTTAAATGTAAACTTAACTAATTAAAGGCTTTTGATTTATTAGCGAATACTAAGTGCTTTTTTGTCTTATTTTTTTAATAACAGTTGAATTTTTTGTGTAGTGTAAAATCATTGAAATACATTTTTCTAGACTTCATTCCGAATCCTTAAGCTATCACAAATATCTTTAGGAGCTTTATCAAGAATTATCACCAATTTATACTTGTTGACTATAAGACTCTATAGAAGTTTTCACTTCAAAAAAATGTTTTTTCGGCGCAAATAAACTCCTTAATTTCTCGAGCTGTCCATATTTCCATAGAATACTGATCTTCTTCTACGCTCAACACTGAAAAAATCTACCTTAAGTACAGCTTGAGTATTCTCCACAAAAGCTGTTGACCTTTTTTGTATTTTCCGTTGATAAGTTTTTACGTAAAGATTTTTTTTTAATCATTCCCTATTTAGCGTATTCAACCAGTGTTGAGTGAGGGTGCGAAGTTAGCATTCTCGTTCATAAATGTTTCCACTGCGCACTGGGCGATCCATCTTTAGAAATAAATAAAATTTAGGAGTCTGTATGTAATGTCAAAATAACAGCTTTTTACTAAATGCATATTGTTGTCTTCAGTACAAAACCTATTAAATACTAAATGATTTCCTTTATCATTCGGTGTATCCGGTTTAAATTAGATTATAGCAGAAGTTATTGTGTTACGCCATCTGTGCATAGTTTTGATAAACTAGAATTATAGTTCATATAATTGATCAATCTTGTTAAAAAAACAGTATTGTACGAGGAATAAAAGTGTAAAGACGTCGCGCTTTTTCTCTGACACTAAGCCTGTAGTTTTATGCTTCTTACAATATGAAAGTATATGCGTTACTTATAATTTAAAAAAAAGTGGTATGTTTGTTTGTTCCGGCTAATCCCGAATCGGTTGTGCCGATCATGACGAGGCTTTCACTGGCAAATAGCTGATGTTTTAAGGAATATATAAGGCTACTTTTATTTTAGATAAAGAAATAGTTTCCCACGCAAATAAAAATAAAATTAGAAAAACGACGATTTTGGAGGCGTTTAAATGGTTTACGCTGAGTAAACCATAAAACATATTATATCAAATGTAATAACATAACTGTAGATCTTAAAAAGACTTGTACAAAAAAGTCAGCAAGAGCATATAATATGTCTATCTTCTAAGGGCTACCCACATAAGCATATGTGTCATTAAAATAACCAGGAACGGGGCTAGAACGATTTACGCGTGTACCCAATCGATGGCATTCGAACTTATACATGCGAGCGCAGTCGCGGGCGCAATCGCGGGCGGATCTGGTACTTAAATAAATATAATAAGCGAATAATTAAACATATTTTTATTTTGAAGGTTGTAACGTTATCAAACTTTATCCGTAGTTACTTTGCTCAAGCCAAAGTTTAGTAATATGTATCTTCAAAAAATAATAACAGGTAGTTATGCGGTGTCCACAATACTACAAACAGATTTGAAACAAGCACATATTGGACCATAACTCATTGTAATTTCCTTAATGTAGTTCCATAACTAGAAACGAAAGAGAGTATAGTTTTTATTATTTACTATAAATTATGTATGTAGTGTACCGTAAAAGTAAGAATTACAATTAATAACATCAGGGTTTAATCAATCAACAGAATAACGCTAGTACATCTCGATGCTCTGGACCTGAAATTGTTGAGGAAGCGAACAATTCAACAATCTATCAAAAACCGCTACTAAGAAATAGATAGTTTCGCTACGATACAATAACCCAGTGAACACATTTATGACAATATGGCGTCTGAATGACATCGAGCAATAACCTACATTATGTATAAAAATACTCAGTAATGAGTTAGGAAATACTCATTTTTTCTTACTTGTTTATGTAATATGCTAATGTAACAAGTCTGATATATCTATGCCGTACATTTGTCTTCCGTTTAATATATTAATGGTGTGGGAAAGGACAACCCTGACATCATTTATTTAAAAAATATTGGCGGTAAATGGTCGATAACGTGAATATAATTATGTTTTATATCAACTAAATTTTCAAGTTACTGCTGAAGTTAGATGCTGAGATGCAGAAGTAAATATTATGAACTTGCATATTAAAATGACTCAATATGTCAACACTGAAGCACTGGAGGTACTTCGGAAGTTGAACGAATTTATATTCGTGTTAGCTGTGTTACGTAAAGGAGCTAATAACGAATTAGTTGGTTAATAATACTTGACACTGTAGCGACATCTATCTCGCCACATACGAACTAAGAACTGACGCATCATACATCGCGATATTAAAGTTATCGGAGCAATTGAACATGTATACAAGAACCCGACAACAACCGTTGGGCAGAAGCCCGCCAGACAGTTCCGACTCACCGTGAACTATGCGGCATCTGGTTCCGACTCACTGGAACATTCCGCTGGCCCGGCAAGCATCACAAGATGTATGGACGACTCAACCTGCTTATTAACCTCCGGTCTCGGAGGGGAGCGATGTAGCGACATTTATCTCGCCACATACAAACTAAGAACTGTGACGCATCCTACATCGCGATATTAAAGTCATCGGAGCAATTGAACATATATATACAAGAACCCAACAACAACTGTTGGGTAGCCCGCCAGACACAACACCCGTCTGGTCGGAGGGTCCTCCCTTTTTCATAGTATATGAGGAACTTTACACCCTGTTCCTCTCACATCCCCCAAAGCGTTATTGATATATCAACCGTACGTAAAAAACTGACTTCCCATTTATGTAACGATAATCTTCACTGTTATATCAGACATACGTAATACATTGACTTATTTTTTATATAAACTTCTGATTTTATTATTATGTCTACGGTAGGTACATAAAAATGTGACTTGTCAATTAAGATTGTATGATTTTATGGTTCATATTACGTTACAACATGATATTCATATTACATCAGATGAACGTAAGATAAAAATAATGCCATGACATCACATTAAAATCATAGAGTATAACACAACTTAAATATCACTACTCATATCAGTTTTATGCCATGTGTATATCAAAACGCTGTGGCCCTTGTATTCCTTGTATGTAACGGTCAAAGTAAGATAACGTGTTCACTGGGTTAGTGTAGTTAAATCTGGCAACTCTTTTTATAACAATTGCTTTTTTTTAATCATAATTCGATTTTCTTAAATAATAACTTCGAACAAAATGGATTCTTATAAACGAGTTTGCCAGTACCACGTTTTATTCATTTTTTTTAATTCAACTAAGTTCACAAACAAGCATACTGTCTACCTGATTGTTAGAGGCTAGCTAGTGTCGCCTATGGACGCTTGTAATACCATGGAAACTACTAGCGCATTGCCGACCTTGAACCCCTCTGCCCGAAGGAACTCTGAAAACCTTACTCACCAAAAGCATGCAATACAAGTTTATTTGGCTGCGGTGGAGGTAATCCACCAGTCGGTCTACCCCAAGTAGAGAGAATGATCCAAAGAAATTTCCCTGTGCCCTACTTATCTCTCTTCTAAATCTATCGCTTCAGATCGTTACCTATCCATAAACTGTGAGAATACATTTTATAATATTGTAAAAGCCAATTTCGTTTTATAAATAGACTCGTTTTTAGTACTCTCACTAAAAGCAATTTCAACACTACAAATTTTATCATCAGCATGTTGAAACAAAAGAGATAGGAAATCCTGCGTAAGGCGGAAACTTTGTTGTCAAAAAGGGACAAAAGTTTCTTCTCGCTCACGCCAGTATCAAGTCAAAAATTAACTGAAGGCAATTGTCCACCATTCACGATTTCATGTAAAGAACGTCAATGCCGTATCTACAGAAAAAATGTCATTGGTGAAAGCCAATTATATTATAAGTAACGCCTTTTTACTTATAATGTCATTGGTGAAAGCCACAATAAAAAACTTATTTTATTGTTATCTATTAATTAATTTCAATTTATGGTTGTTTTTTTTTATTTTAGATATTATATTATTGACTAGCGACGCGTCCACAGTTCCGCAAGCATTTATTATGCAGTAATTATTATATTTTCATTCCGTAATTTTTTTTTTACTCTTACATTCTATTATATTATTTCTATTACATTCAGTCTATCAATTGACTAAAGATTTAAGCTTCCCGTGTAATTCTCATAACAATTGGTCAAACCGTTTCGAGTTAAATGCGGATTTACAAACAGACAGACAGACAATTTTGAAGTGAAAACTTCTTTTACCGCAGTACGCATATTTTTAGATGATATAAAATCTCTGGACTCGTGACACCGTTACGAGACGCAGCTATGCATGTACATATAGCAGACCATGAACGCGTCTTTCATAAAAGAATAATAAATGTATTTTAAAGCTTCTTATAATTAATAAGATACAATTCATAACCCAATAACCCTAGTACCCATCTAAAAAATGTCTAACGCGCCAAAATAAGTTTTCCCTTCTGTCGGCACTCCCGGAGTGCAACCCGTAAATTTTTTTTATTGGTATATTCGTGTTCGGTAACCTATTTAATAAGCCTTTAAGATACAGACAAAAACTCTCTGTACACTTAAACAAGGATGAAAAGCAGTACAAAATTAGTATCTTATTATATTAAGTGACCAATTCTTGTATATAATTTGTCGGGGAAAAAGTTTATTCGCATTTTTATATGAAAACTCAAGACATTTTTTTCTAAGTTTATTTACATTTACTTACAGTATATATGTGCCGTTTTGTACGATGACTTTCTGCCATTCTGTAGGTAGAGACATGATCCCGTTGCTGTAGAAACTTTGGGACTTCTGGTCAAAAAAACGCGACAAATAGTTTTGGTAATCCGCTCTTGTTGTTAACTGTACAGAACCTAAAGAATTCTGAAGAGACCGAAACAGGTGAAAATCTGAAGGTGCAAGGTCAGGGTATATGGTGGATGCACTAACTCCTCCTAGCCAAACTCTCTTAATTTTTGCTGAGTGGCTAAAGATGTGTGTGGTCTAGCGTTACCGTGATGAAAGACCACACCCTTCCTGTTGATCAATTCCGGCCGCTTTCTCTAAACTGCTTCCTTTAATCTCATCAGTTGTTGGTAGTAGAGATCCGAATCGATGGTTTTAAAAGCTCATAATGAACAATGACCTTCCAGTCCCACCATACACGAAACATCACCTTATTTCGAGTTAGCCCAGGTTTAGCCATATAGTCTGTGAAGCGTGGCCGACCTTAGACCCTGACATTTTTCGCACGTTCTTGTCGTACGTGATACACTTTTCATCGCCAGTTATCATATCAATCTCTTTAAAAACGGCTCAGTTTCATTACGTCTCAATAATTAATCACAAATGAGTACACGGTTCATTAGGTTTCTTTCAGTGAGCTCGTGTGGCACCCAAATATCGAGCTTTTTGGTATAGCCAGCTTTCTTCAAATGGGTTTAAACTGGTTTGTGGTCAATTTCCAGTTTTTCAGCTACATCGTAACTACTGATATGACAAACTTGCTCCACTTTTTCAAAAATGCGTCCATTTTATTCGTAACAGAGCGACCAGAGCGAGGTGCATCTTTAACTTCAAAATTTCCGGACTGAAAACGTTTGAACCAACTTTGTGCTACTCTTATTGACACTTCATTAGGTCCATAAACATCACAAATTTTTTTCACTGATTGAGTTTCATTTTTACCTTTTTTGTAATAATATTTTAAAATGTATCGAATTTCTTCATTAGATCCACTCATTTTTACAGAAAGAAAAACAAATGAAAAATAGCGGGAAACAACTTTTTTAATTTTTTTATTTTTTACTTTTAATGTAACCTTTTTTTACCAAAACCAGCTAGATACAAATAGTACAGCCAAACAAATTTTATAACAAGATTATATCTACCTACGTTATGCGAAAACACTTTTTCCCCGACTAATATATATGTAATTGGTTTCTCGGAAACGGCTTCAACGATTTGGATGAAATTTTGTATTTAGATAATGTTTTGCATTACATGCTAGATAGATATTTTTCTTTTCTTTTTTAAATACCGAGTACAGCTCGGTCGCCCAGTTATTAGACTTATAATACATAGAGAGGGATATTAATATAGACGTGCATCTATTGGCTTGACAAATTAATTAATAACCTCTACCTAAATAGTTTTGTGAACATTAAAAGAAGGCGGCGCATAGTAGTCCCCAAAGTACTTTGTAAAGTATACTTTGTTTTTTTTTTTTTTTAGAACTGACTATACTGTTAGCTTAGGGGCCCTGAAGCCGCTGCGGCTTTTACAGCTTCACCAAACTTGAGTATAATTTGTGAATAAAATGTTCGTGCCATTATACCCGAACATGTGGGTCTGTCAGAGTGGGAGAATCCGGTCGCTTGATCCTTGCTTGCACTCCGTCAATGTGGTGTGGTCAACAGATGTCGGAGGGTCAAGCGCCTCGGCGGCCGCGGCGTGGTTTTCTATACCTATACCTAATTGTACTTATAAAACAAGACACTGGCAAATGCGTCAATTACGCCTTGGCAAAATAAAGAAAAGAAACTAGTGTTGTTACAATGTACAAACACAACTATAGATACAGACAAAAACTCTCTGAACAGTTTCAACAAGGATTAAAAATAGTACAAAAATAGCATATACTTTTAATACATAGATATATAGATAAAGACGTGCATTTATTGGCCTAATAAAAAAAACATACAACCTTATCTCTAACTAGTGTTGTAAAACATTATTGTTTTGCAAATCTAATAGTATCGATAAGTTCATACAAAAATTATCGATAAATCACTAGGCAAATGACCACCTTTCAAAAAGCTGTAATTATTAATCATTGTTGATTTATAAATCTAGGAAAAATATAAATTTACATTAATAACGCATTATAAGTAGTGTTCCAAAACGTTCGCGATGTACTATTCGCGTGATGTACGCTGGGCCCTAGAATCGATCTTCGCGAATCACGATCCCTCTCGAACCTTTTGTTGCGATACACAGTAATTGATTACAAACAAAAGAAGACTCTCCTCGTCAGTCACGGGCGGTATCCCTGACTGCACCCTGGTGACCTGGACGGCCCAACTGTGAAGTATATGTGTGTGGAGTGAATTGTACGTACGTGGGTGTAACCGCCTCAAATCGCAGGACACTAGCACCGCAAACAATCAGTTCAACAAAACTCCTGGGACACCAATTCAACGTTATACAATACAAGGCAAAATCAAACTAAGACACTACTGAAAATTATTTGTCACGTAGCGCTCTCCAAACCACAAGCAGAAGCGCAGTACTTAAACGCACGACGACGACTACTGCGTGCCTGCACAAGCCATCCGGCTGACCTAGAAAGGGGGGCGCCAACGCCAGCGCTGAACGTTTGCACTTGCCATTCACCCGCCTATCACAGGCCCTCCCGCGATCTCGCCATCTTACGATGCGAGCTAATGAATTTACATTTCCAACAAGTAGGTACTTAAAAATAACGATTATACGTATACTTTTTAAATTGTCGCACAAACGATACCGCAGAGCGCGTAACGTCATACGTTGGAATGAAATCAATGAACGCAGAAAATTATAAGGTAATAATAGATGTCAGCTCAACGCACCCATTGGGTAACGTCGCTTACACACGAATGACGTCATGCCCTGTTATTGGTGTTTCGTTTGGAATCAAGAACAGTACAAAATATTCGATGTTATTTAAAAATATAAGCGACTATGTCGTCAGCAAATCGAAGGTCGGTGATGAACTCGCCGGTTATATTGATACCTAGTCCTCCCAAGTTCAGAACCTTGAAAACATATTCCAGTGACTGCTGCACGAAACAGTTCTTGAGACGTAACGTCTCCTTATCTGACGCCTCGCTGCAATAAGATGTTTAGTTCCCAGATCTGATCCTACGGTAATACAGTCGGACTGAGATAGTGGAGTTTTGATAAGAACACTTCGATGTACCGGTAGTCAACTTTAAATCGCTTGAGAGATGCACTACTGCCCACGGTTCAATCGAATCTAAGTCTTTCTCGTAATTCACAAGCTCTAAGCAAAGGTGCAGGTCTCCGGTCTTCTGTATAACCTGCCATAGTGCATGATGTACCTATTTGGTCCTCGGTACTAAAGCCTTTTCCGAAACCGGCTTATTCGGGAGGCTGGAAGCCATCGAACCTGTGCGCAAGACGGTTCGTAATAATAATAACCCTCGAAATTATCCTGTAAGCAGTGAAAATGAAGTGAACATATAATTCTTCACACTTCTGTTCCATGCCTGCGTTGGTTAAGCTACTTAGGACCCTAAATATAGTAAGTACTGGCTTACCGCGACTCGCCTCCAATAGTGTAGCTGCACTCCATCATGTTCGTTATTTTTAAGCTGTTATAGGGGCATACTAATTTTGTACAAGCTGATATCTTCTGTATACTGTCGGGTTAATCTGGCTCTTGGGCCTCGTCTGCCTCGAGTTAGTTTCATATCGGATTTCTTCGTTGATATATATAACAGTTTATTGAACTGCTCGTGCTAAGAGAGCTCAAGATGTCAGGTTCGGACGATTTTGCCGTCATCAGTCTTCAGCTTTGTTAGTTGGCTCTGATCATTAAACAAATCTCTCGCGAATACTTTGGAGCCTTTGTGTTTAGGCTAGAATTGTGCAAAGCGGCATCCTGTCCTTGAACATGAATATTCTTGCCTTTCTCTTTGTCACGTTCTTCTAATAATAATGTGAAAACATTTATAAATATACAGGAGTCAAAGAACTGTGTTTGTTGTGGGCTTAATGACCATTTTCAATTATTAAAATGCAGTAAATTCTTGACAATGATTCCTAATGATCGTTTTAACTTTGTTAAAAATAATAAATTATGTGTGAATTGCTTAAATAGTACACACACTATTCAAAATTGTAAGGATCCCAGACGTTACAACGAATGTAGAAAACCTCATAATAGCTTGCTGCATTTTCCTGTCCGTAAAAATACTTCGGGGGTCAACGTAAGCGGGCACTCTATTACGACAACGGCTGGCGCGCCTTAGTGCGCGTATCGCTTTGCGCGGTTGGCTCGTGCTCTGCGGCCACCGCGACAGATCGCTCGGTCGGCGCATCGTCCGTCTTGCTCGGCACTGCGCTCGATGCAGATGGCAATATATTCGTCTTGCGCGCGTTAGTTGATAGTGCGTCTCAACGAGATTTAATAACTACGGAATGTTGTAAACGTTTGAAACTAAAAATAAATGAGCCGCAAAATAAATATGTGTCAGGTGTAGGCGATGTCAGTAATCCTGTTGTAGGGACAACCTGCCTGACCATTCGTTCACGTATCGATGATTCGGTTAGGTATACAATTCAACCGGTGATCGTAAATCGCATCACCAACGAGTTACCTACCGCGAAAGTGGACGCTGCGCGCTTAGATTACTTGAATAATATTCCCTTAGCTGACAATAATTATTACAGACCTGCAGGCATTGATCTTATAATCGTTAGTGACTTGTTCGCGCGCATCCTGCGTCCGAGAACAATATCTCGAGGCTCGAGCGAACCCGTGGCGATTGAGACCTTATTAGGCTACGTCATAGTAGGTCAAGCGAAGGTCATTGACCCTGTATGTGATAGTTTCCGCACTTATCTTACTATAAATGATGAGTCAATCGAACACTGCATGAATCGATTTTTTGAGCTGGAAGAGGTACCTAATTATTTATCTAAAGACGAGCAAATATGTGAGAAATATTATAATGACACCACGCACCGCGACATGACTGGTCGATTTATTGTTTCACTACCATTCAAGGGAGACACCTCCGCGTTAGGAGATTCCATGCACTCGGCCGAGCGTAGGTACGTGTCTTTGGAGCGCAGATTATTAGCAAACTCTAAAGTAAAGGAAGAGTACGATAAAGTATTTCACGAGTACCTTCAAAAGGATTATATATGTCCAGTCGGCACTATTTCAGAATTTGGTTACAATAACGATCAGTACGTGATTCCGCATCACGCTGTAGTCCGCGAGGATAAATCTACTACTAAATTGCGTGTAGTCTTTAATGGTAGTAATCCTTCTAGTTCAGGAACATCACTTAATGATCTATTGTATATCGGTCCTAATTTTCGGTAAAATTTCAGCTGCTAGAACACCCACTTTGGTTTACTGGACCTCCATTTGCACACTTACCAATTGATGAATGGCCATTTCGACGGTTCGATCCCGCCAATGTACACATAGAAATACCTGAAATAAAGGTGAATGTTCTGTCCACTATAAGCGTCACGCCTCCAACATTGCCGGTCTTTTGTGAACTTGCCGCTCGCGTTTCTTCGTGGCCTAAATTACTTCGAATAACGTTGTTTGTGCTTAGATTTATTAAGAAATTGTCGCGAAAGTTTGAAATTAGTCACTTAGATCGGGCTGAGGAAGCTGTTATTAAGGATCTACAAAAGTTGTACTTTAGTAATGTGATTAAAATTGCTCAAAATGGGGGAAAGTTACCGCCAGCTTTTCTAAAGCTCAATACCTTTTTAAAGGATGGATTATTAAGGGTAGGTGGTCGTCTGTCCAATGCGGAATTAAGCTATGACAGTCAGCATCCTATAGTATTACCTAATAGAGGTCACATTGTCGATTTAATTATAGACTATTACCACCGGAAATACCTACACACAGGTCCCCAATTGCTAATGTCGTTATTAAGACAAAAATTTTGGATACTGTCCGCGCGTAACATTGTACGTAAGCGTATACGACAGTGCATTATTTGTTTCAAGGTCAACCCTAAAAATAAGGCACCTATAATGGCGGATTTACCAGCTTGTAGGGTTAATGTAGCGAAAGCATTCTGCCATACTGGTGTTGACTATGCAGGGCCGTTGTATATAGTACCGTACCATCGCAGAGGAGTGCGAAGTCAAAAGGCGTACTTATGCTTGTTCGTGTGTCTTGTCACTAAGGCAGTACACATCGAGCTCGCAACAGATTTAAGCACGGATTCCTTTCTAAACGCGCGCAGAAGATTCTTATCTCGCCGCGGTCCTGTCTCAGTTTTTACTCAAATAATGGAACAAACTTTATAGGTGCAAAGACATATCTTAATTCCGTGTATCAATTACTAGAGTCGGAACAATACAAAGACAAATTTGCGAACGAGTTACGAGATAACCGCGTAGAGTGGAAATTTAACCCAGCTTCTGCCCCCCATTTTGGAGGTATATGGGAAGGTAATATTAGAAGCATTAAAAATTATCTAGCCAAAATCGTAGGTTCTCAATTATTAACTGGCGACGAAATGAATACTGTCCTCACTCAAATTGAGGCCATTTTAAATTCGCGCCCATTGTCAGTGCTAAGTAGCGATCCATCTGAACCGCTGGCATTGACTCCCGCTTATTTTTTGGTAATGACACCTTTAAAGTCCTTACCTTCTGAGGATTTGACCACTAAGAGGGTCACACTACTTCAACGGAAACGCATTATTGACCATTTGGTGCAGTCTTTTTGGAAAAGGGGGAAGGTCGAATACCTTAACACTTTGCAAGTCCGAAATAAATGGCTCTCATCTAATGCTCATATCCAACAGGGTGCTGTTGTACTGCTTGAATCAGAGAACAGTGCTCCTTTGGATTGGCCACTGGGTATCATAGAACGGTTGTTTCCCGGAAAAGATGGTGTTCCACGCGTTGTAGATGTCAGGACTAAATCTGGAGTCTACCGCAGACCCGTAGTGAAGGTTTTTCCATTACCCAACCAATAATAACATTTTCATTTTTAACTTACAGTCCACAAAATTTATCGTTAGGTTATTAAATATTAGATTGTTAATAAATTACTACCTAAGTTACGTAATAAGTATATGGGTGCCATGCAATGGTATGGCTCATTTTTAAATTGAAATAAATACAACTTTTACTTCTTAATCTTGAAGGACTATATCCTGTTAAGCCCGGGGGGATGTTTAGGCTAGAACTGTGCAAAGCGGCATCCTGTCCTTGAACATGAATATTCTTGCCTTTCTCTTTATGCCCCCCCCCCCCCCCCACCACCCTGTGGTATGTACGACACTTCACTTCGTTGTGGGCATTGCGCGAGGCAACGAACGTCCGACCGACATAAGTCATTCATTTATATTAATCTTTTCCGTCCTTTTCCAATGCTGCTTTGCACATTTTATTTTATTTTATTTTATTTTAATATTTTAAGAAAACTTACAGCTAAGTACTAATTTAAGTTACATGTATAAATTAATGAAGGCCATTTACAAGTTCTCACATATAATTATGTACTTATATATAAAAAAAAAAAAAAAAACAAGTAGACGGAAGAACACAAAAATATTAACAAAAGAAATAAGAATTCAAAAGAGCTTTCAACTTCTAATAATAATATAATAATATTCTTATAATAATATAATAATATTCTTCTAGGTAGGTAATTAAAAAATAATAATTTCAACAATAAAAAAGAACTAGCGTTTACACTTTGTTTGTTTTATCGCCTATTTAATATGATCCACACCAAACTGAGCTATGCCCCTTTTCAATGGCTTCAAGATCCGTCTATTAAGTTACTGTTTACGTACAGGCATTACTTGTAGACGTCAACATTATCTCACGCATCTCCTTGATGAGTTTAAGACTAGAGTGCGAGAGTTTTTGGTCCCGTTTGTACGGCGTGTTTTAAAGAACTTGAACCCAACCGTATGGTCAGTTTCCAAGAAACCGTCGTTATAATTTGTCCACGTTGCTCTCTAGTTAGTCAAAACTGTTGTGGTCCTAGCTGCAAGTTCTCGGAGTTTTGTAGTTGGATCGGTGTTAGGCGGAGCGTAGATTTCATCAATCGAGATCTTTCAAGCTTGAAATTAAGATACAATATGTTTGACACACGAAGATTGCTTCTTGTTTTGACTATTCTATTTCATTTTTCATAGCGCCGTGAGGGCTCGTCCATCAATTTTATAAAAATTTGGTGAGTCGTTTTCCATAGATAAAAGGTAGTATACTATGTATATATACAGCTTATTATTTTATTCTCACAAAAAATAATATGATTTGATTTTTTTTACTTTTTAAGAATAATTAATTCTTTTGTGACTCTACAAAAGTATTAAGTTGGAGTTGTATTAAGCCTGCATTATAGGGTATTCTTATTTGATAATAATTCGGTTTTAACTAAACGATAGCTTGACCAATTTTTATAAAAAAAATTATCCAGGAGGTATATTATCTCAATTGTTGAGATATGCGAACTGTTAATAATAATGTTATAAAAAATTTAATTACGGAATTAAAATAACTACTGCGCCTGCATAACAAACGTGTGCAGAGCCGCGGGGCACCACTAGTAACTTATAACGTGCCCATATAAAGGGCAGCAAAAATTATTTTTGCCCAGAGCGTCCAAATAACTATATCAGGCTCTGGGTACAAGTAAAAGGGTTAGAGTCTTGTATCATTTACCAGGTGAACTATTTGCTGATACTCAATAATACTGTTAGCGACGCATAGGCCTAAGCGTAATGATACGATAATAACGATTGTAAATATAAGTTGTAAGGATGAATAATTTGCACGAACGATCAATAATTAAATGTTTCTAATGTTTTGAATATGTTACTATAGCGTGTAGGTATGTAAGAACAGTATATAAGTCATGAAAATGTGTGTAATCTAATAAAAATAATCACTTAAAGTACTAAAATCATATATTGTCAATAATTCATATTTTGTAAAAGTTATACGTAATGTTTTGTGTTATATAAGTAAAATAGCCTTCTGTATGTGTTTTATAATGTTTGTAAGCTCAAATAGTGCGTATATAACGAGTCACAAGACGTTTTAAGGTTGCAATGTTTAATGCTTTATATCTCCCGTGTTTATTAACCTATAATGTTAAAGTTAGTGTTTTTGAATAGGTATTTGTGTCTACATTGATGTGAAATAGTTTTTATTGTAATTGAATAACTGTAATTAGAGATATTAACAATTTATTGTATTCTGTATACAAGTAATAATAATAATAGACAGAGACAGCAATATTGCAACCACTGCGCATTACCGCGGTTAACGGACCACACCCAAGTTTGGTAATGAGCATTACGGATAGAGACGCCATCGTCCGTCTCGCTCTCCGGCAAACCATATAAAAGGCGTTCTACCGGGGCCAACGAGCGCACACGGGTACCACAAGCTGAAGAATCAAGACTCAAGACTCAAGACTCAAGAAACTGGAAGAAACCGTACCCAGAAGATATAGTATTAACAAAGTGTATTGTCTTGAAGAATACAGCAAATTTTATTGTGGTGCCTGTGTGTCATTTCTTCGCATCTTCACTAAGTTCAACCCGCCAGCGACCCAGTCCATTCCGCTCCGTGCTACGTCATCGCCGCGCCTACCAGCAGGCACCTCACTGCGTGTGTGTACCTTGATGTTTCGCCCTCTTCACGCCTAGTAGTTTCGGGTGTGAACAGGGTTGGTCGCACGTAGTGAGAGGGGCTCGCACGCACTGGTTTCCAGACAGCTGGTTACCGTAGCGTGTTATCCGCCGTCGGTTATATACAGAGTACGAGGGAATCGTTTCCGTCGCGTTCGCGCCCTCGGTGCGCGGTCCCGCTCTGTATAGATTGACGTAGCACATTATATAGTAGGCGCACGCACGCGCTTATTTTAGTTTTGGTCCTTCGAATAGCCGGATTGGGTCCAGTGAACAGTGAAAATGCCTACAGTACGGTCGCCTACGTCGAGTCGCAAGGACGACAGTGAAACCACGACCACAGATTGGTCGTTGAACACGCCGACAGAAACAAGTTCGGCTACCGCCACGTCCGCCACCACCAGAAAAACAGTACCTTCGACTTCGTCGATCCGCACACGCGCTGCAACCGCCGCCGCCGCGTCGCAAGACACAAGAACACCAGCACCCAGGAACATTGGAGGGAGCGAGGAGGCCCCACCGTGCGTTCCTACAGTGCCCGCAGCAAAGGCGTCCAGGGACATTGGAGGGAGAACAGCCCCACCGTGCGTTCCTGCGGCACAGCGCGCCAGGTCGATAAAATCAAGGTCAGTGAGATCGTCAAAATCCCGTATGGCGGAACTAGAGGCGAGGAAAAAATTGGAAATAGCCAAGTCAGCTGCCGCGCTGGCCGAGATTGAACTGGAAATGGTCCAGTGTCAATCTGAAGAGGAGATCGATGACGAAGACATCGAACGCGAAGTGCAATCCACACAAATCAAGCAGTGGATAAACCAAAGTGCAACCATCATGGAGAAACAGGACTGCGAAAAAACACAGGAGGCCTATGTCAAGGTAAGTGACATTGAGAAAATTGTCGATAAAATGGTCACCGCCGTGCAAGCCTCAACACGAGCCGTCGTACCAGCCGCACCGTCGAAGTATGCCGATCTGCCTAGCTTCAATGGAGCATCGGAAGACTGGTTACCGTTCCTGAGAACATATCGGGATTCTGTCGCACAATTTAGCGACACACAGAATATGGCTCGTCTGAGGCACTCCATACACGGCACTGCGAAAGAGAGTGTGCGACAAATGTTATTCACAGCCCATGATCCTGAAGAAGTCATCGCAACATTGGAGAGGAGGTACGGGAATCCGGAACGTCTCGTCCTGGCCGAATTAGCCGCCATAGAAAAGTTACCTCACATAGGGGAATCTTGTGACGAGATATGCGCGTTCACCAGTCGAGTTAGCAACGCCGTCGCCACAATAAGCGCTCTACGGAAACCGGAGTACCTCTGCTCACCGCAGGTAAGTCGAGACATTGTTCAGAAATTATCACCATAATTGCGGATCAGGTGGTTCGATTATGTCAAGACGCACACAGAAGATCCAGTGCTAGTGAACTTGAGAAAATTCCTTGAAAACGAAGCGGACCTGTGGGCGACGTTCGCGCCAGTGGAAGCACCTGCAAAACGGTTCAACCGGCGTGTGCACACCGCGCGAACCGAAGAGAACAGAGGCCAACAAACAATATCCAGTGGCAAGAAATATTGTGCAAATTGTGAAAGTCGCGAGCACTGGATAACTGAATGCAAACAGTTTCGAGAATCGACAACCGAAGACAGGTGGGTAATCGTAAAAAATAAAAAATTGTGTTTTATGTGTTTGCGTCAGAAACATTCGAAGAACACTTGTAAAGGGCCGTCTTGCCGTAAGTGTGGACGGCAACACCACATAATGTTACACGCATTTCGTCAAGCGGCACAAGCGCCGCCGGAAAAACCCGCGCCGCGACCGCAACCGCAACCACAAACACAAACACAGGGCGATAATGAAGAGGCCACTATCAAAACTGTGTACGCCGCCGCGGACGGGAAAGAGGTTTACCTCAAAATGATTCCGGTGGATGTGTTCGGACCGGCCGGCTCCGCTCGTGTGCTCGCGCTACTTGATGAGGGGTCAACCGTGTCACTGCTGGACAACGCCGTGGCTCAAGAGATCGGAGCCTCGGGCAAGGAAGACCTGCTCATCCTAGAGACCTTCGGGGGAAAGCTCGTTGAGAGGAAGGACTCTCAAATAGTCGACATCAAAATTAAAGGAGCTCACCGGCGGGACAAGCGCCTATTGAAAGGAGTCCGGACCGTAACCAACCTGAAGTTGTCGCCGCAACATGTGAGTATAGAAACCATAAACAAGTGTGCGCATCTGAAAAACCGAAGCGAGCTCGTCTACAGTAAAGAGAGGCCGGCTCTACTCATCGGGCAAGACAACTGGGAGATGATTGTGTCAAGAAAGATCATCAAGGGGAAGCCGAACCAACCAGTTGCTTCTCTCACCAGTCTGGGATGGGTACTACACGGTTGCTGCGCTACGAGTGACTCTACGCCGGTGAAATTCGTCAACCACGTAAACAACGTGAGTGAAGAGGCCGACATAGAAAAATTAATCAAGAGCCACTTCGAGCTAGAGTCCATCGGAGTGCAGCAGCGCCGCCCCACCAACGATGCCGATGGGAGAGCCCTTGAAATCCTCCACAACACCACCAAGAGACGACCCGACGGAAGGTTCGAGTCAGGTCTCTTGTGGAAGAGCGACGAGGAAACCTTGCCGAACAATTACGCAATGGCTCGTCATCGTCTGAACGGCATAGAAAAGAAGCTCGAAAAAGATGCCGCACTAAAGGGGGAATATACAAAACAAATTCAGAACCTACTCGACAGTGGATATGCCGAGAAGGCACCGACTGAAGCCACACCGGGTAGGACATTCTATTTGCCGCACTTTGCCGTGGTGCACCCGCAGAAGAGAAAAACACGCCTCGTATTTAACGCCGCAGCTAAATACGACGGCAAGTGCTTAAACGACGCGCTGCTCCCGGGACCCGACCTACTGCAGTCGCTGTTCGGAGTCCTGTTGCGATTCCGGCAGGGGCCGATCGCAGTAGTCGCCGATATTAGAGAAATGTTTCTGCAGATCCGCGTGCGCGAAGAGGATCGCGACAGCCTGCGATTCCTGTGGCGAGGAGATGACCGGTCGTCGAGGCCGACCGAATACCGAATGGCGTCGGTAATCTTCGGTGCCGCGTCATCGCCAGCTACCGCCATCTACGTTAAAAACCGGAATGCAGAAGATTTCAAAGCGACACACCCGGAAGCGGCCCAAGCAATCGTCCGAAACCACTACATGGATGACTACCTGCAGAGCTTCACATCAAGCACGCAAGCTATAGAAACCGCGAAGGCGGTTCAGGCAATCCATAGGAAGGCGGGATTCGAACTGCGGCAATGGGCGAGCAACGACGCGCAACTGCTGAGCAACCTGGCAGAAAATGAAATATCCCCACAAGAAATTCACATAGGCGACAACGAGGAGAAAACGCTCGGACTGCGCTGGCTAGTCGGAGAAGATTGTTTAGCGTTCAATAGTAACCTCCGAAACACACCGAGTGACGTCATACAAAACCAGAGAGCGCCGACAAAACGCGAAGTCACTAGCGCAGTGATGTCCACCTTCGACCCGCTAGGACTGGTCGCGCCTATTCTTATACAGGGAAAACGGCTAATTCAAACCCTGTGGAGAACCGGAACTGACTGGGATGAGAGCATAGGGGAAGAGGCTCATCATCAATGGCGCGATTACATCAACAGTTTGTCCACGCTACGCGATATGAAAATTCCACGTTGTCTGACGCCGTCCTGGGGAGCGGGGCAACTGCACACCTTTGTGGATGCCAGCGAAACGGCCTATGCAGCGGCATGTTTTTGGAGATCGATCGGAAACGGGGTATGTGTCACATTGATTGCCGGGAAAGCTAGAGTGGCACCGGTCAAACCCGTGACAATACCCAGATTAGAATTACAGGCTGCATTACTGGGAGCGAGGCTGGCCAACACGATCACTGAAGAACTGGAACTAAAAACCACGGACAAATTCTACTGGTCAGACTCGAGCACAGTACTGCAGTGGATGAAAGCCGATCCGCGCCGCTTCAAACCGTTCGTGGCCCACAGGTTGGCAGCCATCGAAGAGATTTCGAAGCCACACGAGTGGAGGTGGGTGCCGACACGCGAAAACCTGGCGGACATAGCCACCCGGGGAGTACCAAATGGGTTCAGTGAAGACTCAAAATGGTTCGTCGGTCCAGATTTTCTTCATCGGCCAGAAGCGGATTGGCCGCAGAAACGCTTGGGAAAGTGCGACCAAGTATCGGATGAAGAAAATAAATCTGCGACTGTACTTACCACGCGCACAAGAAACGACGACACACTACCGAGTCCGGAACGATTTTCAAGTTGGATAAAACTATTGCGAACCGTGGCGAGAATATTCCAATTTACAGAACTGTGTAAGAAAGGTCGCGTCGTGAACGTCGCGCACGATAGCGAGTGGAAGCCACATAAGAAAAAAGAAACCAAGAAAACCGTCCGAACAAAGAAGACTCAAGAAAATACAACGAAGTTTATACCAATACCCGATCGTTGTTTACAGCGGGCCGAACTAGCCCTACTACACCACAGTCAACTGGATGCATTCGGGGACGAGATGGAATGTTTACGGAAAAACTTACCCATCAAGACAGGTAGCAAACTGAAGAAAATAGACGTCCAACTCGATGAACACGGCATCATTCGGTTGCGAGACAGAACACGGAAAATGAACATGAGTAGCGGAAACTTGGCGGTCCTAGACGGGAAACATAAAATCGCTCGCCTACTCATCGATCGCTATCATCGAAAATTCTGCCACGCCAACCATGCGACCGTCGTGAACGAGCTGCGACAAACGTACTGGATTCTTGGGCTACGGAATTCTGTGAAAAAAGTGCTACACGAGTGTCAATGGTGCCGCATCAGGAAAGAGAAGCCACAATTGCCGCCAACGGGAGATCTACCCGCCGAACGGTTGCAACACGGGGCGCATCCGTTTACGTGCACCGCGGTCGATTATTTCGGCCCTATGCACGTTACCATCGGCCGGCGAAGAGAGAAGCGATGGGGGGCCCTCTTCACCTGTTTAACGACGCGCGCGATACACCTTGAATTAAGCGAAAAATACTGTCCACTATTTTCCGGCTATGGGACATAATGGGTTTCGTGGCTCCAGTTACGCTATTGTCAAAATTAATTATTAAATCTTTATGGGAAAACAAAGTTGGATGGGATGAATGTCCTCCTGCTAATATAATATCTTTATGGAATAGAATTCATTCGGAATTGCACTTGTTGAAACAATTAAGATTACCGCGACACATCGGCGTCAATGATAATTGCATAATATCGGTAGTGGGTTTTGCTGATGCTTCTGAACGCGCTTACGGTGGAGTTGTATATTTACACGTTTATTTACCAAACGAAAATCGTTCGGTGATAAATTTGGTTTGCGCTAAGTCGAGGGTGGCACCTTCAAAAACTGTTATCAGCCTCGCTGGAATGGAGCTCTGTGCCAACTTACTTCTTGCTAAATTAATACGCATAGTTATTACGACGTACTCTGGTCGCTGTCACCTAGCAAACATTCTTGCATTCACGGACAGTACTGTGGCTCTGGCCTGGATCCATTCATGTCCTACACGTTGGCAGACTTTTGTCGCTAATAGGGTCGCAAAAATTCATGATGATCTAGATCCTTGTCATTTTCATCACATTAATGGGAAAGATAATCCCGCAGACTGTGTGTCCAGAGGTCTTACTCCAGCTCAGCTGCTAGAACACCCACTTTGGTTTACTGGACCTCCATTTGCACACTTACCAATTGATGAATGGCCATTTCGACGGTTCGATCCCGCCAGTGTACACATAGAAATACCTGAAATAAAGGTGAATGTTCTGTCCACTATAAGCGTCACGACTCCAACATTGCCGGTCTTTTGTGAACTTGCCGCTCGCGTTTCTTCGTGGCCTAAATTACTTCGAATAACGTTGTTTGTGCTTAGATTTATTAAGAAATTGTCGCGAAAGTTTGAAATTAGTCACTTAGATCGGGCTGAGGAAGCTGTTATTAAGGATCTACAAAAGTTGTACTTTAGTAATGTGATTAAAATTGCTCAAAATGGGGGAAAGTTACTGCCAGCTTTTCTAAAGCTCAATACCTTTTTAAAGGATGGATTATTAAGGGTAGGTGGTCGTCTGTCCAATGCGGAATTAAGCTATGACAGTCAGCATCCTATAGTATTACCTAATAGAGGTCACATTGTCGATTTAATTATAGACTATTACCACCGGAAATACCTACACACAGGTCCCCAATTGCTAATGTCGTTATTAAGACAAAAATTTTGGATACTGTCCGCGCGTAACATTGTACGTAAGCGTATACGACAGTGCATTATTTGTTTCAAGGTCAACCCTAAAAATAAGGCACCTATAATGGCGGATTTACCAGCTTGTAGGGTTAATGAAGCGAAAGCATTCTGCCATACTGGTGTTGACTATGCAGGGCCGTTGTATATAGTACCGTACCATCGCAGAGGAGTGCGAAGTCAAAAGGCGTACTTATGCTTGTTCGTGTGTCTTGTCACTAAGGCAGTACACATCGAGCTCGCAACAGATTTAAGCACGGATTCCTTTCTAAACGCGCGCAGAAGATTCTTATCTCGCCGCGGTCCTGTCTCAGTTTTTACTCAAATAATGGAACAAACTTTATAGGTGCAAAGACATATCTTAATTCCGTGTATCAATTACTAGAGTCGGAACAATACAAAGACAAATTTGCGAACGAGTTACGAGATAACCGCGTAGAGTGGAAATTTAACCCAGCTTCTGCCCCCCATTTTGGAGGTATATGGGAAGGTAATATTAGAAGCATTAAAAATTATCTAGCCAAAATCGTAGGTTCTCAATTATTAACTGGCGACGAAATGAATACTGTCCTCACTCAAATTGAGGCCATTTTAAATTCGCGCCCATTGTCAGTGCTAAGTAGCGATCCATCTGAACCGCTGGCATTGACTCCCGCTTATTTTTTGGTAATGACACCTTTAAAGTCCTTACCTTCTGAGGATTTGACCACTAAGAGGGTCACACTACTTCAACGGAAACGCATTATTGACCATTTGGTGCAGTCTTTTTGGAAAAGGTGGAAGGTCGAATACCTTAACACTTTGCAAGTCCGAAATAAATGGCTCTCATCTAATGCTCATATCCAACAGGGTGCTGTTGTACTGCTTGAATCAGAGAACAGTGCTCCTTTGGATTGGCCACTGGGTATCATAGAACGGTTGTTTCCCGGAAAAGATGGTGTTCCACGCGTTGTAGATGTCAGGACTAAATCTGGAGTCTACCGCAGACCCGTAGTGAAGGTTTTTCCATTACCCAACCAATAATAACATTTTCATTTTTAACTTACAGTCCACAAAATTTATCGTTAGGTTATTAAATATTAGATTGTTAATAAATTACTACCTAAGTTACGTAATAATAATATGTGTTCATGCAATGGTATGGCTCATTTTTAAATTGAAATAAATACAACTTTTACTTCTTAATCTTGAAGGACTATATCCTGTCAAGCCCGGGGGGATGTTTAGGCTAGAATTGTGCAAAGCGGCATCCTGTCCTTGAACATGAATATTCTTGCCTTTCTCTTAACTAAATGATAGCTTGACCAATTTTTATAAAAAAAATTATCCAGGAGATATATTATCTCAATTGTTAAGATATGCGAACTGTTAATAATAATGTTATAAAAAATTTCATTACGGAATTAAAATAACTACTGCGCCTGCATAACAAACGTGTGCAGAGCCGCGGGGCACCACTAGTAACTTATAACGTGCCCATATAAAGGGCAGCAAAAATTATTTTTGCCCAGACCGTCCAAATAACTATATCAGGCTCTGGGTACAAGTTAAAGGGTTAGAGTCTTGTATCATTTACCAGGTGAACTATTTGCTGATACGCAATAATACCGACTTTCAACATCGATCATAACCCCTGTTGTTTTGTTCTCCGAGGAGCTAAAATAATAAATAAAAATGTCCTTCAGGCGACAGACAACGGAATAAGGCCCCTGGTGTTTTGAAATTATATGGACTGACGAGCTAAAATAAAAAGGTCCTCCAGGCGGAAGGTTATGTACCCCGACTACCTTGTGCCTAATTACCAGTGATCGGCACGACCCGTGCCACGTGGTGTCAATGACCTCAATCATTATGTGAATATGGATATTCCCCGGGATTCCAGCTTTCGAATCGGCGAACGAAAATAATATATTCTCATTACAGTAAGTCCGTAACGGCGATAAGATTAATGATTTTTACCATAATTAATTAATTATGAACTCTACAATAAATTAACATGTGTTTTATAGATATACAATATAACTATGTTAATAAACATGAACGTTTCACTTCTGTTTGGCTGTATAAAATTCGTGCCTGCAACGTCGCGACATCAATTTGGAGTGCACGACGGAGCGTACACTGGGGGGGAGACTGTTAGCGACGCATAGGCCTAAGCGTAATGATACGATAATAACGATTGTAAATATAAGTTGTAAGGATGAATAATTTGCACGAACGATCAATAATTAAATGTTTCTAATGTTTTGAATATGTTACTATAGCGTGTAGGTATGTAAGAACAGTATATAAGTCATGAAAATGTGTGTAATCTAATAAAAATAATCACTTAAAGTACTAAAATCATATATTGTCAATAATTCATATTTTGTAAAAGTTATACGTAATGTTTTGTGTTATATAAGTAAAATAGCCTTCTGTATGTGTTTTATAATGTTTGTAAGCTCAAATAGTGCGTATATAACGAGTCACAAGACGTTTTAAGGTTGCAATGTTTAATGCTTTATATCTCCCGTGTTTATTAACCTATAATGTTAAAGTTAGTGTTTTTGAATAGGTATTTGTGTCTACATTGATGTGAAATAGTTTTTATTGTAATTGAATAACTGTAATTAGAGATATTAACAATTTATTGTATTCTGTATACAAGTAATAATAATAATAGACAGAGACAGCAATATTGCAACCACTGCGCATTACCGCGGTTAACGGACCACACCCAAGTTTGGTAATGAGCAGTACGGATAGAGACGCCATCGTCCGTCTCGCTCTCCGGCAAACCATATAAAAGGCGTTCTACCGTGGCCAACGAGCGCACACGGGTACCACAAGCTGAAGAATCAAGACTCAAGACTCAAGACTCAAGAAACTGGCAGAAACCGTACCCAGAAGATATAGTATTAACAAAGTGTATTGTCTTGAAGAATACAGCAAATTTTATTGTGGTGCCTGTGTGTCATTTCTTCGCATCTTCACTAAGTTCAACCCGCCAGCGACCCAGTCCATTCCGCTCCGTGCTACGTCATCGCCGCGCCTACCAGCAGGCACCTCACTGCGTGTGTGTTGTACCTTGATGTTTCGCCCTCTTCACGCCTAGTAGTTTCGGGTGTGAACAGGGTTGGTCGCACGTAGTGAGAGGGGCTCGCACGCACTGGTTTTCAGACAGCTGGTTACCGTAGCGTGTTATCCGCCGTCGGTTATATACAGAGTACGAGGGAATCGTTTCCGTCGCGTTCGCGCCCTCGGTGCGCGGTCCCGCTCTGTATAGATTGACGTAGCACATTGTATAGTAGGCGCACGCACGCGCTTATTTTAAATACCGACTTTCAACATCGATCATAACCCCTGTTGTTTTGTTCTCCGAGGAGCTAAAATAATAAATAAAAATGTCCTTCAGGCGACAGACAACGGAATAAGGCCCCTGGTGTTTTGAAATTATATGAACTGACGAGCTAAAATAAAAAGGTCCTCCAGGCGGAAGGTTATGTACCCCGACTACCTTGTGCCTAATTACCAGTGATCGGCACGACCCGTGCCACGTGGTGTCAATGACCTCAATCATTATATGAATATGGATATTCCCCGGGATTCCAGCTTTCGAATCGGCGAACGAAAATAATATATTCTCATTACAGTAAGTCCGTAACGGCGATATGATTAATGATTTTTACCATAATTAATTAATTATGAACTCTACAATAAATTAACATGTGTTTTATAGATATACAATATAACTATGTTAATAAACATGAACGTTTCACTTCTGTTTGGCTGTATAAAATTGTAATAGCAGATCATAATTTTTTCGATGTTTTCTATTTTCAATCTATTTCTTTTTACATCTAAAATCCATTTATATGCCGAAAAACTTCTTTCTACTTCCACTGACGTGAGTGGAGCGAATTTATACAAGCATTCTTTATCGGTTGCGGACTTATTCGAGATTTTATCTGCATAAGTTCTGATGTCATCTAAATCAGGATTACGCCCCATGACCGCTTCTAATTTGGCTTGTATAACTAGATTAGAACTCCAATTTATTAATGTGCGAACTTCGTCAAATATTTCTAAAGTATCAACAATTGTAGTATCGCGAGCTTGTACTCTTGTCAAGGCAATTTCGATTATTTCATAATTTTCGTGTATGTAAATTAAATCTCTTTTTGTGTTCGGCTTCCTCAAAATATTTTTTGCTTTTTTTATTGATACAGCGTCGGAATTTATATTTTATATGAGGGCACGTAATATTTTACGCAGTATAAAATGAAACCATAGATTATCAATATTTTCTTTAATGAAAAATGATACATTTTTCGAGTTTATTTAATATTCTGACTTCTATTTACAAATACATAACTCTTAATTTTTGCGAATCATGTCATGTCCATATTATTATTTTACGCTTGAATCCCGCGGTGTGGCACGGGTCGTGCCGATCACTGCTAATTACTGATCCTATCAGATTAAAAATTTAGTGATTATAATTGCAATATCTAGAGTCTACTTCATAATCAAATGATTGCATTAATATATCTCATAATTACCCACCACTACTATCTACATACTACATTATCTACATCCCTTCTTTTGACAATTGACACATTTGACATTGTTATTTTAGCCACAGTCCACACATTTTTACCATAGACAAATAACTAGGGATGCAAATTAAAAAAAAACGATTATTTTCGAAAATAATATTGTTAGGTGTTTCTTGAAAATTTGAATTAAATACCTGAAATATTCAAAATCATAACTTTCTTAATCAAATAATCAGTTAATATAAGACAAAAATTGTGTTAATAACAGAGAATGCCCACTCTTGTACCAAATTTTGTTGTTTAACAAGGTTGAATAAAAAATAAACTATATATTTTTTCATATTATTTTAAAACCTTTTCTCCTAGGAATTTGGTTTTCTAATTAGGAATATTCTCTAAACTTTATTCTCTATTACGAAGAAATGTGTAGGAAGACGATTCCACCACATATCTAGATATGAATAGAATACATAAAATAATACAAAACAAGTACTGGCATAGCAAAAAACGTCAGACAAAGTTATCAGACTATATGTGTAAACAATAATTGATAATCATTTATTATCTAAGACATACATATTAAAAATTCTTGTTAATTTGGATGTTTTTTTGGTCACTCCATCGCTCTATAACGACAAAAAATGCTCAGTCCCTTGAGTTTCGTTATAAAGAGTTTACACTGTATATACTAATATAACAGAGCGGAAGAGTTTTAATATTCTTTTGTTTGTTTAAGCACGCTAATCTCTGGAACTACCAGTTGGATTTGAAAAGTTCTTTTTGTATACGATAGCTTGATTCAAGAGGAATAGTATACGGTATCTAGCTTCAAGGTGCACATCCCAGCTAGTCTTTAATATTGATTTTTGTTAAGTAAGTCGGAACACGAAGCTCTCCCGAACTTCTTTATTGGCGTGCGCTGCGATAATTTTTAGTGGTACGTAAATACAATATTGTACAAAAATATTGGACCTTAGTATATCTAAAAAATAGTTCGCGGTAGCATATGCCTATTTCATATATATATAGCCACAATAAGCTATTTTATGACAAACGATTGTTAAAAATAAAAAAAATATTTATGTTCGTTATTTTAGACATGGGAAAAAAAGACAATTTTATGAAGTTAAATTTTTCTCTATAAAGCAAGTTATTTGGACACATAGTTTAGGAGATAATGAAAAATTAAAATAATTTGTACTTGTTGGAAGAACAATTATGATAGGGTACACGGGTGCGTTGGCGTTGCGGTGTTTGTTGTATAAAATTTACACGGGTGAAACCGTGCTGTACGGCTAGAAATTATTATACACTGCGTAAATAAAAAGCAACTCATTATTTAATTATAAGTAACGATATTTATGGGTTATATTTAAGGGCGATTGAAGTTTTTGGTGGGATCTTGAAGTGACATGTTGTGGTTTTTATTTTTAAATAGCTGACCCGCACAACTTCGTCTGCGTCACATAAGAGACAGAGAGAGAGGGTTAGAAAGAGTGGGTGGTAGGTTCTAAAGAAGCTGAAACGTTATTTAACTTGCTGCGGAGTTACTTTAAAACTATGATATCTCCTAATATATTTATTGAAATCAATTGATGTCAAGGACAATTTTGTTCAAAATTAAATACTTGTGATGAATATTGTATTTATTTCAATAAGAATTAATACCATGTTTATAGAAATACCTTCGCAAATAATGCATTATTTTAGAACAAAATTTATTACCATTTAACTTTTTAAGAGAAACAATTCCGTCACACACGTTTGTTGCGTAACTTTTACAGTTTACGCAGCGCATGCAATGGAAGCTCTCGAGAGGAATAAATTTTCCCGTTTTTGCAACATTTTTCATTAATTTTCCGCTCCAATTAGTCGTACTGTGATGTTAAGCCTATAGCCTCCTTTGATCAATGGGATATCAAAAAAAAAAATCTTTTTCCATTCGAACAAGTACTTCCTGAAATTAGCGCGTTCGACCAAACAAACAGACAAAGATACTCTTCAGCTTTATAATAATAGAATAGATTCATTAACTTAGGTTTTATATCCTATATTATGTAATACTGATAGCGTTTCGTGTGATATAGCTTAGTTATTGTGC
This sequence comes from Saturnia japonica, assembly GCA_033032175.1. Taxonomy (NCBI): domain Eukaryota; kingdom Metazoa; phylum Arthropoda; class Insecta; order Lepidoptera; family Saturniidae; genus Saturnia; species Saturnia japonica. Next base: position 6,089,701 of record CM065306.1, on the reverse strand, counting down.
ATAAGTGAAGTGGATTATACATATAAACTGGAAGCATATATTTTGATGTGTCACAAAAACTACCTAATAAATTCTAACAAGGAAGCCACCATCTTGTTGGGATACTAAATTAGTTCTAAGACAGGACATTATATTCACTTGTTTTTCAATGGTTTTCAATAAAGAGGACTAGTTGGCAAGTTAGTAAGAAAAAGAAGGGTGATTGAATTGAATACCTTCTATCATAAAAAAAATAGATCTATCAACGAAATTATTTCAATAATCGTTTTTTTTTATCAATTGTTTTTCACATCCCTACAAATAACCGGATTTATTTATATTTGATAACAATGCGTTATCAAATAAAAACCTTCTTTTGTGATCTTCCAAAAGTGCTTTTAAAAAGTTTTTAAAAGTTAGTGTAGAAATCTAACCAATTTTAACATTTTAATTATAATAATTAATAATAGAATAACAATAATGGAAATAACGAAGAAAAATTTCGACAATGAAATTGATAATATAACCATGAATTTAAAACGTTCTTGTTTTGTTGGTTTCGATGCTGAATTTACTGCTATTCTATCAGGAGAGTGCTTTAAACATAGGTAAGTATTTGAAATGGTAAATGTAAAAATGTTATTTTATTTGTCACATTTCTTTGAGCTTCTATGTAAAAATATAGTCTTTAGAAACTGATTTTTAAGTTACATTTGCATTTTTTACATGCTCGATTAATAATGGACCATTATAAATTAAGGTTGGACTTAAGAATGGTTACCGCTGAATTTGATGCTGTGAAGTGGGGAGGGAAATATGCGGAAACAAATACTTTTTGAAAATCTTTTTTTTTTCAATTTGGTTGTGCTCTATCTAGGAATTGTATATGAATTTTCAACAATTAAAGGGAAAAATGAAAATATCTCGCCCAAAACAAAAAATGGCACAAAATGTTAAAGTATGTCGTATTTGGCGTAAACAACACAATAATCATTCAAAACTAACAAAATATTGTATAGAAAAAAATTATGTTGTCTGATAATTTTTGCCCATTTTTGAGAAGTGAATTTTATGACCACTACTTCTACTTAGAATTGACATTTGTATTGTCAGATTTAGAATAAATGCTATTTACAAATTTAATTTCTCTAATACTATTTTTTCCTCAGTGAATGTGATCTATCTAACTGTAAAAAAAATTATTGTAGTTTGATCTCAATGGTAGCGATTTTAAAGCTGAGCCTAAATTAAATCAAGATTGATATGAATCTTATTTAGATTAAAATATTCTATAACTTTTTAAGTTGTTGCAAGCTTTTGTTCACTATATAAAAAATTAATGAAGTCCTGTGTTATCCATGTTATAAGATAAGTTGTATCTGTTATTCATTGTATTTACTATAAAGATTGATGCTTAATTTAAGGTAATTAAAATATACTTTTTTTTTAATTGAAAATCTTACCTTTTCTGTCCATGACACCACTTGTATAATTAAGATTAAACTTTAGCATAAAAAACTTAGCTGTTTCACCTTATTACAAATAGGATAAAGATCTAATATTTAATACCTTTAATATTTGTAGGTTGAATATTGCCTACATTGAATGTTATGTGAAAGATTTTGAGAGAATCACAATGTTATTTATTCATCTTCCTCGGCAGGTCATGCATGGTAAGCATGGACCTTGATAATGATTTATGAACCAAATAAAGCATCTCAGTGTTGTTCCTAATATTGTTATTTATATATACATACCAAGAGTGAATATGTTGACAAGTCAAAAATATATACTTTGCATAGATGCCATTACAGAGCTTACATTTGTATAATATGTTGTACTTTAAAAAAAACAGTGTGGTGTACTAACAATAAATAAGCCTATATACTTACTCATTTATTCACCATATAAATTATGCAATTCAGATGCCAATTTTTTAATTTGATTTGCAAGTCAAAGTGTCAACATATTAACTCTTGGTATATATATAATCACATGTTAATGTGCTGTATTTTTATTCCAGATTATTTGATACAAATCAAGAAAGATATGACAAGATCAAAACAGTAGTTGATAAAATGATAATGACACAAGTTGGGCTGAGTATGATTCAATATGAAAGGGAGATGAATACTTATAAAGCAGTTTGCTACACTTTCTACTTATGCCCACAAGTGTTTGGGGATATTGACCAATCCTTTATATTCCAAGCTTCTACTTTAAAGTTTCTGTGTAGACATAATTTTGATTTTAATAAGGTGAGTGTATTATTAATTTTATTATACTTAGGATTTAAAATTTAATGAGTTAGCCCAACCATCTTTATAGAATAGCGTAATATTGTTGTCTAAAATTACAACTGCTTGACTTTTATCCCTGACCTGAGAAACAGTGTCACAAAAACATAACTACAAAACACTAGTTTGCTCCAAGTTATGTTGAGATGTCTAGTTGCAGCACAGGAAACTTGGCTGAATGTTAATAGATAATTAGATACTTCATCTTTGCTATTTCAATACAATTACTTTGAGTTAACTAGTGTTTTGAAGAAATATTTTTTAATATTAATTTAATTATAGATATTTATGTAAATAATATTTTGTTATACAAATTCATGTTAAAAACAATGAGCAACTAGAATAATGCTTTCAATTATAAAAATTACTGTAGATATAAGCAGAGTATAAAATCATGTCAAAATTCTGTAATTGTCTTTTGTATAATTAATAATAAAATTACATATTATTATAAAGTACAAAAAAATATAAAATTTTTGTTAATTATTATATATTATTTGTTGCAGTTCACCTACGAAGGTCTTCCATACCTAAATAAATCAGAAGAAGAAAAGGTTCGTAAAAATTTAAAGGATAAAACTCTATTTAAAAATCTGTCTCGCAGTGTTGAGCTTGAAGAAGAGAAACTATTACAGCAGCATTGTTCTGAAGTCTCTAAGTAAGTCATTTTATTTATTATTACTTTAGTTAACATTTAAATAGTTCCTTCGAGAGTTTACTGCATGTATACAAGTATAAAAAACTGCCTTATTCTTATGACCTTTAAGTGAGTTTTTTTCCTACAGAGTAAAATGATATTTAATGTGTTGCTAGTTAATTGGATTTTAAAAATAGTGTTGTCCACCAATCCAAACTAATCTCTAAAACCCTATGAAACATTATTCCTATTTTAAAGTTTTTCTATAAAACATTGCACCCTCCCAAAGATGAAGGCTGAACAAGGCAGACAAAATCGCGTCTGTCATGGGTAGAGGATCCTAGGATCCCGGACAGATTTTGGTTCCTAAAATTCTGATATTAAATTTGGCAAATAACTGTATTTAAAGGGTTAACTAAAGTTTTAAAAATTGTTATAAAAATATTGCAAAACAGGAAAACGCTGTCATTTCCCTTGACATTTGTCAGCCCTCCTGTTTTTCCAGATAGATGATTTGATTAATTTGCGTTTTCGCCAACTTGACTCGGAGACGAAACATTGGATGCATTATTATTCCTTAGATTTTATTTTCGCAATTCTAAAAGACTTAGGTAAAGAGCCTAACCATTTTAAACCATTTCTGGTTATTTTAATTTAATAAGATTAGTACGTACTGATCTCTTTAAAATAACGTGTTTGTTATGGGAATATAAAAATCCAATATTATTATTTTTTTATTATAGTTTAATGAGTTAATTTTAAGTGTTATAGACAGAAGTTGTTGGTTTATTTTAAAGGAAGTTTGAAATTGTTTGATTTAGTTTAACTTATTTTAACTGACAACACTTAAGATGTAACCATATCTGGTCATGTTAATTTAATGATTAATATTAATCTATGTAGTTCAATAACGTAGGTTATTACGAAATTTTAAGTCTGATTCCATTGATATGTTTTGGGAGTTTAAAGTATTATAGAAGTGTTAGTGTTATAAGTGATTTATGTTGAATTTTGTTGAATTATTATAACGTTTTTTTTTTAAAGTAGATAGTACTCCGACCATTGATTGCCTGTTTACAATCCCGAACTATTCTGGGATCCCGGGATTATCTGTAGAGAATCCCGTAATCCCGGGATTAGAAAAATGGGCCAGGATTGAATCCTCTAGTAATAGGTCAACCAAAGCGTTCCAACTTTTTTTAAATTAGTTTGCCGTATGTTCATAGTATTCTGAATTATGTAATCATGTTTAATAATAGAAAATATTTAAATTAATAAATAAAACCCTTAAGTGTTTAAAATCTTACTATTCAAATACTAATTGGAACAAAATAGATGGAAGCACAACACTACAAAAATGAATGTGGTAACAATATTTTTAAGTTTGACAATAGTGATTTTCAATTTACTCGGTAGTGTTAAAAAACGAAATGAATATGAAACATCATATATATTGTCTTATTTATGAAGGTATAACAGCAGTAAACAGGCGTGCAAACCACCTGATGCTAATTGTGACAAATGCAGCCTATAACTATCTATAAGTAATTACTAACATGAGTCCTAATTGAGATCAGTCACTAGTTACTTCTTGAGAACTGATTTAATAAACTTCGTATACCACTATGCATTGCTAATCACAGCCTTGAAAGAATATAGCCAACTGAGTACCTACAGCTACTCTGTGACAGTAGTGATTTCGCATTCGAACTTTACAAAGCTTATGTAACTTTTAAATATTTTATGAAAATCTCTATTAATCTTTGCAGTTAGTGACCCTTTTCTTGTAGACTATATTTAAAATTATCCTCAAATATGTTTTTGGAATAAATAAGTTGATGTAGAAAATTGTAAATCCCGTACTTTGAATTTTATACTATTCATAAATTCATTAGTCTATTCGTAAAATGATCAGTTGTCACAATATACTCATATGTGGCATTTTGTTCAAACACTTCGAGAGCGACTTTGTGCACAACTGAAGTGACAACTATGTTTAACAACTTTAGTATCAGATTCATAGTGATATTTTAAAAAAAAAGTGTATTGGACAAAAAATTGTAAAATAAGTAATTAAATATTATTGATTATAAAATGTAACTAAGTTGTTTTCTATTCCAGATGGCTAAGCATAAGTAAAGAGGACACTATGTACATAGATGTTGACAGCCCTATCCTACGTTACATTATCCACAATGAACTTAGAATACGATTTCCAGATATTCTAACAACTGATAGCTTAGGTAATAGCAAAAAGGTAATCATAAATACTGTAGGAGCAGACTCACTATTTTTTTTAATTTATGTCTAGTTTCTGCCCACTTCTCCATCTGTGTTATGTGAGAGATGGTTGCACAGCTTAATCCAGTTTATAAACTAGTGTTGATAAAACATCGATTATTTGCAATTCGAGTTAATCGATTGTTTAATTAATGAAATTTCTCTCTACTTGGGGTAGTACGACTGGTGCAATAACATCATCCTACAGACGATCACAGACAATTAACCTTGTGTTGTGTTCCTGCAGATGGTTTCCAGAGTTCCTTGGGAAAGGGGGTTCATGGTCGGCGACGCGCAAATAGATAATTTGTAATTTAGTGATGTAATTGTATTATAAATATTATGTATACAAGTGTATTTTTAAATTTTGTTTACAGATATTGATTTATAGAGATAAAAATGTTAAAAGTGCAAAGAGTACTCCAATGAAGACTTTAGAGGAAAACATAATGACCCATTTACTAGGATTTTCAAATATTATTTCCCTATTAGAGACCTATCGGAAACCAATTATAGGTCACAATATGTATCTGGACTTGGTTCTTTTACATAACCAATTTATTGGACCGTTGCCACAAAAATATTCCACCTTTAAAAAGAACATCAATAAAATGTTCCCAAATGTATTTGATACGAAGTATATATCACATTTAATGGGAATGAAGTTGACCTATGACGAAGTATGGAAATCCAATGGTCTACAAGAGTAAGCAAAAACTTATATTAACAACTTAATCTATCTATACTATATGTTTTGTTTGATTGTTTGCTTTAATGCGCTAATCACTGGAACTACTAGTCGGATTGGAAAAATTCCTTTTGCATATTATAGCCAGATACTTGAGGAAATCGTATAGGCTATCTAGCATTAGACTACACCTCTCAGTTAGCCGTAAATATTGTTAAGTAAGTCGAACTGTTTTATCCGTGTGGCCTAGCGTAATGGTTAGCGATTCGTGAATAAAATGCTCTACAAAATGTTGCTAAACGTCTAAAAAAATGACCGCGATTCCATATACCTATTTCTTATACATATGCCACAATGATTGGGTTGGAGGATTCAAGATCAGCAATGCACTAGTGAAGCTATGGTAACCGCTTACCATCAGGTGAAGCGTACGTTTTTTTGCCACTTTAGTTATTAGGTCCCTACATATGAAATTGGCTTTTCGTAGAACTGGCCACTTTGATTTTAAATATCTGGTGTTTGGTTAGAAATTCCAAATTCAAATTGAGGCTTGTTTATTAGTGTTTCGAATTAAGTGATCCATTTGTTTTCACACCATGTGAGTTTTCTTTGTGAGTGATAAAACAATTTTAATTCACTTGGAACAAGTTGAAAAAATGAAAATGCTCGAGGAATGGGTAACAATGAATTGACTGAAACACACCAACAAACACGCATTGAGTTCCGAGTTACATTACTCAGCCGTCACAATAACAAGGGAATTTTGAATTGTATTGTTACTAGTGATAAAAAATGGATCTTTTATGACAATCGGAAACGCTCATCACAGTGGTTGAACCTAGGAGAACCGGCCAAATCCTGTTCCAAGCGAAAGTTGTCTCAGAAAAAGGTACTGGTGATGTTTGGTAGACCGGTGCTGGTGTCCTACACTTCAGCTTTCTAAGATCTGGCCAGATGATTAGGGCAGATCTGTATTTTCAACTATTGCAAACAATGATGGAAAACCTAGCCATTATACAACCGAGACTGGTAAATCTCTCTATCCCACTGCTGCTTCAAGACAATGCTAGACCCCGTACTTCACGACAGACAGTCGCTAAATTAGAAGAACTACGTTTGGAATGTCTTGGACACCCACCATACTCCCCGGACCTTGCTTCAACAGCTTACCACTTTTTTCGGAATTTGGACAATTTCTTGCAAGGAAAAAAATTCAATTCTGATGAAGCTCTCCAAACCGCCTTGAAAGATTTTATTGTTTCTCGCTCCCACAGTTATTTCAGCAATTGAAACAATAAACTACGTATAAAATGGCGAAAGTGCATAGATAATAATGGTACATACTTCGATTGAATAAATGTATAATTTCATAATATTTTTTTGACTTACTTTTTCATATAAAATGCTAATTTAATATGTAAGGACCTATTCCTCGCCCGATTGCATCCTCTGTTATGTGCTGCAAGCAAAATGTCTACGAGACACAAGCTTACGCTCTACAAGATGTGTATCCGACCGATTATGACATATAGCTGCGTTGTGTTCGCACATATGCCAAGATATAATTGGGATCGTTTACAAACCATCCAGAATAGGTTTCTTCACCGCCTTACCGGCGCCCCTTGGTATGTTCGTATGGAAGATCTCCATAGAGATATGGACCTTCCTTCGATACATGCTTATGCCAAACACCTCTCTCGCTCTTATTTCGACACCGCGTCGAACCACGCGAATCTTTTAATCAAAGCGGCAGCTTCATATGTTCCCGACCCCAATGCCTGCCGGAGTAAACGCCGGTCGCGTAATATCTTCACTGACCCGCTCGACCAAATCGAAACAGCAAACGCGTTCTATTCTACCGCCTCTCCAAACAGAGCGTGCCACCGCCCACGCTCGCGTAACCACCGTTCTCTCCGTAGAGGACTGGCGGTCAACTTCGCTCCCGCACACCCGTCACGTCCACCCTCTCTAGCGGCAACCCAAGCCTAGGTCCGTTCCTCGGTGTGAAGCCCTTGGGTCAGGCAGCCGCCCGTGCGATACAAGTGACACTATACGTGCAACACTTAGCTACCCACATACAACATTACACACGTATGAACACACACACGTGCACACCACACAGGTACATAGGTTCTGTAAGGGACCTTTTTTTTCTTTTTTTGCGCTAGTTAGTGTAGAAAAACCATTCCGATTACTAAATACACATACGCATGGTTCCCTCCTTCCTTCCAGGAGGAGGGGAACGTGCATATGAGTATATGTTAGTTAGCTCGAATTTTCTTAAGATTAGGGAATTAGATAGATCGCGACCTTTTCGCATTCGCGACAACTGCCCGAGCCGAGTTTCGGCCACTCTGGCACCCTCATGCGGGTCGTCACAAACTTTCGCGGCTGAGTGCCCTAAGCGCTCACCCCCAAGTCCGGTGAAGCTGTAAAAGCCGCAGCGGCTCTGTTTTTGGATAGGGCCCCTAAGGATAAACAGTGTAGTCAATCCAAAAAAAAAAAAAGTAAGGACCTATTATTAACGAAAAGCGAAAAATTGGAATACAGTGTAAACTCTTTATTACGTCCTTCGAAAGACTTCCCACTACGTAGAAATTACATCAGTTTGCTTTATTAACTTTAAATTACATATATTAATACTCGATGTATAACGCAAATCATATGCCTATTGTAGCAGTAATTAAAACAGTATCTAAGTTTTGAAAATTAAAATGAATAATATATAATACTAGCTGTGCCCATCGGTTTCACCTGCATATAATTTAGAAGAAATCACTGATTGATGATTTATAAATACTTCATTAAAGACAATATTTTTATCGGGTGGCATCGCACGGCTCGTTCGCGCCGCTAACTCTACTATAGACATAGACCCGAACCGAATGTTGAATTATTTTAATTTTGTATTATCTCTCGAACTATGCGTCCAAATAACATGCTGTAAAAGACAAAGTTTATCTTCATTATAAATTGTCGTTTCTGATGAAGTAACTTTTGTTCGTAAGGATTAATATGCCATGCTTAAAAATAATGCTCATAAATTAATTTTTTAATCTTCAACAAAAAAAAAATTTGCAAAATGCCTTATTGTGGCTCAATGTATAAGAGATAGATATATGCTATCGCTGACTTTTTTAATACTAATGGCCAATATTTTTGTAGAACATTATATTGACGTATCATTAACCATTAAGCCAGCGCATGCAGCTAAAGCGGTTCGCGAGGGTTTCGACTTCCGACTTACGTAACAAAAATCAATATTTAAGGCCAGATAGAAACTGTAACCAAATGTTATATAACCTATACTATTCCTTGTGAGTCTAGCTATCATATAAAGAAGAATTTTTGGAATCACGCTGGTAATTCCAGAGATTAACGTGTTTAAACAAACAAACAAATAAGATTTATTAGTATTAGTATAGATTTTACATGTTTTTTTTTTTTAATATGGAATGATTCGTATAATTTATAAACAAAATGTTCTAGTCCTTAGCATTTCAAATTTCGAATCTTTAAGTCCCTATGAGGCCGTGCCCTAATAGTGTATAACCTCTTTAAGCTTAGAAATATTAAAATGAGGTACTAATATAGTATGGTGACTTTCGAGACATTCCAATTTTAAAGAGTATTTGCTTATGTTTTTGAGTTCAACCTTTTTTGAATAAAATCTGATTGAGTTTTCAAACATGTGTCAAAATAAAATGTATTTAAATCAAAGCACTAAGCACTAAGGAGTATTGATATCAACTTCGAAGCAAATCACTGCCAAAATCACTTTCTAACTTTAACCCCGTTAGGGGATGAATTTCAATAAATTACGAAACACGTATTCCATCAATTCTGTTAAAAAGGTTTATGCAAAATTTGAAGTAGACTGTACTAAGGAATCACGTTATCCCATACAAATTTTGCCCCCCTTTTTCACCCCTTTAGGGGTAGAATTTCGGAAAATCCTTTCTTATCGGATGCCTACGTCATACAAAGAACACACCCTCCAAGTTTCAGGTCTCTACGATCAGCGGTTTAGACTGTGCGTTGATCCGTCAGTCAATCATTCAGGACAAAGCATTTTATATGTATAGATTGGTCTATTGGTAAAAAGCCTAAAACAATAGAAATCTGGAAAAAATAATTGTTTATTTATTTTACTTTGCTTTCGTTAATTTTTTTTTTTTTGTCTGGGAATCACATGATTAGAAACGTCGTCACCTCGTGACGTCATCGTTCAATGAAGTGAAACTTCTTAAGTGATACGATAGTTGGACAAGAATTGAGAGTAAAATTTCAATGACGCGTTCACGCTTAGGCACATTTCCACAACCACTCTGTGGAACCAGCTGTCGCCTGAGATCTTTCCAAGCCGTTATGACCTGGTAACCTTCAAGAAGAGATCTTATTCTTCCCTAAAAGGCCGGCAACGCATCTGCGAGCCCACGGGTGTTGCGGATGTTTGTGGGCGGCCAGCAAACCAGCCTTTATATTCTTCTGTGTAACTGACTAACTGTATAATATGGGTTTTGAATTAAATTTTCAGTGTGGACCGATATGTTGAAAGTTTTTTTTAGCGTTATGACCACAATCTCACTGGATCTTAAGTGACAATGTGACCCATGATGATTACGCTAAGACTAGTGGAAGACTGCCTCTCAAGTGCAGCTGCCGGAACACGCCTATTGAAGCTTGGCTTGGATTTTCAACTTCGGGGTGGTAGCTAACCAAGCGAGCATTAGAAAAAGCTGTACCAGTATGCTATGGTTTCATCGCGATGTTTTCTTCACCAAAGGTCGAGCTCATTGGAGGGATTCGAACTCACGTCGATCGACGCGGTGTCCGTACACGCAACCATTGAGGCATCATTGCTTTACGGTTGTTCAGAATGATGAGAAAGATAAAAAATAATTTCAGCTTGTATAAGGTGTTGCGCCGATTAATTGTCAAACCCTTAGGAGACTCGAAAACCCCACGATAAACTATTGAAACCCTTGGGATTCGCGTACCCCACTTCGTAAAACACTTGGGGCTCGCGTGCCCCACTTCGTGAAACCCTTGAGGTTCGCGTAACCCACTTCGTGAAATACCATTCGAATTATTTTTTGCCTTCTTGCTAATCTTTAAATGCGACACGTCAAAGGGTCATTACGTCCGATTTGCACCGCATTTATGGTGGTAATATTGTTTGTATGTTCTTACAGCTTATACGAATTCTTCATAAAAGGCGATTATAAAATAATACAACAGGGAATGAACATGGTAAAACTCAGCACACCTTTTAGTTTGAGACAATCATATCACGAAGCTGGCTGGGATGCATATTGCGCAGGTATTTTAAACCATAAAGATACGATAGTTATCTTGTATCTATGCTAATAAATCTGTGGTTATTATGTCTGTATATGTAATTTCTATGCAAATTTTGTATTAGTTTATTTTATAGGCAACTAATCTCGAATTAGACTTTATTTGTATGCATTAGATTTAGCACAAAAAGGATTTTTGTTATTTTCCTAAAAACCGTTATCCTGATTCTTACTAACATTTAAAAAGGTAATTACTAAAATCAGTGCAGCCTTTCTCAAGTGATGCGCTTGCTAACGAACACGAAATACTTTAAAAAAAAGGAGGAATTTCTCAATTCGATTGTATTTTTTTTTATTGAAGTTCTCTATTTATGAACCGATAGATTATTCTTTTTTCGTTAGAAAGGGGATACTTCAAGAGTAGACTCATTTTAATTTAATTGGCATTGGACCTTCAAATTCGAAGATACACCAGCGAACTCGTCAAAATGATAAAAGTATGTTTTCTTTTTTTTGTGAAAAATTTTAATCTATACAATTAATAAAATTCGAGTGTCTGTTTGTAATGTCAAAATAACAGTTTTTGACTAAATGCTTATGAAAGTATATACGACAACTATAACAAAAAGCCCATTTTAAAAATTTTTGTCTGTCTGTCTGTCTTGTTTGTTTGTTCCGGGTAATCTCTGAAACAGTTGTACCGATTTTGACGGGACTTTCACTGATAGGTAGCTGATGTTATAGGGAGTAACTTAGTCTACTTTTATTTTAGAAAAATAATTAGGGTTTCGCAAAAATAAAAAAACTGGTCATGGTGAATCAATTTGGGCGCTTAAATGGCTTATTCTGAGTAAACCATAAGAGATATAGCAAATTAATGTACTGTATAATTATAGGCATTAAAAAGACCTACAAAAAAGTCCGTGTGAGTATATGTATATCTTCCGAGGAGCACCCACTATAAGTATTTTGTCTTTAAAATAGTCGGGAGCGGGGGGAGCAAGATTCGTGTGGGCATTCTGTAGTCCACGTGAGCGAAGCCACGGGCACAGCTAGGTATATAAAAGGTTGGTATAAGAAATCCATATAACATAACATACCATCACGCCTGTAGCCCCAAAGGGTTAGGCAGAGGTGTACCAATGTACACCCACAGTTCACAGTGTATGTTTTTAAGTCCCATGTAATAAGCGGCGAGCCAATTGCCATTAATCGGGCACATAGCCAAACTCCAAGCTACTACTGAGAATTTCATAGAAAAATCCAATAACACTTTGCTCGAACTGGGAATCGAACCCAGGACCTCGATCATAGCAGTCGCGCTTACAACCACTAGGCTAATGATGTAGTTCCCTTCCCTTCCCTCCATTTCCCGTGTACAAAATAATTCAACGTCGAAATATTTTTTCATTAGTTAAATTTTCAAATTTATTATTTTAAAATACAATGAAGCCATCATGCTGACATTATCCATAGAATTAAGTAGAAATAAAAATGAATTTCAAACATTTTGCAAAAGTATATTTCTACAAGAACATTAATTAATTAGAAATGAACTTTAATATTAGCTATTATTTAATATATAAAGTAGAGAGACAAACATCTTAGCATTCCATGGATTCATCGTGCAGGTGCCCGGTCTATCGTGTGGCAGACTGAAGGAACACGAGCAGCCCTCGAGACTTGCGACCCAGGTGTAGGTTTAAGGGTCTCCTTATGATGCACATCAGCGCTCACCTTGATTGCCCGCGATACCCTCCCTGCCAAACCAAATATGGTAAGAGCCTGTCAATGCTGCTTTAGATACCCGTTCTAATATAGAACTTACTGCAGTTCTCGACAGGCCGAGGTCTTTTAGCAAGTTATAGAGAGATTTCGCTGGAATACCTCTTGCTCCCACTTCCACCGCATGCAAGTTAACCGCATAGCCGTTTTTGGTTAGCTCATTGCATAGATCGTATATTTAATCATTTTTATTGCGTGGTCTTTAGGTATATTAGTTTCCCAGTGTACAGAAGCTCTACAAGTACTATACGCTTGATTTCTCGAGAATAAAGAAATATGTCTGGTCTGGATGACGTAACACCCATATCCTCTGGAAGTTTGTAATGTTTTTCATATGTGCCCACTAAAATAGTCCAATCAGGTGCAGACCCTAGGATTGAGAAGGGCTTACTTTTAGCATTTACTGTTCAGTCTTCTTTTATAAAAAGGCTTTACTCCATCTTACTAAGTTACTCTGATCTGGGAGGGTCATTTGGAAGGCATTAAGATAAAATTTTAGCAGGGGTGGAGACCTGTCATATAACAAGGTGCGCTACTAAGATGCAGAACTCACCTATGGCTAACCACTCATTTTGAATTTCTAAATTCATTGCGTGCACTCTATAGGTGTCATTTTCATCTTGTCGAAAGGATTTTATTGTGTCTCGATCATCCTTTTTCGTCCTCAAACACAACCCGAGTTTAAATTGCTATAAATTGTTTGTGGAATTGATTGCGTTGACTCTAGTTCTGTGGCACATTTGCCTTTGGGAGAGATATGATTATTTCATCATGGGATTTCTCCAAGACATACATTTTGGTGACTCTAAGGTGTTTATAGAGTTCTAATGGCATCTTTAATTCCATCCCAAAACTATTATGATCCCTAAATAAAGTTGAAGGGTCAGCCGAATGTGCTAGTCCAAGCCATAACCTCAACATCTTTATGACCTTTGCATCTATCTTAGCCAGGAGAGTTTATCAAAGTTACTGTTTACTGTTACTGTTTAAGTTAGAGTTTTACTGGTGTAAAGGCCAAGTCAGACGAGATGTAAGATAGTTGTCGTATATCCAAACTTTTTTAATATTGCTAATTGGCTGAAGGTCTTCCTTATTGAGGTATCTAAGGAAAATATCGGCAACTTCGTCTAAGGGTAGCGTACGTCCCCTGTAATCTATCCTTCTTCCAAGAAATTTGAAAGGCACCGTTTCAACAACTGTGGTAATACATTGCCCACCTATTGAGATTCCCACGTAGTGTCCCGTCTACCCAGACATAGAAAATGTTATTTACTTGGTTTTGCCATCATTTCATCAGTCGCATGTACAGAACTCATCCACTTCATTCAAACTGAAACTGCCAAATTGAAAATGTTTTTGCTGAGTTGCTTTTAACAAAGTTTATTATGTTGCAGCGTACTGCTTCATAAGACTTGGGCATTGGGCAGCGTGTGAAAATCGAGGAAACTATGGTCCGATAGGACCGATAGAAAAAATATCTGCATTGGCACCTTACTGTAACAAAATAAATATCATACGTGGAGCTATGCCGTACATGGTTAGTATAGATTTTAATTGAAATATAGGCCTATTTTAATTGATTTTGAGTAGAAATTAAGTATCCACTTTCGAATTAGGTAGTTATAGTTCAGTCTAGTTTTGTAGTAGTGCACTAGAAGGATCGATGTATCGATAACTTTAGTACTGACGACTTTTTTTTAGTTTTCCATTCTCGAAAATAACCCTATCGCTAATCCTACGCTGTCCATTTTCGCCGTTATTAATAAAAATCTTTCAAAATTCAAACACAGAGTCAAGTATTTCCCGCTCTGTCTAAAGCATACTGTTAGAAGAAAACAGAGTTAAAGATATTGCTTATATTTAATCATTGTTTATAATTAAGGCATGTTAACTTTAAAGGGCTGTATATTCAAGGAGTGCCAATAAAAAACACATTTTTCGTCTTTTTTTGTGTACCCTGAAAACAATAATAACGTATATACTTTAAACTTGGTCTGATTGTATGCAAACAACAAAATATAAGCTCTAAAGATCCCAAACTGAATGAAAGAAACCTCAATGTTTTTGATAAATAAATGACACAAATATAATGTGTGGTTGGAACAGAAACCTCGATGTGCGAGTTTAATTCGCACTTGGCCGATTGTTTACATATTAACAAGGATTTTTTTAAAATAAATACACTATTTTTCCGTAGTAATAAATTATCAAATGGTTGGCTTCTTATGCTATGTTCGTCTATTAAATACTAATAAAAAGGATCGGTACCACAATTATTTAGATCTGTTGTTATATGTTTGTTTTGAATTTGTATTCAGTAATTTCTTTTTATGTGAATCATGTTTTTATTTCAGAGTCTTGTTGAACAAGATCCGTTATGTCATCGACCCGGTTTGCTGCATATCAAGTCGCTAAAGGAACGTGTTATTAACGTCGAAAAGGTAAGTTTTAAAAAGAGCTTATAATTCGATAACGTATTTTGTACATATATTATAATTAAAATGTTACTTCTTATTTCAACTCAATTCAACTAATTGTATGTTATAAAATATTAATATTGACATATTAAATTATATTAGGTCTTTACCTATGAAATTGCCGTTTTGTATGAAAAAATTTAAACGAATTTTTTTCATGTATTTTTTATTTGTATTAATCGAAGTAATCACCCATGCAATCAATGCATCTTTGCCAGTGCAGTGGCAGTTTATTGATGCCCTTCTTAAAGAAATCAGCTGGACGGGAGGCAACTAATTGTTCTACGGCATTTTTTTTACCTCTCGGGTATTGAATTTTTTTCCCGCCAAGGAGTTATCCAAATTCTGGAAAAAGTAGTAGTCTGTAGGCGCATGGTCTGGTGAGTAGGGTGGATGACGGAGAACTTCCAACCCCAGTTCTTGCAACTTGGAGACCGTCTGCTGTGCAGTATGAGGTCGCGCGTTGTCGTGCAGGAGCAGCGGAGACGAGTGATTGACCAATGCTGGTTGGAGATGTGCCAGCTTCTCCATCATTGTGTTCAGTTCTTCACAGTACACATCTGCAGTAATGCTCACCCCGTTTGGTAAGAAGCTGTGATGAATCCCACCGGCGCTATACCACCAGACAGTGACCATCACTTTTCTAGGGGTAAGTTTTCGTTTAGGGCATTGTTTAGGTGCTGAATCAGGATCCAACCAATTTGCTGAGCGCTTGCGGTTATCAAACAGAATCCATTTTTCATCGCAGGTAACAATGCGGTTCAAAATTCCTTCATTTGTGTGTCTGTTGAGCAGTGCAAGGCACGTCTCGAGGCGTACTTCGCGCTGGCGATCATTGAGTTCGTGGGACACCCATTTGTCAAGCTTTTTTACCTTGCCAATTTGACGCAAATGGACCAATATTGTTTTGACTCTAACGTCGAAAGCTGCTGCTAATTCAGACGTAGATTGTGTATCATCAGCTTCCACAATCGCCTTTAATTCGTCATTGTCGACCAAAATCTTCGGACGACCGCGAGGTTCATTTTTCAGGTCGAAATTCCCAGAACGGAAGCGAACAAACCAATAACAGGTGGTGCGTTGGTTTGTAGTGTTAGCTCCGTAAACGTCGTTGATGTTGCGTGCTGCTTGTGCCGCGTTGCTGCCACAATGGTACTCATATTCCATAATTACTCGAATTTTTAACGTATCCATGTTGACAAAAAAGATTGAAATGCGATGAAAATATAAAACTAATCAATAAACAAATGACTACTTCTGGAAAAAGAATTCTTTGTTTTTAAAATAAAATTAATCTGAAATTAGAATTCTTAGCCAAACAAAAATTATTTTGATTTGAAATGACCAGTACTGCAGAACGGCAATTTCATAGATAAAGACCTATTATAATTAAACAGCGGGGACCCTCGAGTCCACGCGTGTTTATTACGCAGCGGTTATTTTCGTCTCATAATTTACTTTTTAATAGAACGGCATACTCTTCCATTCTGCAAAATTTCATCGATATCGGTTGAGAGTTAATATATATATTTTTTACGTTATCGAAAAGTGTCATTGACCATTGCCTATCATTTGAGCAATGGCATGAGTTTTCCGTGTAAAAGTTTCATAGAAACCGGTCAAGCTGTTTTTGAATTCAATCTGAACATAAAACAGACAGACAAAAAAATCAATTCCATATTCGTAATCTATAAAACAGATGCCTATCAGGAAATTTGGGAAATAATACATGTGCATACAGAACTACATATTTATTTATATAGATAAATTTTACTACTGATAATAGATAATGTTTATATATCTTTCTAAGTATGTTCTTTGTGATACCATGTTTAGAATACTTAAAGCTTAAAGAAAATTTAAATATTTTAAAGTATAATTTACATGCAAATATATTATAGATTAGATCAAGTATGTAAGCGAATGATACAATGTTGTTTAGGCATATTCTAACTATACCTTCTAACAGTTCTAACTATATAAACATACAATGATAATTGTTTCGTGCCTGGTTTAATTACTTACGAAGACGTTCGAGACGATTTTGTAATTTGTATAATTTACAATAATATGTGGATTTTATTTGCTTAGCCTCGGAATGAATATTTCAATTTATGAAAATATTCAAACTGATTTATTCTTTTTGTTAACACTGTTCAAAATCAAAAAGTACTCTATTCGATTTAGACCCTAAGAAGGCACTTATGAACGTCAAACCACTACTGCCGGTTCTGAAAATTTCCCGGTAATCGAGAAAAACCGGTAAGAACCTCGATTTGGTTTACCTCTTAAAAACCTAAAACTATTATAGTTCAACAAGTTCCTGCGCGACCGTCTTATGTGACGACAGACGTTGGCGGGGATGTGGTAGCACGTTATTACGTCACTGCACTACACAGTACATTAAAGTAAACAGTATGTTGTCTCGGCAGTGTTTTTGAAATAATTACCCATAGCTGCTCGGTAGATAAACATACACTAGGGCTGCCCTCTGGCTGTGTTTCTTGGGTTACCTGTTTGATAATGGTTATATTAAATTGTCATTATTATCTTTTCACCAAAATATGTTACCTACTGCAACATTTGTGTTTTAATTGAAAATATTTCTACTTGAGCTTTATTTCTAGTTTCAAAAATGATTATGGGTTAGTAAGAAAGGCATAATTTCTGTCTTGAATTGCAATATATACCGGAAATAATGATAGCGAATAAAATAGCGCTGTATATCTAAACATACAAGTTCATGCGTGACCCTCCTATCTGGCTGACAGACGTTTGCGGGGGCGTAAATATATAATTTTTTGCGTAGTTTAATCAATCGAAAGAAAGCGTAATACTTTATTTAGTGTACTGTGACTACGCCACGCAATTGTATGCGTTTCCCCTCTCCGCTATACAACCCGCCCCCTTTATTGTCGTAGTACCTCGCCCCTGCCAACGTTAACCTGCCACATTAGGAGGGTCGCGCACGAACTAATAGGATTATAAGTATGCAAATTATTATTTTATTCTTTATCATTATTTCTGGTATAGATTGCACTTCAAGACAGAAATTATGTTACATAATAAACAGAAGTATTTGGGTCCGTCACGGTACTTTCGTTGCTCGTAGCCAAAATTAGCGCTCGTACGTTAAAAGAACAGTTATGGTAGTAATAATTGTCACCTCGCCCGGTGAATTGCGATACACGTAAACGGTTTTCCAGCAAGCGTTTTTAAGAACACCGTGTCCGACACAGTGATATGTGGCATCAATGTTTTGACTGTCTTTTAAACTCGTTATTCGTCGGGCCGGCTCTGTGACAGTTAAACAAGCACAGCGGGAAAGCGGGCTGTCATTTGGCTGGCGTCCAGGGACAACGACACGCACACGCGGGCGTTCCTCACACCCACACATACATATCTCACGCGTCGTTCACATATTTCTCGTTGCTAGTTAAAACAAATTGATAATGCTCAAGTGTCACAAGCTGGGAAATCTTTATTTTTACTTCAGGACGGTGCGTTTTATCGCGCAAGCCGTCGGGCGGTGTTTGATTTCTTTAATGCTCGGAACCTCATCTTTCATGTCACTGTCAAGGTTGATTTAAGGTTAGAGATATAAATAAAGTTGATCCCGGTTGCTGATATCTTTGGTTGATATGTTTTATTGGGAGACTGAGCGGACTTATGATGGAATACAATGTTGTTGTAATGGTTTTGTATTTTTACCATAAGTGCCAAGGAGCCTAGATAAACTATCCACTTACCTTCAGGCGAACCGTATGCTTGCTTGCCTATTAAATAGTATGAAGGGCCGTACGCTCAAGTTCGGTGAAGCTGTAAAAGCCGCAGTTACAAATGTGAAAGTTTGTATGTTTGGATGTTTATTAGTCCATCACGCAATAACGGCTGAACGAATTTAAATAAAATTTAGCATACAGATAGCTTATATCCTGGATTACCACAAGATACTTTTTATCACGGTAAAAACTAAATTCTGAAGTTTACGCAGACGAAGTAGCAGGCAGGAGCTAGTGTATTATAAATATCTGATAATTGAAGGACAGGTCCTAGAGTACGTTAGTCATGCATAAGACAAAAATTAAGTTCTGTAAAAAAATAATTGCTATATGTCACATACTTTGAGGAGTATTCAAATAAATATTATTATCATTTCTAAGACATTAGTAGAATATAATATAACGAGTTAGTTAGAAAATTAAATTGGGTTATATTTTACCTAAACCGGTAAATAATGTTGGTTTTCGAAAATTTTACTTTGACTTTTTATTACAATAAAGGCAGAAACGTACTTTTAACACGCCGTGCAACCAGACGCGTCTTGTCACTTGACGCGTGTTTAAACAAATCAAATTGTAGTTACTAATTTCTATAGCTAGTACACATTATTAACACCCAACGCGACATCGCTCTCATCTGCTATCTCTGTTTATAGCATAGTTCTGTACTTTTCTCTCCGCGTCCCGTTTTAAAAATATGTTTCCGCATTTAGACACGACACCTTGTATACGTACTCCCATTTATTGTACACTTGTACACCATATTCAAATAATACTTTCCAGTTTTTTTATTTATTAAAATAATACTTCGAAACTACCCTTATTGCAATGTAGTAAACATAAATCTATACAATTAATAAAATTGAAGTGTCGCTTTGTAATATCAAAATAACAGTTTTTACTGAATGCATATGAAAGTATATACGATACCTATAACAAAAAGCCCATTTTTTTAATTTTTGTCTGTTTGTCTGTCCGTCTGTCTGTCTGTTTGTTTGTTCCGGGTAATCTCCGAAACGGTTGGACCGATTTTGACGGGACTTTCACTGATAGATAGCTTATAATATAGGGAGTAACTTAGGCTACTTTAATTTTAGAAAAAGAATTAGGGTTCCGCAAAAAATAATAAAAAACTGGTCATGGTGAATCAATTCGGGTGCTTAAATGGCTTATGCTGAGTAAACCATAAGAGATATAGCAAATTAATGTACTACATAATTATAGGCATTAAAAAGACCTATAAAAAAGTCCGGGAGAGTATACCTATATCTATCTTCTAAGAAACACCCACAATAAGCATTTTTGTCTTTAAAATAGCCGGGAGCGGGGGAGCAAGTTTCGCGTGGGCATTCTATAGTCCACGTGAGCGAAGCCACGGGCACAGCTAGTAATAAATATAATAAACAGACGCCATGAACCTAAGAAATGCGAATGCAGCGTTACCCTGAAGGCAAATTTATGAATATAATCTATCCTCCGTTTTCTGGATGCGTTTACTTTGTAATTTTCTATTTGGATAGTTCTCCTTATTTCTAGGGTCCGTGATAAGTGCCATAAAAACGTTTCGTTATAGATGGCGTCAACACTTGCTAACTACGGGTCTGTGGATGTGAAACCGCACGGAACTCGAGCAGCTCTTGTAGCGACTAATTCCAACTTTACGTAAGTTATGCATTAAGTAATAAAAACTAATTTGATATTTTCCAAAAATATGTAAATTCTAATTTGATAGGACTCTTTTAATTCACACAATCAGCTCGGGTTTTTCTAGTCTTATATTGACTTGAACAGAATATGGTTGTCTTTTTTATTTATCAATTTTTTCATACAGCTGTGGTGGCAAATAGGCGGTACGGCTTGGCTGATGGTATTCGGTTACCGTAGCCAATAGACGCTTGTAACACCATACCTAACGCGTTGTCAACCTTGAACCCCCCTTTCCCAAGGAGCTCTAGAAACCCTACTCACCTCTGGAACACAGTACAAGGTATACTCTTGTATACTTTTGTAACTGTATACTCTTTATGACAAAATTTATATCGCATTTTATATTCCATACACCAATTTATTTCCAGGACGGACAAAATATTAAAGAACTTTAATAACAGCAAAGAATACAGAGTGTCTAAATACAACTCGTACAGACATTTCGTGGCGGGACCTGTTGCCGTGTGGTATGGATACTAAAGAATTTTATGTACTGGCGCCGTTTTTATTTAATCGGCTCTGTCGTGAGTGATGACGTCTGGCCTACGTGTGATGTCAACACCTACTGTTTTAAAATGGAATTTCTTGCTATTATATTGCAAAAGTTGAAAACGCACGAGCGATACGTAGATTATCGCGCTATGACGTCATCAGCTCAACTTATTCCCAGTTCTATTTCAATATAGAGTTTTTTGTGGTTATAATTCGATCTTGGATTCTCTCCATTCACATATCATTACCGGTATTAGTGATAGATAATTATGTATGTTTCACGGCTATTTTTAGTTACTTTTTAAAGTGCCGACCGACAGAACTTTTTTTTTTTTTTTTGAACTGAGTACATTGTTAGCCTTAGGGGCCCTATCCAAAAACAGAGCCGCTGCGGCTTTTACAGCTTTACCGGACTTGACCGATAGACCGACGACAAACTCCTTGATTAGTTAAACCCAAGGACCCTTAAATCACAAGAGTTGATAGTATGTTTGAAAATTAAAGTTAATTATTTTATAATATTTATAAAAGACAAAAAAAAAACAAATTTAAAAATAATTGTTTATCTATTTAATTTTGCCTTCCGATATTTTTTTTTGTCTGTGAGTCAAGTGGTTCGAAACAACATACTGAAAATTTGAGTGTCATCGTTCAATAAATATACACAATTTGTGTTATCTTGTGATAAGCTACTCTAAAATTGAGCGTAAGAGTGGCTTTAAAATTATTTGTGTTGAAGTAATTTCATAACTGAAATTCTAGTAACAACTTGCACATAATATCTTTAACCTTTATTTTATTTATTGAATGATGAGGTCACGCCGAGTTTTTACTTTATGTTTGTCATTTAGAATAAAATATCTTTATACAACTCTTAAAGGTGTGATAATGAATAGATGTGAATAGGCTGTTTCCAACATATAAAGTGTTTAAAATGATTTTTCCAAAGTTTGTCAACTCTTATTACTTTTTTCTTTATAAATATTGTTTATTTTGAATCTTTTATTTCGTGTCCCACTTCTGATCTTGAACCTTTTCTCGTATGCGAATACCGTGAGATGTCTGCTATATTGTTGGAACTGCACTTTTATCGTGTATCCAGGTGGAAAAAAAGGAGGAGCATTTTCAGTTCGATTGAATTTTTTTATGGATGTTCAGTCATAACTTCTTTGTTTATGAATCGATTTAGATAATTAGTTTTTCGTTGGCAAGGGGTACCTCAAGGGTGGTCTCATTTTAGTGTCATTAGCATTATACCTTGGACTTCGATGATACTATTGATAATTTCTCAAAATAATTAAACTCCAAATAAAGTTGTACTTTTTTGTTAAAAATTGTCTTGTGAGAGAATCCAAACAAAGTATAGCCTATGAAACAAACAACTGAACAACATACGTTCATGTATAAGATACCTATTTAGTAGAGGCAAAAATTTAAATATGTAGTTCCTAAATTATCTTTAAAAAGTTTTACATTTAAGAACCCAATACATTGTCGACAAATAAGTTTGATTTAATAGAATTAATACTTTTTGAATTTTACATATTTGTTTTTTTATTTTTTTATTACAGGAGCGGTTTTCTAATTACCGGAGGCCTGGTGCTTTATTTCATTCACAAGAAAATGAAATCTTAACTATGGATAGCTAAATGTGAGCAAAGGTGGCAAACAAGCATACGGTCCGCCTGTTGGTAAACGGGCACCGTAGCCCTTAAACGCTTGTAATAACATAGGTATCACTAGCGCGCTGCCGACCTTGAATCCCCTACCCCAAAAGAGCTTTGGAACCCCTTCTCACCGCAGGAACACAACACTAGGTTATTTAGGTGCGATCCTCTGTGAGGTGCCGGTATTCCACCAGTCAGACTTCCAAGTAGAGAGAAATTCCCAAACAAATTTCTCTGTACTCCCCTACTTCTCTTATAGTGATAGAGCATCGAATAGCTACTGTACAAAGTTAAAAGATTGCTGCGAAGTATATAACTGATCCTTCCATCAACCATACACTAAAATCGGCTACCTTTTTATGCATAGCGTGGCATCTTTGTTGGCTAGGCGGTCTAGTCTAGGCCGTCACTTAAAATCAGGTGATATCGTGATCAAATGCTAAATCAATAACGAATCGACTAATCAATGTAGGTAGTAGATATTTTATTTTATGTAACAATTTTGAGTGACTTAAGTTACACTATGAACTACCTCGTATTATTATTCCTTATTATTAGTAGTATATTTATATTAATACAATAAAGTTACTTTATTAAACCTATTGTTTCCTTTGATGTATCACTTGTCTGTGCTTGAAGAAAGATAAATAAGGAAACAGTTATTCAACACTATAATTTCATTATTTTAACAATGATATATTAATAAGCCCTGTTGGATAAAACAGAAAATTTGAAATTACAATTTCTATAAAAAGAAATAATACATGTATTGCACATAAACACAACACATCCAGTAAAATAAAACATGTGTGGCAGTGCACACGAGGTAGAAGTGAATCCCTCAGAAAATTTTCATATAAACGATACACGTGAACAATACACCACGCTGGCTCTGCGCATACACACATACAAAGAGGAGACCGAGATGGTAGGCGACTCTGGATACTGTATTCTATATCATTCTCTCGTAGGCTAACCTTCAAATGTATGTGTTGTACCTATTTAGAATCGCTTATCCGTTTAAAAAAAAAAGAGGTTTTCACTTCAAAAACAATACAAGGAGACAATAAATAAATGATGCATGGGATTGAATAAGTCTCAGCCATAGATTTAATATATATGTATAGATCGGAAACCACAGAGGAAAGAGCTGGTAGATATAGTATACGCTGATGGTATGTCGTTAAACCAAAGCTACAAGGCAAAACATGATATACCAGCAAAACGGATGTCCTGCACATTTTGGTGTAAATGTTAGGCGATGGCTAGATAGCCATTTTCCTAATCGTTGAATAGGGCGAGGAGGACCATTCCGTGGCCTGCGAGGAGTCTGGACTCAACGCCGGTTGATTTCTATGTCTGGGGCACATGAAATCCCTAGTTTACGTCTCGCCTGTGTCTTCCGCGGAGGAACTCAAAACAAGAATTATAAACGCAGCAAATGCGATGCGGAATAATTTGTCTACTTCGGTAGTTAAGTCACAACTCAGAAAAAGAATGCGACTTTGCGTACGCAATAAAGTCACTTCGAGTAATAACTTTAATTAGGCTAAATTACAAAATGTCATAAGTGTTATTACTACTAAACTGTTACTGGTTCTAAATTTTATTTTAAATTTGTATTTTTCGTTTTATTTACATTGGGTATTGTTTTAAGAAATTTTAAAGAACTACCTTAAGTTTAGTTCGAATACGAATTTCCGCCTGCTTCCTGCATGATATTTTTTTTTTCAGTTTCTTTGAATTAAATTCCTAATTGTTATGCATTGTTGAAGAGCTAAGAATACGGTTACGTTTCTAAAATAATTTGAAAGTCAAGTTTCATAATTTTTTTTTGTTTGCAATGTATATTGTGAACAAAATTTACAAAAAAAATTTGAAAGTATATCGGTTTTCGTCTCTCAATATTTAAATTTGGACCGATAATTGTTGTTTTAATATTTATGAATAACCAGTGTTTAATCGTTTTTATAAATCAGAAGAAAAAATGAGATTTAAATTGATACTTTTTATGAAATAAATTTTTGATATTGCATTTTTGACTTATTTTGAAATAAGCTAAAAAACATGATAACTCAAAATTGGTTCACTTTTGCATAATACATATAGGGCTTAAAATGATCGCAAATAGTCACCTCTATCACCTCCTAACGGGAATACGGCGAATTACCAATATCCCTGTATATTATTTAGTGTTGAAAGATCATTTTATTTACAACCCGACTACCACAAAACCAAAAAAAGGATGATATTTTTTACGTAATAGTTTTTTGTTTGATAGCGATCAGCAGACACTGAAAGATAGCTATAGGGTTTCAAAGTAAAAATTATAAAGAAACCTAAGCAATTTAATAACTCAGGCGAAAATCTACAATCCAAGATGGCTGCCAAAAATTCCAAATGCTTACGACATCGGAACTCTTAGGGATAGGTATGGTAAGTTAAAACAAGGCAAAGAGAACCAAGAAATATTCTTAGATAATAATAAAAAAAAAAACGAAATATTTATATAAACGTTTTGTTGAGTATTGGTGTGTAAGGTCCTTAGCGGCCTTTATTTCAAGTAAAAAAGCCGTTGTTGATTCAGATTAATGACTACACTGCTAGAGTGGTAAAAAAAACAGTAAAATTTATTTTAACTGTCCTGGTAACAATTATTCGTAAAATGCATGTCCCGCATTTGTTCTGAAGGCTCCATCTGCCTTTTTCTTAAATCTGTGTCGAAAAACGTACACATTATTAGATTCGATATCGAAGCTTCACTTTAAAAAAATGAAACTATTGAATGAATGCAATTTTTTGTGATGACCAGAATTATACATTTTCAAACAAAGATTAATCCACATCATAGTTGTTTGTTAATATTATTCCCGCTCATCCATCCCCGACTCTCTTAACTCACGAAATAAATAATGTGCGGCAATTTTTCTTCGGAGCTCAAACAATAGAATAGACTAAACATTCACTGTATCGAGCTTTATTTAAAAAGCTAGACTTATTTACCCATCACATATTTGGGTACTGATAACTTTTTTCATTTTAAAGCTAACGCACAAAACGAGTTTAGCAAGAGTTTTTACATTGTGGTATTTAATTTATTCAATCCTTAGAAATACCTACTTGGATAAAAAATTATTAACATTTAAAATTCTAAATACATGATTTATTTATAATTATGTATTATGTTTTTTTTATAATATCTCTGCATAGTAACTCTAGATAGTAAACACAGTACAATCCAAACAATGGCGACCACCGAGAAATCTAAATCTATCGGCAGTCGCCGTCGTCATGTCGACCTACATAAATATCCTTTCACGTTACGCTTAAAGGACCCGATGTAAGAAAAAGGGAAGGGAGAAGGTTTCACAGTTTCACGGTACGACAAAGCTACGTCATAGATTACTTTTTAGTTCCTGCCGAGATGTAGTTTACCGTTATTATAGTAGGTACGTAGTTTCGGCTTCGGTGTTTGCTATGTATTGCTTAAATAAATGTGCAAAGTAAAGAATTAATTCGGCGATCTGCACAAGTATATAAAGCTAACGTAGAGTCTGTTTAGCTCAGGCAATTAGGTTTGCATCACGCACGTTTCAGGTAAATCATAGATTATACCCAGGGTCCCTAGCAAAGTTGCCTTTCTACAATCGCTAAGGCCAACAGAAAACGAAAAATGTATGCCATTGAAATATTTGAAATCACGTGATCAGATATGTCATTTCCATACGTATTTTCGATTTCTGTTGGCATTAGCGATTGTAGAAAGGCACCTGGGCTAGGGCCCCAGACAGTGGCGTAGTTAGGTACCCAAAGGCCTTGGGGGCAAAAAATAAACTAGGGCCCCAACTAAACTATTTAAAATCGTTTGTTCCGTATTCAACGTACTCCAGATTTCTCGTAATCTAGATTCGTCGTACTCCAAATCCGTCGTAAAAAAGAACTCTTTGCTAGGGTAAGTATGACATCGAACAATCTCTGAAGAACCATTTTCCAAGATGACGCTTCTTTACGAAATTCATTTTCAAGTTCCATCACTTTTTTTCCAAAGTTAATACAAAGCACGTGCTTCCGTATGACCGCTCGAGAAACTGTTCTGATAAATGTTTCCAGTCCCGAATGCTTTTACACCATACATTATTTCTTTGCGAAGCAAATAGCCAGCAGGTTGGCAATAGACAGCATCTAGTATTTTAGAATAACATTACCAAAAGCGATGAACTGGTCCATATTTAGAAGTTGAAAAGTAGTACGATTTTAAAAACACCTGTTGTCCCGGTGGGCGTCTTTTGGAAAAGGTCCTGAAGGCTATAAAAGTCCACGATCAAGAATTTGACGTTTACGTCCTAATAACTTTCGCGGCTGAGTGCCCTCTGCGCTCGCCCCCAAGTCCGGTGAAGCTATAAAAGCCGCAGCGGCTTAGGGCCCCTAAGCCTAACAGTGTAGTCAGTCCTAAAAAAAAAAAAAATTTGACGTTTTTTATCATCACTTACATAACAATAAAATGTTCGTAAAATTTTCCAAGTCGTATGCCGATTGATTGTACAGATTTTCGAAAACTGACGAGATCGTTGGTTTTTCCGCTGTTACCTGTGCCACGCTGACATTATCATCGTTGTTGTGATCAGCGACATCCTCCCTGATGGCGGTATCTTTAACTGCAATAATTGTCAGATCTCCTTCAGTTGGCTTCGCAGCCTGCACTACAGTAGACACAATCACATTGTCCAAAACATTTGAGTTAAAACTGCTTGTGGCTGACTAAGAAAAGTGTAAATTTTCGCTAATTTTTGTCTAGTATCTGGCCATTATTAAGGTCGCGTTCCTGGTATCTGTTTTATTTATATTCTGAATGTGGGAGAAAATTTCACTAGTCCAATTTATAGTTTGTACTTAAGTCAGAGTCCGAGGGGCCCCAGATCTGGCTTTACCATAGGACAAACGTAAAGATCGCTTCTGTCGTCAAGTCCATGGGGATACGCTAATGGAAGGAAAAAATTGTTTTTTTCGCTTTCTGATATTTTTATTGCGAGTCCAAGTTCCATGCTGACATGCACAACTGGTGCACAACAACAATCAAGGCAAGCGCTATAATCGGGACCTCGGTCCATCCTAAAACCCGCCTCGGGTCGGCACTGATTTATATCATATCAAAAATAGCCCATAAATAAACAGTGATGAAACTAAGAATTTCTCGCTCCTACCAGATTTACTTAAAACCCTATTGACGACTAAGAAAATAAGTCATCACCGGAAAGACTAACGGAACATATTCTCGGGGGGTAATAATTTTTAGTCATTCGAGTTAGGTAGGTACCTACTATGCATATGACATTTCGTCCCTAAGTAATTAAATCTGTTTTCCTAATTGTTTGTACTAAGATCGTTTTTCCTAAAAAAATTCAAATTCTAAAATAAATGTTCACGAATGTCAGTCAGCGTTTCCTGCAACAACGGAGACATGGATTTTTATTGTTTTATCTATGCATAAATTATTATATTCTGCAAACTTGAAAACATTATAATCTCGTCCAAGTTTTAAAAGTATAAAGTGAAACCCTTAGGTATATTTATTTACACATTAATATAATATCTCAGGTTTCAAAAATAAATAAATTTTCCAATATGCAATAAATATTCAAGACCAAAGAATATTATTGATTTTATAAACAACTTCTGATATTATTATGCCTGATGAATGTACTCAAACCATCCACACATAATTTGTTACGAGCTTCGTCACTTTATTTTCCTTCGATTGACAGGAGATAAATATTAAACACATATGGATTAACAACCTAAGTATATCAACGTCACGACTTATATTAGGTATTGATTGATAACACTTAACACTTTTAAATACATACTTATAGGTCCAAGGTCTACAAAAGTTATCACCGTTTTGTTTAAACTGTATAGTATACCTAAATTTTAGTTTTAAAATCACAAGTCCACTAAATAGTCCTGTTTAGAATTAAAGTAATAGTAATTTATTAATCTGTTGCCCTTTATCTCTCGGTAGAGAGTATATATATAGTACCTATATTCTTTAGTCTATATATTTACAATTATTATTATTATTACCAGATAAATGTTCAATTACTAAAATATGTATATTTTCGTGTCCATTACCACTTCACAATACTCATTTATAACATGGCCGACCCTGACTAAAGTGACCGTTCAGCAGACGTTCAAGGTTGTCCAAAATATTTGGCAACTAAGACGTCATGAATTTCTGACTTGACAGTAAAAAAGCTAGTTTCTATTACAATTGCTAGTAACCTATCTTTATACCTACCTAGTATTAGTGGTTCATTCATTGGACTACTAAAATATATGTACCTACCTATTTCGTCACGAGATTGTATAGGGTATCTGTCCTCTAATTTTGTAATCTAATTATGTCTTGCCTATGAAGATTTGTTCATTCTAAAAATAGACTAAGTTGTTGTTGTCCTAACGTAACCAAAATATGATACGATCATAGATTAATTATTGGTCGTAACTCGCGCTACAACTAGATGACGTCGGCGTACTTGTGTCTGTGTCATTCCGACAACACTCCGTTATCGAGCAGCGTAGGTGTTTTATTAAATAATCCAAAGATAATGCCAGTATGCGTAGTGAAACTATCTAACAACAATACTATAATAAAGATGCTGGGAGCACATACTATCAGTAAGTATTAAAATTAATGATAAAGTCTCAACGTATATTAACGTGAAACCAAAAATATTAAATGGCGGCATTCAGTGTCACCGCATATATAACAAAAAGTTTCCCCATAGTTAAGATTTTATTAATAAGTCACTAATTATATTTTAACCAACTTCCGAACGAAAGGACGATATTTGATAACTAAAGGAGGATCTATAATCAATGCATACCTTTGTAATATTTAATACCCAAATTACCCAAAACTATTATTTACATGAATTGTTCTATTACATATAAATATGATTAGTATATATAACTGACGATGTGTATCTCAAGAACTAAGTACTGAACCGATTTTAATGAAACTTTTCCGGCCGATTAGATATTATTTCAGCATTTATTTTTAAATGAAAAGTTTATTATTATCGTATACTAGTTAACGCTTACGACTTCGTTTACTTGAAAAGGATCGGCTTAGTTTTTCAAAAATGTTTTATTTTATTCATTTCTTAGTTTTCTTTGTAACTTATGCTAATTTAAAGCTTCAAGCTACCACCATACAAATTTTATAAAATAGGGTTCGAAGATTTAGCGTGGTCATTATTACTATTATTTGTCTTGTTTTATGTTTCCTGGGGAAAATTACTTTGCCCATTGGACTGCTAAAGTACTAGAATGCTACAGAATACTATTAGCGCATACACGGCACGCTCTTGGTGCAACAATATTTATATGTCAGGATTAATTCATGTAAAAGGAGATTGAATTTGTATCATCGTAAAACCTACTTTATGTCTATAGGAAGAACAAATAAACAAAAACTTACCTGGCAATATTAAAATATAACTTGGTAGATGAATATATTTTCTACCAACTGTTTTACCGTATATTTGTGCATTGAATTGCATCTTATTCTGTTATTGTCAAAGTAATACGGTGTTGAGTAAATTATATTATTTACCTTCTTTCACAAGTTACGTGTTCTTTTTTTCTCTCTAAAGTTAATATTTCACGCACTAGAACACGTATAAATAAATTCAATATTTTTGATATTTCATTAGGAATAACATCATATTTTATATTAATAATTAAGTTTTTTATTTAATAAATAATCTACACATCATACACGGAATATATTAATACATTTTCCATTCATTTATATATTCATCATTTATGTATTTTTAAGCTACATTTCTTACATTTATTTGATCTTTGGTTTATATAAAATATTTTTCCTATGAATAGGGTAGCGTTTAGAAGTCCGCAACACTTTTGTTCACGCATTTTAGCATCATTTCAATAGTCACTACACACAACGATATGAATCTCACTTATTCTAAGATTTATTGTTTTAGGTAGCGCTGCATCTAGTTAGTCTATGGATAACATATATTTTATATATAAATAGTTACATATTAAATCAATTATTGTCTGTTGTTAAACAGACACACCAGGGTTTTTACCACAAATACTTTTACCTATCTGTGGTTTTTACAGTAGAATATTACCTACAACTAAAAAGTTACATACTTACATTTTAACTTGATTTTTCGGAACATTGTTTGTTGAAAATCGAATGCCAAATAGGACTTTCCTCAATAGATGCAATTGGAAGTGAATGAAAAGGTACACATTTCTTTTCAGTCATAATTTTTCGCGGCTGAAAGCTTTCTGCGCTCGCTCCCAAGCCCTCTGAAACTTTCACAGCCTTCTGAGGCTCTAGGGCCTTTAAGGCTATGTGTAGTCAGTACGAAAAAAAAAAATCATGAATTTCGACCGGCGCGACCTTTTGTACTAAGATCAGGAGCAGATCGGCGTTGTGAGGCGTCTTCGATATAAAGGGGACAATATTCATAACCTTCCGTCATCCATATCTCATCCATGAGCTGGCTCGTGCCAGTTGATTAACTTCACTAGCGCAAACTCACGAGGTATATTATATGTACCTCGTAAATTTGCGCTAGTGAAATCAATCAATATACTATTTAGTGCATATGAACAGACTGGTCATGAAATGTTGCACGCATCCTACCACCCACTCAGATTGAACTTCCTTGAACTGGCTCATGTGTGGAAGTCAGTCGGTTCATATGCACTAATTAAGTGGGGTGGTTGGGTGTCTATAATAGACTAAATAGCTACCATCGTGCACTTCCATGAGCTGGCTCGTGTATCGTGAAGTCGATCAACTGGCACTCGCCAGTTCATAAAAGTTCAATTTGGGTGGGTGGTAGGTAGGGCGTGTGCTACATTCCAGGATCATCAGTAGGTTCATATGAACTAATTAAATGGGGTGGTTGGGAATCTTTGTCCGACTGAATCGCGACCATCGTGCATAATGTGTTAAGCCCGTCATATTGTCCCTCTTATGAGTTTATCACGTTTCTAGTTTTAAAGGCATGACAGCGACCACTGTACAAAAATATTTAACGAACACAGATGTTTTAGTAGTATAATAGTTTTCTATTATCTACTGTCATCATATGCACTATACTTCAAAAGTTTATTTGGAAGGATATTTTTTTATACATTTTATTTGTTAATATTAAAAGTAAAAAATGTGAACACAAACATATTCAGCACATATTATATGTAGATGTAACAAAATAAAAAATGTTACACAAAACATTCACGACGAAAACTATCTAAACTCTACGCTATAAACTTAAAATTTTATGTCTAAAGATCCATACATATTAGACGGATCGTAAGAGAAATCCCACAAACTTCCTCGACTATAAAATTAACCCATTTTCACTGAAAAATTAATATACAACGCGTAATAACTGCTGGAGAAACAGAACATGCTCTACCTGTTCGTTCCGCTGCGCCGGCGCCGCCGCCGGTCCGCACCGACAGGAATAGGGCGGACAAACATTATGACATGGGTGATTTATGTTGATTTACAATTCACTCTAGCATGCGCTGGCTACCGGCCGTTTCCTGGAACTTTATAATATTACTAGCAAACCCGGCCACGCGTTACCGAGCCGTTTTGAAGTCCATAGGGAACATTGATCCTATCGCTACCAAACTTTACAGGATCACCTGCTGGGTTAATATGAAGATTGCCTGAAAATGTCATCAAAATCGCTCCAGCCGTTTTGGAGTCCATAAAGGACATACAAGCATCGATTTTTATATACAAAATTACTACATAATTATCTGAAAATTACTATCACATTGATTGTCTTTTTCCAATGACGCTCGTTCTAACAAACAGATACGGGAAAAATTACGATTCTATTTATATATTACTAGCACTTTTCCCACGGCTTCGCTCGCTTTATAATTGATTTATGTCCCATCTTTTTTACTAACTGAATTGCTAAATACCAATTTTTTTTTAATGTAATTAAAAAATTACGGATTTTCATACAAACTTTCATTCCCTTTTTCACCACCGAAATCCAAAAATCTTATTTAGTGCTCACCTACAGTGTAAAAGGGACCCATATGCATTTGCATTTATCCCTTTATTGTCAGTATTATCCAACCATAAAGTTGCATGGTAACGTCTTGTTTTATTGTCGTGAAGATATATACGATCGATGTATATAAGTATACCTAATTGCTTAAAATGCTATATCGGTGTCATCGGAAATAAATTACAAATGTTGAAATCATTTTTTTGTCAATCCATTTTTTATTTTATTACAATAATTTAATTTCGAGTGAATTAAAAATCATTTTGATCGCGTCAAAAAAGTTCAACTTCTAACGCGTATAGGTAGTAGGTACATGATACACACATGAACTTTTTGCTGGTCTCAATGCTCGTGTTTCACGATAATATCACCTTTTTAAAGTCAAGTGATGCGATGCGAAGATTATAACAAGCTAAACCCAGAAAAGGAACTAATTCTTAAGTACCTACCTATAGCTGCCGGAATAAACCGATAAGTGTTTTAGAATGAATTTTCAACAGAAAATGCCCAAAAAGAATTCATCGAAAGCTCAGGCTCAGTGTAGCTTTTCCACCTAAGACCTTCGACACGGCGTTTGAACACGCTCACAGTACGCTTTTAAAGTATCAATAATAATTGAAATTTATTATCAGTGGTACAACTTCTGTAAGCCATTTTAAATAGCAGTTATATACTAGACATTAATCAAATTTACTTATCCTAAACTAGCGACCCTTTTTTTTTTTTTTTTTATACGTGGAAAACCCCATCATGGGTACACACCCGCCCGGGGGGACGAGTGGTTATGTGAGACTCCTACTCACTAAAACTCCACGGTGTACCATCCGCCGCCATACAGGGGCGACACGGGAACTGCGTTGGCATACAGCCGCGTTGCCCCGGCCTAAGTAGGAGACAGCTCAGTACACCCTAGCGGTCTCCTCCGTCCGCCGAACCTGTGCAATGAAAAGACGGGCCCCCCGATCCGTCCCCTCTGGTTCGGCTAGGGTGGCACGAGTTGGCGGATAAACCGCCTCCTCCTGCCACCCGTTCGTCTTTGGCGGAGAGGGCCGCTTAAGGGATCCCCCTCGCGAACCCTCTCCGCGGCCTCCTTCTGCAAGATGACGTCCTCAAAGAAGGAGGCCATCGCCGTCCATGCCCTCTCGCTGCCGAGCATGGCTTTCACCACACTCGGCAGCGAGAGGTCCGCTCCAACAGCTACGGCCAGAGTGCGGCGCTGTTCCTCCCACGCAGCACACTCAGAGAAAGTGTGCTGCGCCGTGTCCTCTACAGCTCCGCACTCATGGCATATAGTGTTGGGCCCCCTCCTGGCTATCTTGTGCAGGTACCATCCGAAACAACCGTGTCCGGACAGTACCTGCACAAGTCTGAATATCAGGGAGCCACGCTCCCTGCTATACCACTCTCGGAGGCTCCCCACTTTCCTTCCTCGCCGCCGTAAACCGATATACGGCGGCGAGCATTTCCGCCTCCAGCTCCCACGGCGGGGAGCCGGCAAGAACAAAAGCCGCCCCCGCAGACACCGTCCGGTATCCGCGGACCACCCTTAGTGCCACGACACGCTGCGCAGCGCGCAGGACGCGTTTATTGTGGGCACTGAGGGCGGTCACCCAAATCGGTGCCCCGTAGACGGCCATGCTCCTGACGACCCCCGCATACAAACGGCGGCAGCTCGAGCTTGGCCCTCCCGAATTCGGGAGGAGCCTGCCAAGAGCCGCCGCAGCCCCAACTATACGCGGTCTGAGTCCCTTAAAATGGGACTCGAACCGCCATCTTCCGTCCAAGGTGAGACCCAGATATTTCATCTGGGCCCCAACCCGGACCCTAACCCCTTCTATGTCTAGGACGGCCCCATGAAACAACAGGGCCTCGGTTTTCTCGAGAGCCACCTTGAGGCCCAACATCCTTATACGCCTGACCACAAGGGCTACTGCCTCCGTGGCCAGGCGCTCTACTTCCCTCCAAAACTAGCGAACCGGCCCAGCTTCGCACGGGTACAATTTACAAAGTGGTGTATTTTTTGTTTAAAAAGAGCCTGATTTAGTCTTTTATATTGATAATTCATAACTTCATAACTACCTTATAAGCCTAGTGGTCCTAAACGTGACTGCTATGGTCGAGATCCTACGTTCGATTTAACCAGGTCGAGCAAAGTGTTATTGGGTTTTTCTATGAAAATCTCAGCAGCAACTCAGAGTTTCAGAGTTTTAGTTCGACTAATGCCAATAGGCTCACCGCCTATTACATGGGAACTAAAAACTTACCCGGCGAACTGTGGGTATACATTAGTACACCTCTGCCTAATCCTTCGGCGATACAGGCGTAACGGTATGTTATGTAACTTAATAGTTACGAATAGTCTTGTGGTGAAATGCTAAGCTTATAGGTAAAGAATAAAAAGGTTCTCTACTTGCTACGATTATAATAATTGGCTTTTTAGGCGAAAGGCGTTAATTAAAATAAAATATTTTTGATAGTGTGTGTTGTAAGTAGTCAAGCGAGCGGCGTAGGACCGGTCATTATGGTGATTATTGGTGGAGGTGATAATGATAAATCTGTAAAGACGCTTAAATACTTATATAATTATGTTATTTGTAGAATATTTTATTGTCAATTAATGTCTCACTACGTACTGTTAATAACAGTGTCCGGCGTGGCGTGGCCTTTTGCGAATAGTTCCAACAAAAACATAACTCTAACAATAAATTAACTGCAGCCATCGTTAAAAACATTGTAATTTGCAATAACCTCATGAAATTGTTAACAATGTGTGGTTTATTTATTGCTTGCCCACGGTTTTCATGCATAATTTAATATAGTAACGACGGAAAACATCGAACTGTGTGTTTCGACGCCATAAGTATCTACGAAATCTCTTTTGGCATGCTTAACACCAACGGATATTTAGTAATTATTATGAAGATCTAAAAAAAAAATTTAAAAATATGAGGCAGCCAGCAAGCTGATCGACCACTCCAACCCAATTCTTTTTTCTTAACATGCAAAGAACAAAAGCTATATTCCTTCAATACTATTGATTTTTCTATGGTGGGCAATTAGTTTTGTCGTATGGGAAGTACCCTCTGCCCCTTCTTAACTAAGTACGCCCGCCCATACACGGAACGACGATCAATATGATTTACTGGCTGTGGTTGAAATTCGGTTCCAGTGACGGATTTTGGGATAAGCCAATAGTTGATTAACAAAGGTTGACGATAAAAGTTACCGCAGTGCCAAGTTTTTTTTTGTTTAATTTCTAATAAAAGTGGGTATTTTCAAGTATCCAGTCCTAAATCAAGGATAATGGACAAGGATAAGATTAAGATATAAGAACACAATCGTCAATTCAATATGACGATAGGTATATTAAATTTTATTGGCACTTAACGACGCGAGGTGCCTATGTAGCTGACTACTGCAAAGCAAAGAAGAAGGGTTATGTTTTTACAAATCTTTGTACGAGTATGTTTGTATTTACGTATGTTTACCGTAGCGCATACACTAGTCATCCGGTTTTAAGCAATGGGTTGTCAATCGATTCGTTACTATTATTATTCAGAGCTCTTTGAAGATTTCTCTCTACTTGGGGCAGTCCGACTGTTGGAATACCTCCATCCTACAGCAGATTCCAGCCATATATATAACCTGCGGTAGGTATGGTTTTCAGAGCTCCTTGCGGTAAGGGATTCAAGGTCGGCAACGGGTTTATTATGTCTATGGTATTACAATCGTCCATAGTTTACAATAGCCGCTTACCATTAGGTGGATCGTATGCGTGTTTGCCATCTTAGTTATACAAAAAAATAACAACAATATGATGTCCGCCCGCGCCTCTTATCTTCTGAATTTAATCATTAACAAGTATTATCTTATTATATTGAGTAATTCTTGTATATATATATATAGTAATTGGTTTCTCGAAAACGGCTCCAACGATTTCGATTTATCTTTTCATTTAGATAATGTTTTACATTCCAAGTTTACCTAGATAGGTGTTTCTCTTTTTCTAATCTATAAGACACCGAGCATAGCTCGGTCGCCCAGATATTATATTTAACGTTAGATAATTTGCTAAAGCTTGTTTTTAAAAAGTAACGAATTATTTTATTAATAATACTTGATTTTAATTAATATAAATTACCACAATAATGACCATACTACAATTAAATTACATTTATTATACAATGTAACAATGTAAGCGTACATACATGTATGTAAGCTCACTGACATGCACAAAAATCGTAAGTTCGACCTTGATATAGACATGTTATCTTTTTCTATCAATTTTCCAGGCTGTAGCGCCAGCATTATTGCTGTATATATACCCTTTGGCATCACTGCCTTCCAGAACTATTATCCGCTATGTAGCAAATCCAAAATGGACATTCACTAAAATAATTTTCACATTCTTCAGTTCACACTATATGGGTCACACTGATATATTTCGCACACCGACTGTAGCTTCCGCGAATACACACGCCATGGCCAGGCCTCGGTTGAGAACACGCCTTTAAGAGTCACCAACAATTTAGATATGTATACCTACTACACTCTTCAAAGGCTTATAATTTGGTAATCTATGCAATATTTGTCTAAAAAACAATATTTTTGTTATTAATTTACAAGGTAAATTTTAAAATTTGTAAACTCCGACACAAGTAATCTGTTAATTGAGACCATTCCAATGAGTCCAAACACGACAGCTATGCTGTAAGTTGGTGACGAGTTCCCTTCATCAACTATATAAGAACTGTTTATCTGTAAACAGTTGATCAGATTTTTCGGAATCACAGCTAAGCAAACTCTCGATCAAGAAACTAAAGAGAACTAAAGCTAAAAACTATTTTAACATGTACCTACCCATAGATGTAGTACCTGCCAACCTCTCACCGCGTTTTGTTTCCAATAGTCATTGTAAGCTAATTATAATGTCATAATGCAAACTAAAATGTATTGTTTTGTGAGTATCAGTAATAAGTAAAATTAATTAGCAAGAAACTGCAAACGTTTAGAAATTATTATTGTTTGCCATCTGATCGCTGACTGCTGTCAAGATACAATTGGGAAGTGGGCACTAGGCAGCCGCGAGCTGTACATCTTCCGCGTCAAACCTGTCCTTCCCTTGTAACCGAGACCTATTGTTCATGCATGTCTGTTCAAATGAAAAATCTACTCTATTTAATTTCTTTGGCAGCTGGCATCGTCGAGTATATTTTCATTTGGTCCCTGCGTGGGCAGTCACGCTCAGATATAGCGGGTGACTGACGCTGATTTTTATTAACGCTGTCGATGCAGTAGCGTATTGTTTTATTGAGGTGTAAAATAAATGTAGGAATGCTGACGTATGTGAAACTATTTCCGTGCGAGATTTAACGATTCGATAAGTATCCTCACCTGCAATAAACAGCCGTTTTTCATAAGCCAGCCAATTTGACTGAGCGTGAGTCATGTTGCGCGAAATCGCAAACCGTTGAAAGATTGACACGAGGACTCGTCTGAACACAACACACACACACGCGTAAAGATGAAATAGTTTCTGAAAAGAAATCCAATGCAAAGTTGACTTCCTACATTTTTGTTTCAATGTCGTTTAACATGTGAATATAGAATGGAAAGTTAGAAACGATTTCGCAATGAAACTACATAATGTTCATTTTATAAGCCGTCTTTTTGCATTTATATGTTACGTTTATAATATTTTTACCTTTACTTAACTGCACAACTGTGCAAATGCGAACATTTAAAGTGGTGAGCATTCGCATTTCGCGCACGACGTAACAACAGTGACAGCGCTCACACACGATTTATATTTGTTTTGATCACGCACTCTGGGCCTGACTACTGGGCAACTACGCACTTCCTAGTCTGCAGTCGGTAATCTGTTACTCCAAAGAATGTTTCATAATCCCATTATTCTAAATTTATTATAGGTACAGTAGAGACTTGTATTATTATATAACAAATAAATATTTAGTTTTGAGAAATAG
The DNA here is from genome assembly GCA_033032175.1 of Saturnia japonica. Lineage (NCBI taxonomy): Eukaryota > Metazoa > Arthropoda > Insecta > Lepidoptera > Saturniidae > Saturnia > Saturnia japonica. The sequence continues at coordinate 6,050,538 of CM065306.1, read as the reverse complement.
ATCATTAGACTGTTGTCTGAGTGCTTCGCAGGGCAATAAAAAGTATTCTTCTTTCCTATTTCAATACATAATTAAAATCTATGTCTAATTCCATTAGAACCCGTTCAGCCCATTGAGCATGAACGATGTTAAGTAATACACAATTTTGTCATTACAAATATCTATCTATCTATCACCGCATAATTGTAAGAACCATTATTTTATAAATAATATAGTCAAATTGTAAACCGTTGGTAGATTGTGAACTGACACTGAAATTAGCAGTCTAACTGTTATATTATCGTAGGTTTATCAACTAACTGGATTGGTTAGGTTTAAAATTTAACAATAACGCACGAGCCGATCGAGCGGACCAATCGGCCTGTGTTAGCAGCCAGCGAATGTAAGAATTTTAACCGTTGAAAATTCACTTTTTATAAGTCCTAGTTTCATGATTTTATGGCTTATTTAATAGATAACAGCTGGGTGACCGAGCTGTGCTCGGTGTCTAAAAAAATATAAAACTCCTATCTAGGTAAACTTGGAATGTACAGCATTATCTACATACAAAATTTCATGCAAATCCTTGGGAGTCATTTCTGAGAAACCAATTACATACGTATATACAAGAATTGCTGACTTAATAGTATAAGATAACTTCAAAAATGTAATATTATTAGTGTCTGTTCACAATCTCACTAGATTGTTCATAAAATAACGTTTCGTACAATTATCCGGTGACATAATTATGTACATATTTCAAGAACGTACTTGCATCTTACGTATTTACAAATTAAATTTTAAGTATATAAATATTTCTCTAACTTTACAATTCTTACAATACCTACGCAAAAAACTGAAATGTTTTACAGCAACCAGTAATAATTGTTAACAACATCAAAATACGCTAAAATGTACCTATTTTAGCATATTCCGTTGCGTGCGTGTTGCCAGACAATACGTAAACGTATTTAAATAACACAAGTGAAAATCTGATTAAATTGCGGCAACCCTACATATATATGGGCAACAGGTGCTTCTAAGAACACGTCACGGTCGCCTATGTGGCACACGTACGTTAAAATAAATAGTTGGCATGTAGAATAGACTGATTTTTACGCAATGTTCAAGCCTACACCATTAAATGTTGAGCCCAGATCATACAAACCTCAGATCCTGAAGCAATCTGTCACTTGTCACAGTAATAAAACACAACTGTTTCCACAAAACGTATGCGTTTTAAAATAAATTAGACAAAAATATCATATAGATGACGTAATCACCAGAACCAGATTGTTAGAAACGACGAATTGTCTGTGAGGACCCGTTGTTTAAAGAGACAAAGTCACACACAATCATTTGATCCTGATCTAACTAATGTAACAGCTATTATATATACATATTATTATGATAATAATGTAGATATTAAAGATACAGATGAAAGTAACTTTCATGTTAAAAGTACGTATATCCTATGTGGGAATAAATCTCGCGACCTAAAATATTTTATATCATATAAATTACCACTGTCATATTCCTATGTTTTGATTTTTCCATAAATTCATTATTATAAGAACTAGGACCCAGTGAACACGTGGCCTATATTTGACATCACCCTCACGTCATATGCGTATCATGTATGTAAATGTAACACATATGATTTCAATGTGATATCAAGCTAAGGTTGTGTGTCCACTGGGAAGCCTCCTAAAATTAGCTAAAAAGAAGTCTGTGTCGCTGTACAAAAGCCAGAAGGAATTTTATCAATAATTTGTTTGTTACGTAAGTATGGGCAATAATGGACTCAGGCACTCATGGAATCGAAAAAATCTTTAAATATGCCTTTCAGGTATAAGCATGGAAATGAATATATCTTCACCAGAGAATCGTAAGCTAAAACTGGATTGTTAGTTATTTTAAGATTAGAAAATAAAAATTCTAAATTCACAATAAAACTTCTTTAGGCGCGAGTTGAGTCAGTTCTTTTTCAAACGGAATCTTTTATAATCAAAATTGTTTCTATTAATGTTTATATAATTAAATGCTTAATAATATTCATATTATTAATAATTATTTTATTAGTAAGATTTTAGATTTATTTTAATTGTGTCATTTTAGCGTTTCTCTACAATACCTATAAATTGTTAATAGTTATTTTATTGCAATAATGTCATAAACGTAAAACGAACTTGCTTTGTGATACAAACCAATGAAGTTGTATCAATATAAACGTATAATCCACGCTTTTATAATGTAATTATATAAAGAAGTATGCAAATTTGAGTGTTGCTCGTTCGTCGACATTCCCCAAGCAAACGTTATTACGTCCCCGCTAATGACATATTTCGGGCTGTACGCGCGACTCGCCGCGCCGTCAAGGACACGTCACCGTCCTCAGTGGCTCTATTTCCGACCGTGGCTATTCCTGAGAGCTTACATTGTTTTATTTTCAGCCCGCAGAACACTGTCCACCGGGAAGTCAGTTGATTTTGCCAATCTCCATCTTTGTAATAGTAAAAAAAAAATCCTACATTAAAACTACATAATATATAGTAGTGATATTACGAAATTTAGCGGTATATAAATGAATTAATTAGGTAGCTAATTCCCAGGCTTCTAAAGTATAGTAAGTATTCGTGTGGTTTTGAAAATAAAACTCTTGCTTTAGTAATTATTCTTCATAAAAATTTATATTTTTTTTTCCACCTAAGTAATTTGTTTATAAATTAACCTTTACCATAATACATAGTGTATATAAGGTATTGTTATAATAATGTCAACAAGTATAAAACATCTTAACAATGTAGGTTTTCATTACACAGAATATATTTATTATAGACAGATTTAATTTAGGATACATTTTTAAGCTCTATTTCAGTCGAACCTAATTGTTGCGGACAGCGAGCGGGGCGAGCGAATAACGATAGTCTAATAGTATAAAATGAACAAGTAAATGAAATAATACGTGTTAGGAATAAGGTTTATAAATACGTGTTAGGAATAGATATAATAATATGAACTGAATATGTGTGAATATGTGTATTTTAAAACGATTAGAATAAGAATATAGCTAGTTGTAAGTTTAAATGTATAAATTTCACTAGTTGTAAGGATGAACCATGCCAGACTCGGAACATCTGGCATGGTGACTCATGGTACTGCCGAGAGCGCGCACACAGGGCGTGCGCGCTCATTGGCTGAGCGACGCCCCGCACGGAATCCATCGCACTACCGGTTGAGAGGCAAAGGGCGAGGTTAAATATAGCGGAGAGGGCGGCAGTACTGCGATCAGTTCGAGAAACACCACAACACCAGCAACAGCAAGCAGCGAATCTACAAGCAAACTACAGTCAAGAACGTTATTAAGAAACCACATTGTTACTACGAACTACTGTAACTTTGTAAGAAACAAGAATAAAACAAGCGCTATTAATTTAGCACACATTAAAATATTGTGGACGTCCTTTTATTCACAATATTATCTGGTCCTTCGGAAGCCGGATCGGAAGAAAAAAGAACAGAACATTTCGCCGATCTACAACAACGCTTGAAGAAGAAACGACGTGTTATCAAGACATCTGTATCCACGAACGGCGTACCCAGATCAATGGTTGTTACGAGAAGCCAGGGAGACGCAATGGAATCACAAAACAGAAATAACACAGTCCGAGTATTCGAAGAATCGCCGCTATCGCCAGACACACAGAGGGCTGAGGGCACACCCCGACCGGAGGGAACACCCGCTGTACATGTTACTCGCACTGACGTCAGAACAGGCCACGTTTTACCGCCACGCTCACACAGATCGACGACGAGTGCGACTATGCGATCACGCCTCGCCGAGCTACAAGCGGAAGAGAAACTAGCCGCAATTCGCCGTGAAGAACTCCGTATCGAGGCAGAATTAATAAAGAAACGCCTCGCCGTGGAGTTAACGTCGATACGGGATGAAGCAGAGGACGTACGTGAGCAAACGAACGAGGAGCCAGATGAACGTATTCACCGAGTGGATGACTGGCTCCGCTCACAGCCCGAAGCTACACGGGGGGAGCAATTACCGTGTACCCGTAAAGACGCGCGGCAACAAGACGAACGCAGGCCTGAACGACGTGCCCGTTCGCAATCACCGTCGCAATCGAGCAGTGATATTAAACAGCTCGCCGTGATACTAGAAAAGATGACGCATACTCATCCACCGCCACGCCAAGCCGCCGACTTACCTGTATTCACTGGAGCGATCAACGAGTGGCTGCCATTCAAAGCAGCTATGAGGGACTCCACGCAGCTGTATCGTTTCTCGCCGATAGAAAACATAGCGCGCCTACGTAACAGCCTGCGTGGGGACGCCCGCGACGCAGTGGCAGCACTACTACACACCGCGAACAATCCAGATGAAATCATGCGGACACTGGAACAATGTTTTGGCAGGCCGGAAGTAATTATAGACAAGGCGCTGGATGATATGCGGAAATTACCACGACCGGGAGCTACCGCAAGCGAACTGAACGCGTTCGCAGTAAAACTACAAAACATAGTCTGTGTTTTACTAAATCTCGACAAGCGGAGCTACCTGTACAACCCGATGCTGGCTCGGGAAGTATTAGAAAAACTTAGCCCACACCTGAAGTCCCGGTGGTGCGACTATGCGGAAGAGAACGAGGGAACAACGGATCCAGAGGTCATTGTATTATCACGCTTCCTAATGCGTGAAGCGAGCCGTGCGTTAAAACACACATATGCGCCCGCCACCGCTTCGACAGCGACCTCTAGACGCGAAGTATTGAAGCCTGCCGCACCGCAAGTCGCCGCCAGAAAGAGACAGAACGTCTTTGCTACGGTGGACACAGAAACCGAACATCTGTGTCCTAGCTGCGATAAGCCCCATCCGTTGTCTCGGTGCCCGCAATACAAGGCACTGAACGTCGAGCAACGGTGGGAGCTAGTGAAGAGCAAAGGCGTCTGTTTCAAAAGTATTGACAAACGCCATCGTCGTGTGTACTGCAAAGGAAAGCCGTGCGGTATTAACTCCTGTCGTCGTCCGGATCACTCGTCGCTTCACAACGACAGACCAAGCGATAGCGAAGAGCAAGCTCAGAACAACGTGACACCGTCAACGAGCGAGACGGTAATGGCTGTCGCAACAACTATAGAACCGAGACAGATTATACTAAAAATCTGTCCGGTGACTATATCGGGCCCCAAAGGAGCGGTGAACACGTACGCTCTGTTGGACGAGGGCTCGACTATATCGCTAATCGACGAGGACTTGGCCAAGGACATCGGAGCGCATGGACCGTCACATCCACTACAACTACAAGGCGTCAATATGGGCAAAGAGTACACGAATAGCCAAATTGTACAAGCGAAGTTGTACGAACCGGGCGGCAACAAGAAGCACGAGTTCCGAGCTCGAACGATAAAAGGACTCCGACTGCGCGAACAAACAGTGTCTCTAAGCACACTCCAACACGCTCACTTGCGCAATTTGAAAGTGAAGCAGGTGTGCTATGAGAAGGCGAGGCCGCGTATATTGATAGGTACGGACCACTGGGAGATGATCGTATCCAGAGAGCTACGCGTCGGCAAACCGAACCAGCCGGCGGCGTCGAAAACTCAACTGGGTTGGGTGGTGCACGGAACCGCACCACACGTGATCATCGGCCACAGCGAAGCCCTGCTACACATATACGCACCTGAACGCAACACTGGCAGCGAGATCCGGAACGAAAGTCTACACGAGCTCGTAGAACGGCACTTCAAAATAGACGCGCTCGGCGTAGCCAGCGAACCGAGAATCAGCGACGCCGACAAGCGCGCGACGCGAATACTCGACGGAACGATCCAACAACGCAATGAAGGCTACGAAGTAGGTCTACCGTGGCGCCGCGACGACGTAGTACTACCTAATAGCTACAATATGGCGCTACGACGACTTCACTCGATAGAAAAGAAAATGGATCGTTCCACAGAGTTTGCGGCAGCGTATACAAGTCAGATCAAAAACTTGTTTAAGAAGGGCTACGCCGTACGCTGCGAGGGACACGAACAGACTAGCAACATCAGCTGGTTTTTACCTCACTTCGCTGTATTCAACCCGAACAAACCCGGCAAGCTACGAGTAGTATTCGATGCCGCGGCACGCAGTGGTACTACGAGTTTAAACGACGAGTTATTAGAGGGACCGGACCTGCTACGATCGCTGCAGGGGATTTTATTCCGGTTCAGAGAGAAGCCCGTCGCCGTCACTGCTGATATAGAGGAAATGTTTCTGAGAATACGAATACGCGAAGCGGACCAGCCGGCACGACAGTTTCTGTGGCGAGGCAACGACCGGAACAAGCCGCCACAGAAATATAAAATGAGATCGTTGATATTCGGCGCAGCAAGCTCACCGTTCATAGCACACAGTGTACGCGACCGCAACGCTGAAAAGCATGCACGAACGCATCCAGACGCGTTCAAGGCAATAACGCAGAGCCACTACATGGATGACCTGGTGGATAGCTACGACGATGAAGAAACAGCTATCCACACTATAAGGGAAATACAAGAAGTCCACGCAGTAGCCGGCTTTACGTTACGCGGATGGAGCAGCAACCGAGCGAGCGTACTCAGTGGAACACCGGACGAGCTACGCGCACAATCGCCCGCACAACTTGGCGGGCATGAACAAGAAAAGATCCTGGGCCTATACTGGAATGCAGCTACGGATGAACTAGGGTTTAACACGTCCATGCATCGGGTACCAGCCGATGTACGCGCACGCAAGCGGGCACCTACAAAGCGAGAAGCTCTGAGTGCGGTTATGTCAATCTATGACCCGCTCGGCTTACTCAGCCACTACAGCGATAACGCGACCAACTTCCGTGGGGCGGACACCGAGCTACGCACCGCCTACGCCGAATGGGCACCTGCGCTACGGGGGGAGGGGCTACGGCACAGCGTCGAGTGGCGCTACATCCCGCCCGGCGCGCCTAACCAGGGAGGTGCATGGGAGCGGCTAGTGCGGTCGGTAAAAACCGCGCTCGCCGCCACTTTGAACGAGCGTGCGCCTAAAGAAGAGGTACTCCAAACCGTGCTCGCGGAGGCCGAGCATTCGATTAACGCGCGGCCTCTAACGCACGTGAGCGTCGACCTGCGGGACCCAGAGGCGATCACTCCCAACCATTTTCTGCTTGGGAGTTCGACGGGTATGCCTACGACAGGGACCTGCGACACGGCGGACCGGCGTACCTGGCGAGCAACCCAGGTGCTCGCCGATCATTTCTGGCGGCGCTGGGTTAAGGAGTACCTCCCTACACTGGTGCCACGCGGGAACTCAGCCGACAGCACGCGCCCTCTGAACGTCGGGGACTTGGTCGTGGTTGTCGACTCCGCCTTGCCGCGCAACACCTGGCCACACGGAATCGTCACGAGAACCTACACCGGACCAGATGGAGGAGTGCGGAGCGCCGACGTGAAGACAAGGAGCGGTGTGTTCCGGCGCCCGACGACGAAGCTCGCCGTCCTGAGAGGAGAGTGAGGCTGCGCAGGCTACGCCGGGGGGAGAACTGTTGCGGACAGCGAGCGGGGCGAGCGAATAACGATAGTCTAATAGTATAAAATGAACAAGTAAATGAAATAATACGTGTTAGGAATAAGGTTTATAAATACGTGTTAGGAATAGATATAATAATATGAACTGAATATGTGTGAATATGTGTATTTTAAAACGATTAGAATAAGAATATAGCTAGTTGTAAGTTTAAATGTATAAATTTCACTAGTTGTAAGGATGAACCATGCCAGACTCGGAACATCTGGCATGGTGACTCATGGTACTGCCGAGAGCGCGCACACAGGGCGTGCGCGCTCATTGGCTGAGCGACGCCCCGCACGGAATCCATCGCACTACCGGTTGCGAGGCAAAGGGCGAGGTTAAATATAGCGGAGAGGGCGGCAGTACTGCGATCAGTTCGAGAAACACTACAACAACAGCAAGCAGCGAGTCTGCGATCAGTTCGAGAAACACCACAACACCAGCAACAGCAAGCAGCGAATCTACAAGCAAACTACAGTCAAGAACGTTATTAAGAAACCACATTGTTACTACGAACTACTGTAACTTTGTAAGAAACAAGAATAAAGCAAGCGCTATTAATTTAGCACACATTAAAATATTGTGAACGTCTTTTTATTCACAATACTAATAATTTTTTTTATACCGGCATCTCTTACATACGAGATACTGTTTTCCTGCAGTACACGTTTGCGTTCTTCTAAAGCAAAGAAATTTTATCCTAAACAAAAATAGTTAAAACTCGCCATAATAAGCAAATATAACATTAATTTTTGCGTTATGTTTAAGTACCCTCGGCTACTATTCTTTAACTACATTTCTCCACCGACATAATTTGTTTCGAGAATGTTAAAATAGATTAGAGAGTTTGTGAAGTGTGATGTCAGCTAATATAATCTCATCTCAACTTTTTGCTAGCAGCTAATAAATGCTCTTCCCAGTACCTCTTGAGGGTACAGAGGATACAGGAAGGGTAGGTCCACTGGGCAAGAGGGGAAGAAATATTTATTCCCTACCACCGTCGGACTGAATATCGTTAAAAAGTAAGAGGAAGAAAACCTCTTCAAATGATTACTGACGACGAAGGAATAAAACCTCGTTAAAAAATTACTAGCGGATATTTTAAAATTACCTAACAAAGGTCAGACACATGGCCACCTTTTAAATTCTAAATAGACTTAGGTTTCAAGACAAATGAGAATTAATAATAGGAAAATTTTTTTCCTCATTGAAATGGCCCGATTAGGTACCTTTTTTCCGCCATGGTGCTGTGCACTCCTTGCATTCCAGCCACAGCCATGACCCCGGCCGTGGTTATAATAAATATAGCATCAATACAACTTCCTGAACTTTAATCCCACCCATTCAGTCCCGGAAGCTATTACCGAGTATGGCAAGCTTCATAGCCCTTTGTCCGACGCTCACTCTATGCAACGGTCTCGTTGGTGAGCGAACAAGTCTCGGAACCATAGGTAATAGTAGTATAATGGGTAGTATACAGTTTGTTTACAAATCATAGATTTATAATATTGCATTAACCTAGTTGATCATTATGTGGATCATGATCATTAAAATTGGCCGTAATTGATTTATTATTATCGTTCAGCAATAAAATGTTTGAATGAGCTATGATGTAAATTATAGACCATTCGCCAAATAACCTTTATATATAATTATACGCATTTTCCTGTTATAAAATAATAACTTTTCAGACGTATGCACGTGGTTTTTTTGTGGAATTCCTCAAGGATCTATGCTTTCGCCCACTCTGTTACTTGTGCATATCAATGATATGTCATCTCTAGGCCATACTCATTGATATGCAAATTACAGCACCATTCATGGGTGCTATTGAAGCAAGCCTTCGTGTGGTCAAGAATAAACAGAAAAGACACGGGAAATTGTCATTGAACTTAACCAATCGTTGCACCGAATATCTACATGGTGAGCAAGTAACAATCAAACTACTCTACTAGTTCAATGCCAAGAAAATTCAGTTGTGTTCGCTTTAAAAAAAATCCTCATTGTTTCCCCTCCCTACTCTTCAGAATGTCTCGCTAGCAATGCGTGACAGCCTCAAGGTCCTAGGTGTGGATATTCGCATCGGCTTCAATTCCAGGGATTACATCGGAAGTGTCATCTCTCCTATATCTCGGAGACTCGAACTCCTGAACAGGGTACGATGGTTTGTACTTTCTGTATCTTCTTTACAAGGCTCAAGTTCGGCAGTATATGGAATGCAGAGTATTGTCTTAATACTCTCCGTTTTCCATAGGCGATGTATTACCTACAAAGCGGAGTATTTATTGTATTGCTTTGAAGCCAGTTGAAAAAACTTTACAATAAATAACATTTAAACTTCACAAAAAATTTGCCAAATAAACTTTACCAAATAAATAAAGCGAATAGTCGTGCTCAATTTGGCTTGTTTATTTGAGGAAAATTCCTTTTTTACTTCGCCCTTTTTGCAGTGGGTTAAAGCAAATATAAAATCGATAAAATAAAAAGACCGCACTTGTAAAACAGTAGGAAATTTTAAATATAATTTTTTAAATTCTATAGAATTCCCTTTTTCAATATCGGATCAGACATGAACTTTTGTTTCTTGAGTTTATTTGTTTTGTTAAACGGATAACTAACGAACTTCAAAAAAAGAGGGGATTCTCAACTGGAATGTATATTTTTTATGAATGTTCACCCTTAACTTCTGTGTTAGTACCGATTTAATTGAAATTGGACCTTCGACTTCAAAGATACATCAGAGAACTCCTCAAAATCATTGATATTGGTTTTCTTTTTTTCTTTTTTAATTGTCTTGTAAAATATACTAGCGGTCGCCCAATGGTCGAAATTCGAACAACGACTTTTTGATTATAGACTATTATTTGTTTTACATTTGCAGTGAGAATGTAATCGAGGAATAATATAATAGGTTATCACTTGCTGTCACTTTTCACTGAATGCCAATGTTAATGTTTTGGTGGTCTATAATAAGTTCAACGACGGCGGTCGGGGTAATATTGGCAGAAAATATTATTTAATTTACTTTAATGTATTAGTAACATATAATAGACATAAATTTTACTTTACATAACTCCTTCTCCATATAAAATTTAACCATTTTAAAATAACACAGTCCTCCGTGTGCGCATGAAGCTTAAAAAAGTCCAAGAAAAACCTATGAAAGTATCACAATTCAATAGACTCAATTTATGAAGTAAAAAATGTATTTCGCCTAAAATTGTATCCATAAAACGGTAACATCTTTTGTGGAAAATTTATCTTTATTTGTACAGTGACAAAAGTAAAGGCCAAATAATAAAAAGTATGAACGTCATCTTAATTATTAATCGTTCGTCGACCAATGCGAACTGAACTAAGTACAAACAATAAAAGTGAATACATTACACCGCAGTTACAGCACTTTTGGAGAAAACAATATGTTTAAAAAATCAAAGTTGATTACATAATCATATCAGTTTATTAATGAAAAGCCTAAAAACATACATATCTGCAATAAAAAAACAATGGTTCATTTATTTAATTTTCCCTTAGGAAAATTGAGATATTTTGTTTGATCACATGATTGTAAATGCAAATCAGAAAACGTGACGTCATTGTACAATATTTACATAGACAGCTGTGTGTTATTATTATTAGGTTATCATGTGATGTGATAATTAGTGGCCCTAAAATTATTACTAAGTGTAGAAATAATGATTTTATAATTATATAGATGCTGAATTGCTGAAGAAATTTCATAAGGTTTGACTATTTGATATTGCGAATTTTAACCTGACCAGTGCCATTGAACTTAGACCCCCACCCCCAAATATTGACATTGTCACTCAATGAAAAGTAACAGCAAGTGATTTAATATTCATTGTTTATGTTCATACTGTAAATGTCAAACAGAAAATAGTCTATGGTTAAAAAGTCGTTGGTCGAATTTCGATCATTGGGCGACCGCTAGTATTTATAGATATGTGAACGATCCGCACATCTCAGCAAGAATGTCCTTTGCGGGCTTTTTATTCTAACTTACTTTACTGTTGACCAGGAGACCTTGACAGCAAAAGGCATTCAGGCGAGTAAACTTGTTCGCCGTGTTGCCATTACGAAATATTAAGTATAACTTACTTCACTTATTTAAATAACATTCAGCACAACCCTTGCATTAAATTATTGTTTCCATATTATTACAACTGAAAAATCGAGTTAAAGCCTGTTAAAAAAATGTATTCGTAATTTTTTTAATGTATTCTTCTCAGCAACCCCTTTCATTTGATACCCATATCATTGGGGTGCATAAAAAATAACTGGCTTGCCATCTTTGGGAGTCCGCCATATTGGATATAGAATGACGTATCTTAGATAACCATGCATTGCCCAAACTAAACGTATGCAAAATATCAGCTCAATGGGCTCGGGATAACTGTTTTAAAATTCAGTTGCAAAATTTAACCCATACTAAGAAGGCAAGTAGTTAAATAAAAGTTTGGAATAAGTGCATATAACGTAAATAGCTTTAAAGATAGTAATTAATTAAGTCCAACAAGAGTAAATGTGGTAATGAAGGCTATAAATTTTTCATTGAGCGTGTACAACATATTTTTAGACGAGTGGCGGTCACCTGGGACCTTGGCGGTGGATGCCAGCCCGACCGGATATTTATAGCTAACGGTCGCTTCAAAAATTGTAATAGGTAAATAATGATTTTACGCGTCAATCGTAAAAGCATTGTAATGTCCTTTATTGTTTTTAAAGTGGACTATATCTTACGAAAAGTAATATCTTTTTTATTCTCTGACCACTCACAATAAAATAAAAAATACGGGCTTCTAATTCAGTGTAACCACATTGCAGCGAATTTAAAAAAATGTTTAAGTAACGAACCTTTCACTTTTTTTACATCTTTATTATCAAATATTTTGGGCAATTACAGAATCCACATTTTTGGATATTTTTTTTATTTTTTTCAATGATTTTGTGGAGTTCCCTCGTGTATCTTCGAAGTCAAATGTCTAATGACAATGAAATTAAAATGGTATCACCCTTGAGGTACTCCCTTTCTAATGAAAAAAGAATCATCTTTTTTTATCTAAATCGGTTCATAAAAAAGAAGTTATGTCTGAACATTTATAAAAAGAAAATGTACAATCGTGCCCATTACCTACCTACCTAAATACTCCTTTTTTGAAGTCGGTTAGACAGATTGGAAATCCATCGCCGTTCGTCGATGTCATACTGACCTGCAAGCCTTTTGGTAACTGCGTATACCTACACTGACTGATCCCGAAACGCGACAAACCAAAAGATAGCCCATGTTACGGTTTTATTACTGTGTGCATGGTACTCTCGACTAGGGATGGCAATTTATTTCGAAAATATCGATTCGAAATGAACCTGGATGAATCGATACAAAAATCGATCTTTTTCGATTCGCTTTTTGAGTTTGTATTTACAATACAAATATGTATACAAATCCTTATTACGGATAACAAAAAGGACACCATAATAATTGATCTTTTATCATTTTTAACTAATCAAAGTTGTTTTTACAACCATACTAAAGTATCAGATATAAAAAAAGAAAAAGTGAATGTTTATGTTTTTTTATGTTATGTTAGTTATGTTTTTTGAGTGTATGTATGTCTATTTCTTTGGCCCGCCCTGTAGCCTAAACGGCTTGATGGGTTAGAGGTGTTGTTAAATTTGTCTTAATTGTGGGAGTGACATAGGCTTTATAATATTTAAGTAAAGGCGTCTGGAATTACAATAAAAAGCAAAAAAAAATATTGTCAAGAGTTGTTGTTGCAGTCGGGTTTTTTGTTTCATTTTTAATAATTTAGATTGTTGAGTTTTTTTTTCAATTTTCTAGGTTGAAATATCAATTGTCTGGATCGGTTCAGTGCCATGTATCGATTTGAAAAATTTGTCTTTTGGCCCAAAAGATCGATTCTTCAATTAATCGATCTCAGATCGTCATCCCTAATCTTAACCCAGTAGAATTCAGATGCTATACATTCCCGCTTGATTATTGGATATAGTAGTTGATCCCGGAACGCGACACGCCTACGCATACCACTATGGCGGGTGTTAGTTACACTTGGTGTATGGCGGTTGTGATCCAGTCGGACACATCTAACATGTCCTACCACCCAGCAACACCAATTGTATTAAATATACAAGTGTATTATCAAATTAATATAATGTAGCGTAGTTTACTTTACATTTGTCACCATTAAACTACAATTTACATGCTAAATAAACACATGTTCACAATAATTTAGAGAGTTTATGTTCTGAGCTTCTGAGCACGTCAATAGATAGAGCCAGTTAGCACACTTACTGTGATTTATCGGTACGAAATGAATAAATCTCGATACCCAAAAAATAATATATATTACAGCATCACGTATTAAAAGGTAGTAAGGAAGTCATTAAAAAAATTGTCTTAGGGCCTCGCACAGTATAGGGTTCCGTAGTTGCCTATCACAATAGATACAGGGGACTACATAGTCACTTAAGTAAGATATCGAGTTACTTCCTCTTCTTTTCGATAATATTATCATTATCTATATTATATATAAATACTCGTATAAATTAAACGAACAGCGTTGATAAATTAATCATCTGAGAACAGTTGGAACGATGTGGCAATTTTTTAAATGTTGTTATTAGTCCGAATAGAATTTTTGCTATGATGATATATTGTTACCTTTAGGCCATGCTCATCGCAAAGCAGATGACAACTCCACCCATTACCTACAGCAAGCCTTCATGCGGTCGGGGAGACACAGTAAAGAGACTGGAGGAACATGTTATTGAACTTAACCAGTCCTTGCACCGTGTGTCTACAAGGGGAGCAAGTAACTCAGCATATGCAGCTCAAGCAGTAACAATGCCAAGAAAACTCAGATACGTGCGTTTTCTTCAAAGAAATCTCCGTTTTCTCCTCTCCCCACTCCTTAGAATGTCTCGCTAGCAAAGCATGGCAGTCTCAATATCCTAGTTGTGGATATTCGCAGCGACCTCAATCCGAAGGATTTTATCGGGAGTGTCATCTCTACTACACCTCGGAGACTCGGAATCCTGAATAAGGTGCGATGGTTTTTCACACCCGGTCAATTGTATCTTCTTTACAAGGCACAAGTGCGGCCCTGTATGGAATACTTTTCGCATCTCTGGGATGAATTCGCAAAATACCTCCTCGATGCTCTGGACACGTTGGAGAGACGGGCTGTTCGCATTGTTAATGATGCAGACATTACCAAATACATAGATCCGCTTAAGCTGCGCAGGAGCATCGCCTCGCTGAGCGTGTTCTATAGTCTGTATCATAGTGAGTGTTCAATCTAATACCTTACTCTCCCTTCCACAACAGAACCAAACGAACTGGGCTTCGGAGTCGCAGTTTTACGGTAACCTCCATCTCGGCACGAATTAAAAAGTTCTCTATGACTTATCTTTGTCTTACTGTGACGCTGTGGAACCTTCTCGTAGCCAATGTGTTCCCTCCTTTTTACGACATCGGGTCCTGGCAGCGATGAATTTAGATCTCTCAGCGGTCGCCGTTGTGTTTGGATTTTGCTGTGCTTACCATCAGGGACAGAGCGGTCAATGCACCGAGCCATTATAAAAAAAAAGATTGAAAAGATTCCTGGAAAAGTGGGAATTTTTTTTAAAGTTGAAATTCGTTTTTTATTTAAAAAATTATGAACATAAGATCTCTTTCTCCTCAAGAATTATCTTCTGTTATGTTTATTGAGATCCTGGAAAAGTTAAAAAAAAATGAGATAAGTAGCGCTGTGGTCGAGTTATTAACTACTGGAAAATGTAGAACAACGTCTACCGGGCCAGCTATAATAGTTACTTAATGTATTCGAATAATAACATTTTACACAACAATTAATAATCATAGAATAAACAATAAGGTTCATAAATTATTTAAATAAATTACACGCCAAGTTTTTTAAACAGCTAGTTTTTTTACGAAGAATACATGGATAGCCAGCATTACTATTACATGCACTATTGTTTACAATAAATTACTATTATAAACTAAGTGAAATTGATCAAAGGAAGTAAGGTTTCTTGAAAATTGAAAAATGTAAAATGCAAAATAATAAATTACATATTAAATAAGCACATCGAACTGTGACTGTCAATTCTTTATAAAAAATTGCTCATTTAAACTGAGTTCGAATACAAAGCAAAGATTTAGAAACGTAAACAAATCTAAATTCCAATACGGAGGCTCCTGTTAGGTACCTACCTACGTAAGTTTTGCTCACAGACTGAATGACGACACAAATTCAGCTTATTTACGTGTTTTTCTAACATGGTGATCAACGCTTATAAATTGAATATATTTTAATACTTATATTCTATAATATGCACTTTATACTGATTGTTATCTACTAACGGTGCCCCGCAGCTCCGCATGGGTTTATTTTGCAATAATTATTTTCATCTCGTAATTTAATTTTTACTAATATTATTAACAATTCTTATAACTTATCAGTTGAGGTATGAAATATACCTCTCGTCTACTAAATTTCATCTAAACCCTTGAGATTTTTTTACAATTTCTAAAAGTAGATTTATTCATAGTTTTGATGGCGTATCAACTGTAGAATGACATATTATACTCTCCGTATACAACATTTCATCTAAATCGGTTGATAATTAATACAAAATATTTTTTTTGTAATTCCTAAAAGTACTAGTTTATATTACATTTGCCCGTTTATTTATAAAGTTAACATTTAAAGTAAGAATTTTACAAAACGATTCAGTTTTAATTACAATGTCACATACATGTCCATAATTAAAAAGACGACATTCATAATTCCACCATCAAACGACGCGTCGTAAAGAAAAAATATGGCTGAACACTTGTGCTAAAATAAAATGGACAACAAGAGAAAATAAATTAAAAAGTAAGATAAACTATACAAATATATTTCTGAAAGTAATTGCTAGATAAAAAATTGTGTGCTATAAATATGAAAGCATTACTACCACACTGACTCACTGCATTATTTTTCTTTGTAATATTAAACCAGATTGAAATATGCTGCTGTTTTCTAAACTTATACACAGTTCAATCTTACCTTCCGCACCGTACCGGCTACACACACTAAGGTCTACCGGAGAGGTTTACCTGTGTAGTAGCGGTGGGCGATTATAAGATAAACTAATGTAATCATTTGATTATGAAGATAACTCGAGATATCTCGATTATAGCCATTGGTAAATACTAATACTAGGTTACTAATTTCATAGGAAGCCGCTCAGAATTTGGCTTTGTACCCGATTAATGGTAATAGGTTCGCCCCATGTTACATGGGACCTAAAAACACCCGGCGAACTATGGGTGTACATTAGTACACTTCTGCCTAACCCTTTGGAGATACAGGCGTTATATTATTTACTTTATTTTTATGAACCATCATTGTTTTTCCAGAGAATAATAACGCTTTATAGTAGGTAAGTATATTTAGTGTAATTTAATAAAAATCATAATTACGCAAAAACACCAAATAACGCCATGTATCGTAGAAATCTAGATAGAATAGATATTCTTACTTATTTATACATTTAAAAATAACATTAAAATCTATCTAAAACAATTTTAAAATAATCATAAAAGGCCAGCCTTCAATTTTTAATATACGTGCTTAGAGAAAATATTCTTAAGTGTGTCACTAAATATCAAATCAATTTCGTGACAATTTAAACTAAGCCGTACAGCGCCATCTATGTATACTGTTGGAAAATAGAAAATACTTATGTATCCATTTATTGATTTTACTAAAAAATATGTCAATATAAAATAATGTGACAATTTTTACTTTATTTCAGTAATTATTTTAAATATATTACAGAGTTACATACGTATACATTCCTTTTTATAATATGTACAAAGCCTAATCGCAATTTATAGATCTTACAAATGTCCGTACGTACAAAAATGCATTCAAAATGTACCTTCAGACTATATGTAACAATCATTCTAAATTTCATTAAATTCGGTTCAGTAGTTTTTGCTTGATTGGCGTTCAAACATACCGACAGACAAAAATTTCAAAATCTGTCGAAATGTGTTCTGTCCATGATTCTAAGCTCCGGGGTGTTTTTTCTCTAATATCTTCAATGTACATATTTCGGCTCTTTACTTTTTTATTATAAGATATTTTAAAATGTTATTATAATTGGAAATTACAATAATTTGAAAAGTTTGTAGTGATTTTAACTTTCGTAAATTGTAACAAACATTTATGTTATTCTCATTAAGTGAACTGTGTTCTTTTGAGTCGTAAAATTTCTTTAAATCGATAAAAAGTGAGAAAGGGAATTTAAAATAAGTAATTTTATTTTTCGCGTTACAAGCCTATAAAATTGTTGATATATTGAATAAAAGCTTGCATTTAAAAAGTTTTGTTATTAATATTTTTTACTATCTATTAAAAAAATCCTTGTTTATTTATTTTCTCTTTCTGAAATTGTTTTCACGCACTTAAAATATTATAGAATCCAAACGATTATCAAAACAATTACTTACCACTAACGGGATTAAACAACTCATTTCTTAGTTTTAATCCTATCGATCTATGTATTTAATATTAATATGATCTAATATTTTTTAACTTATTTCTGGACACAAACAATAAAATCCTGTAGATAGAACATTGGAAAATTATTTTTGTTGTCAACAATATACAGTTCATTTGAATGGAATTGGTACCATAAATATATTATTCAATGCTCTATTTCAGCGAATCATAAAGTGGGTTCCGTGAAAAAGTCACCAGGGTTCTGAGAAACAATTAAATTCGTAACTGAATCTATAAATTATTTTCGCTACCGAGTAATTCCATTTGAAATATCGCAATAATTCTAATTAAGGTTTTTAATTCTTATTTTAAAATGCAGTCTTTATTTTGTTATTAGAAGGGTCTCATAAAATTTAAAAAAATGTTTAGTGTCTGTCGATTCAAAAGTTTAAGAAATGCTGCTCAAGCTAGCTAAATAGTATCTTCCAAGCAGGTAACCTAATATTATTATAGGCCTAAAAAAAGTATTATACATAATTTTAGACCCTCCCGCGTTTTTATCAGAGGTGCAGCTAGTGGAAATATTATGAAAGAAAGAAATAATATTTATTGTTACTCTATACTATTTCCATTTCTTTATTTTCTCGATGACAGTTCTAATTTGATAGTTGTAGTGTTGTGACCAAATAAGTAACGATATCGATTTGAATGAATATCGATATGAAATAAGTAGTGACGATTCATCAGATTTTGATTAAAATAAATAAATAAAGATTACCGGTCGTTATAATTATTTCGTTTCATTGTCAAGTACCTACCTATACCTAATTATTTTACAACAGCTTCGAAAATTTTGAAGAAGTTGGCATTATCAATAAAGAATTAAAACGTGTAACATCTTGTAATGAAATATAATATTAGTTAATAAATTTGTACAAAAGTATCCGGCAGTAGTTTAGTTTCTAAAATTTGGTAAAAAATATCGGCTCTGTTATCGTGTTACGTTTATCAATATAGCTCCATCCCTACCGTTCCTCCGACTCTGGTATAACCTTCTAAGTGAAGTTTTTGGCGGGATCTTGAAGTGACATGTTGTGGTTGTTATTTTTAATTCATTTACTTAGGTTTTTGACCCTATATTATGTAATATTGGTGGCGTTTTGCGTGATATAGTTTGGTTTTTGTGCATAAGTGAGGTGGATTATAAATATAAGCTGAAAGCATTAATTCCAATATCCCACAAAAACTTCCTAGAACGTTCTAACAAGGGAGCCACCATCTTGTTAGGATACTGAATCGTCATATCACTTGACAATATAATTCACTCGATAATGGCAGTAATGGTCTTCATTAAAGAGGACCGGTTGCCAAGTTAGGAAGAAGAAGAAGAACCTTCTACGTGTGTAAACGTCATATTTTTATATAATAATGCATACATAATGTAAAAAAGACGCTCGTTCAAGTTTTCACAGGGGCTGTAATCGAGAAAATAAAGAAATGGAAATGGTATAAAAAGCACAAACAAAAAGCAAAAACATAAAAAAATAAATCATAATAAACATAAAATCTAATCTAAACATATAATAAAAACGTAACTGATCGATGTCTGTACATAGAAGATATATGAGAAAAACTATTATTGGGGGTCTCTATCAACGCAGGAGAACCCAAAACAATGATTGTTAGAATTTTTGTGTTTGTCTGTTTGACAACGTTTGTGCGCGCTAATCTCAGAAACGGCTTAACTGATTTGGAAACGGTTTCAACTAATATATTTTGGAAAGGTTTACTTAACATTTAGTGTGATTTTACTTCAATGAGTTCATAAATAAAAAAGTTATATCAATTTTAAAAATCACGTCGAACATTTGTTCGATAAAAATGCTATAAAATAGCTCTTCAGTTGTATTGGCTGAAACTTTGAAACTGGTTTGTAAAATGATGATTATTGAAAGTTGACATAAAGTTAAAAATGTACAGTTTCAGAGAATTTGGAACTTTCCAATATGAGTTGACCACACATCTATATAATAAATCATATTAATAAGTGGTCACCCTAGGTTGGATATAATTACGCAAGCAAGTCGAGTGCCGCATCGCTGCTAGGCAATTCATTCTGAAAAAGATCGATTCGAATCTAACTCTGATGTATCGATTCACAATAAATCGAGGTCTAAAAGGCCGATCTCTCCAAAAAATTGACCGTCTTTTATTCACTTTTCAGATTTGTGTTAACAATATAAAAATCCCTATTATAGAAAACAAAAAGGACACCACAACAATCGATCTTTTGCTATTTTTACCATGCTTAAGTATCAGTTAAAGATAAACAAAGAAAGGTGTAGAGAGAGAGAGAGAGAGAATTAATTTCAAAAATTTATTATTATAAACTGTTGTCGTTATTCTGCTATTGGGTAATTTACTGACACTATAGAGAACGACATCATAATGAAATGAATAATCCATACTAATATTATTATAAAGGTGAAAGTAACTCTGTCTGTCCTGTCTGTTGCATTTCACGCCCTGAAATAGACGATGAAGGTTTGAACGAAGAACGCATCAAACCAAATTTGATGAATTTTGATATAGAGATATATTGGACCTTAAAGAAAGACATTGGCTTACCTTATGACGTGAAAATAAAACTTTAAGAGGTGAAATAGGGGATGAAAGATTGTATGAAGAACAAACTATTTATAAATTTAGGGATATGAAAATTCATATTTATGCTTTTAGGAAGAAATAACAGTGTTTCGCGTTTTAAAAAATAAGGGTGATTTACAATACACATAGACTGCAACCCTTGATACTAAGAAAAATGTTCCTGAGACATAAGCTTACATTATACAAGACATATGTCCGTCCTATCATGACATATAAGCTGCGCTACATTTGCTCATACGTCAAAGATCAACATTAATAAATTCCAACTCCTCTAAACCCGATTCTTACGTAAAATTAAAAAAGCCCCTTGGTACGTTGGTCGAATCGTAAATTGAATATCTTACGCGATCGTACTTCGACACTGCTTCGAATCACGTGAATCTGTTGGTGAAAGCTGCCGCGACTTAAACTCCAAAACCGAACATCCCCCGCGAACAACTCCGGCCGCGAATATTTATATATAAACATGGATGATATACATCCTCACTGATTAATGGCAAGTTTGTTCTATTAACAAGAATTGTTGTGTCACTAAAAACCAAATCCAAAATGTTGCCACTAGCATTATTGATAGTGTTATACTGTTCAAGTCCTGCCATGTTGCATGATTCAATAAGATTTCTGGTGGCGCATTGCAAATCTGCAAGACCTCGCTTGAGTATTATAGGGCCCTCAACATCCAATTTATATTGGCGAGATTGAAATCGCCAGCAATTATATAGTGGTCATTAGGACACTCAATGAAAATATTTGTTAGTTTAATAGTAACAGCCTCTAGTCTAACAGTTTGGAGAGAATCAGGTGGGATGTATATCACTCCCAAATGTAAATTCTTTTTGTCACATACCTTAAGAGATTGGCTTGGTATTGTAATCCAAACACACTCAACACCAGGGCACAGTCCAATCGGGTCTTTCCTGAGCGTGAAGAGAATTAATTGCACATATCATGACTCCTCCTCCAATTTTCTTGGCGGAAGTGGCTTTACTACGATCGCAACGATAAACTGTATATCTCTTATAACAAAGTTCACCTTCATAGAAACCTTCTGTCAACCAAGTTTCCGAAACAAGATAAATATCAATATCATTTTGTAGAATACTAAGACGAAATTCCCTTGTTTTAGTTCTTATTCCTCGTACATTCTGGTACACAAGACTTAGAGGTTTAATCACCATAGCGATTAGTTTGAAATTTCAAAACCAATATAGTTGAACTGATTCTTATTATGCCTAAATTGTGTGGGGACTGAAACCATAACTTTCTATAAAGTATTTGTTTAGGTTTTTTATCATAGACTGATCCTGATATAAAACTGTATGAACGTTTCAATGAAACATTGTCGCCTATCCGGTTTGTTATATTAGTGTAGTTTTTTAGAATTGCAAGGTTAAATTCAGAAATATGTGTTATTTATGAGTGTGTGATTGAAAGTGTGTATATTTTATTTGATAATGCGTGTGTCTTTGTTCTATATTGTGCAAAAATTATCATATCTAAATTTACGAGGCATTTATATTGATATATTGCGTATAGTTGTGTTCGCCAGCATAAGACGTTAATTCTTAATAAATACTTAACACAGTATAAACTAAAATAAACATTTATCATGTACAAACATTTCAGTGTTTTTATACAAACTTAGAAGCGATTTTTTATCATAGAGTTCCTTAAATAATCTTTATTAAGTCTTTTTGTTAGTTTATTGTTAGAACAGGAGACAATTCGTTTTTCCTTAAAAAAATACAACAATTCCTAACCCACACAAACTTATACGCATATTCTTTAGCCCGTGCTTTAGCCATACTTAATGTATGTTTATTTTCTGGAGTAAGATGTTCATTGATAAAAAAGTATTTAGGTGATCCCGGTATCCCAATATCTGCTGTAGTAATTCCTTTTTTCCTTCGAACACCAGAGATTATGTTATCTTTAATACCCCTTTCCTTGAACTTTACTACAACAGGTGTTGGTTTGTCAATTCTTTTCAAGAATGGCTGTACACGGTGAGTAAACTCTATCTGATCGGGTTTCAAATCTACACCAGCGTACATTGCAATTTTCATTACAGTGTCAGTGAGAGACTCTGTTGACGTTTGAGGCAAACCCACTATTGTAATGTTAGATAAATATATGAAATTAAATAATTAATAATATTAAAGTTAGGAAGAAGAAGAAGAACCTTCTACGTGTGTAAACGTTATATTTATTTTTAACGTAATTTTTTTTTTAAATGGTATAAAAAGCACAAACAAAAAGCAAAAACATAAAAAAAGAAATCATAATAAACATAAAATATTAAAAATAAAACTATTTGACAACAACATTTGGCATCAGCATAAGTCACTGAAATGAAATAAATAAAAAAAGATTAAGAATCATGAATGAAAGTTTTTTTAAATTATTTTATAGTAGCACGAAAAAGGTGCGGCTAAGGTAAGGCCTAAAGTGCCTGATAGTAAACAAAGCACAATCAAAACCAACGGCGACCTCCGAAAGATTAGCAATCCATCGCTGGTTGCGGCTGTCATGCAAGCCTATCGGCAGTCTTATGTCAGTCGGATATCTTTATCGCCATCAGCATCGTGATGGAAAAAAAGTATGCCACTATAGTAAATGTTACGCCCGGTAGGATGTATGTTAGCCCAGCCAAGTCAGCCCAGCCAACTAACTACCAAAACTCACACTAGAATCTCTGATCACGGTACTGAGTGTAACCATGTGTGCGATACACTTAAAAAAATGACCGAGAGTAATAAACCAATAAAACCGTTTTTAACTCACGTTAGTGTTAATGTAATTTGAATAAACGTTTTCTAAAGAATTCCGTAGAGAGTTGCTACTCGTTTAGATCAACATTAATAAATTCCAACTCCTCTAAACCCGATTCTTACGTAAAATTAAAAAAGCCCCTTGGTACGTTGGTCGAATCGTAAATTGAATATCTTACGCGATCGTACTTCGACACTGCTTCGAATCACGTGAATCTGTTGGTGAAAGCTGCCGCGACTTAAACTCCAAAACCGAACATCCCCCGCGAACAACTCCGGCCGCGAATATCTTCACCGATCCCGTTTATAAGATCGAGGAAATAAACAAATACTACTCCACCGTCTCTCCAAACAAAGCGTGCTCGCGCCCATGTCCGCGAAACCACCGTTCCCTCCACAGGGGATGGGCGGCTAATTTCGCTCCCGCAAACCCGTCACGTCCTCCCTCTCTTACGTCAACTCAAGCCTAGGTCCGTTCCCTCGGTGTAGGACCCTTGAGTCATGCAGCCGCTCGCGCGATACTGGTGACACTGCACTTGCAATCACGTAGCTACCAACACACATCATTACACACAATATGTACATACATACGTGCACACCACATAAGTACATAGATCCTGTACGGGACCTTTTTTTCTTCTTTTTTTACGATAGTTACTTTCGATCATGTTTCCAGGATACTAAATACATATACACATGTTCATTCCTTTCTCCTAGAAGCAGAGACATGTTATATGTATGTGTTAGTTTAGCTCAAATTTTCTACAGATAGGGAATTAGTCAGTTCGCGACCTTTTCACAATCGCGGTAACAGCCCAAGCCGACGTCCGGCCACTTCGGCACCTTTGTGCGCATGTTGCTCACGCTTTCGCGGCTGAATGCCTTAAGCGTTCGCCCCCAAGCCTGGTGAAGCTGTCAAAGCCATCAGTGGCTCTATTTCTTTAGGGCCCCTTAGGCTAACAGTATAGTCACTGAGAAAGAAAAAAAACAACTATAATTTTCTTTTGTTTTATCGTGTTCAGAGATTAGTCAGTGTATATACAGTAATATAGCGGGGTGGTAGGGATCGCGGCCACCATACATAGTGTTAAACACATGTATGATTTTCTTTTGGTTTGTCGTGTTCCGAGGTCAGTCCGTGTATATCTTTACTATTAAAAATTTAGTATAGCGGACGAGTTTTTTTTATTTGTTTGTTTAAACATGGTAATCTCTGGACAACGGGTAGCAGTCGGATTCGAAAAATTCTTTTTGTATATGATAGCCAGATTCACGAAGAATAGTATAGGCTATCTGAAACTAAGCTAAACCTCTCAGCTAGCCTTAAATATTGATTTTTGTTTAAGTAAGTCGAAGTGAAATGTTCCCGAATTGCTTTATCCGCATGCGCTGGCGTAATGGTTAGTGATACGTAAATATAATATACTACAATAAGATTGTTCTTTAGTATATCTAACAAGAGTCTCCGGTAACATATGCCTATTTCTTAATAGCATAAGCCACAATATGGTATTTTGCGTGTTTTTATGTTGAAGATTAAAAATTGATTTTGAGCTTTATTTTTAGGCTTATTATATTAATCCTTACGAACCAAAGTTATTTCATCATAAAGACAATTAAAATTTTTCTTTTTATAGTATGTAATTAGGACACATAGTTTAGGAGAAAATGAAAAATTAAAATACATAATTTGTACTTGCGAGAAGTGATAACAATTATGATTACACGGGTCCGTCGCGTTGGCGGCGCGGTATTTGTTGGATAAAAACTCGGGGGAAACCGAGGGGCACAGCTAGTATTAAAAATAAAACGAATTGACAACAACATTTGGCATCAGCATAAGTCACTGAAATTAAATAAATAAAAAAATATTAAGAATCATGAATGAAAGTTTTTTTTAAATTATTTTATAGTAGCACGAAAAAGGTGCGGCTAAGGTAAGGCCTAAGGTGCCTGATAGTAAACAAAGTACAATCAAATCCATCGCTGGTTGCGGCTGTCACGCAAGTCTATCGGCAGTCTTATGTCAGTCGGATATCTTTATCGCCATCAGCATTGTGATGGAAAAAAAAGTATTCCACTATAGTAAATGTTACGTCCGGTATGATGTATGTTAGCCCAGCCAAGTCAGCCCAGCGAACTAACTACCAAAACTCACACTAGAATCTCTGATCACGGTACTGAGTGTAACCATGTGTGCGATACACTTAAAAGAGTGACCGAGAGTAATAAACCAATAAAACCATTTTTAACTTACGTTAGTGGTAATGTAATTTGAATAAATGTTTTCTAAAGAATTCTGTAGTGAGTTGCTACTCGTTTTTCTATCCTAACGAACATTGAAGTGCATCCATATATTCTTACCTTATTACGGTATTTTATATTGAATGATAAATGTGTCTCGAAAATAATCTGTACTGTTGTTATAATAATAAATATCTTGGCGATCGAGCTTTGCCCAGTATCTTTAAAAAAAATAAAACACTCATATAGGTCAACTTGGAATTTAAAACATTATATAAATACAAAGTTTCATCGAAATCGTTGGAGCTGTTCCCGAGAAACCAATTACATTATAGTATACAATAATTGCTAACTTAATGATATTAGATGGATAACAATTTACATTTTTTCATCGTCTCGGGGTTTGATTTTTGGAAAATCATAGTATAATATCTGTCACTGTAATATTTCAAACTATACTATTGACCAGGTGATCGTAATATTGACCTAGTGTTCGTACTATTGACTGGTTACTATAGGCTACCTATTGACTGAACGCTCTTAAAAGGCGGCTGAAGGCTAGGACAGAAGGAGATTCTTGCTACAACCGTTGGACCACATCGCTCATGTATTCTTTATACTTATTTCAATCAACACAGCCAAGGATAATAAATTATTCATCTCATATTCACACCGACCTACGTAGCCAAATTCTGGAACATATCCACCCTCAACTCTCCGTAATATCATGTTTTATTTATTATGTTCAAATATTAAATACCATTTTCCAGGGCACTAAATTAAAAATGAAGTTTTCTCCACGAATTTATGAAACTCTTTCATGTTTTATTTTTGTGAAACATCCATATTTCTTCAATTTTTAACTAAAAATTGAAGTACCGTTCTGTATAACTCCAACATTAAAGTACAAACGGAATTTCTATACGAAACCAACTCTTTTAATCTTTTAAAGGTTGATATCCAATACTAACGATGATCATTTATTATCATTTGTATCAAAAATACAATTTAAAAAAAAACATTTGTATCAAAAATACAATTTAAAAAATCATTTGTATCAAAAATACAATTTAAAAAAACTCTTAAATGGTATGAATAATTTTTACAGCCCCACATAATAAATATGAAATTTCGTATATTATACGGTATCTTTTAGCAAGGCCAATGTAAATTTGATATATGGGATATTTTAGCCATCAAACACACTAAAAAGGTAACTTCGTGAAATCCTTTGATGATAGATGTGTTTTTTAAATTGACTCGGCACATTGACTGCACTGCCACTGATGGTAAGCACGATCATCGAGAAATCTAAATCCATCGGCGGCCACCACTGTCATGCTGGCCTGCATAAATATCTCTTCACGATACGCTTATAGGACCCGATGTCGTGAAAAGGAGGGAACACACTAGCCGGGAGAAGATTCCACAGCTTCACGGTACGACAAAGATAAGTCATATAGAACTTTTTAGTTCATGCCGAGTTGGAGGTTACTCTAAAACTATGACTCCGAAGACCAGCGGATGTGGTTCTGTTATGGAAGGGAGAGGAGGTATTAGATTGAATAGCTCTAACTAATCTATAATCAGCTAATTCTCCAAAAAATAAAACAATGCAACCATAGCTCCACCAAAGTGGTTACCGTACTCATGTAAACACTAAAAATATTTCACACGAGCGAGAAGCACTTGCTCACATGCAAAACTATCTAATTTCGTACTCAAGGTGATCGTACATAATGTAATATCTGCATAATATTCAGATATTTTGGTCCGATACCGAGCTGTACAACCCGGGATTTACTGTGCATCCACAAAATATAATAGCTAACTCTGATATTCAACAGCACATGTTCAACAGACAAAGGTACAATATGTGTCTACCGGGTTTTAGTGCGAACATTTTCTAAGAAAGTTATTTGCATATAATGCTTGCACATCCGCCAAAATACATTTATCGTATACGTTAAGTTGTATTTTACCAACACGAACTATCGTTCTATCTTGAAGATGAAGATGTTTCCTTTATTACTACGTGTATGGTAGTCGCGTTCCCTACCAACCGCTTTTAATCTATCCATGTTTTAACATGAAACTATGAAATGATACAGTCTGTCTATTAAAAAATTACTGTGTTTGTGTCAGATTCGACACACGACTGGAGTTTGCTCATTATGTACTATTTTCTTTGAATATGCAATCGGTATAGAGGTGATTGATTGATTGACTAACTGACTGACACACGAAGCAAAAACGAGGTGGAGTATGCATTCTGGTCAAACGTGGTCTTAAATACAAACAAACTACTATTTGCAAAGAACTCTCTATAGATAAACATTTGGAGTGTTGTGCAATAGAGCTTGCATCTAATAACATGTATGTTATATGCATATATCGGACACCAGACTCAAATCCTGGTCTGTTCTTTAAAAATCTTAATGCTTTACATCATAATATTACTCACAAGGCTTCTGATAAACAGATAATCCTAGCTGGAGATCTAAACATAAACCCTCTACAAATAAAATAATATAGATGTCAGACATCCCTTAGATGTAACACAAGCTTACCATTTACACCTTCACATCAACGAACCGACCAGAAAAAAAACTTGCATATATCACTTGATAAATAACATTCCCTTTGCAAACGTCGAACTATTGCATCTTGATTTAACGGAATCATGACACAGCACAAATGCTTAAAATACCAATAGCTAATAAAGAAAAGTCACTTCTGGAGTATTACACCTTCAAGAGAGATTTTAATGTAGAAACATATTATAAAATTAAAAGAATGTCTATCAAGCTTACCTTTAAGGATATATATGAGGAAACTACTATTGATTCTGCATTTAATAGTTTTCATAGCACTTTAACTTTATTCTACAATTTATGTTTCCCTATAATCAGAGTTAAGGTTTCAAACAAGGTTCGTAAATTAAAATGGTTAACTAGAGGCTTAAGAATTAGTAGTAAATCCAAACAATCGCTGAGATATAAATATTATAAAGATAAATCCGTAGTGTCTAAAATAATGTATAAAGAAATACTCAAAACTTCTTCGAAATTGCATTGACCAATCTATTAAAAATCATAATTACAAGATAATGAATTACTCAAAAAATGTGTTCAAAACATCTTGGAAACTCATAAGAAAAGAATTAGAGGCAGTAAATATAACATAGAATTTATTTCTCGCGATAAAAAAGGGAAATTCCGATGATATAGTTGAAGCATTCAATGATTTTTTCGTGAACTCTATTAATGGTGAACTATCGACAAATAATACATTCGATAGAAAACTTTCTAACAGTATGTTCATAGGAGCCGTACGACTGTCAGGAAACACAAAGGATAATTATGTCTCTATAAAATACTGATGCTGTAGGGTATGATGAGATAGCAACAAAAATCCTGAAAGCCTGCTCTGCAGAAATTACTCCTATAATGATACACTTAATAAATTTGTCATTTTTTGAAGGCTGTTTTCCAAATTTACTTAAATTGTCCATAGTTAAGCCACTACACAAAAAGGGAGACAAAACTTACTTAAATAATTATAGACCTATCACACTAATACCAATTTAAGCTAAAATATTTGAATCTGCAATATACAAACGCCTGTCAAATTTCATTCAAAAATATAATATAATTGTACCTGAATAATATGGTTTTCAAGGTGGTAAATCACAACATTAGTTTGTTTCAATCTTGTTGCACATATATTGGAGGACCTAGATCTGGGTAAGCTAGTAACGGTAATCTATTTTGACATATTCAAAGGCATTTGACTGTGTGTCGCACAAGCTGTTGCTAGATAAACTGGAAAAATATGGTTATTCGTGGCCTCCAATTGAAATTGCTACAGATATATTTGAAAAATAGGCAGCAATGTGTAGCGCTAACAAATATAAATGCAAAAAAGAGGTTCAGTCATATAAATCTAGTTGTAGGAAAAATAATTTCGGAGTACCGAAGGCTAGTATCCTGGGCCCCCTACTGTTTTTATTACACATAAATGATCTTATTGACATTACTTCTAATCGTTATATACTATTTGCCGATGACATTTCCTTAATTATGACATGTAATAAATATTGTGACATTGATAAACTTAATAATGACATTAATAATACAACTGAATTAATTATAAAATGGCTTAATGAAAATAATCTGAGTGTCAATCTGACCAAAACAAATTATATGCAATTTAATATATACAGAAGAGTACATAAAGACATGCACATTTGCTACAGAGATACTGAGTTAACGGAGTTTGAAGAAGCAACATTTTTGGGCTTTAGAATGGATAGATACCTGAACTGGAAAGCCCACATTAGGAAAGGTATGTAGCAAAATTCTAAGTTTTGTTTTTGTGTTGTACAAATTAAGAAAAACTTGTACTCAAAAAACCGTATTGGTCAACATAACACGGATATGTTGCCTCCGTATTAAACTATGGCCTAATACTATGGGGAAACTCTGCAGATGTTCAGAGAGCCTTCATAGCACAGAAAAAATGTGTTAGGGCAGTTGGTGTTATATCCCCATGAGAGTCATACAGGCCCTTGTTTAAAAACCTACGTGTACTGACTTTGCCCTGCATGTATATACTGGAAGCAGCTAAATTTGTTAAGAAACACCCGAACTTGTGCAAAACAGCTACGGACATATTTCCCAGAAATACCAAGAATACTGACAGAATTGTCTTACCTAGAGCACCAAAAACGGCATTATACAATAAGAGCTGTTATGCTATGTGTGGACGTATATATATATTGCCGTCCCTTACGATGTTAGGGAACTGCCAGAAAAAAGTTTAGTCAAAAAATTAAAATTGTAGCTAATAGAAAAATCATATTATTCTGTATCAGACTTAATTAATAATAAGGCAGAATATTATACATATATATAGCTCTTCTAAGTGGGTATAATATGTAAAATTTTATATTTTTCATTTTAAGTATATTTTAAGAGAATCGATTTAATTAATTTAATATTTGTATGATATGTGACTAAATGTACCTGGACTCATATAATTATAGACCAAACACCGAAATGTAACCTGCATTTATGACAAATAAATAATAATAATTATTATTAGACAGATAAAATAAACAAAATAAAAGATGATGATGTTATACTTAAAAGGTGCGCACAGTACGTTGCGGAATAAAACGTAACGCTTTTTGTTAACGCTTTTATAAATTATAAAAGTATACCATAAAATTATCCTCGTAAATAAAAATTTCCATACCAGAGGTCTTATATAAAAATCGATTCTTAAAGAGTAAACACTAAAAAAGCGAACTCGGTTCTCACGGTGCCGTCAACGTTGGGCCAAAGCGTCGCCACACCAACAGCCGCCAACATTGGGTCCAACAACTGGTTAAATGGTTCACATCAAAAACAGAGCGTTACGTAATGGATCAAGCTTTGAATATTTAAGCTTGAATAAGACACAATACTTGACGGAATTTGATTAAAAATTGGTTAAGTCAAGTAGTTACGCTCCTATGTATAAATAATATAATATATATTTTCTAATATGTCTTATTAATTTATAATCCCTTCAATAAACTTAAATGATGAAATAAACATTAGTCATTATTTAATCGAACGCGAACTAATCATTCCGAATATAACCACCCACATAAATAAACCACCTAACTTTCAGGTAAGATTAGGTAGTTCGATGTGAATGTTGCAGTGACCAATAAATGAAATAAATATAAAAACACAAGTATTAATGTTTAACTGTACATCAAGCCGTTGAGTATGACGTATTAGAGCAGCTATTGGAAGTATATTAACGCAATGACGCGAACGTGACGCAAGAGGTTTACGTAACTTGTTACAATTGGCCAATTTTAATCTCTATCGTAAAGAATCTTCATTCTCAAGTGTCATTTGTTACAAATTGAATATTCTAGAGATACAATTCAAAAAAAATTCGCTATCATGTTGATTTTTTGAGATAATAAACACGTCTAAATATCTGCTTAATTTATTAAACAAGATGGATATTTATCCAAAGAAATGATATATTGTTATTAGATACATTCCAGAGACTGTCATTTTGTCATTAGTGCCCATCAGTGAACTGTTTTAAAAATAGACTTGACAGACATTTAAAATCACAAGTGTAGAGATTAGAGCTGTTAGTGTATAATTGAGATTTATTTATTACTAGCTATGCCCCGCGACTTTACCCGCATATAATTTAGTAGAAATCACTGATTGATGATTTATAATACTTCATTATAGACAATATTTTTATCGGGCGGCCAGATGGTCACGTCGCGGCATTGCACGGCTGAAGCTGAGTGTTGAATTATTTTAATTTTGTATTATCTCTCAAACTATGCGTCCTAAATAACATGTTGTAAAAGACGAAGTTTATATTAATTAAATTGTCTTTATGATAAAGTAACTTTTGTTCATAATGATTAATATGCTATATTTAAAAATAGTGGTCATATATTAATTTTTAACCTTCAACAAAAACGCTTCGTGAACTGAAAGAAGCACTGATAGAGGAACAGGAGAATATTCCTCAACATCGGCTCAGAAATCTGGTGGAAAGCATGCTAAACCGTATGACAGCTATATTAAGAGCTCATGGTGGCAATACAAAATAGTTTACATTGGCCTACACATCTGTAAACCCTGTAAACCCTTGTATTGTAAAACCTGTTGGCTATTAACATTCATAGAAAAACAATGGTAATTGTAAAGTATTAAAATATTATGGCTAGCTCGACATTTGACACTCAGTCTATAGACCAAGTGACATAAAGTTGCGCATAAAGTGTCGCTGTCGCTCAATATCAATGTCATTGCCGTTAGACAATCGTACGCGGTGTTTTTGACACTTGAGACTGGACACTGCTCTATAAACCGATTGCGACACAAAGAATTGTTTGTCGTGTAGACGCCATCGAAACAAATATCGACATTTGTGTTAAGTGACAGTGTCGTCGTATATTTTTTACCTTAACTATAAAAACATTCCAAATATAATAAAGTTTGTTTTATTTGATTTTAAATGTGTGGTGCAAAGAAATTACTTTTTCTTCTTACATATTTTATTAACTAAATAAACAATAATCTATTAACGTACGCAACTGAGTCATTACCCAGTTAGAGGTTGCCCAATAACTAGTAAAACCTAGCATTGGCATTGGCACAAATTCAATTAAAATTAACAGAAATAAATCATCAAGTCTGAATTTTAGAAAACTGTAAAACCTATTTTTTTCTTCCGCATATAATGGAACGTTGACGCACGTGAAACTTGTACTGTCTTACCATGATTTATTTTCGATTCATTTTGATTATAACACTCGCGATTTTATTAGGAAAGTGAATAAAACCGACATCACGTGTGTTCGTAATATAAACTATGACAGTCGATATATAATTTCGGCCATTGTTATTAGTTTATTGCTCTCCGTAAAACGTTTCCTGTAAATTCGTTCAAATACTTTTTATGTTTCGATTGCATATAAATATAACAAAATTTGCCAAATGCGTATCGGGCCACGCGCATCCTAGGATTCCGCAGTAGCCCGTCACATATACAAACTTAGAGAGGGGGCTTTAAGTAATTTTCAATGGAATTTGTACGAAATTACTACTCCAAGTACATTTTATAAGTTGATTGATTACTCGTTAACTTGTAAAGCCTACCTCCCTCGGATAGTTTCCCTTTGAACTTCTTTATATATTACCATGAATTTTTTCAAATATCCAAAAACAATCATTTAGCGGACAGGGGGCTAACTCTAACAAAAATGAGCATTTTAAAGCTTAATATATCGCAAACGGCTTCCTGAACCTGAAAATGTTTTTATACACCCGCAATATTTTTGAATGTCCTGTGAAACGACACCCACACGATGGGATAGACGAAAAATGTATTCCCACTTTACGTGTAGGGGAGGTATCCTAAACAATTTTTTTCTTTTGAAGATTGTATATTACACCTCGTCAGCGTGTTTAATATGTAAGTTTACTAATACCAAATTATAGCTTTCTAGTAAGTATTAAGAATCTGAGCTAAGCCGCGGTCAGACAGAGGACATAGTAAAACTATAAGGGTTCCTTGTTGACTTCGGAACCTTAAGAACGTCATATCTTGATATTAGATAGGGATGTAACAAATATGAAATTTCTTATCAGGAGATGGATACGGATATTTTATTAATCGGTTTTGGTTATAGAAGATACGGATATAAAATTATCTCAGACATCCCATAGTTTCAAATAATTTTAGTAATAAGTAGATATTAAATTTTTCATCTACTCATTCGTTCGTCCCTATCCGAAATTAATCGAAGAAACCTTCATATGGGATACGGTTACGATTTCAGATTTTTGAAGTGAAAACTTCGTTAGTACTGTTGTGATTTGAAATGAAAAAGCGACACTAAAAAGAGACAAACATATACATTTATAGGATTTAGCTTGCGAGAGAATGAAATAGAAATACATTTTACACGGTTAATGCAAGTCCTGATTTTCACGCCTTTATAACCATTGTCGCATTAGCCTAGCGGTGTAACAACGAGACTTTTACGCGCTGTTGTATGTACAGTACGAGTGGTCGATAGTTGGAGTACCGCTCATTTAGGATTTTAAGAAGATATTTTCAGAAGGGTTCACGTCTAGCGCGTCTAAGCCGCCATACATGTTTTTTTTTTTTAATTTCGTTTATCCGATATATTCTTTTACGGTTACGGAATTCCATAGCAACCCTAATAGCAGAAATATTAAATCGTCAATTTATTATCTATTTAAAACTGCATCGAAGAGAACGTAGAACATTTATTACTTTCATTCGACAAACTTCAAAGCGTACGTTTGCAAGCCTCTGGGCTAGCGTATGGCAACAACCGACCAATAGGAATGTATCTGTGGACGCTTGCCAGCACTTTTCTTTTCAAATTAATTATTGTTTTACGCGTTTCTAAAATCATTCTGTTATAACAACGTTCATAGTGTACGCCGGTAAGTGGGTGTCTCTTTCTCATGCCCGCTGAAATTTACTGCCTCTTGATTTGCCCTCTTAATCTTTGACAAGACGAAACAAAGTTCACCGTCAATCTTGTTTATGTCTTCTTAATTGTTTGTATTATTATACGCGAAAACGCAATTATGACTGTGGAAGTCACACAGACTAAACACGAAAATTGTTTTCCTCGATATACCGAAATAGCAACCGTTT
Source organism: Saturnia japonica (assembly GCA_033032175.1). Lineage (NCBI taxonomy): Eukaryota > Metazoa > Arthropoda > Insecta > Lepidoptera > Saturniidae > Saturnia > Saturnia japonica. The sequence continues at coordinate 6,015,526 of CM065306.1, read as the reverse complement.
GAGGTTTTTACAACAGACTAAACAACATCCAACAGCAAATTATATTTAAAAAATAATCGTTTAATGAAAATAATAAATAATATTTGATTACAAAAAGAGGAAATTACACACAAAATACGAACATTCAATAACATTTGTATCACATGATAATTAAGTAATTATAAAGAATGATTAATTATGTAAAAGGACCTCAAGATTTTCTATTGTTTATTAGTTTTATTACTTTAGCTTTATGTCCACAATTTCACCTAACGTTTGACATGTTAAGCTTAGTGGGGAAACTGGCTCTGAAGTGTAGCTGCCGGAACACACCTTATAGATTTATAGGTTATAGATTTTCAACTTGAGTGGAAATACCCTACCACCATACTACGGTTTCATTACGATATTTTTTCTTCACCAAAAACTCAGGCTATTAATATAATATTAATAGGAATTCGAACTTATGTCACCCGACGCGGTGTTCGTACACGCTTACTTTGATCCATCATTACTTCATTCTATTTTGTTCCGATTGATAACACCTATTTTCCCATAAAAACAGAAACTACTACAAACCATTCATAGTTACAATCGCGAATTCGCACTCATACTCTATCTTTGTTCAAATGACTAAGTTTATAAACCGTACCATGAGCAGAACGAAACCTGATTTGTAGAGATGTAATAAAACTCGCAAATAAAATGTATACAAAAAATATGAAATCATATTAATGCCCTCATAAATTTTTTTGACGTGTGTTTTTCATAGTTATTTACTTCATGCGGAGTTATATGTTTCGCTACTCGGAACACCGATATTTTTTAATTCTTAAGAATACATAATTTCGGGGTCAGTAAACACAAAAAAAAATTGAAAGAAAAGATGTTAAATCAGTTTTGAAAAACAAAACCTTTATACCACTTTTTAGGAGTATTGCGTGCACGGACGACTGTGAGGTTTGGCATGATTAAAGTTTATATGGAGAAGGAGTGCAGAAAGCTAAAATTTATCTATAATATCTTTTACTAATATATTAAAGTATATAAATTAATACTGCGAATCCCAACCTGACTAGTGCCATTGAACTTAGACCCCCAAAATATTGACGTTGTCACTCAATGAAAAGTGACAGCAAGTGATATAATATTCATTGTTTAGGTTCATACTGCAAATGTCAAACAGAAACAAACGTCAAACTTCGGTGGTCGAATTTCGATATTTGGGCGACCGCTAGTATTAGTTAAATGGTGGCTCTTGAGACCTACTAATGTAACAATTTTTAATTTCAATATTAATTACAAATAAAAGATAATCAATTGCATTAACAAAACTATTTTAGCAATATATACAGTGGACCTGAACTGACCACACACTTAATATGAGAAGATCTTAGCTTAATAGAACAAAAAAGTTCTCCACACCACATATAACTTTGCTGTACTGTGAAGTTGTGGAACTGCCTCCCGGCCAGTGTATTCCCTCCTTCAAACCTTAGTTCTTCAAACATAATGTAAAGAGACATTTGACCAGGCCGACATGGTAACGACAACTGTCCATGCATTGTAGATCCCTCTGTGGTCGCCATCATTTTTGGATTGCACTGTGCTTACCATTAAGTGCAGTACCGTCACTTTACCGTGCTACGATAAAAAAAGTTTTGTAGTAAATTCATATAAACTACAAAAAAATATGTGTTCATTTCACACGCGGTAAAAGTGAAAACTTCAGAAAACATAAAAATATTCACACAAACGATACACGTGAACAATGCACCACGCTGGCTATGACGCCTTTTTTAAAAATTTCTTAATACCCAGTCTCACTCACACGTATTAGTTCACGTACAAAGAGGAGATCTAGATAATAGGAAACACTGTATAATATATTCTATTCCATTCTTCAACTTTAAAAATATGGATGTTTGTTTCTTTTTAGCGTCGCTTTTCCGTTTCGTTGAGTTTCAAACAACAACGGTGCTAAAGAAGTTTTTACTTCAAAAATATCTGTAATTTATACTTTAATATTTATTTTACAGTAGATTTAAATCTATTCTGAATTATTTCAAGGTTGCAGTTTATCCTCGACTGTTACTAAATGAATCTTTTTTTTTTAACGGAACAAATAAAAGTGTCGAATTAAAACCACCGTGTCGCACGCTTGGCTTTACACAGTTGGTCAGAAGGTTATATGAGACCCCATATTTATATAACAAATTACCAGCCTATTTGAAGAGTTTATACATTATACTGTCGTCCAGTGAATGAATGTTGTTTTTGATTTCAAAATATGTAACCGGAATTAATGAAGGTCTTAAGAGCATTTTGTAAGACGAATATTCAAGATTTGGGATATTTAAGTTTACACGTAATAAAGCTTGATAGAGTTATTAAATACATACCATCACGCCTTATCCCCGAAGGGTTAGGCAGAGGTGTACTAATGTACACCCACTGTTCGCCGTGTATGTTTTCTAGGTCCCATGTAATAGGGGGCGAGCCTATTGCCATTAATCGGGCACAAACCCAAACTCCGAGCTGCTACTGAGAATTTCATAGAAAAACCCAATAACACTTTGCTCGACCTGGGAATCGAACCCAGGACCTCGATCATAGCAGTCGCGCTTACGACCACTAGGCTAATGAGACAGTGAGTTATTAAATTAACATTATAAATAATTAGCTAGTCTCGCAGACGTTGTTCTATCCTTTTCATTAGTAAATAATGTGCCCTGTCGTGTTTAGGGATAAAATAAAAACCTTTTCCATGTAAAAACACTTAGACCTAGCAACCTTCACGATCGATCCAACGGTGTGGTTTTTTTTCTGACTGGCTATATCGTTAACCATAAGGGCCCTGGAGCCTCAGACGGCTATTACAGCTTCACCGTCACTTGGAAAACGGTGTTGTAGTTTATCTATCTCTATGTACCCTACAGTCATTTTGACGAGAGAGTATAAAAAAAACTCATAAATGCACGGCTTCCCTCACGTCATAGTTGTGATGTCTCATCTTTTTTACTTTTTAACTGAATTCCTAAATACCAATTTTCACAGATCTATCTTCTAAAATGACGGATTTTCATGCAAACTTTTTCCCTCTTTCTCACCACCTTAGGGGTTGAATTTCCAAAAATCCTTCCTTAGTACTCATCTAAAGTGTAAAAGGAATTTCCGCCTGCTTCATTTGTGATCTTTTTTTTCAGTTTCTTTGAAAAAAGTTCTTAAATGTTATGCATTGTTGGAGAGCTAAAAAAACATTTACGTTTTTAAAGTAATCTGGAAGCCATGTTTCATAACGTTTTTTTTAGTTTTTTAGGCATTTTAGTAAAAAATAATCTCAACAAAATATTGAAATAATATCGTTTTTCGTCTCGTATTTTTAAATTTGGACCGATAATTGTGGTTTTAATATTAATAAATAACCAGTATTTAATCGTTATTCATAAATCAAAAAGATAAAATGAGATTTAAATTGATACATTTTTTAAATAAATTTTTAATGTTGCATTTTTGACTTATTTTGAAAAAAAGCTAAAAAACATAATAACTCAAATATGGTTCACTTTTGCATAATGCATATGGGGTTTAAAATATCGCAAATAGTCACCCCTATCACCTTTTAACGGGAGTACGTCGAATTACCAATAACCCTGCATAGAATATATAATAATATAGTATTCATAACAAAAAACCAATTTTAAATTTTTTTGTCTGTCTGTCTTTTTGTTCCGTGTAATCTCTGAAACGGTTGGACCATCTTGACGGGACTTTCATCGGCATATAGCTAATGTTATAAGGAGTAAATTTTTATGTTAGAAAACGAAATTAGGGTTCCGCGCAAAAAAATAAACGGCGGGCGACCTCTGTGGGTGGAAACAGGGTTACCACAATACTGAGATTATGCAGTTCACGCGAGTGCAGCCGCCGACACAGCTAGTCTAAAATATATATAAAAGGAAGCCGTGACTGAGTGACTGACTGAGCTATTGATCAACACATAACTCAAACCACTGAACGGCCAATCCGCTGAAATTTGGCACACGGTTAGTTATTATGACGCAGGTATCCGCTAAGATGGCATTTTTTTAAATTCAACCCCTAAAGGGGGTGTAACGGTGTTTCGTATCCTAAAATTTTAGCACCAATGAAAATCGTGAAAATGAAAATAGATATTATTTTATAATGTTTCTTTATTTGAAATTATATTAAACATCGAGGATTGTGTTTTTGTCTAGATTCCTTAAATTATTTATTTTTATGTCTGGTCTAATCTGTCATAACATAACACGTCCTTTAATGAGAATAACACTTCAATCAAAATGATTTATAGTTCGCTTCAATTGACGACGTGTCTGCTTTATGCACGATAGCAAAAATAAGTACCTCAAGACAGACACCACCGGAGATTAGGACATCTATTTACAAGATTTACCTTCCTCTCGTATAAAAGTGAACTCAAAAATTTTATGTGATAAGTCTTAAAATCGAACATATAATAACATTATAGTAGGCGAACGACGTGCGTGGGCTACTTGGCCCCACGCCAGAAATCACCTGCTGACCCTTGTGTACCGATAAACGTAAAACATTATTTACAGCTGTTGTATCTAACGCACTTATTGTTGCACGATATGCCTTTACTGTACAACCATTAAGTCATATAAAAACACTATAAATATTATACATTGGTAGGTAGCTACCAAAACCAGTCATGTGCCGGATTCTTAAAAATATATATACGCGGATATATAGCCACATACCATCACGCCTGTATTCCCCGAAAGGTTAGGCAGAGGTGTACTAATGTAGACCCACAGTTTCGCCAAGTATGTTGTTAGGTTCCATGTAATACGGGGCGAGTCTATTGCCATTAATCAGCAACAAAGGTAAACTCCGAATTGCTACTGAGAATTTCATAGAAAAACCCAATAACACTTTCACTAATCGAACTCAGGGCCTTCGATCGTAACAGTCGCGCTTACGGCCACTAGGCTAACGAGAAATAATGCGATAATTAAATGCCTTAAAATTATTGTACTACGTCAGGATAATCCTGAATAATGCTTCCTAGAAAACTTTTTACCGTTCGTCACAATGATTAACGTATTCTTGACAGACGTGTAATGCGCACATACAATGTTTTCAGTGGAAATACCTATAATATGTATGCCAGCATCGTTTGATGAGAACTTATCCCAATCGTGCCAAACTAATGTTGACATCTTTGGTAGGATAATGATGCCAAAAGATTATCTACTAAAGACAAAAAGCCATGAACGAAACTCGGAAACAATTAGTTACCTACATATGAGATTAACAAATAGTGCTCGGTAATTATTAATACTTGGCTTGTATGTACTGCGGAATAAATTCAAATAAGCCATTTATATATGAAAACACATTTATATTGCTTAGTAACTGATATAAATGCCTAGATGTATTAATTATAAACCAATGTATATGAAAGTGCAAAAATATTTTGCTATATTATACATGATATTTTTTACTAAAAAAGATAAGCAACTTTACTTATTTTGACGGATTCCCTGGTGTATCTTAGAAATCCAAGATCCAATGGCAATAAAATTAAAATGGGACCGCCCTTGAGGTATCTCCTACCCAACAAAAAAATAATCATACAAATCGGTACATAAACGAAGAACTTATAGCTGTACATCCATTAAAAAAAATACATTCGAATTGAGTAACCTCTGTCTATTTTTGAAGTCAGTTAAAAAGAACTAACTGTAAGATTTAGCTGCCAGAAACACACCGTTGACGTTCGGAAGTAGATTTTTAAAATTATGGATTGGCCAGACAAAAAAAAACAAGATAAAATCGTACCATCCTTAGGTTTCGTCAAACAAAGTTTAACTCTTTATATTAGTAGTATAAATATAGATTTAAACAATTTTATTTTATATTTTTTTATACATAATTCAATAAATAAGAAAGTATTTTCTGTAAACCGATGTAAGCTGTAGCGAAAATGCTACGACGTAGACTTCCGTAGACTCTTTATAGTGAAACCGTAGAGGTACAACTATATGAGTTATGAGTAAACTCTGTAAACTCTTTTATAACTTATTTTTAAAATTATTATTCATTATAATACACATATAATTTATTAAATAACTCATCAATATTTCATCTTAAATTTTCTGTCTTATTTTTGTGAAAGATTATAAATATAGAATAATAAAAAATAAAAAAAAAATAGGTAAGTTTAAATTACAAGAAAATATAAACTTAATATTTTTTTTTAAAACCATGAATATAAATAGTTACACCAGTAAAATTTTTGTAAGAATATAAATATTTAGAAATGCTAATATCCTGCTGCTACGATGTAGCAAATCGTAGCTTACTACGAATCAGTTCTCATTATTTTAACGATTAACTAGCAATCAAACAAATTTTACATTTTAATAACCAACCATCTTAAACTAGGACTAAGTTCTAACAATTTACTGCGATACACCACACCAGGCAACGACGTTTAGACGATTTTAAAAACCTAGAAGTCTGCAGTTCTTTGACTACAAAAATATTTCTCAAAATTTTTCCGTTCCTTAGGTTATTTTCCTTCACCGTAAGCCAATGGTGTTACGAGAATGGTGTGTTGTAGAAGTCTTTAAATCCAAACTTTGAAGTTCTTAGGAAAAATTAGAAGACAAAAATTAGACTGGAAATATTAAAGCTTAGAAGCTTAGAAAAGCTTCTTTCTTCATTTGGAAGCTTAGAGAAGAAAATGAAACTTCAATGTATAGAACAACAGTGTACTGTATACGTAAATTCTATTTATTTAAAAAATCTCTAAGTTGTCTTAGGGACTTTTTCAACAGGGTCCTACAAATGTAGGAAAATTTTAAAAATTTATTGTTGCACGTTGAGGCTCGGGAACCTGTGAAAATTGGATCGATATTCTACGAGTCTAATCAGTTGACCTCCAAGAGCATTGTAAGATTGTAATCAAATACTAATCAAGAGCTAGATTAATAACAAATTAAAGTAAAACGTTATCAGTAAAACCGTTCCGGGTACAATTTTTATTTTCGCATCGAAAAATAGATTATATTAAAATTTGAACTCTATTTCATGGGTGTTAAGGTTTAGACATAAAATATTGGTCTGTTATTGCAATATGCTTATGTTGTTAAGAGTACGGTTAGCTGGCAGTCAGCCCGCTGCCCACAACCAAACTTATAAAAGAGGGCAGCTATCTGGTCCCACGCCCGGCACGCCACACTCGAGACGCTGTCCTCATGGGGCACGCTTACCTGATACGATAATATCCAAAAAACAAAAAAAGTACATTTTATGTATAGACCAGTTACGGGACCAAGTGCTTTAAGTGATACGGTAAGTTTCTTTATAATGACAGTGTTACCAACCGAGGATTGTGATTAGTGGAAAGTGACTGTTCAGTGTTGCCATACAACGGTTTTGTGACTACGGATTTCCAAGATTAACGGAGTTTTTGTGAATACTATTGACAACGCTCTTTGGAGAATATAAATCGAATAAAAGTATATCGGCCGAATTACGGTTAGCGACGGGAAAACAAGTGACATAAGCCAGTGTTACCTGGATTAAAATAATTTAATTGTTTATCCGTTTTATTACAATATAATTTGCACTTTAATTTTGTGTTATATTGTAATAACGGACAAATAAAAACCTACATGCGATGTAAAACAAATCTTATTTATTTCCAAGGCAACAATGGCTTCTGGTAGATTTTCAATATATTATTTTTTCTATTAAAGATAGTTTCCTCCAAACGGTTAAAGTAGCGTCATCTATCGAATATTTGTAAACTAAAACTTTGATCTTGTGTAAAGGAAAATATATCAGGTCAACCGAGTTTAGCTCGGTTTCCTAAAACAGAACGCTTGTCCAGATAAACTCGGAAAGTCAAATATTAATTTTCTAAATAAAATAAGTTATAAAAACCGTTAGAGCCGTTTCTGAAAAACCAATTACATATTACAAGAATTGCTCACTTAATATTATTAGATACATCTGCTGATAAAATAAAATATTTGCAAAAATAAATCTTATAAAATAAACTATTGCATTTATTAGATTTTGTCATATGTGTAAATATAGCCTAGAAATAAACGAGCGTTAATAATTCTCCCTGTTGCCATAGCGTGCTCGTAAATCATAATTTTAATTGCCAAATAACTAATTACTGTAACAAACACGACACATGTTCCGTCGTTTAATTTGTAAAGACTTCATTTATAATTACGTACACGTTGATAAAATATATGTTACTCGATTTTTAAAACTCTTGAAGCTTATTTTTATTTCCTAATAAAATTAGTATAAAGTAAATAAGTTCCTTTTCAAATAAAACTGTACAAAATGAGTAGTCAGCTTACATGTTGAAACAAGATAGTGATGTTTACTCTATGCAGTTACTGCCAGCTGTAAAAATACTCTTCATTTCAGATTATAAAACCACGAATATGCGAACAAAGCACCCAATATTCTATGACGTCAATACACGCCGTTACTAGCACGTTATATACAAGTTATATTACATAATATTACATACATCAGTTTTGTCTTCATAATATTTTCTCAAATATCTAGAGATATTTTTAGAATAATAATAAAAGACATTCGGTAGTACTTTCATTTAATTCATGGTTCAAATCTTTCACTAATGATAAAAGTTTATGGATCATGGTAATTATGTGTCAATTTTCACTAACCAAATAATATGGCTTTCTTTCATTTATTGTGAGTTTATATTTCTACCTGATACATGTACCTCAAAAACATAACAATTACAACATTGTTTGAAGTTACATTTATTTTGGCCCCTTTAGTAGGGGGGTAAAATTGAGACCTGCGCGCATCATGCGACGGAAGTGCGACACGATGAAGAAAGCTATCAGATATAATAATATTCATTCATTTTACGTACTTTTATTTTTTCAATCAATGATGATGAAAATGAATTTACATTATTACCACTGATTGCGATCTTCATAATGTTGTAATTAAATTTTACAAGTTAGCATTATTACTATTTTTCACTTTGAACCCGTTTTATATAAGTTAAGTTCCGTAAGTTGAAAAAACAAATTTGTTTACTTAACAGGAATCAAGTTATACACGAGCGACATAACTTGCTAATTGATTTACAAATGAAGATTATTTAAAAATAGATTAATAATGCCAATTATAATGTATGTTATGAAACGGATTATTTACGATAGAAAATTATGAGTTAATAACATTCACAGAGGCGAAACATTCGCAACTCGTTACATAATTAGCCAGTACAATTAATACTAACATCAGCTATGACATGTCAACCTTCCTCAGCTTGTCCAACATGTTCGTACTAAATCCCTGGGTGTCCCGCCAACGGCAGCCACTCAGTTATGCCAAAACAGACTATTACGACACACCGTACGTACGATAATTCTATTTCGATTATTACCTTCGCCCGTTTATTTGTAGATGACGGATAGCCTTACGAATATCTCTCCGTAAGTACACGAACTACTACTATCAAAATTATATGTTCGTGTGTAACTTTGTTACACACATTATCTAGGTATTTTAAAAGCTTATTACAGCAAGCTCTATGAACACGGTCGGCTGAAATCAACCTCATAGCTTATCTATTTTATCTTATGAACATAACCTTATTACTAACTCTACCATAAATTCTATAAATAATTACTTTCTATTTTTATTTATAGAGGATATTCCATATATTTAGTCTTGTGTGTGTGAACATTTTCAAACAATTTGATTATATGAGTTTATGAGAGAGACGTGTGAGAAGTTAGTACAAAGTCGATTGCAAAACTCGTACCGAATCAGGCGCGGATCTATAGTTTAAATTTGGAGGGGCCATAGATTTAAGTTTCTCGAAGATTCAACATCAAACATATTATCCCACTTCCTACTAATTGTTGTGTCGTGATGTTTGTTACTCAATCACGCAAAAACAGCTAAACGGATTTGGTTTAAATTTTGGACATAGATAGTTTATAATCTGGATTAATACGTAGGATACTTTTTATCCCGGTAAGGATCCACTTCTGCAATCCACGCAGAAGAAGTAGCAGGTAGAAACTAATTAAAAAGAAATAAGATATAGAATTGTCTACAATAACTGTAATTACATTCAGAATTAGGATAGGGGGTCATAACCCGTAAATGCGCGCCTGTATCAAACAGAAAACAAACAAACAGATAATAAAGTGAGTTCCTATCATCCACTTCTGAAATATTTTCAAAATTTAAAGTCTCTCTAGCTCAATCGAAAGTTAGTTAAAATAAATTAAAAAATTTCACCTGAACAACACATAAATGAAAACATGTTAATAAAACACTCCGACATATTAGTAAAGTCTCTAAAAATCTCAAGCAAAAAATGTTCGTTAGTGTTAATTAGGTACATTATAACATTTAATAAAAATAAAATATTGACTAAGTGATTCGGGGACAACGTCATATCTGTCAATGTAAGAATTTCTAGAATCGGATCAGTAGATCCAGAGATTACCTTCTACAAAAATCAAAACTTTGACCTCTTTATCATAATGATAGATGTTGTAATTAGACTAATGACATAAATAATATAAACATTGCAAAATAAAAAAATAAAAAATTTATGGGCCATTTGTAATCTTGAAGCTCTCTTCTATAGCACTACCATATAAAAATACAAATCCGTGAATTAAAAATGTTCAATGGTAATGGGAAATTATAAATCGGTAAAGGTCTTGTTGTAATTTCGAACTAAATCATGTATATCCAAACAGTTCTTGAAAATACAATAAACATAATTAGAGTAAACACATAACTCCGTACATGAATCAACAAGCCCAATCAATGTTACATTTGTCTTTCGACGTTTGCCAATAACAACAAATGTTAGAACCACAGAACACCCACCCAGCATTTATGAGCTCAGCAATATAAAGGACATAAAAACCACTGAAAAACATTAAGGATTTTTTTCAATTTTTATTCACCTAAAGGAATGTGAGACTAAAATCAATTGCATAATGACAATGACGCATCATTCAATATTAGTTAACAGATATTTGTGCATAATAGGAAGGTTTGTTACTCATGTTCACAATGAAGCATGTTAAGAGTAAATGCAGTCGGCAAGTCATTTGAAGAATCTATTGTTGTCACGCTGTGCCTTAAACTCGAATAGAGCGCGAAACAGGCAACTACAGCACGGACTAATTGAAAAATAGACGAAATCATAATTTCGTATTCCCGTGTTTCGTCCTCCAAAAGTGAACAGATTTATTCGTAAGGTTTAATATGCTATGCCTAAAAATAAAGACCAAAAATCAATCTTCAATAATAATAAAAAATTGCAATGTACCTTATTGTGGGTTTATGTATATAAAAACACAGGCGGGTGTTTTTTTTAAATATGTATACTAAGGACCAATATTTTTGTAGAACATTGTATATACTTATCATTAACCATTACGCCAGCGCACGCGGATAAAGCAGTTCGGGAGGGTTTTCACTTCCGACTTGCTTAAGGAATATCAATATTTAATGCTAGCTGAGAATTACAGCCTACTTATAGATAGCATATACTATTCCTCGTGAATCTGGCTATCATATACAAAAATATTTTTTCGAATCCGACTGGTAGTTCCAGAGGTTAGCGTATTTAAACAAAAAAATGAAAAAATATTTTCCGCTTTATTATATTGTTAGTATAGTATTAGTTTATATAGTATGGCAACTTAAAACGTACATTTAATCATCAGCCCGAACAGGTGCACTCTCCAAGTGGGTCAGTTAAAGTTATATTTTGATATAATCACTGTCGCGAAGTCATATGAAGTATATTCCACTCTAGATATCTTTCAGACAATTCATAATCTGTCTAGTTTAAACCTTTAACAAAATAAAATAAATAGTAATCTTTCATCATAAAATTCTGCTTTTTTTATTTTATGTGTTGTAACGCTATTTTAGGATTGATTGTATAATAACTCGATAGTATGTACTTTTACATATAAGATAAAATCTTGTTTGTATTCCTAAGCCTATAAAATTAATAGATTTTTTTTTAAATAAATTCATAGGCAGCCAGATAGTGAAAAGAATAAAATGGTTTCCTTTTTTTTTTAAATATCGGTAATGCAAGACCAGACACACTTTAATTTACTCATGTTAATTTTAGTAGGGAGGTTAAGTAAAATTTATTTGTATTTATTAGCAAACATATTAGTAACATGAATTTATTATTTGTAGTGATAATGTTGTAAAACTAAAATATATTTTTTTTTTCTGTCGGAGTTTTGTATAACGTATACCTAGTTCTGTTGTAGTTAATCGTAATAATTATCGTTACGTTATTATTCATATTGGATATCGATAACTTTGTGTTAGTTCAGAGAAATACTGAAAAATATGTTGTCATCTAAAAACTATTCAGTGAGCTGAGCTTGATTTTCCTTGTAACTGTTTCAACCAATCGCCACTGGTATCTAAATGTACAAAATATTTTATCCATATTAACACTGATTAAAATCGAAATTTAGTCTTACTTAATACATATTTATTTCTGACAATGAATCAATATAACGTTTAAAATCTTTATATGCCCATATGTACGAACAACACAAGGATGTAAAATTCAGTGTGGCACTTTCTCGCTCTATTTATACCTATTTACCTTTTATAACAAAAACATGGAATATGAATTCTGAGATGTCACAAATCTCTCAGCCAAGGCGGCTATCATTTTGTTAAATTACTGAAATAATGGCGGAAATAATTTGTTAGGCAAAATATTTACTCACTTCATTTATCAGGTTAGTCAGTCAATCAAATCAAAAGCTAGTTAGTCAGTCAAATGTATGAATATGATATTGCTGACATTAGTCAGTAATAATCTTCAAATTCTGAGGATTGGTTGCCAAAGTAGGAAAAAGAGGAAAAACTAAAACAAACCTACACCTAAGAATTATAGTTTTGCTTTGCCATTATTTTATATCATATAAATAACTTTACCTTGATACGCACGTGTAGTAACATTATTTAAACAGATCGAGTTGAAGTATAATATTTTCTCTTTCTTAAATTCTGATTGACGAGTAGATCAAGCAGCAGCCAAAATTGCATGATACATAGCGCCAACAAACACATGTTTATCGTAACTATGTTAAGTTCGAGCTAATAATTTTGATTTTCTCAAAATAAATTACAGTACCCATTTCTAGAATCAAAGGACCACTCAAGGTGAGATAGATCTCGAAACTTGTAAATTATATATTGTATTTGTTTATTTATATCAATAATCTTTAAGAATATTGTTTATTTTTGTAATTCTGTAGGAAACAACAACAAAAAAAATGTAAGTAACTTATTTTCTGCTTACATTATTCTTACCTTTGACGAAACAATGATGGTAATTATATCCTTATGACGCCTTCTTTCTGCTCACCTGCTAAAGAATGATTATCCATATGAATCATATAATAAATCCATAAAAGTTCATAAATTATTAAACAATTCATTGTTAACTAACGATGCCATGCGGCACCGCACGCGTTTATTAGCTATTAATTATTTTCATTTCGTACTATATTAGTTTTACTCATATTATTGTAAATCTTTATAGCCTCTCAATATGGGCATAGTTAAGGGGGCATAGTAGGCATTGCTTGGTCTAGAAAAATGGTTAGTACTGAATGAACGTTTATATTATTTTCTACTTGAGATAAAAATATTGCCTTATAGTGGCTGATCGACTGGCTGACCCCTTTAGAAAAGTTCCCTAGTTACGCCAATGCCTATAAATAGAGAAATGGCATAAGCTTCCTGAGTACGAAAACATAAAAATTGATCAATCCACTTTTGAATTAAATCCGGACATATAAACAAACAAACAGATGACAGACAAAATTTCATGTCATAATATATAATGATCAGTGTCCTTTATAATAAGCTAGCTCTGCCCCACGATTTCACCCGTGTTAATTTTATACGACATTTATCGCCAACGCACCCGTGTAGGCAATTTTTTATGCTTTGTGTATCACTATCGACATTTATTATAAGGAATAAATTATTTTTTCAAATTATAATATACCCTATGTTACTCGATCATACTGTAGCTTTATATTGGTGAAAGGATTTTTAAAATCGGTTCATTACTTTTTGATTTTATTCATTACAAACAAAAACACAAAAAAGCCAACAAAAAATTAAATCTTTCCTCTTTATAATATTGGTATAGATAAATGTCTATCAGGAAATTTAGAAAAATAATTACATGGATAGACATGACTATGGATTTATTAATTTTAATGAAATTAACACAAAGGAACGCTATACTTATGGTAAATTTTACTATAAATTTCACAAATGTATATCCAACTTTACTTAAGATATATTATGGATACTGTGTTAATTGATCAACTATAAAACATAAAAATACTATGGCTGTTTAACGTGAAAGATTTTAAATCGATCGTTAAACATGCAACTGGGTATTTTATTGGTTTTAAAAGTTGATTAAACTCGACTAAACTAGAATTCAAGGATATAAAATATATAAAGGTGTAGTATAAAGGAAATTCTATATATTAACAGATAACGACGTATAAAAAAATTAAGTTATATAACATACGTTTAGTTTTATAGAATAAGCTTTTGATATTAAATTATTTATGAATCATAAAATCTTGTTACATATTTATCACCTGGCACTGATTTTTAATGGAGGCGAATGAATTACACGGTTATATTCAAATTTCAATAATATGTTCACTTGACTTTAATCCATTTACATAAATAAATCTATCTTTTAAATTATACTGATGAAAACATCCCAGTTTCTCATTTATATCAGACTACTTGTGCTTGCGGCTCCGCTCGCGTGGATTACGGAATTCCGGATGTCGACGCGGGCGAGCGCATGCGCAAATCGTGCTGCCCCCGCTAACAGCAAACACGTACAGCGCGGGTTTCATCCGCCGGTTATTTCAAAGACATAAATGCTTATTGTGGGTGATGCTTAGAAGAAAGACATATTATGCTACTTCTGAAATTTTTTGCAGATCTTTCTAAGATCTGACATTATGTAGTACATTAATTTGTTATCTCTCAGCTTAAGCCGATTATGCGCCCCATAAAGTGTAGTTTTTGCGACTTGATTCACATATTAAAAGTTATCATATAACCTGAACAGATGACATAGCTATGAATTTTAAAAAAATCCCATGTAAATCGCATAAGTGGCTCTTTCGTGAAAAGAACACAAACGGATCATATAGACATAGAGATGTAATATATATATAAATGACAGTCAGTACACAGCATCGCGTCGTTTAAATTGCTTTTATCACATTTAACTTCATATTTGATTTATGCACTGGCTTCACAACCATTAAAATCAATTAATCTTACGTTTTATGTACATACGTATGTATTTCCTGTCCCAACAGCTAAAATAGACATTAACATTGGCATTCAGTAATTTTATATAATTCTCTATTTTCACTGGCTAAATATAAAACGAGTCAAATACAAGGTTGAAATTTTACATTTTGGCTGTGATTATATTCACCGTGATACAAAAACGTCGTACCAAAGCTTCTTTAAACCATGCCACATTCAATATCTATATTAATATATTCAAGTTGGCTCAGTAGGTATCGTTCCGCTCTTCCCAATATTCAATAACTCGACAAAAGCGCCATCTACCCCGTTTTTTTTTCTTGATAAATTTTCCATGGGTATAAACAAAACAAAAAAAAGAATTACGCATATCTATCCTTTTTTATAGTTATAGTCTTGAGTACGTACAAAAATGTGATACGAAAAAGGACGTTCACTTTTTCCCGAATTAAAAACATTTCCGGTAAAGTTTTCCAATTTGTCTTTGGGTAAAAACCTAATTCGGACTATGATGATCATTTTAGAATACAAAATGTTCAAATCGGTCTAGTCAATTTCAAGTTATACGATATCTATACAATAAATAAAATTGAAGTGTCTGTCTGTATGTAATGTCAAAATAACAGTTTTTACTAAATGCATAATAATATGAAAGTATATACGATACATATAACAAAAAAAATTGTTCTGGGTAATCTCTGAAACAGTTGGACCGATGTTGATGGGACTTTCACATTTAACTGGTACTGGAGTAACTTATGCTACTTTATTTTAGAAATAGAATTAGGTTTTCGCGCAAAAATATAAAAAGCATCTTTATCTTTCAACCTGCGGGCGAACTCCGTTGGTGGAAGCGGGGCTATCACAATACCGACATTCCATTGTCCACGCGAGTGGAGCCACGAGCACAGCTAGTTTATATTTATAATTTAATCTATACTAATAAACAAATTGAAGTATCTTTTTTTAAGGTCAAAATAACACCTTTAATACTAAATGAATATCAAAGTAAGGTACAACAAAAAAAAACAATTTTTAATTTTTTTGTCTGTCTGTGTTTTAAGAGTAATCTCCGAAACGGTTAGACTAATGTTGACGGGACTTTCACATTTCACTGGTAGATAGCTGATGTTATAAGGAGCAACTGAGGCTACTTTTAATTTTAGGACAGAATTAGGATTCCGCGCAAATAAAATATAATAAGGAAAAACGACGATTTTCGGGTGCTTAATTGGCTTACGTTAAATAAATCATGATAGAAATATCAAATGAATGCAACACATAATTGTAGATCTTAAAAAGACCCACAAAAAAGTCGGCGAAAGCGTATGTATATCTTCTTTAAGAGTCACCCAAAATAAGCATTTTTATCTCAAAAATAATTGGGAGCGGGGCGGGGCTAGCATGATTCACATGTGTGCCCGATCGACGGCATTCTGCAGTCCATGCTAGCGCGGCCGCGAGCACAGCTAGTTATATTATAAAGCTAAATAGAGTTGTTTTTTTGTTTGTTTCTGAGTGTTTATCTCTGAAACTATCAGTCAGATAAAAAAAAAACTTTTTTGTTTTTCATATCCTATTTATTGAGGAAGGTTATAGGCTATATAACTTTATTCTACAACCTTAAGGTGCGAAGCAGTATTTATAAAAGTCAAGTAAACTGGCAAGCTGTAGACAAGTACGGGATGTGATAACACCGATAGGCGAGGCGGCGCGGGAGGTGCGACGCGGCGGTGCGGTGGTGATTTTATCGAATAAATTCAACACGGGTGAAACCGTAAAGCACAACTAGTATATTATATAAACAGTCGAAGTCATCGAATTTAATGTAAATTATTTAGTCGTCCCAGGTCGTCCTGAATTTAAACAAAGTTACATCAGTAACACAAACGAATCTTTATTTTTAACATTTTATGACACAGTCCACATACTTCGAGGCTTTTACAACACCTTTTTACGGCTAAATCGTTAAAGAATGCACTTTTAAAATTTCCCTCACCGTTGTTGTAATGTAATTTGTAATTAATTTTCAATTTTTCACATTTTAAAACCCCCTGCTATTTTACAATAAAGGTAATTTTCCTTTAGAGTAAATTTTACCTGTGTCGAAACAACCTTGTTCGCAGAAAAATACTAACAGGAAACTCGACCATTGATATTAGGAATGTTTCAGGTATTTGTGAATTGTAAACAAATAGTTACGCTGAAATATAATGTAGCTACTTACTTAACGAAAAAGACGAATTGATTCTAAAGTCGTAAATTGAATTTAAACTATTATTTTTTTATTTAATGTCTTGAATTCTGATATTTTGATTCTATTTTATTTAAGTTATATAGGTTCATCCACAATTGCTAACACTATATACCTCTAGAGCTTTAATAATTTAATGTCAATTATGAACTGCGTTAAATACAGCAGTGACTCATAGACACCGCTTGCATATTATTTGTTACTTACGATAATGTGATTGCCATTTTAATAAGATTGTCACCTTCTAACATACAATATAAAAACGAAACAATATTTAGAAAAAATCCTTTTAAAGATTATAAATATCTGGGCAACTGAGCTTTGCTCGGTAGCTCAAAAGAAAAAAGAAAAACTCATATGCAGGTAAACTTTGTATGTAAAACATTATTTAAATACAACATTTCATCCAAATCCAAATCGTTTCTGAGAAACCGATTACATTTATATACAAGAATTACTTACTTAATATTATTAGATATTGGGGCTTAAAGTATGAAATTGCCGAATTTTTCATATTGACTAGTGTGTATATCGATATCATTAATTCTACTTCAAATTGCAAAATCATATTCATTTTATAGTATAGCTATGACATATCTTTTGTTCATTTGTTTTGCCACTCTTCGATTTTCTTTTGATATCGCTATTTCTGTGACCATGGAAAAATCTAAATTCGTATTATCTTTAAATAAGAGGTCCGACGTATCTCCAATGTAGCTTAGACGGAACGCAATATCATCAGGGACATAACAGTAGGATAAGTTTTTGGTTTTATCGCTTCCGTTTTAGAAATTTTTGATCTCAACGATGAGTCTCGTAGCCTGCGGGATCCTATCCAAAAACATAGCTGCTGATGGCTTTTGCAGCTTTACCGGGCTTGAGGGCAAGCGCTCCATATCTCTATGGAGGTCTTGCTGTCGAACGTACCAAGGGGCTTTGTTGATTTTACGTAAGAATCGCGTTTGGAGAACTTGGAATGTATGGATATTGGATTTTGACATATGTGCGATTAAGCTTGTCTCTCAGGGATATTTTGCTTACAGTCAGGGGCTGTAGTCGACCTAAGACTATTGCGGCTCTGTTCTGAATTGTATGGATATGAGAGTCGAAGGCGAGCTTCTTATCGAGGGTCACAACTAGATATTCAGTCTCGGTGGCCCAGGCGATCTTGTCTTTAAAGAGTTTGTGAGGTTTGATACTCTCGGGAATCTGTTTTTTGCTAGCGTCAAAGATAATCGCGGCGCTCTTGGAGGGGTTGATGGCTATGCGTCATTTACGATACTATTCACTGAGAGTGATAACGGCACGTTGGACGGTGTGTCTGAGATGAAGTCTGCGCCTATTAGAAGCGTAAATGACTGTATCGTCAGTGTATAAACCTACTTCGACCTCGGAGGGGCGAGGTAGGTCACTGATGTACAGGTTGGAAAGGTAAAGCGCCAGAATGGAGCCTTGTAGGACGCCCGAGCGTACGGGGTGGGGTGTGGAAAGTACACCTTCCACTCGGTAGTGGAAGGTACGGTCCGTGAGGTAGTCGCGGATAATATAAACTAATCTATCTGTGACTTGTAAGTCGTGTAGCTTGTGGACCTGTCCGGCGTGCCAGACCTTATCGAAGGCCTTGGTGACGTCGAAGAAGACCGCAAGCGTAAGGTACGGTTTATCTATCGCGAAGTTAGTCGCTATGTGTTCCGTGAGGCGTTGTACTTGGTACGGTACGTACAAGAGTGTCAAGCGAGGAACACGAACTGTTCCGGTGGGTTCGGAATTAACTTGCAGCCTTCAACTTAAGTGATAAAACGATACTGATTCGGTTACGTCCAATTGCAAAGATAAAAAAGCTACGAAAATGGGTACCGTATGAACTCACTGAACAACAGCAACAAAATCACGTCGAAGCTGGCTTTTCTTGTTGAATAGGCACACAAATTATGAATCGGAGTTAACTTTTTATGAAAAGTAGATCCTGTATGTTTATCGAATAAGTCCGTCCTACTGGTCTGACACAAGGCAGGCAGTCAAATCATGTCCGAAATGCAAATTGAGTTATAAGCTTCTTGTGAATGTATAGTGGACCTATGCCGGCATTGTTCGTTACAACATATTTAGACTTGGCACAGCAATTACTGAAAAGGTATACTATGAAGAATTGCAAATGATGATGGCCAAGCTCGCTGTCAAACAACCAATACTTGTTAATTGTACTACATAGTTCTAGTTCTTCACGACAATGCTCGGACAACGGACCATCTCAAAACTACAGGTTCTCACAAGTTCTTGCTCCAACTGAATTCCATTTTTTCCATTTTGGATTATTTTAAAGGGGAAAATTTTCAAAACCGGTGAAGCAGTTAACAGCGCCTTTAAAGAGTCCATCAATTCCCGTCTCCAGAATTTCTATAGAAGAGTCATCAGAACTACCAATAAAATGGCAAATGTGCATGACCAATAATTGTCCCCACTACAACTTATAAAATATATGCTTTTAATTATTTTTTTAATGCTCGTTACTATATAAAACGGCAATTTCATATTTAAATCCTTAATATATTATCTGCAAATATTATTTGTTAAAAATTATCTGGTATAATTAAATTGTCTGCAAATAATTCTGTTGTTATTTAATAATGTTTTGAGTATTGAACATTCAAGTTTAGGTTTTATGAAACTGTAATGTAACTCTTTACTTTAATTTAAAGTTAACTGTAATTGAAATACTTCAATCCACTTTTTTTTATTATTGATTTTTGTAACTGTCTATTTTTTAGAAATTATAAAAATAGCTAAGTAGATTTCGGCGGTAAGCGGTTACCATAGCCTGTAGATGCTTGTAACACCAGAGATATCACTAGCGCGTTGCCGTTCTTGAACGCCTCTACCCCAAGAAGCTCTGGAAATCCTACTCACCGTAGAAACACAACATAGAGTTGCTTGGCTGCGATCTTCTGTAGGGTGGAGGCATTCCACCAGTCGGACCACCCCAAATAGAGTGTAGGAGACTTACATATTACTGTCAAATATTTTACTATTCTACAATAAATACGAGACAAGCAAACTACGACACAAAAGTTAGGACACATGAAAAAATTATCAAATTTGCGACTTTATTTGATTTACAATGTGTATCAGTTCTGTAAAGTCCAAAATAAATATAAAATTATATTATTATCTATGTTCAAAATAGTTTAAAACCAGAGTAAAACATTACAACTTTTCTTTTATATTTTCTTAGTTATTCAAAATAACAACTGCCTATTATTTATTAAATACTGATAAATCAAATACCTACAATAGTTGACTCAAATCTTTAGGCAAATCCCATATTACATACTACAAATGTAAATAAAAATCTGTAAAATTTATTGTTTATAACTTTAGACTTTCAATGTAAAAATATTTTATTTTCCAGTTTATTACAAAAAATACATTATTTGTTTACGTGGTATCAACGTATATATGTTACGCTAGCAGATCGTTATTCCGATTATAAAATGGTCTAAAGGAGATTTTTTATTACTTTCTCGTAAACAAAAAAGTAGGTATCCCGCGGATAGTTTTTATATAACATACAGTGAATATGTACTATTCACTATGTGTTGAACATCGACATTGACAATTTCATTTTTCCAATTAACTAGCGCTGTTGGTCTGAAAGGCCTTTAGCGCTTCATCGAACTTTATTACAAGGGCAGAAGGCAAAATGATAACAAACTCAAAAGTGCCAAAGTAGCCGAATCATGGCTTGGTCTGTTGCCGTCTTGACACTGATGATTATCTCGAACTAACATATAGGAATCATAATATTTTCATGAATGACGTATCAAGCTTTAAACTCATTTATCTACAAAGTAAAAGCTTTCTCATATTATAGGTAAATTGAAACCATTTTACTGGCAATCGCCTAGTCCAAATCAGTGATAACAATGTGTTTGATCAATGTATGTTATCTGAAAACTCTCCAACTCATATAAATTCAGCGTTGCATTGCTATTGGAAAGCATTCTGTTAGCAAAAGGACTAAGCAGAGAATTGCTAATTTTTATAGGCAAGGACTGCACAGTACTACATTCTAATTATTCTATTTAATACGCGTAAACAGAAGTCAAAACTCAGCAAGCACCGGGAGCTTGAGCCCGGTAGCGCCCGCTATAAAAAGATCATCATAGGACGGCCGTCGTCAGCCACTGTGCGACATGCAACCCTGGAAAGCGACTCGACTGTGCCATCGAGTACTGTTGCCAAAATAATTAAAGAAATCTCCGACGGTGTCCCTCCACCGCGCCCGCGCCGCTCTAAAATCGTCGCTCTTCGCCCGGGAGTCACTACTCGGGGCGCGGCGGGAAAACATCTCCCGCGCCACTCTTATTTCTTCTTTCCTTCCCGACGCTGTCGAATAAAAATATTTCAGTAAGTTCCATAATACCACCATAAATACGAAAGAGCCGTGAGTGTAGTAAACCGAGTGCAAATCAAGTGCCATAATGTTCAATAAGGAAGTTAGTGAATATAAATAAGTGATAAAAAGTGTTACATAACGCGAAGCAAATTTCGGAATTTTAAAAATACCGCAATTTGTAGGCGCCTTTGGCACCAAAATAGCTTCTTGTCACGTGGTACGATTTCAACCTATAGCAAAGCTCCACATTCATGTGTGGTCGTAAAATATACAAAGACTTTTTTAAATATGATTTATTTTAAATATAAAGTTTAATTATTTCAATATCAAAAAATTTCCTTATTAAGTTTCTAGCTTATCTAAACTTAAGTACAATTATAGTAAAAAGATCCTGTTATGATAAAATAGTTCATTTTCTATGAAAGAGGTGGCGCTACCGTCGACGACTTTTGCTACGTCAGTTTATGAAAAATGACTGCTAGATTGGATACGTGTTCTTGTCGTTTATGATATTTACGAGAAAAAGTATTATTCTAGCTTATTATCCAATATATTTTTCATTTATAAAGTAGTCAAACAGTATAATTTCAGTGAGAATTGTTTAAAGATAATTTTTTCTCATGTATTATAAATAATTTGTTGGTGAGTGCTCTGGAGATTTCGTATGGATATACAGACTAGGAAATTACTCATTTATTTTAATAATGTGCTTTTTTATATCATTTATATTCATTCTTGATCTTGTGCTCGACATAAAGTGTAAAAAGTTGTGTGATATACATTTTACTAAATTGACATTTCTTTTCCCAGTAACAAGAACGACCAATCAATTAAATTCTAATTTTAACTAGAAATAAAGTTACAAATTGTTTTTGTGTAATAAAAAAATTACGTTCTGTAAGATATTTAAATAGATTTTTGCAATTCCAGACAATAAAGCAACATAACCTCCAAAGCCTCAATCTTACCAATGATGACTCGTCATTTCTAACCTATATTCTCTTCTGTCCTTCTAGAACTGACGGCAACGTAGTAATTCCACCATGGAGGACGCTCACACGAAATCCGTGGAAGAAGTCTTAAAATATTTTGGCACAGACCCAGATAAAGGCCTCAGTGCAGACCAAGTAAAAAGAAACCAAGACAAATATGGGCCCAATGGTAAGTCATTTTATATCTTTATAAAGAGCATAGGTGTTGTTAAAATTCTTGTTTTAATAAACTAGTCAGAATATGGCAGAAATATTATGTTCACAGTATGCAAGGTTCTTTTTTCAATGTTGTTATCTGATTCCAGTTTTATAGGAAATTCTATATAATTAAGTGATATCTCAGGGTAATTTTGTATTAAATTTTTTTGCTCTAGTGTACAATTTTTGCTTTTTACTTTAAATAGATATTTAAAGTAATTAATTTTATTTTATCAATATACTTCCTCAATCTTTTGAACATAACTTTAAAGTTGTGTTTATTTGCTTGCTTTGTTTAATTGTCTAGATATTTATTATGAGCTCTAAATATCATTGGGATCACCAATGTCCTATGTTAAAAGGTTAGACTCAGTAATATTCATTGCAAAATGTTATATTTCTAGGTATTTCAACTTTAGATTCTCATATATGTGATTTGCATAAAATTGTACAGATTTTACTAATGATATAACACCATGATACTTATGTCATACATCAAGCATATTGTTAAAAAATTGTCTTCCCTGTAAATTCAGTTCATAGTGACATAGCCCATTTTGCAGTATCGCCAACAATATTTTCAATAATAAGTTTGATTTTAGTAAATCTAAGCATTGTTGAATTGTGTTGAAAAATTATACATTACCTCTATATAAGTACTTATTACACTCTATATCTTTCCATTAAACATTTTCTTATGATTAAAAAAGTTAAGCCAACAATAATTAATTTACTATTTACACTCTTGTCTGGTCTAATACAGTTTTTTTTACAGTTTTTTATATGCAAAATGTTGTTGCAGATAAAAAAGCAAAGTTTATTTTTTGTAATGTTTGAAGTTCTTGGGTGATTTACTCAATACTGCCGTCCATTAACTAAAAAAGTGTTAACCCTCAGGTGGTTGATTAGGACTCTTTAATGCAGTCATATAGTTTAAAATTCTCTATATCTTCCTATTTAAGAACTATAGTTCTATTGATAATAGGTCCAGAGTTATAAACACTTTGTAGGCCATTAAGTGACACAATATTTAATCATTCCTTTGCTTGAAAGTAACTAAATCATACTTCTTCACTTTATATACATTAAAGTACCTTTGTTGCCAATTGTGGCGAATATTTACTGATCATCTATTTAACTAAAAGTATTTTACGTATGTTTTAGAATAATTGATACTTACATGTTTTCTTTTGCTTTTTCTCCAAAACTATTTTTTGGTCTTAACAGTCTTCTAGCTAAAGGATGCAGAATATTATTAGTCCTTCCATATTATGATTATATTCATTTATTCACATCACAAAAATTCTTCGTGGACAGATGGTGTCCTTCACATTCACCTCTAGTCCATTTCATCCTCTGCCAAAATTATTTAGCTCCAATTAAATAACTAACTAATTGTATACAGAATAATGATGTCCTTATAATATTTTTTTCATATTATATGTTAGTTCATAAACCCTTTTTAATAAAGATCGATAGGGTCACATTGCACACTTTGGTGGCGGACGACCAGATAAGGGGCACTTCTTAGAATTTATTGAAAATTTAGTTAAAGTCGCCAACAGGAGAAATAAATAAAACCAGATTTATTCTTCTTTGCTTAGTTTAATTTGCCGATTTTTGATTTTCATGTATTCTGTGTATGTTGTGTTGTGATGTGTGTAGAAATTGTGTCTGTTGATGGAGATCTTATTATTATTACTACTATTTACATTATACCATTTATAAATGTTACTTTACAAATTTGGGTTAAGTTATTATTGTTGTACAAAATTTTACTTTACCCTTTTATTTCCTTAAATACTAAGTTACTTGTAAAACTTTAAATGGTGCTTTTTTATTACTGAACTATCAGTCAGGGTTACTTGAAATTTTGCCAGATAGTTAGACTTGGCCATGAATCACCCTGTGTTGACAAAGTAAATTTAAAAATAGAAGAGACAGCAAGGGTGATTAAGTCTCAAATACTAATCAAAACAATTTATGTGTTTTAACTTTCAATATTTACAAAATGCTCATAGTTAACGACTTTGGTTTGTTCCCTTTGTAAATTATTACATAATATGGTCAATATCACCTATAATTAGAGTTACCAACTTTCCAATGTGATCCGTTACTTTCCGTTTCTGAG
Organism: Saturnia japonica; assembly: GCA_033032175.1. Taxonomy (NCBI): domain Eukaryota; kingdom Metazoa; phylum Arthropoda; class Insecta; order Lepidoptera; family Saturniidae; genus Saturnia; species Saturnia japonica. The sequence goes on along the minus strand of CM065306.1, from coordinate 5,990,150 downwards.
ACTCCTAAAAGTTGCCCCACCAAAATTACTGGTGTTACGCTTAGTTTCACGCTATAGTTTTATGTAATATAAAATGGAGTGTTGCTGCTAACATTGGAAGGGGGGTGAATGCCCACGCTAGAATTTTTTTTTCCTCTTTCTCAATCAAAAATCGGATAATTTCTAATTACATTACCGAAATTCCCGTCATCCGTTTTGCATTTGAATTATCGGCTCATCTTTAGACTCGCTACCGTCGAGTTGAGACTCCAAATATTAATGTTAAATAATATAGCTAAATGAAACATTTCACACTTCGGAATAAATAAGCTTTTGAGATATAAAAATTTTAAAATCGCTTTTATTGTAAATCTGACAATACAAATGTCAATTCTAAACAGTTGCAATAAAGTTCACTTTTGAAAAATGAGCAAAAAATTTCTATTATCGTAATTTTTTTCTAGTTTTTTAATGATTATTGTATTGTTTACGTCAAAGACGATCTACTTTAAAATTTTGTGCCGAATTTTTTTTGAGTGAGATATTTTCTTTTTTCCGTTGTGGTGATAAAATTGGTTAGTTTAGGTTTGAACTGCGATCATAACGCACAAGCCGAGCGAGCCGCGGAAGCGGCCGGCGAATGCCAGAAACAAATAATTATTTATTGAAAATTCATATATAATTCGTAATAGACATAACCTCAAAAATGAAAAAAAAACCTCAAAAACCATTTGTTTCCTTACTTTTTCCTTCACAGGGGGATTATATTTAAACCTCCTCTCACTCCCCCCACCTTTTCACAGCATCACATTCAGCGTAATTTTTTTTTTTTTTTCAATTATGTATTCCTATTTCCTATGGAATTTTGTTATCATATGTTATATTTATTATGTGTTTGTTTTATATGAGATTGCGTATATACAATACTATAAATAATTTATGAATAACACTAACATATCGTTCCTTAAACAAATTCCGTTCATGTTTATTTGCAATTAAAAGGACCTAAAGGCACTTTATAAACACATCGAAAATCTACGGTCGGAATGGGTGGGTATAAATATAAATAAATGTATCTATGTTTGCGAAACTAGACAGGACGAGTAATGGTTATTAGTCCACAAACGCACGTGATAAATAGCTTTAACGAAAACTATACCATTTAATAGTATCACTTAATTATCCTTATTGAATAAATATTAAAGCGGTGTGGGGGCGGCTGAACCGGCATGCGAATAGATTAGAGGACTCCCATTAACTCCGTAACATTGCAATCGATACCAGACAGCATCCTACTTTAATATATTATATATAAAAACTAGCTGTACTCTACGGTTTCACCCACAGAAAAACCAATTCCGCTTACTCTAGTTCCGTGGTTTCACCCAGTTTCACCCATGTCTTTATTCGACCATACTCCACCGCGCCCCTAATACACCTGTGTTTCCAGCCTTATCGTTGTTCTCGCTTCCCTTAGTACTTGCATACAGCTTTCCAGATTCTGTGACGTTTATTCTTCTTCAATAAATAGGCTAAATGCATTTTTTTTTTAAATCTGAGTGATAGTTCCAGAGGTTCAAATTCAAACAAACAAAAAAAGAACAACCTCTTAGCTTTTCAATATTAGTGTAAATTTTTAGTGCGTCTCTTGTAGAAGTACAGCAGAGTTGTTCCTGGAAGCAAAGATACTTCATCCCTTCTTGTAATTAACTTACGACTACTGGAAGTAGATACATCAGCAGTGTACTTTTTCTTTCTCCTATCCAGAGTTAATTAGTACCATTTATTTCCGTTAAGCAATAAACACTACTAAGCTTTAAGCTAAGCTATAAACTTAACACTTATATAAACAAAATTCATGCATTTTGTAATGAAGAAATAAAAACATATAGCTTTAATAAATTCACAAAAAAAGGTAAAAATACATACTAAGCAGGTTAACAAGATTGAAAGCTGAGTCGTAAGATAATCGTGCAAAGAACTGGAATGAGTACATGTGACGCACGTGACAAATAGTAGTCACTATCTATCTATCTTATAAAAAACGCCAGAAAACGAATAATTAAAAAAAAATCGTAATGTACATTGTTTTAAACGCGCATTTCTGGCCAATACTAGTTTGTTGTACAATACGATTTTTTTTAAGTGTATAAAAAACTATTGGTTTTAATTTTAAAATAGTGTCGAAAAATGATCTTCGAATATTTTTATATTTCCCAAACATTTTTTTTTTCTTAACATTTAAATTATATAACTAAAAGGATGTGACTTTCATTCATTAACACAAAGAAATATATTGCGAAGTCGTGATTTGTACGATAATACCAGTACGAACAGTAACCGCATGTTTGTACAGATATTAGAAGAGATTTTTATCACACAAAACATGATAAAGATTAATGAAACGAAATAAAGATTACAGAGTAGACACATATCTATTTACTTATCTGTCAAAACACGTGGTGACTCAGTAGATATAATATTTACTTATTTATAATTATGCTAATTCAAGGTGTTATCAACCTTCTCATTTCACGTATATAATGTTCATGTTTTTCACATGAAATTTGGTTCCGACTATTCTATTCTTTTTTTTTTGTTCAGTGTTTTAATGTAATAAATATAGTGTTGACTATCTTAAAGCTGTTTCACATCGTATTCACAGAATTTTTTTATCGTATTTTCAACCTACTTAAAAAAAGAAGAGGTTCTTAATTCAATTGTATTTTTTATGGATGTCGTTTTATGTCATGTACTTTCATTGTTTATGGACCGATTTAGATAGATTTTTTTCGGGATGAAAAGTATCCTATGTCTTGATCCAGGTTATAAGCTGTCTTTGTGCCAGATTTCATCCAAATTCGTTTATTATATCTTATTCTCTCGGAATTTATCTCGGAAACGGCTCCAACGATTTCGATGAAACTTTGTATTTATATAATGTTTTACATTCCAAGTTGACCTATATGAGTGTTTTATTTTTTTAAAGATACTGGGCAAAGCTCGATCGCCCAGATATTTAGTTAAGATGCGTTTCAAATAGGAAGATAATCGCGCCCGTGCCAAGTTCACTCACCACACCACTTTTCAAAATTGTACAGCTAGCAACACAAATAAAATATTTTTATTTGAAATGCAAAATTAATAATTTATTTACAGTTTATATTTCCATTATATTATACGCCTTTTTTAGGTATTTGTCTAGTGCTTACCATGGAAAAAAATAGAAACACAATTAGGGGGTTCTAAACACAATACAAACAATTATTGTACGTAAACTAGTTAGGAACATTAAAAATTCTAATACTCTCCAATGTACAATTCATTTCACTTTATTAATTATAATAAAAATATAAATAAGTCTTTGTATGTTCGTCTGATCGTACATTTTTCACTGTTAAATATGAATACCTATCTTCTTGTATAAAAATCGATGTTTGTACGTAGGTGCGTCCCCTATGAACTGAAAAACGGCTGGAGTAGTTTTGATGAAATTTTCAGAGTATCTTTATATTAACTCAACGGGTGATCGTGTAAAGTTTGTGCTAGCGATCGGGTCAAGGGTAATCAAATATTAATACTAAATCCCAGTTAATAACGGAATAAATAGGAAAGTCGACTATACTCTTAGTTTTATAAGTACTAAAACATGTTTGGATTTAAAAAAAATTGGGTTGTATTCCACTCGTTATATATTCACGTGAAGACTTTAAAATCCACATAAAGACCGGCTGTCATCAATTTTGATTGCTGATTCTTACATTACAGGCACTACATATTATGTAAGTGTTCCTAATAGAATCAATTAATTGAAAAAATATAAAAAATTATACAAAATTTACTAGTTTCTGATTTATTCCTTTCTATTTACCCAACTACCTATCTGGTTGCGAAATTTGAATTTTCTAAGTCATCTGGAACTGGACTAGAGTTTTTGTCTATAGGTCAGTCGTTGATAAAAAGGACGATTTTTGGACGTTAATATCTAAATAAAAGTTTTAGGTGTGCTTATGAAATTTGGAGGACATATGTATCTCGCAAGTGTCAATATATGAGCCAAATTTGACGTTTATGTGAAATAGCGAAATAGTGTGAAATAGTATGAAGGGGTCAAAAGTGGCTCCAAATAACTTGGCTTGACACGCTACCGCGTGTCTAGTTCAAAGTTTTATTATTTTAAATTATGAATAATTCGTTAATATCAATATCCTAGATACAACTTTTTATATTACTCATATTAATTTGTACTATTCGTTTCTAGAAAATTCAATGCCGCTCAATAATGATTAATACTTCAAATGTATTACATAAAGTACACGGATGCGAATCAATAACATTACATGTTACTTTTATGTTTCAAAGATTTAATGATAATGGATATTGCTATACTATTAATATATAAATATATATTTAGATGTATATACGTGTGTGAGTGTATGTGTAAAACGTAGAGATATTCAGATTGATGGTGCGGCGCGGCGCCGCCGATGCGATCTGTTCGAAAGTGCGAGATGATGTACGATGGCCGTTGTTTGCGTGCTCTGGTTCTCTATTTATAGGTAGGAGCAGGAGCGAGGAACAGGTCGGTCGGTCACCGCTGAGTAAAGCAGACGCCGTCAGTGGTGCGTGTGCCTGAGCACCCGCTAGGGACCAGGGACGTTCTCTGAGGCGGAACGACTCCCCGTTTAATCTACATTAAATCTACCACGCGATAGATATTAAATATCTTGTAATATAAGTTATGTAATTGTATCACATATGTACTGTAATGACTTTCTCTAAATTATTTATTTTCGTTTTGAATCTTATCAATCGTCATTTTAATACATACACTAACTTCTACCCGCAACTTCGTCTATGTAGACTTAAAAATTGAGTCTTTACCGGGATGAGAAGTATTTAATTTAAAGTAAGTAATTATCTGAGTGTTAAATTTCATCGAAATCTGTTCAGCCGTTTTTGGGTACTGGGTAACAAACATCCTAACATACAAATAAATTAGTTGTGTTATGTGTACACTTTAATCAAGTGCTTATACTTTGGATAAAGTATGTTATTTATATTACGTTAAAATATTTCATGCAAAATAGTAACATCCTGACTTTATTTTATTTTATTATCGTTATTAACTAGTTATGCCTGCGGCTGCGCTCGCGCGGACTACAGAATGCCGCCGCCAGGCACACGCTCGAATCGTGCTAACCCGCACTCGCGGTTATTTTGAAGACAAAAATGCTTATTGTGGGTGACCCTTAGAAGATAGAATTATGTATGCTCGCGCTGACTTTTTAGTATGTATTTTTAAGGTCTACAACTATGTACTATGTACTAATTTGATATATCTCTTATGGTTTAGTAATTTAAGCGCACCAAAAACCTCATTTTCCTGGATTGATTTTTATTTGAGCAAAACCCTAATTCTTTTTCTAAAATAAAAGTACCTTATCTTACTCCTTATAACATCGGTTATCTGCCAGTGAAAGTCCCGTCAAAATCCGTCCAACGGATTCGGAGATAACCCGGAACAGACAGACAAAAATTGAAAAAAATTGGTTTTTCGTTATGAGCACCATACCTAAGTATATACTTTCATAATATGCATTTAGTAAAAAGCTGTAATTTTTTATATTACAAACGGACACTTTAATTTTATTTATTTGTATAGATAATTTTCGCGACGATACAATGTTGTGTTGCTAGATTACAATTATGATTTTATATTATGTATTGTAAATGCAGTGGGTTTCGGGCGCCGCGCCGCGCCGTTATTGAGTTCGCATCAGAATTACTAACATTATAAGATAATGTGTAATATGAGCGATTTTGGCACTACCTTTATGAAGTAAATATATAAACCGTTAAAGTACAATACATCAAAAGATCTATAACAATAAAAATAAAGGAAATAAATAATGAGGTAGCTAATTATAAGAATCCGTCTTTGTATAACTAATTAAACGGCCTTAGTAGTTAATAATAGGTCTTTACCTATGAAATTGCCGTTCTCCAGTACTGGCCATTTCAAATCAAAATAATTTTTGTTTGGCTAAGAATTCTAATTTCAAATTAATTTTATTAAAAACATGGAATTCTTTTTCCAAAAGTAGTCATTTGTTTATTTATTAGTGTTACATTTTCATCGCATTTCAATCCTTTTTATCATCATGGATACGTTAAAAATTCGAGTAATTATGGAATATGAGTACCGTCGTGGCAGCAACGCGGCACAAGCGGCACGCAACATCAACGACGTTTACGGAGCTAAGACTACAAACCAACGCACCACCTGTTATTGGTCTGCTCGCTTCCGTTCTTGGAATTTCGACCTGAAAAATGAACGTCGCGGTCGTCCGAAGACTTTGGTCGACAATGACGAATTAAAGGCGATTGTGGAAGCTGATGATACACAATCTACGGCTGAATTAGCAGCAGCTTTCGACGTTAGCGTCAAAACAATATTGGTCCATTTGCTGCAAATTGGCAAGGTAAAAAAGGTTGACAAATGGGTGCCCCACGAACTCAATGATCGCCAGCGCGAAGTACGCGTCGAGACGTGCCTTGCACTGCTCAACAGACACACAAATGAAGGAATTTTGAACCTCATGGTTACCTGCGATGAAAAATGGATTCTGTTTGATAACCCCAAGTGCTCAGCAAGTTGGTTGGATCCTGGTTCAGCACCTAAACAATGCCCTAAACGAAAACTTACCCCTAGAAAAGTGATGGTCACTGTTTGGTGGTCTAGCGCCGGTGTGATTCATCACAGCTTCTTAACAAACGGGGTGAGCATTACTGCAGATGTGTACTGTGAAGAACTGAACACAATGATGGAGAAGCTGGCACATCTCCAACCAGCATTGGTCAATCGCTCGTCTCCGCTGCTTCTGCACGACAACGCACGACCTCATACTGCACAGCAGACGGTCTCCAAGTCGCAAGAACTGGGGTTGGAAGTTCTCCGACATCCGCCCTACTCACCAGACCTTGCGCCTACAGACTACTACTTTTTCCAGAATTTGGATAACTCCTTGGCGGGAAAAAAATTCAATACCCGAGAGGCAGTACAAAATGCCTTTGAAGAATTTATTGCCTCCCGTCCAGCTGATTTCTTTAAGAAGGGCATCAATAAACTGCCACTACGCTGGCAAAGATGCATTGATTGCATGGGTGATTACTTCGATTAATACAAATAAAAAATACATGAAAAAAATTCGTTTCAATTTTTTCATACAAAACGGCAATTTCATAGGTAAAGATCTAATATATTAAAATACAAATAGTGAAATAAAATTTGAGTGTCGCTATGTGTTACAGTATTCAGTACTTAGTACAGTGCAATACAGATCTGTGTCCAATCTCGAAGGCAGTGCACAGTAGGTTCTAGAACTGCGTATCACAAAAGCATTTGGTGCTTGCAAACGAGATTTGTTGTAGCGGGCACTGTCTGAAATATGGTCCTACGAAGCATTATTTTAGCCAAAAAATTAGGAGTGCTTACAGCAAACAAAACAAAACAAATGCTACTTATTTTCCGTCTATTATCTAGTAATAAAAGTGATATCTTAAAAATTATCAATGAAGTACTTTAAAAAAGTTGTAGATTTATATAATCTATCAATATATTATTATTAGTTTAAGTAATGAAATCTTTTACAAAATGCTCTTTGATCATTATAAACACGATGCAGAGTTGAAATTTGCTGGTAAATTGTGCCGTGTTAGTATTCCCAATTCATCAAACTATTGTTTGAAAATGTTAAACGCTTGTTTCATAGCAAGTCTATTAGAATTTCAGCTATCTAGTTCAACGGAAATGATCTAATAAGCAGTGTTGCTATAAAATATACAAAAATGGGGAGATGCGTAAACTCTTCTCGAATGCTTAGTGTTAGTCAGTGGTAGTTAGTAATTTTTCTTAAAATTATTACATGAGTATAACTAAAGATTTTTTATTTTATTCATGAAATGAGTGTCTATTGTGTAAGTTGTTGTATAGTAAAAGATGAAGGGGATTAAAGAGTCCTGTAGAAGTATTCTGCGAATGTAATGTATTTTGTGAATTATTCTAATTTTTCTTGGAAACGGTTCCAAGCATTTGGATAAAAAAATTTTTTAGATATTTTTTCACTTTCCAATTTTACTACCTAGATAGGTGTTTTTTGTTTTGTTTTGCAAGACAACCAAACTCTGTCGTCCAAATATTTTTAATTAAGTTTAGTTAGTTACACGCGCTTAAAAACAGTCGTGAAATAATATCAAAATTTAAAATATTTTACTTCACCCAGTCTTCTAATATAAACAGTCAATGTTTGAAAGAAACTCATTTATCAAAACCCATAAAATACATACGAAGCATTTAGCATTATTTTTTCAACAAGCCGATGTTGGCTCGTACTTCCATCGTCACAAATATCGGTAGCGGCGAACAACAATATCGATTTGAAATATATCTAGGCAGTGCGAGATCCACCTAGACCGCGGCCACTGTTTATTATTTCGGTTTCGTACAACCAACAATCATATCGCTACGGAATATATAAACCTTCTGTCGAACTGATCATGAAACTCGATTATAAAACGGAAACCTTACGAAGATCTATTTAAACTCAATATGTAGTCATTGAATAAACGTTTGAAATTATTTATACAAGTAATCGTCACCTCTATTACAAACTTAATCTCCATATTTATCTACTGTACGCATCGCTTACCATAGTAAATGATAAAAACATGTGGTTAATATATAATTGTATTAGAATTAACCGGCAGCTGCGCCTGGTTTTTAAAGTAGTGTTTTTTTTTCGTACCTATCTACTGTAAATTTTCTTTTCCGACATCTTCCTCCTTAAATATTACGTATGTCGCAAGAACAAAGCGATCGCATAAATCGCTAAATATCAGCTTCAAAATATGTTTCATAAATTATGGCTGGTACATACTCCAAATTTGCAATTTTGAATCCGATTTCTATAGAAATATCTGATTTTGCTTTGCTCTTAAAAAATACATAATTAGGGGGCCAAATGACCGAAACTATTGTATTAAATATATTTTATTTTATCATGTGGTTAGTGGTACTACATTCTCGATCATCAGCTGACAAAGGTAACAATTATTTGCAGGTAATGGAATGGTATTACCATAATTGCTATGATTAATTTAATAATGTCTATATTATATTCCAATCATAATTTTTAATTAATTAATACTTACATCGTTTTTATCGTTGTTATAAGTATAAAATCCCAGTGTGTATTACATCACTCAAAAACTTTTTCAATTACTTCATGTAAACGAAGTACATCAAGTAAGACAGACTCGGTAATGTTATCACTACCAGTTCTCAATCAGAGTATTTTTAGAAACCAAAGTATTCAATAAATAAAGAACTCGCAGCTTTGATGTATTTTTATCTCTCACTTTGTTTTAATACTCTAATTTTGGTAATACGTTACATATATATAGTCAATTATTTATGTATTGAATATGGTGACACAGTTCAGTACACTTCTAAGAAGGATTAATTTATTAATAAAATAATATAATTTTTAAGTTTTATCTTTTTGTCATTGTGTCATTATTTATTCACATCAATCAACGTAATAGACATTCATTTATCTATTAAAATACTTCGTGCGTAGAGAAACTGGTTTTAAGTAGTAATAATATAATAAATATATGTCCTCGAAACAGAAACTATGCATACTTCCTATAGATATATTTATATGCAATGCGTATTACGTATATCGTTTCTGATAACAGCTCGGTTTACTCTGTATTAGTATGTACAAGGTAACCATTACATTCTGTAAGCTAAACTCACACAGATAAACTAATTTAATTAAAATAACATAAACCTGTCTATTATTTACATGACAGTGAAATGTGTATTATTACATACAATATAAATTTTTACCAAAAGAAAACCAACTTAAATGATTTTAAGGAGTTCCCTGGTGTATCTTCGAAGTCTAACGTGCAACGCTAATGAAATTAAAATAGGACCAGCCTTGAGGTATCCCCTTTCCAACAATAAAATAATCATCCAAATCGGTTACTAAACAAATAAGACTGAAAATCCATAAAATAATATATACGTTCTAATTGAGAACCTTCTTTCTCTTGGAAGTCTGAAAAACTGAAGCGGGGGTTGATCAGGAACCATTGAGCCCGATGACCGGGAATGCCGATAACTACTGCCGCGAGTTTCGAGTGGTTGAAATATTATATAGGTATCGAGGTTTATTTTCGACGCGTTACGTTGGCGGGTTGCGTCTACAAACGCGGCTGACGCGCTATCCATATGAGAATTTCACGTTCCTATATATTATTTTTACGAATATCTCTTCGCCATTACCTATATTAGAAGTAAATATGGAAACTATAATTTGTACTAATAAAAAAATTATACATTTAATAATCTTACGAAGTGAAAATGAGAATTATTTCGATACGCATAAAATTTATTTACGCAAACGTTTTATTTCTAGCAAATAATTTTTAACAATAATTGTAATCTGAGATACCTACTTGGATGTGCAATTTTACGCCGCTTTCTACTTACTGGCAGTAACAAAAGATATCGCAATTCGCCAGTCTCTTACATCACTATGAGAAAAAAAAACATGGGCACCTAGAATTAGAATATTTTTGACACAACTTTCTCTTTGAAAATTTAGTAGTATTAACTGTAGCGAAAGCTATCGATGGCGTAAAATCGATTTATTTTTTTATAATTAATTTATGGAACGTAACGCACGAATGCTTGTTGGTGAAAGGATTGTACCTAAAAGATTCGATCCCGGGATCCAGGTTGATTTTGGTACCGAAAATTTCGAGATTGAATTCCACAAATCCCGGAATTTTAGGGATTAACAAAAAATTCTAAAATTGTTATAAAAACATAGCATAACAAAAAGAACATTTTGTCAGCCATCCTGTTTTTCCAGATGTTTTGATTACTTTGCGTTTTTGCCGACTCGGCTTAGAGACGAAACATTATTAATTCATTTTTTAATAAAAAAATTTAAGATTGATTTTATTTTCTCAATAAAAATAAGACCTAGATAAAGTATCCAACTATTTTAAAACATCTAGTTATTTTAATTTAATAAGATGAATACTGATCTCTGTAGAGACCTGCTTGTTAAAGGTACTTAGTCTTTTTTTTTTTAACGTACTTATTTTAAGTGAAGCTTAAAGGAAATTTGAAATGGTTTGATTACGTTTAACTTAATTTTTCTGCCAAGACTTAAAATGTTATCCTATCTGGTCATTTCCATTTAATGAATTATTGATCTGTGTAAAAGAATAACGTATGTTATTACGGAATTTTAAGTCTAATTAAGTTGATATTTGTTTTAGGAGTTTAAAGTGTTATAGACAGAAGTGGTTTGTTTATTTCTAACCGACTTCCAAAAACGGGGGCGATTTTCAATTCAAATGTATTTTTTTATGGATGTCCAGGCGTAATTTCTTTGATTAAAACCCTATTTACATGATTATTTGTTCGATGGAAAGAGGACACCTCAAGAGCGGTCTCATTTTATTTTCACTGGCGTTTGATCCTTAGACTTCGAAGGTACACTAGAGAACTCTTCAAATTAATTGAAGCTGGTTTTCTTTTTTGTTAAAAAAAAAACATTTTCATTCAGTCACTTCCTTTCTTTAATCGTTCCATGGTGTAATGACAAAGCTACGGGTGCTAAAGAGACAAACATTGCAACAATACGTGCCTCAATAGGATAGAGTAAATCTGTCGAGTATAACTAGAAATAAAATATCGAATCTTATTCGCACTACTCTCTGAGTTTTATTTATTTGGAGTGTTTTAAATGGCACTTAGGGAAAAAGGAAAAAGAAATTTTTTTTTTAATAATCATTTAAATTTGAAATGAAAAGGCTTAAAGTGGTAATAGATAGCGCTACGAGTATATATAGCTATAGCTGTGCTATTAAGTGACAATCGTTTTTATTAAAAAATTGTTAGTATTTACTTTCTGTGCAGGTAAGTGGAAAGGAAGGAAGAAAGGAATATGGCAGGCTTGCTTAGATACAAAAAATTACTTACTCTTTATTTTAGTATTTCAAAATCTGTATTTCAGTATTTAAATATCTTCCCTTTATTTTTTGTTCATCATTTGTTGCAGATTTGGAATTCATTTATCGCAGGTGAATTAACAGTGATAAAAGTATAATTTCATAGCTGTGACAATTATTTTAAATATAAATTAATGAGATCTACTCTGATCGCTCCACACAACTAAAGCTCCCCACTGAGTCCTTTAACCTTAATATACTGCAGGACTTTTTTGGCAGAGAGCAACTAAACCTCTTCCCGGAGCAGCACGTGCTTACCCAGAATCCGGTTGGCAATATATTATAATACTGTACAATTTTTATTTTCGTAAACTGGTCATGACATCAACGTGTTCATATTGTTTAAATCGTTCTCTACCAGTACTCACTGTGTATTGTTTTCGGTTGTTAAGAAGTCACGGCACGTACGATGCGACGCGATGGGACGTAATACCCACACTATGAGGAAGTGACGCCACTGGTGATGCTGTTTCAACTTTTTTACATTCTACCGCGTGCTGATCTAGATTTTATTGATCATTGGCGAATATACTCTCTGATGCTGACATGGCGTTATCGACATGTTGACTAATTGCTTACATTAGTCACGGAGTGGCCGGCTACCGTTGCCGCTGCCGGTCTGCGTACGTAAATAGAGCCGATATACGATTGACTTAGCGCACGTTGCCCGATTACACTTCGCAATTTAAAGATCAAACAGTACATAATCTTACATTAAACTGATTATTACATAGGGTTTCATTTATGTCCCAGTATGAAGCGTTGTGTCCCGTCCTTAATTACGAATTTCGCAAGATATGCTTCAAAATGGCATAATCAGATTATTTTTAGTCGTTTCGAAGCAAATATTTGGCGATTTTTACTCTTATGAAATGCGTAATAAGGATGCAGGTGAGTAAGTCAGATGTCACGATTCAGTTATTCCTAAAATGGATTTCCTTTTATGAGAAAAGTGTTTATAATTATAAAATGACGTTCACAAAGTCTTGTAATTAATTAATTACCTTTGAGAAAGAGTTGAACTTAATCTGTAGACTATACGATATTAAAAAGTTAATTATTTAAGTAATCGCATTCATTAAAAGACAATAATTGTATCCGGAACAGCAACGAGGTCACAATTACGTTGGGGCCACGTAAGTGGTGCGTACATCCTGAGGTCAGTGTACAGGATACGTTACCGCAGCTCGAGACGTCTAAGCCAATGTCGATTACACGATATATTTTATAGGTACGTTACTGGATAATAATGTCGTAACCGCTAGTTTATAAACAATATAAGGAGATTGTAAACTGTCTGTAGATTATGAACGGACAACTAATACTTTTAAATAAAGAAAATAATGATACTAGGACAGGTAGGACTCCAAAAATGTGATTTTCAGCGGCTAGCGCTAACGCTGGCCGCTGTCGCAGACTGCTTGCTTGGCTCGCTCGGCGCGTGCGTTTTGAAAACCTACGAAACACATTACAATCACAATCTACACACAACTATTACAATCTCACTAGATTGTACAAACTAACGGTTCGTACAATTATCCTGTGACATAACGCGTTGTTTGGAGTACAACCTTTCATAAATAATACAGATATTTGAGAATAATTTCTGTTTTTTTTTTTTCTTCAACGTGTTATTTAAAAGTATTTTAATCACTGATACGTTATCGACAATTTATGTGTATAAAAGAACCTGTAATCCAACGCTTTTTTGTTAAATTAAAATCATCCGCACAAAATATATGACGCCCTCGTATTAAAAAGAAGTTTAGTGCTAAACACAATGTTGATTCTTGTTTAACTAAAAGCGCCATAAATATTTCTTTGCATAATGATCTGTTCATAGCGAAATGCGCACTCGTTTCACTTAAAAATACATAGAATTTGTTATAATCTGTTATCATTCACTAGCGCGCCAATCATTCGATACGTCTTCATTTGATTAGACAACTTGTAAATATATCACACGTGGTTTACTTTCCTTGTTGATTTGTTGAACTCTGCCTAGTTTCCAAACAAAAACCGGTTTGTACTTATGATGATGATAACGTACTACGTTGAAAAGGAACTGGACGAGGCGCGGCCGAATCTGTTGGAAGTGCGTAGATGACGCTTCTATGACGTCATTTATTTGCTAAGTTCGTAGGGCACAATTATTTTTGATGCTATTAGCTAACACCGTTCTATTAGTTAACGAGTCATTAAAATAATACTTGGATAATTAAATTGACCATTGACTTTAAAATACATTATCAAATTGTATTAAATTAAATTGTTGGCAAAATTTCAATACCTATCTAAATCTTATTATATTACGTGAGCAATTCTTGTATATATATATGTAATTGGTTTGTCGGAAACGGCTCCAACGATTTCGATGAAATTTTGTATTTAGATAATGTTTTACATTCCAAGTATACCTAGATAGGTGTTTTTTTTTTTCTATATAAGATACCGAGCACAGCTCGGTCACCCAGGCATTATCTATAAAACAAATAATGCTGACTCCATTATTTTAACTATCAAAGCAAGCTATCATTTGATATTAGATTATTTAATAACATCAATAAGAGAAAAGGTCATTAGGTCAATCGTTTATAAAAAATATCAGTGGTAGGTATTGGTTACAAGGATTTATTTATTAAAGACACATTACAGGTCATAATATGGTACATATTACATAATATAAATTGTTTCTTGGTCGGTTCTTCATCCAAATTCTGCATATAACAAGTTTAGCTATTTTATTTAAATGGCATACATAAGGTTAGTAGTACGTTATAAGTTATAACATATGCCTAATATAGTTGAATATTTAACAGCATAATGCATAAGTGTGATATGAAAATACTTACTTAGTAATCAATTACAAGTCCACAAATTGCTATTAAAACTAAATGACAACAGCATCTGAACTTCGTTTTAACATTTTCAGCTGAAGAACCGCGACGTATGATAGATTAGTCAATGTATACGCTCGGTACGGCTCTCTCAGCTAATGGTACACGCGAAACGCCCTGCCCAATGAATCTTGTATATTTTTATGTACGATCGTAACTACCTCGATAGATAGCATGCCTGTTCTGACTAGTTTATTACTCACTAAATTAACTTCTTTGATGTTTTATTCAAAACTCTAATTATGGTTCCTTCTCTCTTTTCAGAATTACCTGCTGAGGAAGGTGAGATTATATCGAATAAGTGTACACATAAATACTGTCCTTTATGAAATAATAATTTATTTTTTATTAATAATCTTAGTCGCTCATCTCCCTATTCATTAAAAGATCGAATGTGTACTTATATTATTTTTATGTATTTGTTTTAATTACATTTAAATCAATTCAATAAAAACTGAGAAAACGAAGTCGCTGCTGTATTTATGTTAGAAATTAAAAATAAATTCAAATAATTAAAAAGATTGTTATGGTTACACGGTAAATTGATGGAATTGTTCCTGATGGTAAAAACAGTAAAATCCTTACTCAACGGTGACTACCGTGCTGGCCTGCATTAATTTAACTGGATAAGCTGGCTGATCGGAAAACGAAACACGCAAAAGCGAGTCACTACGATGGACGTTTCACCACTTGCATGGTAACCGCGACCCAGTCGAACAAAAACACGTACCAACACATATAAATAAAATATAGTTCAATCATGAAAGACTACGGCCTTACTTATTTTTATAGTCTTTATCTTATCCATATAGTTAGAACAAAAAAGAACTAAAAATAAGCATTGTTTATATTTAATGTACCTGTATAAGTAAGGCTTGCTAATGTTTAAAATATTAATAATTCTTTTGTAATAAAAAATAGGTTCCTGGATTAAGAAGTTATCTGTCAGAAATCTAATATATCAAGTTCGTCAATAAAATAATCAAACTATGCCAAGGTCTAGTTACCTTCCAACCTTGAGAACTCTACGTAATCAAGAGTTCCAACGTCCTTATTGTAGTTCCATTACTGATTATATAAATTATGTACAGTCGTGTTTTATTGACGGATTGTGTAGTCTCAAACTTTATTTGGATTGTACATTTCTATATTGCATGTACATACATGACTCCCCTCCATAGATTTTATTATCTCAATAAATGCGATACTAACCTAATTTTGATAAAGTCATGGA
Organism: Saturnia japonica; assembly: GCA_033032175.1. Lineage (NCBI taxonomy): Eukaryota > Metazoa > Arthropoda > Insecta > Lepidoptera > Saturniidae > Saturnia > Saturnia japonica. Next base: position 5,973,941 of record CM065306.1, on the reverse strand, counting down.
ATATTTTATATAAACACATTCAAATATTGAAATGTATATACCTAGATTTCTTTAACATATACTCGGTTGTTAAAATGTTAACTTTTGAATTCTACATTGAATACGTTAGATGTATCATTTTTTACTCGTAATATTCATATTTTCCACCTTCGCTCTATGAGTTTATCGCAACTGAAACCCACTCGAATATTCTTTTGTTCTTTGTAGCCGAAGAAAATATTTTTTACATCTATTTTTAAAGCTTCTATTAAAAATTGACAGATTCTGATCTACGTCTTACATTTTTATTATAGGTAAAAGTATATGGCAGTTAGTCCTTGAACAATTTGATGACCTTTTAGTCAAGATTTTGCTGTTAGCCGCTATTATTTCATTCGTAAGTAAACTTTATTATCAATTATGCAAATAACAAAAACAAGTTAATTACAAACAAACAAAGATATAAAATGTATTTTTCTTTTATTTCTCAGGTTTTAGCTTTATTTGAAGAACACGAAGATGCATTTTCAGCCTTCGTAGAACCTTTTGTTATTTTACTTATTCTTATTGCTAACGCTGTAGTAGGAGTATGGCAGGTAAGAAAACAGTTATTTAAAAAAATAGTAGTTATTAAAAATAAATGAATACGTAACTTATGATTTCTCATAATAATTCTTTTACACAGGAAAGAAATGCCGAATCTGCCATCGAAGCTTTAAAAGAATATGAACCCGAAATGGGTAAAGTCGTACGAGGTGACAAAGCTGGTATTCAAAAAATCAGAGCGAAAGAAATTGTACCTGGTGATGTTGTTGAGGTGTCCGTCGGTGATAAGATTCCCGCTGACATTCGCCTTATAAAAATTTACTCCACTACCATCCGTATTGACCAGTCTATCCTGACCGGTGAATCGGTATCGGTTATCAAACACACAGACGCTATCCCTGATCCTCGCGCTGTTAATCAGGACAAGAAAAACATTCTTTTCTCTGGTACGAATGTTGCTGCAGGCAAAGCCCGTGGTATTGTTATGGGCACCGGCCTTAACACTGCCATCGGTAAAATCCGTACAGAAATGTCTGAGACTGAAGAAATCAAGACCCCTCTTCAACAAAAACTTGACGAATTCGGTGAACAACTCTCTAAGGTTATTTCCGTCATTTGCGTTGCTGTATGGGCTATCAACATCGGTCATTTTAACGACCCTGCTCACGGTGGAAGCTGGATTAAAGGTGCTGTATATTACTTCAAAATTGCTGTAGCTCTGGCCGTCGCTGCTATACCAGAGGGTCTTCCGGCTGTCATCACAACTTGTTTGGCTTTGGGTACTAGACGTATGGCCAAAAAGAACGCCATTGTGAGGTCTCTACCTTCCGTAGAAACTCTTGGTTGCACTTCAGTTATTTGTTCAGACAAGACTGGAACCCTGACCACCAACCAGATGTCAGTCTCCCGTATGTTCATTTTTGAGAAAGTTGAAGGTACTGATAGCAGCTTCTTAGAATTCGAAATTACTGGGTCTACATACGAACCTATCGGTGACGTTTATTTAAAGGGACAAAAAGTTAAGGCTTCCGAATTCGATGCACTCCATGAATTGAGCACCATCTGCGTTATGTGCAACGACTCGGCTATCGACTTCAACGAATTCAAACAGGCCTTTGAAAAAGTCGGTGAGGCTACTGAGACTGCCCTTATTGTACTTTCTGAGAAAATGAATCCTTTCAACGTTCCCAAAACCGGCCTCGATCGCCGCTCCTCTGCCATTGTTGTCCGTCAAGAGATCGAAACTAAATGGAAGAAAGAATTCACTTTGGAATTCTCACGTGATAGAAAATCCATGTCTACTTATTGCACTCCCCTCAAGCCTTCTCGTCTTGGAAATGGACCTAAACTGTTCGTGAAGGGTGCTCCCGAAGGTGTACTAGAACGTTGTAGTCATGCTCGCGTCGGCACTACCAAAGTTCCACTAACCACGACCCTGAAGAACCGTATTTTGGACCTGACTCGACAGTATGGTACCGGTCGTGACACCCTCCGTTGCTTGGCGCTCGCCACAGCTGACAATCCCATGAAACCTGATGAAATGGACCTCGGTGACTCGACCAAATTCTACACTTATGAAGTTAACCTTACGTTCGTCGGTGTTGTCGGCATGTTGGACCCTCCCCGTAAAGAAGTATTCGACTCCATCGTACGTTGTCGTGCCGCTGGTATTCGTGTCATTGTCATCACTGGTGACAACAAGGCCACCGCTGAAGCTATCTGCAGGTAAATATTAAACCATTTGTTAATTATTATTATCGGAAAACACTCCTACAATTTTCTTTGTTTTAGGCGTATCGGTGTATTCGGTGAAGATGAAGACACTACTGGCAAATCTTACTCCGGTCGTGAGTTCGATGACCTTCCCGTATCAGAACAGCGAGCAGCTTGTGCTAAGGCACGTCTGTTCTCCAGAGTGGAACCCGCCCACAAATCCAAAATCGTTGAATACCTGCAGAGCATGAATGAAATCTCCGCCATGGTCAGTATCAACTCTATACACAATTGACTGTTTATTCACATCACTAAAATATAGTTCTGTTACGTGAATGAACGTATCTACATCCGTTTCTATTTTTAACGTACACTTGCATTTTAGTTACAAACAAAATGTAGTGTTTATTGCACTCCAAACAATGTCTTCATAATTTAGTGAAACTACTAGTTTGCTCCGGTACTTTATTAATGTTTACATTTTACGGCACATATTGGAAGTGCTTTGTGTTTACGTTAGGGCACCCTGTTTATAAACTACAACACGCAAAGATTATCTTTACATGGCTGGTTCTAGTCTATGTTACGTCGGTCGTTACATTTTGATTCTGTTTGTAGATTGCGAATACGTCATCATCGATATTAGTCTAGGGAATTCATTACACATTATGTATTAAAAACCCCGTCGTAAAAATCCGTGGAGGTGTTATTAGGTATCGAGATTATATTCTGTTTATGTTATCTATCTCAGATTATAAGTAAAAAAAAATACCCCTAATAAAATGTAAAAAAAAAAGTTATATGAGGAAACTTACATGGCAATACAGACGGCGCGGTGCAGAGTACTGCCATACGATCAACCGTACCGCTGCGCCGCCGCGCCGTGCCGGACTGGCGACGGTGTTATCACGTTTTAAAAATTTGCTAAATTTTAGGAAAACTAAAACTAAATGTGTTAATTTTAAATCGTAGTAACATTTTTATTTTCATAATAAATAAAATTTGGTTTTTTTTTGGTAATGTCATTGGGGTACCCGTATACCCATTTCGGATTCGACGGGGTTATTAATACATATTGTATATCTTGACATCATACATTAATACCACAGGATGTTTAACAATTGATCGCGAGAGCTTTCCGAGTCGATCGCGGGAATTCCCGAAAATAATAAATTACTTTACCTTGAAATTCTCGCAGCGTTGTCTATTCATATAACTACACCTGTATTCTCTTTTCAGGTTCCCTGTAGTACCTAATCATATTTACGTATATGTATTTATATCTCAAAACCAGCGCACCTGGTCCCAAATTTTTGGTCTTTTATATAATGAAATATCCGCATTTCAAAGAAATCGCGCTTCAACTACCTGGTTTGTAAGGAACTACTTATTTGTGCAAATCAGCATTCTGTAGGCAGTCGATCGCTTTTCTGCCTAAATTGTCTGTGGTAGACCGCAGATACGTTATGTTTGAGCACCTTTGCTCTTGGGAATTTATTATATCTTGATTTGATTACAGCATAACAAAACGTTTATTTTTTGTTTGGACCACTAGTGATCAGTGCATTAAACACAAATACAAAAAAGACCTTTAAGGCAAATTACAACATGCACTATTTGAAAACAAAATAAAAAATTTAAATAACAAAGAATTTAAGTTAGTATATTTTGAATATTTTCAGGTGGAGTCTATTATTAAGAATTGTTATTTCAGAGTTTAAATATTAGAATCTAATGTTATATTGCAAAGATTGTAAAGATATACAAGACAATTTTTAACAAAATAAAACCAACTGCAATGATTTTGTAGAGTTCCCTGGTGTATCATCGAAGTCGAAGGTCCTTTCGTCTATCCAACAAAAAAAATCATCCAAATCCGTTCATAATCAAAGAAGTTATGACTGAACATCCATAAAAAGAATTGAGTAACTTCCGTTACTTTTTTAAAGTCTGTTAAAAATGAAGTAATGGAAGTGAAATAAAAAATTCAATTCTAAAACATACCGACTTTCAAAATATATCGAATCATATAAATTAACTCATTGCTCGTTAATTTAACATTTCAGACAGGTGATGGTGTCAATGACGCACCCGCTCTCAAGAAGGCCGAAATCGGTATCGCCATGGGATCCGGTACAGCCGTCGCCAAGTCCGCCGCAGAGATGGTGTTGGCCGATGACAACTTCTCATCCATTGTCGCAGCTGTTGAAGAAGGTTTTTATTAAAATTAATAACTGGTCTGCTTAATGCGGCCTAGATAATTTATAAATTTGTCTCGTTGACATCTTAAATTTAATTGAAACTTTATCTAATAAATTGCTGTCTCCTATAAAGCGGGCATAGTCATCAGGGATGTAGTGAAGTCTCGTTAAAATAAAAGATTTTTAAAAAAGCTGGTTCGCTTTAATAGGCAGTAAAAAAAATTGTCCTGCTCAACGACATATTGATGTTCGGTCGGTGATGTCTGGATGTGATTTCCCCTCTGTACATCTACTGAAAATTGTAATAACTGTATGTAATTAAATACTGTAAAACAATTTAAAAAAAAAGATAAGATATTGATAAACCCAATCGAGTTTCTTGTCGGTTCTTCTCGATGGCTGAGATGTTTTACGAACCGGTGGTGGTAGTGTTTTGACATTCAAACGTGTCTTCTTGGGGCCTAAATTGAATAAAAGATATTTTGATTTTAATCGTCTTCGATCAAGACTCGTGGCGCAACGGTGAAGGCCCTACTAATGAGCCCGACACAACTGACTTTTTTTATTTGTCCTATCTATGCAGCTGATTAATTAACAAAATACAAGCAATGTTTAGTTTGGAATTAAATAGCCGTACGTAATATTGTGCCTTAACTCCCCATATTTTTTTATTTTTTATTTTATTAGAATCTGTCGCATTTAAGCGTGAAGGACGAAGACTTATATAAATATACCTTTACATTTATATAATATGTGCATATAATGTTCGAATCGGATATCGAGAATTCGGATATTACATTAGACAAAGCTATTGCTTTGCCTGTTGGCAATACATAAAAAGTTAATATTGATTATATATTTCCAAAATAACATTTTATAGAAAAGTATAATAAAGTATTTAGAAAATAGGCTTAATAAATATAGCTATAGAGGTTGAAAGAGAAAAGCATAGTATGCTTTTTGTGTTAGAAAGAGATAGGGATACGAGACCATTTTCGGATGTGCTATCGGCCTACGTTAATCGTGACTAAAGTGTAATTAAATTATGTAATGTTTAGTAGGCGTATTTAATTGTGGTTGATTCGTATGACAAAGAAGATGAACAAGATAATACGCACACTAGTGTATTCCGTTTTTGATCTCGTCTTATTCAACCTATTGGCGATCTATACTGTACTAAATTTATGGAAAATAGGGTTAGATGACCTAGATGCTGTCTGTGCCTGAATTAGCATGTACATACTGGTTAATCTAATTATAAAAATGAAAATCGATGTTTTAAAATGTGTTCTTTATGTTATATAATCGATATATAAATGTATATATTAAACTTCAAATATTTATATCTAATAACAAGCAAAATTATTAAAAAGGAAACAAAAAGCCCGACTACATGCAAAACAAAAATAAAGCGATTAAAAAAAGTGTTTTTTTATATGATTCCCAGACGTCGTTATATTATATTATAGCCCATGTCACCCCTACAATTAAGAAAAATCTAACGACATCTCGTATGCTTAAATCCATTAAGCCGTTGAGGTTTCAGAGCGTGTTAAAGAAATAGACATACGTATGTGTACGCTCGACAAACATAACCCTCCTTTTTCGCAATTGGGTGATAAAAAATACCTTTATAAAGATTGAAAAAATGTTTATTGATCAGGTCGCGCCATCTACAACAACATGAAGCAGTTTATTCGTTATCTGATTTCATCGAACATCGGTGAGGTCGTATCGATTTTCTTGACTGCCGCTCTCGGTCTGCCCGAAGCGCTCATCCCCGTACAACTTCTTTGGGTGAACTTGGTCACCGATGGTCTTCCCGCCACCGCTCTCGGTTTCAACCCTCCTGATCTGGACATCATGGACAAACCCCCGCGTAAAGCTGACGAGGGTCTCATCTCTGGATGGCTGTTCTTCAGGTGACACATTGATTATAATATACATTTGCATTGTCTTATTTATCGAAATAAGGACCACCCTAAAGTTACATACATACGAGGAGAACGAAGGCTCTGAGAGCCGATCAACACCGCACATTGCTCGGGACACAACAACAAACGCGAGCGAGCGAGTTCGGTGTCGATCGATCATTCCCACTCTGAGCCTTAATTCGTGTTTGTTCGCCCTGTCTATTACACTGCATACTAAATGTATATAATTTTAAATTTAAATTTTAATAATATCTATTCAGTCCTAGTGGCCTCTAACATAGACTAGAGAGAGATGGGGCACAGTGGCACAGATAAATTTCTTTGAACACTCTCAATATGATATCAAACTGTAAATTAAAGACATGTATTTTCTTGATTACAGTATAGACATTGTTATAATATGTAGAAAATCTTCCGCGTTTTATATGAGAAGATAATCGCTCCTACCTATGTCACTTCACTTACTACCTACTTGACAAAATTATATAGTCAGCAACAAAGTGCCTACGCTAAATAAAATGTTTGTTAGGCAAGAAGATTTTTAGATTTTCCAAGTAGAACATCGACACCATAGTGAATTATGGCCAATCAATTTGGGCATATATTTAAAGCATTTGAAAATGTTCTATGAATCCTAAGTTGTTCTTACACTCCGTATTGCACATTTAAGCAGATTATTAAAAGGGTTTATAGCCATTTTGTTTTGTTTTATGTCCTGTCACTGACATGCAACCTAATTTGCAAATGTTACTGTTTCTCCGATCGTGCATATTTTACTGAAGCTGTATACCGAAATACGAACCAAAGTGGCTGTTGAACAATTATCTTCCTATTTGAAATTATTTTAATTTTCTATGATTATATTTTGTCACATGACGGAATCTTTAATTATAGGCTTGTTTTATTATTTTATTTATGCTCAAGGTCCTGGGTCCAATTCCCAGGTCGAGCAAAGTGTTATTGGGTTTTTCTATTAAATTCTCAGTAGCAGCTCTGAGTTTTGCTTTGTGCCCAATTAATGACAATTGGCTCGCCCCCTATTACACGGTACCTAAAAAGATACCCGGCAAACTGTGGGTGTACATAAGTACACCTCTGCCTAAACCTTCGGAGATACAGGCGTGATGGTATGTTATGTTTGTGTTATTAATTCAATTTAAATAAAACATAGAAGAATGACAATTATTAATGAAATCATACTTTCTGTCACACAGGTACATGGCAATCGGTGGATACGTCGGCGCCGCCACCGTAGGCGCAGCGTCATGGTGGTTCATGTACTCTCCTGATGGGCCCCAGATGACCTACTGGCAAATCACCCACCACTTGCAATGCATTAACAGTCCTGATGACTTCAAGGTATGTAGTATATATCCATACCAAGTATGAATATGTTGATACATTGACAAGACGAAAATGCATACTTTTCAGTGCAGCCATTTTAAAGTAAACATCTTATAATATTAAGTGAGCAATTCTTGTGTATATATATAATATATATGGATTATCGGAAACGGCTCCAACAATTTCGATGAAACTTTGCATTTAGATAATGTTTTAAATTCCAAGTTTACCTAGATAAGTGTTTTTCTTTATTTGTTTATAAGACACCGAGCAGAGCTGGTCACCCAGATATTTTGTATAGATCTGTACCAAGTATGAGTACGTTGATATGTTGACAAGTTGAAAATACATAGGAACTTTTCGGGGCGGCCATTTTAAAGTTTACATTTATATTTGTTAGTACTACTTTAAAACATTTAAACATTACATTAAAACTTTAAAGCAAATGAAACTGGTAGTTTGGGGTCTGAATGTATTTGAAGTATGGTTTATAGAATTGGTTTATTGCTTTAATGGTTATTAAATTTTTGTACTATTCAAACAATTCACAATCTGAAAACTAAATAAATTAAGGAGCAAGTGAAGATTATCGATTTTATCAATTAATGTAAATAAGTTCAAGCAATAAAAAAATATAACAATACTCATTATTACATACTCCATCCAATCAAAAGGAATTTTAATCAATTAGAAATGCCAAATAAAAGTTCTTAATAACAAGTTCTAATACATAATAAAACTTAAAATTGTGTCATGGGTCACTTACTATACTAATCCAATAAATATTATATTGTACTGGAAATGTATTTTTAATTTTTGCTGACATCTGACAGCTTCGAATTCCATAATGTTACTTTCAATTTATTTATGGGTTTTGCGTAAAATTCTCCCTCATTTCAAATACAATTAAGATAACTCTACATAAATAAATTCTATTTAATTTAAAAAACAGTTTAACCTTACTTTTACGTTATTATTATCTTGAAAAACTCTGCTCAGTATGAAAGAGCATTAATTTTTATAACATTTTAATCTTTTAATTAATATTCAATTTTTCAAAATGGAAATTTCCTACTATGGTTACTTACAGGGTATTGACTGCAAGGTGTTCCAAGACCCCCACCCCATGACGATGGCTCTCTCAGTGTTGGTCACCATCGAGATGTTGAACGCCATGAACAGCTTATCAGAGAACCAGTCGCTAGTCACAATGCCTCCATGGTTCAACATGTGGCTCGTCGGCTCCATGGCACTTTCATTCACTCTTCACTTCGTCATTCTATACGTTGAGGTCTTGTCGGTGAGTTTATAGTGACATCTTTTTAAAATCCTTTTAGTCCTTGACCACAATCTCACCTGATGCTAAGTGATGATGTGGCCCAAGATGGTAACACGTTAGGCGTAGTGGGAGGACTGGCTCTCAAATGTAGCTGCAGGAAAACACCTACATGTGCTTCAAATATTCAAATTGAGGGTGGTAGGTAGCCATGCTGGCAGCATTAAACAATGTCCTATTACTATTCTATGGTTAAAATCACGATCTTTTCTTTCACTGTAAGCTCAGGCTCATTGGAGTGAATTACAGCTTCAGCACTGAGACACTCAAGCCAACCTCATCTTTATGTGGTGGTGTTAGGATTGTACTGATGGGCAGTACCGTCAATTCGCCATGCTATTATTAAAAAAATATTAGCCGTCTTCAGTTTAATCAACGTATGATGTGTGTTTTCTAGGCCGTATTCCAAGTGACGCCGCTAGGTATCGACGAATGGATGACGGTAATGAAGTTCTCAGTGCCCGTTGTGTTGCTGGACGAAGTGCTCAAGTTCGTCGCGCGCAAGATCTCCGATGGTGAGAAGCGAACTCTGCTAGACTGGCTCCACGGCATGCAATGGATTGTGCTCATGTGGGCAGTCTTCTTTGGCATCATCATCTACGGACCTCTATAAGCCGGCCCGCCCCGTGTGCCGTGCGACCACTCCCCGTTTGATTCACAACTAATACAAACCCCCCCATGACGAATTCTGCGCCACCCACCATTTCTCTATACGCGTTGTTAGTTTTTAATAATTATTTATTACGTTTACAATTATGGCGGAGTGTGTATGTGTGTGGGTGGCGCACGGGTTTTCAACTGTGGAAAACTATGGACTATGAGCTGTGCTCCCACAGTAACGATTTGTCTAACTGTTTGGAATGCTAATACTGGCGCACACTGAGTGTGAAGTGATTCCCCTAGTGCACGTGTCCCCCCTATTTTTGACGCGAGTGGTGATGGCGTTAGTGGAGCTGTGTAGTGAAACGTGAACGACGTGCCTCACTCGGCCCCTCCAGTGCTCCAGTGTGCCGGTGCTATTGGACCTGCTCGTTAACCACGTACAGATAAGTCATGTAGTGTCCGATCTAATGCAGGGGTGCTCAAACTCAGTCCGATCAGGAAAGTTCCAAGTCAATCATTGAAATTCCCGAAAAGTTTTATTAATGTAGTAATATCTAAAATCAAGTTTTTCAGATAATTTCCAATATACTTACACGAGACTAAAAATTTGATCCCTTTAGCTTTTTTATATCTGAAGAGAAATATCTATGTTTGAAAGAAATAGCTGTTCAGTTAACTTGATTGCTTGGATCTACTAATTTGTGTGAAATGAAAATAAATGATTCTTAAATATGGTGTTCGTCTAATCTGTCATCATGCGTGCGAATGAACGACTTACGAACACACTTCATTTTGGTAGTAATAACCTTTTTATTAACATTGTGTATTTATTTCTTTTTGGTATTACACAAAAAAAATGTTGACTATGGTATGTTGTCAGTCTATCTGTTGTTAGCTAAATATTTTGTGGTTGATCACTGACGCTATAAGTTTGAACACCCCTGATCTAATGTTTAGGATTAAATTCTTACAGAACCGTAGCGGCGACGTTTCAGCGTCTCCGCCTCGGTGTTGTGCGTTTTGTATGTGCGAGACAATAATATTAATTTGGAGCTCATTCTACATGCGAGTTAGAACGATTATATTTTTGACTTCATTATATACCGAGTACATAATTATAATATACAATTATATTTTGATGTGAAGTGGCTGTGAAGACCTTCATAATGTTAACGGGGAAACACCAAAAATTGGTTATATTGAGATAATTTATAAGTTAGATGTATTAATTACGACGTGTATGAAATGTTAACGAAAGCTCCTTTATTGCAACTATAACAGTAATTACTCGCACATAGCTCAGTACCTTGTCCATTTTGGACTGCAGACATGTTATTTAAACTTACTTCAAATAGTAAGGTTCAATGTTAGCTTAGTGTAATATAACTTAAGCGTATTATTAGGGACATGGTTATGATTATATTTTTCTCACCGTGATGCTCTCGTTGGAAGAGCATGTCTCCTTTCTCCTATCGCCTGTGATTGCTTAAAAACAATTCCTAATGCATTTCGGTTTCTTTTAATTATTTACCTTTATTATTTTATTTTATAAGCATATTGCGTTACCATTAACATTTCCTAACATTTTAACTGATTTTTACTTAGGGGCCGTGTATAAAATACGTCACGCAAAATTTTATCGTTTTAGACCTCCCTCTCTCCCCTAATACAAACTCAATATTGTATCACGAATGATAGATCTACCCCGCATAAAACATATGGCAACTAATAGTATACTAATTCCGATATAATTAAATATTTATTATTTACAATAATAAAACTTAGATTGTAAGGGACCGTAAAGCTAGTGCCGACGTCACAAAACAAATTAAAAAAAACAACGAAACATGATTAAATATAATACGTGATTAAGCCATTATGCGGAAGATATTTAATTACAAATATTAATTAAACTACTTACTTTCGTAAAAATAAAATTAATTTAAAAAAACAGAGAGAAATTTACAAAATGGTTACATGAGCCGTAAACGTATTTTATTAGTGGCCCCTTACCATATTAATTGACTTAATAATTGAGTAGCTTTAATAATCTTTATATGATTACTCTCGTTACTTACAGAATACAACTATTCGCTTTATTAAAATATCAATATCAACGTAAGAATATATATTTAATCACGCTAAAAGCAATATAGTCGAATGTTTTGTTTACATCACATCTTTGTGAATTTTTTTTTATTTAACATTTCATGATGAATTTCATTTATGCTCTTTTCTGTAGCTTGAGTATATAGAATATACAAAGTATGTTTTATAAACGAGACATAATATACCTTAACTTTAGAAAAGGTTGAATCAAAATTTTGTCTATTCTTGTGTATTAAATAATATGATGGTACAAGGTCCGTACGTACGTACATAAGTGTTTATAAATAATATAGTAAAAAATAAAAATAGTTTGTAATATTGCATGTGTGCATAGTGCATGGTGTTCATTATTATATATAATGTGATTATGTAACTTAACAATCTCTTGACGTTTTTTACTGTGAGTTTCATTGTGTGCTAATCTACCTTTTATAATTGTGGTTAAAGATACATGAAGTATAGTATAATATGAAATCAATGAAACTTCAGTAAGGTGAGTCGCAATACATTACGGCACCTCAGTGCACATAAACAGTTCAAGCACCCATTGGTAACATTTTAAAGCAGAAACAAAAAAAATACATAAATATTTTTTAAACTAAGCTTTGTTGTAAAGATTTTATTAACCTGTCTAATATCCTCAAAACAAAGCTTTATTTACATGATTTTATTAACTTGTTTAAATATTTGTTGTCTATTCCATCTATAGCTTTGTTTTTATAATTTAAATTTAAAAAAACTGCTATTAAATGTTACCAATGGTGGATTGAACAAATAAGCATTGAGGCCATGATTAGTTATCAAATGTATAAACAGTGTAATGATATGTTATAATCATAACTTACACATACATATAAGAGACAAAATCTGGGAATAAATAGACTTTACTCTGCACAACTGAGGGCATGCTCAAACCTTTATTGTTACTGTTCTCGACATCCTGAAACTGTCATTGATTGAATAACATTTGTTAAATATACAGTTGTTTTATAAATACTACTTTTAATTAAAATAGTAAAGATTTAATGCTCGATTATTTCCTTTCAATATTCCGATGCTAAAACTTCTTGGCATTACATTTCACATTTAATGAAACGCACGAATTTCCTTTAAAGCTCTTACTATATATAGTATATAGAATTATCAGAATAGTTCGGTGTTGTTTTCTTCCTGCTAACATGTTTGATATAACACAAAGTTTTGCAAGCTTCAAAATTGCTGCGTCGCTACATGTGTTTGAAATTGGATTGAACGGCTTTTTGCAGTGACACATAAATTTAAAAAAAATGTGAAAAAATATCTATACATACAAGTTTACGTGAATGTGAAAAAGAAATGATAGAGTACTTCTTTCATTTTTATTTTTTAATTGCAAAACTTTATAATAATCCTTGTCCCTTCCCCGCATGCACTAACGTGGTGTTGTCTGCCCCCAGCCCAGCCGACGTGGAAGCTGTAACCGGCGAGCGCGAGTCCGTCGCAGCACCACTGCACGCACATATTCCATGAACACTCATTGTTTGTTGTGATCCCGCAGTGAAACTACACATATATAATATATTTTAGGACACGGTTGTGATATCCGCATAAGACCCAGTAAGTTCGGACGGCACCCCGCTCGAGCGTACACGAAACTAACACTCTCGTTGTTTTGCAGCGAACGAGGTGGTCATAGACAAGTGGTAAACGCCACCAACTCTATAGTTCTTCACCCGCTTCTCTCTGCTACTTCTACCGCTCTCGTCTCCGGACGTAATAACTGAATGGCTTTTAGATGTGTTATGAGACGCAGTCGTAGCGTATGACGTCACAGGACCAGGATAGGTTAAGCTAGACTAGACTCTGAGCAGCGAAGCACCAGTGGGCGCATAGACGAGGCGGGTGCGGAAAACAACCCCTCCACCAGCTCACCTGCGCCACTTCACCGGAGAGGACACATGTTGTTCATAATGTGTATATAATACAGTATGCTTAGGAGTTTAATCGATTTGTTAATAATATTACGTTGTTCTAAATAAAGACTACATCGTGCCCGTCGACACAAGCAGTGCGATAGACGATAAGTACTTAAGTTGACAGCACTTTATTAATTATATTTATTGTTATATTTTTATTCTAATATTATAATAATCTAGTTTGCTTATCTAGAGCCAAGTCTGTTTCTAGTAGTGCTGACGCCTCGACGAGCAATATGGTGTCTGTAAGGGAAGGATGATTTTAAATAATTGTCCAGTGTTTGGGACCTGAGTCCAAAAAATTTAAACATACCTGTACATTTTAATGTATTATTGTTTTGTACAATAAATCGTTATAAAACGACACTTGTTTCATTTTTATCTCATTTATTTATTTTATAATTTTGGGAAGGATTACAGAATAATATTATAATAAAACAGAAAATAAATAATAAGATAGTTAATTAAATGCAACTGTTTAACTAATTATACGCTTAAACTAATATATTAAAACAAGCTGTTTCCGCGGCTCCACTCGCGTGGACTTCAGAATATATGTATTGTGTACCCCGCTTCCACCCACGGAGGTCTCCCGTCGTGTCACGGTTTATTTTAAAGATAAGTTCGACTACAAAAATAATAACTATATTATTATCCTATTAAGTGGCAGACGCATACCTAGTTCGTCAGAACATAAAATTGAGTTAATTTTTTTTAATATTAAGAACGTAATTATTTTTAGTGGTATTTTTCAGAGTAGAATATAATATTAGAGTTGTTTTGTTTTTGTTAAAAAAAAAATTAGCATTGCTGATGTTTACATCAAAGTGTTGCTGCAAGTTTGCAACCCTAACTTTTGTAAAGACTAATGAATTAGAAAGTTAAAATGAAGATCTTTATTTACCTTACAATTAATATGATTTTATAATGAAACCTACATACTTCGTGTTAATTTTTCAATGCAACATTATTTAGGTATTATTAATCATAGTAAGTAAGTAATTATTAAGATATATATGTAATACAACAAGAATAGGAATTAAATTGCGGAAAATATATTTTAAAAAAAGTAAATAATTATGAATAAAACATTAGCGTCATAACAATACTATTGACTTGATAATAACTGGCACATAGTCACCGCGACCTCCCTCTAGCGGCAACTAAAGCCTAGGTCCGTTCCTAGTCAAGTAGTTGAAGTAGTCGACTTCTATGCCCTTAGTCTGGCGACCGCCCGCTAGAGGTGTTTATATTAGGCTGATATTTTGGTATTCCTAACTCATATTTGGTTCCCGTACATATTATTTGGTATTAGTCAAATAATAGTCACCGATTCAATATTCGCATTTGCTACCTACTTGAATCTAATACTAATTAATATTAACACGTTGCCTGTCCAGAGTTTTTTAGATAAGTAGCCGTGACGTCCATTTTTTTTTTTCGCCCAAACTTTAATTTTATGTACTAATGAAGAACATATGCGAGTTTCAAATAAACTTCACAAAAATACTGTATTTCAGCGTGCATTAGTTTTAATGCACGGACGTGGCAGCTAGAATGCCGTGCATTACTTATAATGCACAGACGTAGTAGCAAGATCATAGTGGATTACAAATAATGCACGGACGTTACACATAAATTTTCTTAAATCCATAGACAAAATAAACAACATTTTTGTTCAAAAAAATGTTATTTTTGTTTCTATGGATATTTTATCGATGGATATTGTGATTTCTATATTGTCATTGTCAAGTCATAGATGTCATTTTTGCCGGTAAGACGACGGTAACCTAACATTTTTTCGTTGGTTGTTATTGTGGAGTGAAAATGCCTCTAAAACCTTCAACTGACGAACAAATGCGACGTATTTTAGAAGATAGTGATGGTGAAGACGAATTCGCACACCAATTAGAAGATTTGGACATAGAAGAAGTCTCACAAGATGAAGACGATTTGCAATCAGGTATATATGTAAATGATGCACCTTTGCTTTCGGTGGAGGAGGATATGATTAGTATTCAACAATTTATTTATAGTACTTCTGATAATGTCGAGCTTGAATCCATTGCTGCTAGGCCATTTTCTCAGCCGGAGGAAGTAAATGATAGTATTTCTGGTATGCCTGCTGCTGATGATTTGCCTGTGTCTCCTGCTCCACCTATCCCCCAGCTTGGTACCGAATGGCAAAGTGAAATACGGAATTTGCCACGGCAAGTTTTTACTGGTTATAATGAAGGTAAACGCCACGAACGCTTATTTTCTGAGCATTCAGATTTATGGACGATTTTCAGCTACATTTTCCATGACGACATTATTGAATTTATGGTAGTCGAAACCAATAGATACGCTGCACAAACCAGGACGAATGATTTGAGCCCCAACAGTCGCATAAGGAGATGGAAACCAATAACAGGACATGAAATGAGAAAGTTTTTAGGTGTTTATTTACTGATAGGACTCATCAGTTTCCCAATGCTTGAAAATTACTGGAAGAAGGACAAACTATACTACCACCCTCTCCTTCACGAGATAAATATGTCCTATAATAAATTCGCGCTAATACTGAAGTGCTGGCACTTTGTTGATAACGAAGCACCACGTACTGAAGGTGATCGTTTATATAAAATACAGCATCGAGCATATAATCGACAAACTAACAAAAAACTGGCGAAAAATATTTACCCCCGGAGAGTGTATAGTAGTCGACGAGTCAATGGTTGGTTTTAAGGGAAGACTCTCTTTTCGTACCTACAATCCACAAAAATCTCATAAGTATGGTATAAAAATCTATAAACTATGTACTAACAGTGGTTATACTTGGAGCTACCGCGTTTATTCTGGTCAAGACAACCAAATAGCTGGATTAGATAAGCCGGGATCAGTTGTCGTTAGTTTTGTGCCAAGAATTGCTGAGAGAAGGAAGAATTATGATAACGGACAACTACTACACTAGTGTATACCCTTAGCAAGGTACCTGAAAGGACAAGCTACTAATTTATGTGGAACAGTACGCAAAAACCGACGAGAACTGCCCCGAGAAGTGGATCAGCAACGCTTGGAAAGGGGGCATATATCTATACAGCAGCAGAATAATTTTGCAACCATCCTAAAATGGCATGATAAAAGGGATGTGCTCATGTTGTCGACGTGTCACGACCATGAAATGCGAATGTCAGGAGGTTTTCGAAGAGTTTTAAAGCCTGCAATGGTGTTGACATACAATGAAGGGAAGAAAGGCATAGACTTGGCAGATCAGTTAGCAAGCTACAATTCACCGGTGAGGAAAACCTCTGTTTGGTATAAGAAGGTTGCTGCGGACCTTGTTTCCATACTTATTTATAATGAGTTACACCCACAGTCAAAATTGAAGGCCATCAAGTCATTGTAAAAAAATTACTGATGATAGAAAATGAGAACCCTTCAGTTCTAGTACTGCGAGTTCTTTACGTAATACCCGTCACAAGTTTACGAAAATACGCAAGAAAGGTAATGGGAAAATTTGGCAACAACGTTGTGCCAGTTGCTATAAGAAGCTATAAGAATCAGGATTCACAGCCACTGAAGCAAGGAAGAAGACTCCACAAGTAACAACCGAGTACATTTTATGCAAAAAACCATTTTGCTTAAAATGTTATAACGAATCTCACTAGTTGCAATTAGATTTTATAAAAATAATAATGTTATTTAGGAAGCCAGTTCATGTTACCAGATAATAAAAAAAAAATCATGGGACATTGGTGTTTTATTTTTCCCAATTCACTGCTCATACGTCTGCAAAATATTAAAGATGTAGCTCCTACGCCCAGTCTATAAAACCCCATTTAAAAAGTATAGGCTGGTGCATTACATGTAATGCACGGACAGGCAACGTGTTAAGCGTATCTATTCAGTATTCTCTATACTTAGAGAATGTGTGTATGAAATAAAAGATTGTTGTGAATATTTTTTAATATTATCCGTATGCTTATTATATAATGTAAATGAAAAAGTGATTAAATTTTCTTTCGTATTAATAAACTAGCTATGCCCGCGGCTTCACTCACGTGCAATACAGAATGCCCGCGCGAATCTTGCTCCCCCGCTCCCGGCTATTTTAAAGACAATAATGCTTATTGTAGGTGTTACGCGTATACTCTCCCTGACTTTTATGTAGGTATTTTTAATGTCTACAATTATTTTGTACGTTAATTTGCTATATCTCTTATAGTTTACTCAGCATAAGCCATTTTCATTTTCATACCTATAAAATCAGCTATCTACCAGTGAAAATCCCGTCAAAATCGGTCCAACCGTTTCGGAGATTACCCCGAACAAACAGACAAACAAGAAGTTTAAAAATGGGTTTTTTGTTATAGGTATCGTATATACTTTCATATGCATTTAGTAAAAAAAACTTATTTTGACATTACAAACTGACACTTCAATTTTATTAGTTGTATAGATTACGGACTGTCGTTAACGTCAAAATCTGTGGTATATTAAAATATGTGAAAAAATATCACTATGTGTACTACATTATTAGATTTTTATATATGTCCATTAAAAACGTCAATCAATTGATTTTTTAGTTGATTCTAAACACAAAATAATAAATATTTACATTCGAAATTCTTAAAAATATGTATATAGATACGATAACATGTATGCAATCGCAGCTAATAACAAAGAACTGAAGGAACCGCTAATATAATACGAAATATCAACACCTCTACCGCCCGCGCAATACAAGTGACTAAGGATGTGAAAAAAAATCGATTTAAAAATATAAAATAATTTTTTTTTTGTATAATAGTTTTTTTTTCAGTGTCGTTTTTTTTTTATTAATCTAATGTATTTTTTTTGTGAAAGTAGGTATTTAATTACCCTTCTGTACTTTTAAAACAGCGTTAAATTTACCAAAACTGCTGTTTCTAAATTCTTTGCCCACAGAGATGTGGTAATTTGTTTTTAAATATTTGTATACTTAATTGTTGTTGATATTATTACTGACTGATGATTATTACTGTGATAAACATTGATTATTTGATTAATAAAGTGATGATTTTGAATACTTCAGGAGTATAATTCAATATCTTAAGAATTTATGAAAAAATCGTTTATTTAAAACAATCGATTATTTTTTTCAATTACATCGATTATTTTTTAATCGATCTTATTTCATTACAAAATAAATTATTTAAAAAAACGATTTTTTTTTTTAATTCACATTCCTACAAGTGACCACATTTGACACTGCACTTGCAATCACTTAGCTACCCGCATACACACAATATGTACATACATACGTGCACACCATATAGGTACATAGGTTCTGTAAGGAACCATTTTTTTTTTTCTTTTTTTACGCTAGTTAGTGTAGATTATATTTTCAGATCACTAAATACATAAACACATGTTCCTTCCTATCAGGAGGCAGGGACATGTATGTATGTATGTATATGCTAGTATATCTCTATTTTAATCATTTAACTTGAACATTTTTCATGTACGTATAATTTTGTTGATGATAAAAATAATAAAATATAAGTACGTAGGATAGGAAATTATACCACCCATTTTTAAAACATATTAAACTATTATTAAAAGTTATAAACAGTATTTATTACTTAAAATTTGAATTTTCTTTTTTCATATTTACAACACTCAATACAACATTATCAATTAAAGTTTTAATTTCTTATGAATTGCAAATACCATTTTCAAAATAAACTAAAGTCAAATTGTCAAGTCTTCTTTGTAACATTGGTGCTCGCAAGTAATCAATTTATGTGCTCAAAAATACCAGTCGACGCGGCGGCGCACATTGGACTGAAATCGTACCCTCCCTTTCGTAGATAGTTTTTTTTTTTTTTTTTTTTTTTTTTTTTTTTTTTTTTTTTTTTTTTTTTTTTTTTTTTTCTGACTACACTGTTAGCCTTAGGGGCCCTAAAGCCGCTGCGGCTTTTACAGCTTCACCGGACTTGGGGGCGAGCGCGGAGAGCACTCAGCCACGAAAGTTATAAGGACGACTCGCACGAGGGCGCCAGAGTGGCCGGACCTCGGCTCGGGCGGTCGTCGCGTACGCAAATAAGTCGCGAACTAACTGAATCCCTACACCTACGATTCGAGCTAACTCAATTATACACATAGGCACGTTCCCTTCCTCCTGGGAGGAAGGAAGGAACCATGCGTATGTGTATTCAGTAATCAGAATGTTTCCTACACTAACTAGCGCTAACTAACTAGCGTAAAAAAAGAAAAAAAAAAAGGTCCCTCACAGAACCTATGTACCTGTGTGGTGTGCACGTGTGTTTGTTCATACGTGTGTAATGTTGTATGTGGGTAACTAAGTGCTGCACGTATAGTGTCACTTGTATCGCGCGGGCGGATGCCTGACCCAAGGGTTTTATACCGAGGAACGGGCCTAGGCTTGGGTCACCCGCTAAAGAGGGTGAACGTATGGAGTGTGTGCGGGAGCGAATTTGACCGCCCGTCCTCTGCGGAGAGAACGGTGGTTACGCGGGCGTGGGCGCTGTCACGCTCTATTTGGAGAGACGAATCGGTATATTTTATTGTACATACGAGAATAAAATTTTGCGCGGCCGGTGTTTATGCCGGGTGGTCGCGTGTTTCAGAGTCGAGACGGTGTAACGTCTCGACGAGGCGGGGGAAGGCGCATATGGTCTTGACGAGACCGTAATGCTCTAGGTGGTCATTGTAGTCCATGACCTCCTGAATGCCGTGTTCACGAAGGAGCAAGATCATGATGTCATTGCTCGCAACGTTGGAGGGAGCGCGGGGCGCGGAATTGTTCGTCGCCATACGAGGCTGTGGATTAGGGCGACGGGGCCCCCATGCGTTCGGAGCCGAACGCACGGGTTGTGATTGACCGCGAGGCGCGGGAGGGCCGGCGGCGGCCGGGATCTGGCGAGGCACTGGAAGCGCAGGAAATTCCCCTGGCGCCAGCAGGGGTTGCGCTCGGAGGGCTGAGGCGGGAGGCGCCGCCCGGGGGGCCGCCTGCCTCTGGTACCGAGGCCGCGTAGTGCGCGGAGCTTTGGGGCAACCGCGATAATTCGCAGGGTGCCCCTCCCCTTCGCACAGTACGCAGCTCGGGGGGGTGGTGGAGTCATGCTCGCGCGTGCACTCCCTAGTCGGGTGGTCCTCTCGGCACTTGACGCACCGCGGACGAAGATGGCAGTTACGGGCGGCGTGCCCGTAGAGCTGGCAGTTGTGACACTGCGAAGGCATGTGGGTTTTGTATGGGGGCTCGACGGTGACACCGGAGAGCCCGCATACATTTTCCAATTGAAAGATTGCCTTTCCCTCGGGGGAAAGGTCTAGGATGGCCACTACCATTTGTAGAGGCCGCTTCTCCTTGTTGTACATTCTATGTACCTCTCGGATAGGATAATCTTGCTCCGCGAGCGAGGAGCACACCTCCGCGGGGCTGACTTCCACCGGAATACGGCGGATCACCACGCGGAGGACGCGCTCCTCCGCAAGGGAGTAAGTGAAAAATTGAAGCCCTCTCTCCCGGAGGAGGGCAGTGAATTTACGGTGAGTATCCGACGAACTCACCGTAACGGAAATACCATTAAGGGTATTTCGAGCTTTGTGGTATGGCAGGTTAAGCCTGCGCAACTCATTTACCAGAGTCGTCCAGGCCGCTTTGTCCCGGACGATAATAGGAGGTGGGGGGCGCTCTTTTTTCCCGACAGCGGGTGCGGGGAGCGCGGAGGACGCGGAGGCGACGGCGCCACTGACCGTTTTCACGGTTTTTGTTGCGCGAGACGGTTGCGCAGTTGGACTAATTCGCGACGGGCGTTTGCGCGACGCGACAACGGTAAAACCGTCATTTGGGGCCGCGGTATCCATCTCCGGAGACGAATCCGGGCACGCGGGCGAGTCTAATTCGACCGGAAGGGCCGAAAAAGAATTGTTTGTTTTCACCGCGGTTTCTGTGGAACGCGCGGGACGAACGTATGGGCTATTTTTAGCCGACCTGGATTGGGACCGCGAATTGCGCGGCCCTCGCCTAACGGAGGCGGGACTTGACCCGCGCGAATGGCTAGTCAGGATTCACAGCCACTGAAGCAAGGAAGAAGACTCCACAAGTAACAACCGAGTACATTTTATGCAAAAAACCATTTTGCTTAAAATGTTATAACGAATCTCACTAGTTGCAATTAGATTTTATAAAAATAAAATGTTATTTAGGAACCAGTTATGTTACCAGATAATAAAAAAAAAATCATGGGACATTGGTGTTTTATTTTTCCCAATTCACTGCTCATACGTCTGCAAAATATTAAAGATGGCTCCTACGCCCAGTCTATAAAACCCCATTTAAAAAGTATAGGCTGGTGCATTACATGTAATGCACGGACAGGCAACGTGTTAAGCGTATCTATTCAGTATTCTCTATACTTAGAGAATGTGTGTATGAAATAAAAGATTGTTGTGAATATTTTTTAATATTATCCGTATGCTTATTATATAATGTAAATGAAAAAGTGATTAAATTTTCTTTCGTATTAATAAACTAGCTATGCCCGCGGCTTCACTCACGTGCAATACAGAATGCCCGCGCGAATCTTGCTCCCCCGCTCCCGGCTATTTTAAAGACAATAATGCTTATTGTAGGTGTTACGCGTATACTCTCCCTGACTTTTATGTAGGTATTTTTAATGTCTACAATTATTTTGTACGTTAATTTGCTATATCTCTTATAGTTTACTCAGCATAAGCCATTTTCATTTTCATACCTATAAAATCAGCTATCTACCAGTGAAAATCCCGTCAAAATCGGTCCAACCGTTTCGGAGATTACCCCGAACAAACAGACAAACAAGAAGTTTAAAAATGGGTTTTTTGTTATAGGTATCGTATATACTTTCATATGCATTTAGTAAAAAAAACTTATTTTGACATTACAAACTGACACTTCAATTTTATTAGTTGTATAGATTACGGACTGTCGTTAACGTCAAAATCTGTGGTATATTAAAATATGTGAAAAAATATCACTATGTGTACTACATTATTAGATTTTTATATATGTCCATTAAAAACGTCAATCAATTGATTTTTTAGTTGATTCTAAACACAAAATAATAAATATTTACATTCGAAATTCTTAAAAATATGTATATAGATACGATAACATGTATGCAATCGCAGCTAATAACAAAGAACTGAAGGAACCGCTAATATAATACGAAATATCAACACCTCTACCGCCCGCGCAATACAAGTGACTAAGGATGTGAAAAAAAATCGATTTAAAAATATAAAATAATTTTTTTTTGTATAATAGTTTTTTTTTCAGTGTCGTTTTTTTTTTATTAATCTAATGTATTTTTTTTGTGAAAGTAGGTATTTAATTACCCTTCTGTACTTTTAAAACAGCGTTAAATTTACCAAAACTGCTGTTTCTAAATTCTTTGCCCACAGAGATGTGGTAATTTGTTTTTAAATATTTGTATACTTAATTGTTGTTGATATTATTACTGACTGATGATTATTACTGTGATAAACATTGATTATTTGATTAATAAAGTGATGATTTTGAATACTTCAGGAGTATAATTCAATATCTTAAGAATTTATGAAAAAATCGTTTATTTAAAACAATCGATTATTTTTTTCAATTACATCGATTATTTTTTAATCGATCTTATTTCATTACAAAATAAATTATTTAAAAAAACGATTTTTTTTTTTAATTCACATTCCTACAAGTGACCACATTTGACACTGCACTTGCAATCACTTAGCTACCCGCATACACACAATATGTACATACATACGTGCACACCATATAGGTACATAGGTTCTGTAAGGAACCATTTTTTTTTTTCTTTTTTTACGCTAGTTATTGTAGATTATATTTTCAGATCACTAAATACATAAACACATGTTCCTTCCTATCAGGAGGCAGGGACATGTATGTATGTATGTATATGCTAGTATATCTCTATTTTAATCATTTAACTTGAACATTTTTCATGTACGTATAATTTTGTTGATGATAAAAATAATAAAATATAAGTACGTAGGATAGGAAATTATACCACCCATTTTTAAAACATATTAAACTATTATTAAAAGTTATAAACAGTATTTATTACTTAAAATTTGAATTTTCTTTTTTCATATTTACAACACTCAATACAACATTATCAATTAAAGTTTTAATTTCTTATGAATTGCAAATACCATTTTCAAAATAAACTAAAGTCAAATTGTCAAGTCTTCTTTGTAACATTGGTGCTCGCAAGTAATCAATTTATGTGCTCAAAAATACCAGTCGACGCGGCGGCGCACATTGGACTGAAATCGTACCCTCCCTTTCGTAGATAGTCCAAATTTATAGGTAATGTACAACTTTTAATAAAGAAAAATAGGTATATTGAATTTTTAAAACTAATTCTGAATCGTATTTTTGAAAGATAATGAAAACGAAGCGGTAGGGTAAATCAGGGGTAACTTTATTAATCGATACCTGTAGCATTCAGGTCGAAACTAAACCTACAGATTGATGATTTCACCTCAATAAAATGTCATCAAAGTATGACATTTTCATCAACAAATATCTGTTGAACGGAGACACCCGGGGTCAAGGTGAAAGGTCCTAAGGGTTCGTTACCACCCCAGTAACGATATGTATAAGTTTCAGCTTTACAACTCAAAAAACACAAAAAGTTATGACGAAAAGAAAATCCATTTTCATACATTTGAAATTTACAAGTCCATATTATATGGTGTAGAAAGTAAAAATAAAGCTTGAAATTGCTAAATTATACAATGATATGACTGTTTTGACAAAACTGTATACTTAAAACTATGAAATAATATATTTAATTTTTCTAAATCCTATGAAAGGGAGGCTCCGATTTCAGCCCACTCTGCGGCGCGGCGCGGCGAGGTTCTTCAGATTGAGGTTTTTCCACTATTTTGCGGAAAAAAATTTGGCATCGGGGAAATTTAGGGAAGTACTTTACCTGCATAGCCGTACTTCTATTTTCTATTTCTACTCAGGGTTCACAAACTAAAACATGGCCATTATGGTACCAGCAACTTTAAAATAATCGTATTTCCCTTATTGAACCAAAACTATCGTACTTCACCAATTTGTGCTCCAGAGGACCATTTTTTTTAATTCTTGTATAGTAAAATTATCGTGTTTTCGTATAATTTGCTATCGTACGACTTCTTGGGTATGCAATTATCGTAAAAGTTAGAGGAAGGCATTTTGAGCATTTATTTATAATAATGTTACATTTGTTTTATTTTAATTGCCGTCGAAAAAATAGTCCGTAATATTGAATAACGAGGATAAAAAAAAGTTTTCATTACTTTATACCATAAAATTATAACTTATTGGATTCGGTATGAACTGTAGATGTTTTAAACAAAAGTTCCACAAAGATATCATACCTACAATTTTTTTACACCAGCTTCATTACAATATCATATTGCATATTTTGTCAATTAACATAACATAAAAAAAATCATAACTTTAAAAGTACTAGGCCTAGGACAATAAATTTTAGTGTTTCTATTAGATCATGTCACTCTCTATCACCATAACAGCGTTGGTCCATTCCTTACGGGACGCCCTGTATACGTACGCTGGAAAAACCTACTCCTCCTTTTTCTCGGTCGGGTAAAAACAGAAATGTTACATTGCATGTGCTTCTATAATTTTTATAGCAGAGAAAATTTGTATTTCATATTTGGTATGTACTTTTTCAATTATGCCGCTGTAGTTATACTCTTGTTATATACTAAGCAGCCTAATAGCTCTGTTATCTATTTCTAAAGTTACTATACCTTCTGATAGAAAATCAATAGAATAGAGAAGAACACACGAAGAAAGCATAAATGTGACTGCCATATAGCCATATTTTTTTGTTTATCTAGTCAGAACACGTTTTTATTTACAAATTAAAAATAAAAGTAAAATTTTACTTTCTGGTTCTGAACATATATCCCCACCTCTTAAAGCGATCTTTATTAGAAATACATAAATAAAAATTTAAAGGAATAGGCAGTTTTATGTTGTTTGGGGAAATGTTGCTGAAATTGTATCATTTTGGGGATTTCTTTTAGTCACTATGGGAAATTTTCGAAAATTTAATTTTGAGACTTGAGACCCTGCGCGGCGGTCACGAAAACGGCATTTAAGCAAAAGTGCTCTGTCGTCACGAAATAATTATGAATGAGTTTGTGTGTGTGAGACTGTGCTTGAGGAAACAACGGTTTGAATAAATCAGCGTGTTTGTGAAACACATATTATGTAAAAAATTGACGCTATTTCGTAATAACTTTAGTTCAGCTTCTTAATAGCTATGGATGGCACAAAGTAAGACATTTTTACTGAACAATTAAATCAAACGTGTCCGAAAAAGGTTACTGGAGTATCCGAGTAGGCAGGGATTAGCCGCAGAGTGCAGTTCGTTAGTGTATCAATTACTTTCTTTTTAAATGATATTTCTTTATTGTCCTTTTTTAATATGTTTAGAAAATTTATCTTTACCACTGTATTGCATACTGCTCTAAATAAAAACTTTCACTTCTGAGATGTCCGTCATCATCATATCGTCACATCCACGGCAAACTTACGAATCTGCCATTTTAGTAAAATCGGTATTTTGTAGAAAAACTGTACCTAATGTGGCTAATAAACACCATGGAAAACTTACGTATTTCTATCTCTGACGGAACAGAATTAAAATTTTACGAATCTGTATTTTATGTTGATACACCCATAGTAAACTTACCAAATTGACATAGGATATTTTAGCATTGTAGAATTTATGCAAATCGAATCAAAACGGGCCACTGTTAACATGCGAACCTGACATATTCGTGAATTGGGGCTGCTCGTGTTCCCTCTCCCTGCTACACGATGGACCCGGCACCCGCGCGGTGAATCCATGGAATGCTAAGATGTTTGTTTCTTCTTATGAAAGTGGTATCTTTGTAATGAAGTATGCCACGGTCTAAATCAGATTTTTTTAAATGTTACTTACGAAAGTAGCACTTTCGTGAGTTTACCAAGGTCTACATAAATATCTTTAAATTTTTATCTATGATGAGGTAAACTTAACAAATGTGCATTTATTTCTTAACCTAATATAGTATCGAATAACTGTTGATTGTATCTTTTAAAGTTTAGATTTTAGCAACCATTAAACCGCATTATCAATTTACTGTCATATATTTTAAAATAAAAAATACTTTTCTTCGCATTCAAAACTCTCTTGTGTAAAATGCATCTTTTGCAGATTAGTAAGTTTGTTGTGGATGTGACGATATCATGAACACTTCACAAAGACTTGTTTGTTAAATTTCTCTATAGTATATTAAGTGGTATGAGTTTATTTCTTAAAGGTTGAGTTGTATATATTATATCTGAGCAGTAAACTAATTTGTACACATAGTTAAACAAAATATTAGTAATTTCATTACAAAGATTTTTGATATACAGTAGAACCTGTACACAGACTGTCCTTCCTCTCAGACTTTAAAATATCTTGTACTTAAAATTCAAAACCTCTAAAACTTAAATGAATAATTCTAATTATTGGGCCTCTGTAACTCAAAATAATGTTTTGGTCAAGCAAGAAAGGCTTGTATGACTATTTAATAGATCAAAATGTAATGACAGACAATGAACATTTTTTTCTTCTTTATTCGATAATAAAAATAAAATTGATTTAGAATGTTTGATTTTCTAGAAACAAAAGAAACACTTGACCTAAGTGTTTGCAGTCTCTTTTTTTTCATAAGGACCCTAAAGCCTCATACAGCTATTACAGCTTCACTAGGCTTGCTTAGTTTGCAATCTCTATGAGTAATATTTGCATAAAATAGACAAACAAAACTCATTAAAAAAAAATTAAACCCTTTCTAAGTTAACAATTTAACATTTCTCTTGAACTTATCAAGGATTACAAGGATTATTAAGGATTACTTGTTATAAATCTATATCTTTTCATAAAAAGAATATTTATATTAAATAGATTTTTTTTTACAGAATTGATATTGAGCTACCTTGTAAAATGGCACATTTAGACATAATGGAGATAGACGAACCTGCACTAGAAGTACCCAAAGAAAATTGTGTAGTACCTGATTTAACAACACGGGTTTTACGTAAAAGGAAGTCTTTAGCTACAGACATAGTAACAAAGTCATCCAACCGCAGGGTTAGTATGAAACCTCGCAAACATGTAATGACAGAAAACACAAATCCTAAACAAATAGAAGCATTGTATCTTAACAAAAAAGTGAAGTCACTTTCTCAAACACTAGAAACAATATATGAAGAGCCTAAGATCCAAAGTGATGCTAAAACACTTATCAGCGGGCGTAAAGTGAAAAGACTGGTAACATTCCAATTAGGTAACCAATATACAAAAGAAAAAATTAAAAAGCGCAGAGCAAAAATCAAGAAAATGTTTGGCAATAAATCATTTTTAAACAGGAAGAAGATACCAATGAAAGTATTCCTCAAAACAATTGAGTGTTTAGAATTAGATGAAGGAGTACAAACAGAAACCAACCCACCTGGTAGTGATAAGATATGATTTTATAAACTAACACTATTAAGTATTGTTTATTTCCTATCAATGAAAATATATATAAGTAGAAAGACTTAATATCACCTTGAATGATAATGTGGTACTAAAATACAACTTAGTAAAATGTTCTTCTGTTTCAAGAATGTAACATCTGAAAATATCTAAAAAAGATAAGGTTGTACACTTAAAAATACAAATGGATTTTTATTAGAAATGTTTAATTGGTTAAACCTTTTGTTCTAATTATAAATATTACATAGTACAAATCATCATCACTCCTTGTACTTGCTGTATTAGTGAGAAATCATAGAACACTACTCCTAATTATCAATCAATTCTAACAAATCCCTTTGTTTCCTTTCAAATCACTCATCCATTAAGCACCATCATTACCTCCAAAAAGTGAATGTTTTTCAAATAAAAATAAATAGTATAAAGTATAAATAAGACATACTCTTTGTATAACTATTGTTTTTTTTTCAAACTTATCATATATGATGATGGTACAGAACAGAAACTATTCTTTGTTCTGAAAAAGACTTAAAAAACAAAATGTTTCTAATATTAAACATTACAACTGTTTATTACTTATAGTTAACATGTTAGTATTTCTTGATTATGTGTATTGTGCTAAGTATAAAAAATGCTTGTGTTTAGTTGTGCTAGGTTTTATAAAACCATTCTATAATGTATGTACAACACATGAGGTAGATATATTCAAACAATTCTCATACTCTTTAAGAAGTCCCAATGGAGATTCCTGATTATTGTTAACACAAACACAATAAGGTTTTGATTCGCCAGGGGTGAAAAGCTGCCTAGGAACTCCAACCCAATTCCTTTGTATACCACCACTGTTAAAAAAAAATATCTTGTAGTAAATATAAAAACAATTAATTCTAAATCATGGACATGCACAGAAAAACTAGTAATAAAGTAAATTTTAAAATAATATTTAATTAATTACAGGGTCATTTTAATATTATTTATGAGAATATTTAAATGTAAGATTTTTTACATCACTTTTACATTTTATTATTATTATTATTTAATACACTAGCAGCTCTTCAAGCTGATGAGTGTATATCACTCACTAAACTAGTATTTCTAATGTTTTTAAATGTCTATATCTTTCTTAAAGTATGGACACCATATTTGAAATGTGTATTCCAGCAATGGGCGTAAGTTTTATAAATGTTAATAAATAAGTCTTTTGTGATTATGTGGAATGCTTTCCTGATCATGTATATTATAGAGTTGGCTTTTTTAGTATTAATAGAAATGTGCATATCCCACTTAAGATTCTGTGGTACAGTAATACCAAGATTTCTTTGACTAGTCATGGCTTGAAGGGTACCGAGTCTGATGTACTGAAGCTTTGGATTGTGTTTTCCTATATATATATATAGAACAGTACATGTTGTTTCATTGAGTGAGATGAGCCAATCCTTTGTCCACTGTAGTATGAGATTCAAGTCTTCTTGTAGGATGTTGTGAGAAACTAGTGGGTTTCCTATGATCTTTTTGTCGTCAGCGAATATTGGAAGTTCCGATTATATGACAGTTTTCAAGTCAGATATAAATATACCAAATAGAATTGGTACAAGTACAGACCTCTGAGACACACCACTATTGACATTATGAATATCCAATAAGGTTTCACTAACCCTTACCTTAAATGTCCTATCTGTTAGGAAGCCTACTATCCATTGAAGAAGCTGACCTTGGATTCCAAAGTGATCGAGTTTAGTTAATAGCCTTGTAATAGGGACTCTGTCAAATGCCTTTTCGTAGCCTAAGTATATAACATCGATTGGTTGGTTATTATTAAAGTTACGTGTCTATTTATCAAGGCATACTAGTAAGTTTGTGACTGTAGATCGCTTTGGTACAAAACCGTGCTGCTCATCAATAATGATGTTTTCTTTGTTAATGAAAGTTCTGAGTTCACTTGCTATTATTTTTTCCATAGTTTTGAAAACAATGCTAGTAAGACTTATAGGTCGATATTTGGCGGCCAAATGTGTGCCAGCTGGTGGCTGAGAACCTTACTGTAATGTTTTAGCAATATAGATTACCCCATATATTACATTGAAATATACCGCAATATATATCATCCCATTTATCCACTAAACAGACCTAATGCATTTTAGTTGAGGATTTGCTTTAACTCTTCATGCAGGAAACTAATTTATTTAACATTAACCACACCAGACTACTTAATTACCCCTAATCCTTACATTCTTCACATTTTTCAATAAGGTTTCCATTTTATTTATAACCATACAAAATGTAGAGAGCAACGACCAAAAAAAAGAAGAATAAAACTTGAACCAGTATATTATTTTTTACTTTATAAGTTGGTTTTTCACCACACTCTCTCCTGATGTTATGTTACAATGTAGCCTAATGTGGAAACATTCTAGAAGGAAACTGGCACTCAAGTGCATGGTGGCAGATTTTTAGCTTGAAGGTGGTTAGAAACTCCCTTACTATCGTACTATGGTATCATTCTCCTTCACCAAAAGCTCAGGCTCTTGTAGGCTTCATACTTACATCAATTGAAAAGGTATCCAAAAGTGCCAGTCTGAGTCATTATTGGTTAATTCAAATGTTGAAGAAAATAAATAATACCAGATATTTAGAGAAAGAAGGATAGATTCTTCAGTATTTTTTGTATTTAATGCTGTTAGATTTGCAACTAATATTGAAATTTAATTTACCTGCTTTTTGTACACCACACCCTAGTCCCAGCTTCTTGATTCCATTCAACATTACATGGTGGAAAGTTTTGATCATTTTCCTTTGTCATTTCCCTTTCATTAGCACATTGCTCTAACTTTATTTTCAACTCTTTAGCATAAGGTGTTTCTTTTCCTTGCTCATCAAAATATCTCCCATTTACTACACCTAAAATAAGACATTACTTTAGATGTCCTTTTTTCTAAATTTCTACATAATATTAAAACATTTACTTCAAAAAAATAAGTTACCAAAACAAATTCTTTAATGTCAATATGAGTATGAAGATGAAGATGGAAAATGTGAGTAACTGTACTATTTAACATTGAAGTAAAATTGCTCAACTCACCTACTTCTACATATTTCTCTTTAAAAGTGTTCCTCCAATTAATCAATATTAACAAATCATTACAAGGAAGATCTACAACGTGATCTCTGTTCTGACTCTCATCTCTAAAATCTCCAGTAATAAATGCTCTTGAACCATCTTTGCCTTAAAAGTAACGAAAGTTTACTTTAATTTCTAGTCAAATTAAATTATATTCTGCATCATTATGTCCTTACTGGACCCGATAGAACAAAGTACCACAATGTCTCATCTTTTTAATAGTTATTTAGCAATAGTGGCAGTGTTACTACGTATTTCTTGCGAAGGTTGGTAAGAGATAAATAGCAAACAATGAAGAAAGAGTAATAAATCTATGTGTTGATGACACCTGCCGGATGAGTCATAGTGTGTAAGTCATTGTTGATTGCACGGCACGGTGTCATTTCATGCAAAGCAGTTAACCGGTGCGCACGTTTTCAAGTGCATCCTCTTCAGGACGATGTTAAACGTTTCTAATATAAACCATTCTTTTCAGAATGATCACTTGTTTCTAAATGTCGATATTGTAGTAAACACAGGGTAGGGCAGTATTTGAATTACATGTAAGGACCTTGCTTCAACAGATCACTACTTTTATCGGAATTTGGACTATTTCTTGCCAGGTAAAATTTCAATTCCGATGACGGGGCTGTCCAAACTGCCTTCAAAGATTATACTGATTCTCGCTCCCACACATTTTTTTCCAATAGAATTAATGAACTATCTATAAAATGGCGAAAGTACATAGATAATAATGGTACATACGAGAGGAGGTCCAAAAGTTCGTGGAATGGAAGGGTTTTAAATAAAACGAAAACAATAATCTATATCCTAAAACACAATAGCCATCAACTTTCCAGCCAACTCCGACACTTTGAATTTCTTTGGCGGTGGTGTCCCCTTTTTATACCATTGCATGGACTCTTGTTTGGACTCAGGCTCAAAGTGGACCTATGTATCAAGTCCGGTAACGATCCTTTCCAAAATCTCCAAAAATTGTTTTGACGCATCAACGCGCTGCTATTTCTGAAGCGGCGTGAGCATTCTCGGTACCCATCTTTCACTGACTTTTGTCATATCCAGGTGGTCATGTAGGATTCGCAAAATGGTGGTATCTGATACTCCAACTAATCCAGATAACTGTTTTTTCTTCAAAACGAGTGTCCTCCAGTACAATTTTTTCCTCTTTTTCGATGATGTCTAATGTGTTTTCTTCAAATGGCCTTCCTGAGCGGGGGTCGCCTACAACCGACTCCCGACCATGTTTAAAAAGACCATGCCACCTGTAAATCATTGATTTACTAGGGCACTTTTCCCCTTAAACGGTTATAACGATTCAAAATGATCTGAGCGTTCTTTCCTTGCTTGGTAAGGAATTTTATCACAGCATGGTGTTCAATTTTCTCCATAGTTTCAGTTTTCTTCCAGATTGACTTGTTTAGCAGGCGATTATTCGTAAACGAATGACACAATAGGTTTTTTTTTTAGAACTGACTACACTGTTAGCCTTAGGGGCCCTATCCAAAAACAGAGCCGCTGCGGCTTTTACAGCTTCACCGGACTTGTTGACACAATAGGGCTGAAACTCAATTTATATACTAATGATGAGTCCCCAATTAGTATGACACTAAGCAAGCGCCTCTATCCCCACTCCATTCCACGAACTTTTGGACCTCCCATCGTACTTCGATTGATTAAAATGTATAAATATTTTTTTCGTTTTACTTTTCCATTTAAAACGCTAATTTCATATGTAAGGACCTATTGTTTACATAACCTAACACCTTACTGTATTTTGTATTTCATATTTCAAATAAATGCGAGATAGTATTTTGTAATTTTTATTTTTATTAAAGCAAAGCATGTATTTTGCCAACTGCTGATGTATGTATGAGTGTCACTAAAGTTAACTATAAAAGACTCTCAGGTACATTAGTATTTTCTTAATTAATATCAAACTGGGATCAGAATATTATTGAAGATTATAAAATTTACATAACGCAGATTGTAAAAAGTTGCCTTACTATAAAATAAATAAAACAGTTGTGTAAATACAGGTGGTAACCTGAGATGAAGTTTATGTTAGTACATAAATGTATTTATTATAATATATTATATAAATAACTACATCAAAAATCATTTAATAACATATGTAATACTTTTATAGAGTTTAGGTAGGACTTTAATTGGTTTGGTATTAAAACTCTCTTGCCTCGCGCACTACTTTGCTGCGCCATGACGCAAATTTGAGTTAACTCAATGCGCCGGCGCAGTAATCTGCGTTTGAGTTATTGAGTTGGCACAAGGAATTTTGCAGTTTCCCATGCCTATTATTACATGGTAATTCGCGGGTTTCGAGAAAATTAATAAAAACAATTCTAAACTCAAAACCTAAAAAAAATTAGTTGCAAATACAAAAACTGTGAAATGAAAAGCAAAATTATGATTTGGTATTCTTATTCTGTTAATCATTTCACAACACAAAAACCCGTGAAACCAATACCAAAACACCTACATAGAATGAACTGTTTGTAAGTATGCTATCCCAGCAGAGCTTAACAAAATAGTAAATAAACATATTATAATTACTATACAATTTTTCAAAATTTATTTTGTTTTATTATTATGTTGTTCTACTAATATAGCAAATAACATGCAGTTTTTTGTAAATATTTTAATAGTTCCATTAAATATAAAATAGTGAAAAATGAATAAATTTTACACTACATTTCTTTTAGAAATACAAATTACTATAAATTATATCTATACCAATATTATAAAGCTGAAAAGTTTGTTTGTTTGTTTGGTTCATTGAACACGCTAATCTCAGGAACTACTGGTTTGAATAGAAAAATTATTTTAATGTTGAATAGCCCATTTATCTTGAAAGGCTATAGGCTGTATAACATCACGCTACGACCAATAGGAGCAGAGCATCAATGAAAAATTTTGCTAAAACAGGAAAAATGTATTCCTTTTGAGGTCCATTGCGTGCACTGCATAAATTGTGTGTGATGGAAATGTTTCTCTTAAAAAGTTATAAAAAAAATCCACAATAGTTATAAAATTAAGACTCAATATAAGCATTTTTATGGTAATAACTTTTTTTCTAAAATAATGCATTGTTTGTGAAGGTGTTTTTATAAACATGGTATTACTTCTTATTAGAAACAAATATGTTATTCATCAAAAGTATTTAATTTTGATCAAAATTGCTCTTTCCATCAATTGATTTCAATATAGAATATATTATAATATAATATCTTAGGAGATATCACAGTTTTCAAATAACTCCGCAGCAACAAAGAAAGTTTCAGCTCCTTTATAATTGTATTATAGGTGCCTACAACCCAATCTCTCTCTCTCCCTGGCGCAGGTCAGCATACCATCACGCCTGTATAGTGTAGTTCTTAAATAAAAGGGATACTATAGTTTTACCTAAGATTTAGCTATCCAAAAGTAAATAGGTAGCAAGGAGTGACCGAATGGAGCTCGGAGAGGCAGGCGAGGGCAACTTTAAATCTTAATATTTATTATTGATATTCAAAGTTTAACTTCCAAAACTTCAAATTTGATTTTGAAACTTTGATCATCCTATAATGCCAGCCAGGGACATTACTTTTCCATGTGAATGGCATCAGAAAATAGGAATATTGCTTCCTCCACCTTCCCTGTATCTTATCCTGTCGCTCAGCATGTAAAACTAATATTGTTAAACTTACGAATTTGCACTTGAAACTTTAACTACCAATAACTTGGGCCAGGTGAATCACCTTGTAATGTATGAGGTTTTGGGGCAGGCCCCTCCCTGACCCGTCCGCATGCCTAATGATTCTAAATTTTAACCTAGAACTTACATTCCAAGCCACGGTTAAGCTGTATAAGTCGTCCACGGCTCCAGGGCACTTATGGCTAACAGAACAGTCAGTTCTAAAAAAAAACTTGGAACTTACCTATGAAATAATGATAAGAAGCTCTTTTAGAATAATACTTTTTGCCCTTTGTGACGTCAAAAACAGTTCCCAAAATCCCTAAATAAAGCGACTTTATTTTTAAACCATTATTTTGAGCCAGTTCTTCTGAAGAGAAGACTTTCACTTTATTGTTTTTATCTATCATAGAGCCTAGATTCAAGGTATTGAAAACAATATCCTGATAATTGTAAACATAAATGCTAAGAATAACTATCGCAAAAGATAATATTAATTTAATATTGGCCTGTAACATACTGAAAATTAGAGAAAGTGAATGTATTCTTAACAAATCGTTCGCCACGTAGGTGACTATGCACTTCTTAATTATTAAAAATAAACAAACATTTCTCCTATCTCTTAGATTTAATAAATGTACAATCATAGACCAATAACCAGAAATGTACAATTTTCAGGTATGACTAGGGATGTTCGAAATTCATCAATGTTTTTAAAAAATCGATGTTAAACTCTGTAAAACATCAAAGAATTGATAGAAAGAAAAACATTATACATTAATGTTTCCAAACTTATGTGTTGTTGTGAAATAGAATTCAAGCTAGAACTGTTGATTAAATATCGATCTTATTATATTGAATTATCGGTATTTATTACTAAATTTGTTTGGACTTTATATTGACAATTCGATATTGAAATGTAGACATCGATAGTCAATGTTGTTTTTTTCCCCCAATTTACATAATCTACAAAACCACCGCAAAGTTAATTTACCGTATTTCATTTAAACCACATTATGATTTTTCTGTATTCCAGTTTACTTATTTACTTAATATCTTAAAACGAAATGTCTTAAAATGTAAAAAACTTACTAATCTATGCTATGGAGTATCTACTTTACTTACAATAATTGTCACTGTCAGAGTTAATAGCTTAGCTTAATTATTAGCATCTCTACCCCTAGGCTCTATTCAGTTTAGTCTGTGGTTATCATTGAGCGCCTACCTCTGGTTATTGGTCTATGATTGAGCGTAGTTAAAACCAGAGACAAATTATCTCTGGTCGTTTAATTACTATTTCCCTCTGCTATCCATTTCTTTATTTTCTCGATGACAGTTCTAATTTGATAGTTGTAGTGTGGTGACCAACTAAGTAATGATATCGATCTGAATGAATATCGATATGAAATAAGTAGTGACGAATCATCAGATTTTTATTAAAATAAATAAATTAAGATTACCTGTCGTTATAACTAATTCATTTCATTGACGAGTACCTATATATACCTACTTATTTTACAAAAGGTTCAAAAATTTTGAAGAAGTTGGCATTATCAATCATGTATTAATACGTGTAACATCTTGTAATGAAATATAATATTAGTTAATAAATTTGTTGAAAAGTATCCGGCAGTAGTTCAATTTCTCACATTTTGTAAAAAAATATCGGGTCTATTATCGTGTTACGTTTATCGATATAGCTCCATCCCTATCAGTTTCTCCGACTCTGGTATAACCTTGTACGTGTGTAAACGTCATATTTTTATAAAATAATGCATACATAATGTAAAAAAGACGCTCGTTCAAGTTTTCACAGGAGCTGTCATCGTCAAAATAAAGAAATGGAAATGGTATAACAGACCAAACAAGAAACATCTAGGGATGTGACATTAAAA
Organism: Saturnia japonica; assembly: GCA_033032175.1. Lineage (NCBI taxonomy): Eukaryota > Metazoa > Arthropoda > Insecta > Lepidoptera > Saturniidae > Saturnia > Saturnia japonica. The sequence goes on along the minus strand of CM065306.1, from coordinate 5,936,938 downwards.
AAATATTTAAAGTATTTCATTTTTGTCTTAAAAATAATTGTTTTATTAATATTTTTTAATTTGATATTTTTCTGAGAGATTAAATTAAATGCCTGTGTAATGTCCTTAATGAAAGCTGTATTTATCAAATAATATGAACCAGGAACAATATCAACCAACATTTATTACTTATTATTTTATTATTCCACAGGTTTTTTTTTATCGTTTAGCGCCAGCAGTCAAAATAGTATCTACGAAGTAGACTCAAAAAACGTATAGCCAGTGGCCTGTACTATAAAAAAAAACATATTTTATTACCTTGAATTTTCAAGTTCGGTGAAGCTGTAAAAGCCGCAGTGGCTTCAGGGCAGTCTTCAGGGCCCCTAAGTCCTCTGGTTATTGGTCTATGCCCCTAAGGTTAACAGTGTAGTCAGATCTAAAAAAAAATACCTTCAATTAGCTTTCAGACTGACAGCACATTATCAACTATCACTAAGAGCTTTGCCAGAGCTTTACTTTTGTAATATTTTGCGTTACTTTTGACCCTGTCGCGTTAGTTGTGTACATGTTACTTATCGTGGTGAATATAATAATTTTAAGTAAAAAAATTAGGTAAAATGAAACGCAATCAAGTTTAAAATATGCTGAAAACTTTAACGGGACTATCTCGAACATATTCAATATGTGTTTCATTTATAGATGAGTAAGTTACAGACAACAGATCATAGGCAGCCGTCCTTCTAGAATGCTTAAACTATACAATAAATAATCTATTATAATAAACAGTCTGGATTTTAAGTTTCTAGTTGTATGTATAAACTATTTACTTTTGTGTATGAACTATGTTATTATCAAATCAATTAATATTGTTTGTGTACATAATACATATGATTTTTTTATACTCGACTTATATGTAATACCTGAGGTTCTTTCGATATTTCGGAAATTTCACAAAATTTAATAGGTATATTTTTGTCGTAATATAAGCATGCACCTATTAGTATTACATATTAGTTGTGTTTAAGTAAATAGAGGCGTTTTTTCTTTGTTTTTGTTCCACTTGACGCATCCGTATAGACATTATGGATCTATAGTTTTCAGTAACGCTATTTAGAAAAGTGGGAACAAATACCGAAATTTCCTTCGTGGCTTCGATTTTATGAAAAACGGTAAATTTATTGTTATAAGTCGGTATATTTTGTAGAGTTGGCCTGTTGTAAAATGTATCTGGTCTTACAGCTCGCTCTATTATTCCCACACTCATGAAAAAAGGAAAGGGCAACAAGTGACGTTTACATAGAAAAACTCAAACCATACATTGCCACTGCAAGCAGCAAGTTTATCTGTGTGTTTGTTTGTACTTTGTAAACCTTGTCTACCGTAGTTAGTTTTGATCTTGTTTGACTGAGGTGAGGAGTAAATAAAATTAAGATAATAAATAGATACTGAGTGTAGTCAAAGTAATTGACATTAATAGTTCCGTTAATGTTGTTCAATATCCAGCTATGTACAGAAGTGCAGGTAAGTACTAATTTAATGCGTACATAAGGATAAAATTGAGTTTTTCCGACAATTATGACCTGTGGCGGTCTTAGGGGGTGGCGAATAGGGCAATCGCCCGGGGCCTTGCTCTTGTGGGGGCCCGTGTCAAAAATACATTTTTTTTTAACTATATTTTTTTAAATTTAAAACTTTTGATTTTGATTCTTAATTATTTGTTAAGGTTATAACATAACGGTAAATTAAAATAAAGTTACTTAACTAATTCATTCCTTCAAATCATAATTGATAAATTTATTTTGTAATACTTGAATATCGCGCCTCGAAACACTTAAAGATCGGTTTTTTAAGCGCATAGCACTCGGACTAGTATAGTATTATATAGTCTGTGACTCAGGAGTCGGGACATAATGTTCTGCTCGTCTATCGCTCGGGGAATCCCCGTCGCTAGAGGAATTCCCTTGTTTCATTTCGTTCGTCAACTTGGAATTATTTTGCTTGCAGTATGAGTTATGAAATCGTTGCTGTACCGTACATATTTTTCAATTATATTTAATATTACGCTCTTATAGCATTTTAGGTATTGAGTAAGCTGATAAAAGTGTAAAAAACTGTGTGACACCTACTTAAATATATTTCTTACTATTTCAGCGAAATAAAACAAGATTTACGAAATGAGTTCGCGTGATCGTGATGCCGGTAGAAAATTTGAGTCAGGTAGTTCAAAAAGGAAACGAGCTATCAAAAGAAAGCAGATACGAGAAAATCTACGTGGATCTTTATATAAATATATAAAAAGTGATGATCAAGAAACCTATACGAAACATTTATTGATTGAAAGTGATTTTAATCCTGATTCAGCTGAAAACATTCCTTCAACATCATCATGGGTGCCGCCGCCGTTATCAAGTAAAAACAGCGAGGACGATAATGATTTAACTACATCATTGTCTCTTAGGTCACCGGGGCCGCCGTCAACGCTATCCAGTCAAGAACACGAATCGGAGCCCGAGTCTATGTCTACATCCATGACTGCTGGAATGGAAAATCTGAATCCTAAAAATGACCCCGGTTTGTGGCCCATAACAATTACTGATGTACACCGAACTGAGATTGTATTAAGAGGTCCAACCGGGATTAATGTTGAGTTATTTTCCGTAAATGATAATGGACGGCGATTCAGTGAATATCATTATAAGGTAATAGTTAACGGTGAAAAGCTTGACAGGCGCTGGAGATTCATTCACAAACAAAGGATGCAGTTTACTGCTTTCCGTGTCGAATATTCGGGCTAGAAAATACAAAGATTGGATCAAGTGAAGGAGTGTGTGATTGGAAACACTTGGGTGATTACCTAAAGTCACAGGAATCTAGTCGACAGCACAAAGATTGTATGCTGAAATGAATTAATTTAGAGAATGGTTTAAAAAGCTGTTCCACTATTGACTCCTTGGCTCAGTCACAAATTGAACAAGAAAGGCAACGTTGCAGAGATATTTTTTAATGATTGCTCGTAATTGTAAATTTGTTAGCATCTCACAATTTGGCCTACACAGGTCATAGAGAGAAGCTAACATCTGACTCAAGTTCGAGTGAGACAAGCGGCAACTTTATAGATTTAGTAAAGTTAATAGCCCGATTTGATCCCGTGCTGAGACTTCATTTACAACAAGTAAAAGATAAAACCATTAATGACCACTATATCGGAAAAAATATTCAAAATGAGCTCCTACAATTAATGGCAAGTCACGCGAAAACTGAAATTGTTGAAAAAATAATTAATAATAAATATTACTCTATTATCCTTGATTGTACTCGCGACGTTTCTTCTTTACGTTACGACGTTTAAATCTTTTAATACAAAAACATCTGAAATTGAAGAACATTTTATTGGTTTCATAGCCGTCGAAAAAACCACAGCTGAGAGTTTGACTAATTATATAATCACAGAATTAGAACAGTTACGTATATCATTGCAAAACTGCAGAGGCCAATAATAAATATAATGGTGCCAATATGCGTGGTCAAAAAAGTGGTGTCCAAAAACGTACTATTGAAATCAATCCACTTGCTTATTTTTTACCTTGTGTGAGTAGCTGGAATCTCATCCTAGGAGATGCAGCATCGTCTTGTGCCCAAGCAAAATATTTTTTTGGTTTGCTACAAAGGTTGTACACTCTGTTTGCCGGCTCAAGTCAGAGGTGGGCTATTTTAAATGCTCATGTAAAAACCACTTTCTGAAACTAGATGGGAGTGCAGGGTAGCATCGGTTAAGGCCGTTAAATACCAACTAAGCGATATATGTGGTGCTTTATAGAATTTAGCAGAAAATACAACAGATTATCAGTTGGTCAGTTATTGCCATTCTATAGAAAAGGAAATAACTACCTACGAATTTGTAGTTTCACTTATCATATGGTATGACATTCTTACAAAGATAAATGTTATCAGTAAAATGTGGCAAAGCGAAAACATGCACTTAGATGTAGCTATACAACACCTAGACACATTCACAAATTGGCTCGATAATTATCGAGAAAATGGTTTTCGGTCATCCCTTGTAACAGCGAGAGAAATAGCCGAGGAAAATGATATTGACAGACAGTTTAAAGAAGTCAGAAGACGACGTAAAAGAAGGCATTTTGATTATGAAGGGGAAGATGAAGCTCATGAGTTGAATGCAGAAGAAATTTTCAAAATAAACTATTTTAATGTTATTGTCGACAATGTGCACGCAAGCTGCCATCCTAGGTTTGAGGCACTTAAACATCATGAGAGCATATTTGGTTTCATGTACCTATAATATAAAAGATTAAAGGAAATTAGTGATAGTGACCCTTCGAAGCAATGCAGCGACTTGCAAATATCTATGACAGTAGGAGAATCATGTGATATTGATGGACATGAATTGTACGATGGACTGAATATGTTCATCCGTGTGTATGAAGGAAACGATGACATTATCTCGGTGCTGAAATACATATTAGAAAAAAAATGAACTGTTGTTTACCCCACTATTGACATAGTTCTGAGAATTATTGCCACCACACCTGTTACGGTTGCATCTGCTGAAAGGAGTTTTTCGTGGCTTCAAATTATTAAAACATATTTGAGGAACTCGATGACACAGGATCGGCTTTCAGCCCTTGCTATTCTTTCAATCGAAAATGACGTAGCTCATTCGTTAGATTATTGTGCATTAATTAAAGATTTTAGTCTTAGTAAAAGCTGCAAACATCAATTTTAAAATTTATCATCTCTGTATTTGTTAATTTTGTAAATCTTTCAATGTAAGTAAAATATTTTAAAACTCAAATTTTATTTATTTGTATAACTTTAGAATTTCTCGTCAAACATAATGAATACCTACCAAACAACCAGACCTACTTTCGCAGTAGGACAAAAGCCCTCGCAAAGGTCTGCCGCCCGGAGCCTCGCAATGGGTAAGGCCGTCGCTGAATACTTGAGTTCCTTGATAACATATTCTTTGTTGGTAACTTTTCGCTATCGGTCACTGGTAGCACTGATCACTGTCAGTGTCATGTTAGCATTTTATCGATTTTTCCAAACGATGCCAACTGCCTACAAACCAGAGTAGTAAATTCTTTGCTACAAACAGTACGAACTTAAAATAATTTATGTAGTTAAAGATATCTTGTAGAAATATGATCACTGGGACAATCATATTTGTCGTCAGTTAATTAATTTTATACCAGCTCGTATTGTAAACGCATTGTTTATTGTCATAACTGCAATGGCAAGTCCGAAAATACGTGGTAATCTTATACGCCAGTTACACACTGCTTCACTTAATTTATCACGGCGAAGAGTCGTTGTTACCGGACTAGGTGTGGTTGCCCCTTTAGGAGTCGGAACTAAATTGGTCTGGAATAATCTCCTCAAAGGTCAATCCGGTATAGTTCCACTTATTGGTGACGAATACTCTAAGCTACCTTGTCGTATAGCCGGCATAATACCTTCAAAAAACGAAGGAAAAGTCGCAGAAGCGTTATCGAAGTCTAATTTAAGGACTATGGCTCCTGCTACTTGTTTAGCACTGCTCGCTACATCAGAAGCACTTACTGACGCACAATGGCTACCTGAATCTGACACAGACAAAGAAATCACTGGTGTTGCGTTGGGAATGGGTATGATTGATTTACAAGATGTATGCCATACAAATGATGCATTAAAATTAGGTTATAACAAAGTTAGTCCATTTTTTGTTCCAAGAATACTACCAAATATGGCCGCAGGACAAATAAGTATTAAATATGGATTGCGAGGACCAAATCACTGTGTGTCAACAGCATGTGCTACGGGGGCACATGCCATTGGTGATGCTTTTCGATTTATAAGAAATGGCGATGCAAGTGTAATGGTTTGTGGAGGTGCTGAAGCTTGTATCAGTCCCCTGGCAATTGCTGGTTTCTGTCGGTTGAGAGCACTTAGCACATCCTTTAATGAAGAACCCACAAAATCCTCAAGGCCATTTGACAAAAAAAGAGATGGTTTTGTGATGGGTGAGGGAGCAGCTGTTTTAGTTTTAGAAGAATTTGAACATGCACTTAAAAGAAAAATGAGAATCTATGCAGAAATTCTTGGATATGGTTTATCAGGTGATGCATCTCATATAACATCTCCTAGAGAAGATGGCAGTGGAGCTATATTATCTATGAGTAGAGCTTTGACAGATGCTAGTATAAATAAAGAAGAAATAACCTTCATTAATGCTCATGCTACATCAACCCCTATAGGAGATGGAATTGAATCAACAGCAATAAAATCACTATTTCAACAACATGCTCAAAATATATCAATATCATCAACAAAAGGTGCTCATGGACATCTTCTAGGTGCTGCTGGCAATCTAGAAGCATTAATCACTGTATTATCATGCTACCATGGCATATTACCTCCCACATTAAATTTAGACAATCCAGTTGATGAATTAAATTATGTTGCTAATGTGTCAAAGAAATGGGACTCTAACAGAAGGATAGCATTAAAAAATTCATTTGGATTTGGTGGTACAAATGCAACTCTATGTATTGCTCAAATATGAAAAAAATCTTAATATAAGAAAAATTAATTATGGCTGTGTCTATAAAATCAGCCTTAGTCTTCCAGATTCTGTGACTGGAAAATGTCTTTCTTATATTTTTTTCATAAAATAAATAATTTATAAGTAACAAATATATTATAATAAGTATAAATATATCTAAGAAAATCCGGTAACATTTAAAAAATATTCTGGTATATTATTAGAAAAAAAAACAGCGATGGATAAAACTGAAGTATACACGTAAATCTACCAGAAAAAGTAAATATGCATAGAAATTAAATTCAGCATAGCTACAATAAACTGGAAATATACAATATTGGATATAGAGGAACTGCATACCTACTTGTTAGTCTTGTTAACTTTATTAACAACTGTGATAGTTTAATTAAAGGCTTCCCATAAATACTTCTGTAAATTTGAAAATCAGCCAAAGTAGAAACAGGATAGTAAAACAAATTGTTAATTCTTTGATTTTCTAATTTTATCACAACATATCAGCAAATTTAAACCAAAAAATAATCACACTTGATTGTATTTAGAGGCATCTTAGGGTTAGAGCACTTGTCATGTTTGGTAAATATTATAATATAGGAAAACAGATTTCAATATTAATAAAACATATTTATCACTGTGTAATATAATATATTTAAAACTGAGTTACAAATGTTTATGACTTTAATAACAATGGCCAATTAGCCAAGGTAACTCCCGACATAATGTTGTTTTAGCTTCTGATAACAAGCAATTATTCATAATGTACCACATAATATCGAGTCATATACATAAAGCGTTGAAAATAAAATGTTTTGTTCAAAAAATTCTACTTTAAATATTCCATTACTAAGCTTTCTAAATTTTTAAATAGTATATATTTTAAATGCTGGGTTCATCCAGTCAGTTATAGATTTTGACAGGATCATTCAAACTTGCACGAAATTACATAAACAATTGAAATCAACATGAGACATATAGATCAAGAGTAATTACAACACAAAATTCCAAAATGATAGAATTGGATGTTGCTTCTTTAGTGCGTCTAAATTGCTTAATAATATAATAATCAAAATTTGCAGACAATCTTTTGTAAATTAATGAAATATATGTTCATTAGAACAGAATACTAAACTGATATATATAAATTTCAACAGGGCATTCATTTAAATTCAACCAACAAAAAAATAACACTGAAGGATTTATTACTCAAAGAGGCACTTCCATAAAGACTTTTTCAAATGAAGATTGTATCTCAAAGTATAAAAAAATATAATAGAAAGTAAAATATGAAATTTTACATAGTGTTTGGAACATAAATTTCTTATTTGATAAAATACCTAATAAAGAAAAAAAAAATGGTTATAACTTTTTCATAGTGCAGTTGAATGATACTGTGTGGATATTATGAGTTAGGTTGGCTGCTTGTCTTGAGACTGTACTACTGATGGAGTTTGTGGCGTGTTTACGCACAACTGGGCGAATTTCTGTCGCAGGTTCTGTCGTAATTCTTGTCTTTTCTCTGTTGTATTTCTGCGTGATTTGAATTCCAACACTTCCTCTATAGGAATGTAACTGGTATCTTCTTCTTCGTCAGATGAACAAGTATCCTAAAAATTTACATTACATTACATGCTTCTATAATTATGAGTTTTTTCTTTGTAAACTGCTTGACGTTTATCCTCAGTCACACTCACACCTGATGGAAAGTGAAGACGAGGCAAGGTCGTTACATATTCACTCCGTAAAAACTTTTGAAGACCACTATGTTATATGAGTCCAGGAAAAAGAGACACAGAATAAACGAAGATGATACAAGGTGGAATAAAAGTATCATGGACTATGTATGGATGGAAGTCCATATGGCGTCTGTTGTCCTGAGATGAAATGGAGAGGGTGGAATTATTTGGCGCAGTTTTTGTGCACTTTCACCAAAGTACATCCAATAGAAAACCCACAAGGCAAGCAATGTTCCAGGCTATATTTTTCCACTTGCCAGTGATTCATCACTGATATATTTATTGGGAAAAATATTTATGGAAATGTTTTTATAAATTTCAAATGGTCTCTCATATGTATCTGCTATTTTTAGTTATAATTTTGGGTATACTTTTGAGGAAAGCTTTTAAAGTCATATTCTGACCACCCTAGCAGTATGTTGATGATGCCCAAAATAGTGAAGTTAATAAACATTAATTCATAAACATACATACCATCACGCCTGTATTTCCCGAAGGGTTAGGCACAGGTGTAATATAATGTACACCCACAGTTCGCGGAGTATGTTTTTAGGCCCCATGTAATAGGGGGCGAACCTATTGCCATTAATCGGGCACAAAATCAAACTCCGAGCTGCTACTGAGAATTTCATAGGAAAAACCTAATAACACTGCTCGACCTGGGATTCGAACCCAGGACCTCGCTCATAGCAGTCGTGCTTACCACCACTAAGCTAACGAGGCAGTTATTAGATTCATATACAGAATATATAAAATAATTTTCAGGGATCAAACCTTAAAGCACTAATTATTATCCATTAGGCCATATTGTATTTGGTGAAAACATTCACAAGAAGTGGACGGATAATGCTTGCAGTGCACTCTTTTCATTGTGGAGATCTTAACGTAACGTAAGCTATATTACAAAAAGAATATACACATTTGTCTAACTACAAAAAAAACTGAAGAGATTACGCGAATGAAGATTTTTTTCACTTTGGTCGCTAAATATGGTAACAAGAAACGGTTGATATTTTCCAAACAATTGATATTATCGGATTTTCAAACTACTACTAATCTACTACTAGATCTACTTTAATAGACACTAGCTTTTATACCCTTCATATTTTAATAGTCAAACAAAGAGTTAAAGATAAACAAATAATTCAAAATATCTCACCATTAACATTTCCTGTAAGGATAGTGTGAAACTAGTACACGAAGCTTTATCATTCTTTATCATATCAAAACAATCGCCTCTCTCGTGATTGCAAAATCCTTCAGAACACGCCACCTCAGAACCTTCTGGTGAACTCATGAGGGAAGAGGAACCGGATAATGTTTCGCAGCAACCTCCACCATTGTTACCCGACGAGTACCCACAATCTTGTATTATTATTATCTCACTCGGTGAGATGTTACCATTTTTGGCCCGTTTCTTGCTTGACTTTTTGGGCGAACGACGATTAGTTTTGGAATCGTCTTGACATGACGCACATCCATCGCCTCTAGCTTCATAACACTGATTGTAGTCACGTGGTGAGAGCAAATCCGTAGGTGTGTCCCTTTCTTCTAATAAACATTCTTCACATTGGCACTTTTCATCTGGTTCTTCTGAGTCTGCTTCCTGTAAAAAAATGGACACTATATTTCGCCCCTTAATCAAAATAAAAAAAAACTTTACAATTCAGGCCTAAGAAGGCACTTATGAACGTCAAAACGTTACTGCCGGTTCGAGAAATATCCCAGTCACGAGAACAACCGGTAAGAAACTCGATCGGGTTTATATTTTGTTTTCAACTATTAATAAAACAATAATAATTGGATGCACAGAGTGGGAGCCACTTCCAGATATCACTATCATTCAAATAATGATCCATCCAATAATAACCTTTTGACAGTAAAACTTGCTTGACATGGTCCTTGATCTAGCTATACAAGCTAACCGCCGGTCGGCAATAGACGTTTGACGTGGGGGATTTCGCCGTTTTTATTTTTGTGACTATAATACACGAGATTATTCTACCAAGTTGGAAAAAACCGACGCGAAGTTGCGTTTAAAAAAAATTTACAGTCGATTAATAGTAGTTCTTTGACGCGTTCTGAGTAAATAATATTAGGTCCTTTTATGAAATTAACGTTATAAATGGAAAAATTAAAACGAAAGAAATATTATAAAATTATACATTTAATCAATCGAAGTATGTACACTACTTACCATTATTATCTATGTACTTTCGACATTTTATAGGTAGTACATTGGATTCCATTGCTGAAAAAATTGGGGGGGCGAGAATCAATAAAATCTTTGTAGGTGGTTTGGACAGCCTCATCGGAATTGAATTTATTTCCTTGCAAACAGTTATCCAAATTCCGAAAAAAGTGGTATGCTGTTGGAGCAAGATCCGGGGAGTATGATGGATGTCGACATTCCAACCGCAGTTCCTCTAATTTAGCGACATCTGTCGTGAAGTATGGGATCTAGTGTTGTGTTGAAGAAGCAGTAGGCTAGAGAGATTGACCAGTTTCGTTTATTTAAGGGTATTTGACAATACAGATCTGCCGTTATCGTCTGGCCACATCTTAGGAAGCTATAGTGTATGACACCAAACACTCACCAATACCTTTCCTGAGTCAACTTTCCCTTGTGACAGGATTTGGCCGGTTCTTCTGGGTTCAACCACTGTGTTGAGAATTTGCGATTGTCGTTAAGGATCCATTTTTTATCACAAGTAACAAAACGATCCAAAATTCCCTCGTTATTGTGACGGTTGAGTAATGTAAAGCAGCACTCAATGCGTATTTGTTGGTGTGCTTCTGTCAATTCATGCGGTACCCATTTTCACTTTACCGATTTGTATCAAGTGAATTAACATTGTTTTATCACTTACACCGATGCCCACCGCTAATTCTGACGTGGTTTGCGAGTGATCCGCTTCCACAATAATCTTTAATTCTTCATTATCAACAAGGGCCTCTGGCCGTCCACGGGGTTTGTTTCGTAGGTCAAAATTTCCAGAATGAAAACGTTGGAACCAAAAACGTACCGTGCTTTCTTTTATAGTAGCTTCCCCCTGCACATCATTGCTTCGGGCTGTTTATGAGCTGGTGCCACGGCGGCACTCATATTCGTAAATAACGCGATATTTAAAGTTTTCCATTTTGCGAAAATAAAAACGATGTCAAAGAAAATCAAATGGTGCGGATACAAATGCATCACTACATTTGAAACACTAATTAATACACAAGACTAATTTTGAAATAAATTTGAATTTGGAACTCCTAACCAAACACCAATTTCATATGTAAGGAGGACCTAATATTGTTGAGAGTCATTAACTCAACTTCAACTTCTTTGAATAATATAATAGTATGTTATTTTATATTCAAAGAAGTTCTACTAGAACCGTGTTTCAACATTACACGTACAATTTTCGTTCAATATAGTAGTATTTTATTTACCATTTTAGTAAATGTAATATTAATGTATATTCTTTTTTTATTTATCAATATGTAACTATCACAGTTGCAATAACATCAGTAATATACTGATTTTAAGATATAGGGTATTATCTCAATACCGTGTATATCTGTTCACACTCTCTGTCCCAAGTCATCAAGAGGAATGTGCTTATAGCAGTCGGACTTTTTTAATAATGGACGTAACTACCACCAGATTAAAAAAAAATATCGATTTATAGACTATATCTTATTTTCTTTAAGTTATATACATATTGTGATTCATCATCATCAGCCTGTTTCTATCCACTGGTGGACATAGGCCTCCCTAAAGATCGCGACCTAAGGACCTTGAAATATAAGGAATTATTTTAAAGCACACTAATAGATAATTTTTCCATAGCTATAACTTTTAAGTTTAATTTTGACAACTTTTCCATTCATTATCTGTCAAAAAGTCAAAATTACATAACACTGGCAGAATTGTGGAATAATACCACAGGGGCCATAGAAAAAAAAGACTAATATATATTAGCAAAATCATTAATTAACATAATGAACTTCAATAACTTTCGACATAAACCTCAGTTTAAGTATATCAATTAAATAATACTATTATTATACTTGACATACAACATACCTTACACTTAATCTCAACTGCTTGTCTTTCCTTCTTCTTGCGTTTTTTGAGTTTCTTCTGTTCTTTCCTTTGTTGCCTTGTTAATTCTTCTTGCGTGATTTCATCATAGAGCAGTTGCAGTTTAGACACTCCACTTTTATGTTCTACTGCTGTTTCAAATTTACGATAGAGTGCCTCTACAGCGACCGCTGCTAAAGTCTGGCATGTGCTTTCTTCCTCACGGAGTCTAAGGGATATGCGTTGTAGTCGTTCATAAATACATATTCCAAGGCAGATCAGTACCTAAACATACAAGAATTACGTTGAATAACAATTACGGTACATTTAAAAAGAAATAAATTATACTACTACGTGGCTATCATAGTGTATGGATGCTTATAATACCTTAGGCATCAACTAGCGCATTGCTGAGCTTTAACACCCCTATCCCCGAGCTCCGGAAACACTACTCACCACAGGAACACAACATAACAAGGTAATCCACTTGTCGGACTACCCCAAGTAGAGAGAATTCCCCAAAGAAATTTCTCTGTACCCTACTACTATTACAAAGTAGATTATTTTAATTTAAAAAAAATCCATGGTTAACAATTCAGCATTATTGAATAAATTCAAGGAAGTCAGGGATCGATTTACTGGTTAAAACCATGTGTTCTGGAAAAGTAAGTACATAGTTAAAATTAATTTATTACGGTTATAATAGTAGTAACAATTTTCACCTCTTCCTGAGCAATTTCAAGTGTTTTTGCATGCCTCTCTCTGTGGTTCCCTAGTAACTCCGGCTCGGCCCTGGCTATCAAATGAGCTATGTAATCAGTCTTAGCTTGCAGGTGTAGGTGTTTATCCAGAAGACATCTTTTTATATTCCCATATAGAGCCCCAACATAACCTTTTTCTTTTTGCGGTTCCTTCTCTTCAACTAAAAGTTGGTATGCTCTTAACACCTGGGAAAATTTTTACGAGTGAAATTTCAACATAGGTGTAAAACAATATTGAGGTGAAACGACTAATTGACATGTATGAAACAAATGATACATGTTAGTCAATTAGCCTTTCCACCGTTTATATTGTTACGACATGTTACAACCCGATTGAAAAGATAGAGAAAATCCTGTTCCCGAAATATCTCGAAGCAACTAGAAATTTCTCAGGACATTGAAATAATGTTCGCGTCGTAAAAAACCGCGGCACATGTTTGTGTAAACATCGCAGTTTACACACACATGATTAGGGCTTATCGCCTCGATTACGACATCGAATAGGCATTTAAAGTAAACAACAAGAAAAGTCGCGACGCCTCACGGTGTTTTTGCGGTCGTTTAGTGTAGGTATATAAGCGACTCAGGCGCGGCGCCGAGGCAGTTCAGTTTTGAATTACAAAGCGATAACAACGAGCGATAAAAGGAAGTGAAACCACATTGTACTAAATAACAGTGTTGTGAGTTCGTGTAATTTGTAACTGTTTGCAATTCGAATAAATCTTCTTCACGTCCATCAACGGCATTTTCAATACCCACGGGTGTAACAATATATATTATGTATTAGTTGTGCCCCACAGTTTCATTAATAAATTTAATATGTATATAGATCGAGAGACAGAGCATAAACAGAAAGAAGGTTAGAACGAGATAGGGATACGAGACTATTTTATAGTATAAATGTGTTATAGGCCTGTATCGATCGACTCACGTAAATCATTATCAAAACAAATCTCCCTTATTTTTGCAAAATCTAAGGTCTTAAAGGGTTAATTAATGTTTAGTAGACTGTAACTGGAAGTAGCTCATATAACAAAAAAAAAACAATTAAATAATACGCACACTAATCTATTCTTTTTTTATATATATTTTTTCGACCCGACTGTTAGCCTTGAGGGCCTTGTAGGCATTAGAGGCTTTGACAGCTTTACCTGGCTTGGGGATTGTTTATGGTCTCCACTTATTCAACCTATAACCGATCTATACAATACCAAGTGGTTTTCAAGAGTGTTAAATTTATTGGAAGAACTATCCACCGAGCCGCCGCGCCGGCCGCCAACGCACTCATACAACATATTGTTCTTTTCACGTACCGTACTTGCCTAGGCTTGCCGTTAATGGTTACTGTTCCGCTTCTTAGGGCCATAACGTAAAGATATATAGCTTATACCCAACCTTCCTCAATAAATCACTATCATATTATAAATGCGGAAGAAACTCACTCTGTCTGTTACCTTTTCAGTACTAAACCTCTAAGCCGATCGCAGTGAAATTTGGCATAGAGTTAGCCCAAGTCCTAGAGAAAGACATTGTACGAAAATCACGTAGAGAAAGTCGCGGGACAAATCTAGTGGGCAATAAAACACTAAAAGAATCTTTCAACAACTCACAGGTAGATCCAGAGATTAGTGCATTAAAATAAACAAAAGACAATCCATTAAGATTTACTATAATTATTATAGATTAATTTTAAAGGTCTAGTTTCCTTTAAATCAGTATCACATAAAGCCAGATTTTACTATCATACTATATTATAAAAGAAAGTCCTCCGCCGCGTCTGTCTGTTTGATTGCGATAAGCTCAAAATTTACCGAACGGATTTTCATACAGTTTTTATTAATGGACGGACTGATTCATAGGGAAGGTTTAGGCGTATAATTTTTTTTTTATTGCCTAAAATCTGAATATGATTGATGAAGATGTCGGAAAAAAGCTTGCAGACTGGGAGCTTTACTGGCGTGAGCCGCGTAAACCAATAGAATCATATGTATTACTCTACTACCCGTGTGAAGCCGGGGCGGGTTGCCAGTAAAATAATATATATGCATATGCTTAAATCGAGTGTGAAACCCGATATATCAAGATGGAGAAGAAGTGGTCCTTCGCCTGACATTGTTACAATATCAGGCCTATTTTGAAATAATTTTAATTGTCAAAAAAGTTGACAATATAATATATAAAGTAAATCTTTTGTGAAGAGCGTAGCCTCCTAGGAATGGGTAAAACACCCAAGACTGGGTAAAATGAGTGATGGCTGACTTGACTTGCACGCAACGCATATATTCCAGCTTTATAAGTATACTTTGGTTGTAAAAATATAAATGTTACTTTTTAAGGAACAACTAAATATACAGAAGACATAATCAATGGAATTGCAAATAATTTTAGAGAAGGCAATGGTGTAGTGAGATATACATAGTAAAAGGTATCCTACCCAAGTTCAAAATACTAGCTACGTTTTTATTCTTTAGGCGCCAATAGTTGCTAACAATAAAGTAATAGGTTAGTTGTATAGGATTATAATTAAATTATAATGGATATCAACTTCGAAGCAAATCACCGCCAAAATAACTTTCTAGGCCCTTTTAACCCCGTTAGGGGATGAATTTCAATAAGATACGAAACACGTCTTCCATCAATTCTGTTAAAAAAGGTGTGTGCAAAATTTGAAGTAGATTGGACCAAGGAATCACGTTGTCCCATACAAACTTTGCTCCCCTTTTTCACCCCCTAAGGGTAAGAATTTCGGAAAATCCTTTCTTATCGGATGCCTACGTCGTACAAAGAACACACTCTCAAAGTTTCAGGTCTCTATGATCAGCGGTTTAGGCTGTGCGTTGATCTGTCAGTCATTCGTAACAAAGCATTTTATATGTATAGATAAAAGAGCTTTATTAAATTAACATTTTAATTAATTCAACAACATTGAATGAATAATGATTTGATTACACAAAAGTAAGGTTATTACAACAAAACCTTACTCTTTGAGCCTTATAAGGTTATCAACATTCAAAGTTTACACTAGTTATTATTAGCAAATTTTGTTAACCTTGGAACCAAACTTACAATCTCAACAACGAAAACGGTCTCTTATCATTTGCGCTATCGGGAAAAGAAACCGAGCACCCGCCTATTCATTTATTTATGTGTATTGTGAATTTTTGCTGATTTGATTTGTGTGTTATAATATAATTAAAACACGTGTGAAAGTTCCCTATTTATTATACTTTTAATTTTTATCCAAATAAGGGCCGATTTTTCAGGCGTCAGATAACTTTATTTGATGAATAACTTTGACGTTTATGGAAATACCTGTCAAAAATTTCAAATTATCCCTTGAATAAAGTTAAGTGTTGATTGAAAAATCAGCCCTGCGTGAATATAATTACAACGAAGAAGATAGGTAATTGTTATAACTATAATTACATCGGAGTCTAATCAAAATACTTTTTGTGAACTGTAGAAAAAACTGGTATACTATTTAACTAACATTAAAGCTGCGTATCCACCAGGGATGTGCGAGGTAGCTAGGCGGTGTGAGAATGTGTAGCTGCGTTGTGATAGATTCCACAAAAACTGTGTGAGGTGCTTACACGGTAGCATAACGCGTAGCGATGTAGCGAAGCTGTAAAGCGGTGTAGCTGAGTCGTGCGAGGATGGGTAGCGGAGTCTCCCCAACAGAGACACAGGGAGCAGTATCTTTACCACACATACGTCGCTCGCCATTTCTCACAGATATTTGTCGCTCGCGTCCCTAGCTCATATTTCTCGCTTTTTGCAAATACAAATATTTAGCGCTAAGCTAGACAAGGTAAATGAAGAAACCCTATTGGTGGGTTTTTTCCTCGCGCACCGTTTAGCTACCTCGCACATCACTGGTGGATACGTAGCCTTTAACATAGCTTAATAGGTGACGCTGTAAAGTAAGACTACAGTATCAGCTTTTAATCTTCAATCGCATAGAAATGAGTAAATATGCAGAACAGTTTCGCTGACTTTGTATTTATCAATAGAAGAGTGTTCATTAGCCTACTCATTACTCATAAGCGCGACTTCTATGATTGAGATCCTGAGTTTGATTCCCAGGTCGAGCAAAGTGTTATTGGGTTTTTCTATGAAATGCTCAGTAGCAGCTCGGAGTTTGGCTTTGAGCCTGATTAATGGCAATAGGCTCGCCCCCTATTACATGTGACCTAAAAACATATCCGGCGAACTGTGGGTGTACATTAGTACACCTCTGCCTAACTCTTCGTAGATACAGGCGTGTTGGTATGTTACGTTTATTTATTTGAAAACTTACATAAGAAACACTAAAACAAGTAAAGAAAAATAGACAGAGAATATTGCTTAGTGCTACTATAAAAGTGTTAGGCTACATGATAAATAGAATATAATGAGTACCAAGAAACAGAAGAGAAAGCCAATTCCAAAGTAACAAACAAATAAACAACTTAAGTTCTAATAAATGGTAAACCACTGCATCCACATTATTCTTCTAACTGAGCAAAATATCTCTTGATTGCAGGAAAAATGTCTAGCTTGTTGGATTTGTGGGGTATGTTAATAAATCTCGTTATTCGCACTATAGGAGCATTATACCCCATGTTTGAGAGCATGTTATGTTATGAATAAGAAGCACGTGAGAGAAAGGGAGGTAAAGAACGTAATCTGAACACTTCTAAATTGAGAGAGGCGTGGATGTCAAAGACGGGCACATCCATCAATTTGTCTCATTAGAAATTGGCTTAGTTAAAAAAATTTGGTTGGCATGAGTGAAGCAAGTACCAACTACATAAAAAGGCATATACAGACATTGATGCATTAAAAATGAGCTGTCAACACTGAATATTTGCGGTTATGTGAGAAGTTGAACATCTGTCGCCAAGCACCAATAGTTGTGTTCTGGCAGCTGCACTTGAGAGCTAATCTTCCACTAGGCTTAGCGTGCTACCATCTTGGGCCACATAGTCACTTAAGATCAGATCAGATTGTGGTCATAAAGTTAAACTTATGACGATAAAAAAGAAAGATAATTGAATTTTAAGAGGCTCACCTTAGTTTTACAGTCGGCACAGAATCGGTGTTTGCGTAAATAGTTATGTAGAGTATCGTGGAGGGTATTAAAATGGACCAGCGTGACGTGCTCACGAGCTGAGGTGCGCATGGCGTCCCAGGCGGCTCGCCAGGCCACACGTCCACCCCAACCCCATGCTCCCCAACTCCAGCCACAAGGACTCGTATTTCCCGCAGCCACTGTACCACCCCACCCTCTAGCCGTCCCAGCTTCCAAGGAGTGAAGGATACACCTCTGTGACTTCTTCCATCTAGGCTGACTTAAGATGAGGCAATCAATGCCCGTACTGAAATTTTTCATCACTTTGAGGATTTCTTGATTTGTATATTGTTTTAGTGCAGTATTTGGATTTGAATATTGATTTTAAGAGTTTAAAAATATATGCACTTAAAAGGGTAAAATTAAGGAAAGTGAATACATATACAAAATATTTGAAGCAGTTCTGATTTTCACTAAAAAAATCACAAGTAAAAATTGTTTGGGGATATTGGTTAATTACGTGAGTTATTTTTTTATTTGGACCAACCCCTCCCTTGTTGAATTTTGGTATGATGTGTTAGAACACCAACTCTCTCTCTGGCGAGATTTACCTTATAGTGTTAAATACCTGACATGTTTATGTATTTTGCTTAATGCAACTTTGTGCTAATACTGATAATAATATCTATGGCAATACCAGGTATAAACAATATTTAACACAAAATGTTATTTTTATATGATATATTCTAAATTAAAAAGTAGATGTGAGATTGTTACAAAAATTCTCCCCTCTGCCCTCTTAAAATGAGATTTGGTGTGATTTTGCCATTAATCTCACCACCATTTTGAGCTCACATAAATAATGACCAAATGAAATGTAACCATATGACCAAAGTAAACAGATCAATATTCATTATAATACCAATAGATGGACCATCCAAAAATCATGCAATTTGTTATTAGGTACAGTCTACAATACTTCCATAAAATGAAATAACTATAGAACTGTATTAAGCAAGTATAAAATTAATAATTAGCGTTTGTATTTTGTTAAGCTTACCTGTGACCATTGAGCAAAGTGGCTAATGACTGTGGATGGGTAATTTTGTCTTCTCTGATCGTCATTATTTCATCTGGCGTGAGAACTAACGGATCCAATGTGGGGTGGCCTGATTTACATAACTGATAGAAAAGACGTTCCACACTGTAATATAAAATTATTTATTGAAATTACAATATGCATGCCATGAGAAATGGTAAATAATAGCAGAATATATAGGATTTTTCATTGTGGAAATCATAATTATATGGATATGGTGACAGCATTTTGATAATTTATTGTTGTCTGTCTATTATTACTTGCATCACGTAAAAACTACTGTGTAGTAAAATAATATAAAACAATAATTCTCGTATCAAAACAAAGCTTAGTTACTGCTTGGTACTCCCCTTTGTAGTATTAAATATAAATTTCATGTTTCAGAGGTAATTTTTGTTAAATAGGTGAAAAGTTATATCAAGTTTGAAGAAAACAAAATGAACATTGCACAGTTGCGTTTATTGAAGGTAATTTTTTGAGTATGTTTAAAATGTAACAAACATTTAATGTAAGAAAACTATTTCTTTTTTGTCATATACATTTAAAATAACACTTTTGTCCGTATATACTTTCATGGTGGGTACACAATGAAAAAAATCTATATAAGACACAATTATATAAAAGATAATTATACAAACAATTATTACAAGATAATTATATAACAAAGTAATTAAAATTGAACTACAGTTTGTGCATGGATTATCCGACAACATACCAATCATTCATGATGCCACTTGCCAGTTGCCACCAATAGGTTTCCCGCCATTTATAAAGAAAGAATAGTGGCAGGACAAGCAAATAACAGTTAATAGGATAGATTGCTGAATAAGATAGAATAGTGAAATTGATGAATAAAATTCATCTTTTGGAACAACATTCCAAAAAATTCCATTCAACAACAACAACAATATTGAGAAATCTGTAATTCTGTCTATACATTTAATATTTTTCCAAAATATGCCAAAAGGCGAACGATATATGCCATTCAAAAAAGTTTTTGTATGTCTGTCTGTTTGTAAATCCGGATTTAACTCAAAAACAAGTCGACCAATTCTTATGAAATTTTGTACACGAGAAGCATACGTCATTCCATAATTGATAGGCTATAAGGATCGTTAAAAATATATTTAGGAAGCGTAAAAAAAAAAAAAGTTAAAAATTTTAAATTTTCATTAATTCTCAACCAATTCTGATCACATTTTGTAGTAACATTATACTATAATTGAGGGGCTATAAGAATGGTTAATAAAACTTTACAAATCGTAGAATAGAATTACTAATTTTCAACTAATTTTGATGAATATTGTACACGGTAATAACTACTGCATAGTAACAAACACGTGCGGAGCCGTGGGCACACTGCTAGTTCTGTAGATGTATAAAAAATATATTTTGTATATGATCTATGCGTTCACGCATCGTTCCTCCAATTGGGTTAAAACTTTGTGCAGTTGTTACTGGCACTTGCGTGAAAGTTTCTGATATAGTACCATCAAAATGCAATAGCTAGAACGAGAATAGTTTCAACAAAGTGAGTGTTTCATATACTTTTCCGTGTTTTCAATGTACTTTTTAGATTTATGTAAGAAGAAACCAGATCTAGGCTACATATAACTACGCTTTTCTGAAGTAATAATAATATTACCATTAAATATACAGCCCACATTTAATACAAATAGAATATAAAAAGTATTTTCACTGAACAAAGCCACAGAGGTAAAAAAGTTAGTAATAATAATAACAAACAAGTGCACATGTTTAAAGAAGAAACATTATGTTTAGTTACCACTATAGATGAAGATGCTATTTAATAGCAATAAGATATATAAAGCGGCAGTACTAAGTTTGAAAAGTGTTAAAACTATTGGCATTGATAAAGTAATTGCTGAAATATTTAAGCAAAAATGTACACGATTACTTTTACTGGTTTAATCTATTTTTATTGTAAAAAGAAACAAAAGTAAATGAGAAAAAATAATAGGATATGGAAAATTCATCAATGAAGATAGTTAAAAATTCACAGTAACCATACCAGGTCTTTTCTATTATTTATTTCGTGCAACCAATTCTAACTACACACAAACATGTGGATGCATCACAAGCACTTGCCACAAGCTCCTTTGATTTGTGCATCAAATACTGACTTCACTCAGATTGGTGGCAAGCCAGGGCAAACTTTCAGAAGCCAAGCCAAATGCTCTATCCATGCATTTGAATTTGTGAATGTTTGACAAGGCTGGGCAAACATTTGGACGGGGCTCTTTAAAGATTTTGCACACTTCTGACTCAATTTATGGATTGTTATCCTGTTAAAATATTCATGGCAGTTTTGCCGCGATTAATAATCATCAACATATTGTAACAGAATCTCAGTTTCCTTATTTATACATAGTTTTGTATCAGAATTGAATCCGCATCCCTTTCATTATTTTTGAAGGACTTAAATTTAGCATGACAATTATGTTTATACTTTTATGTTTTCACCTCCATCTGCTTCTTTTTGTCATATGTATTTATCATTAAATTTATTACCTCGATAATTTTATTATTTCTATTACCAATTAAATTCATCAAAGGAAGCTTTGACAGAAAATATTATATTAATCCTTTGTAAAATAATCCTTCAGTTTTGAGTTAAAGGTATTTTTTAAATATTGTTTGGGAAAGTGTTGCTCTTTCAAGGTCTACCAGACAGTTTTAGCTCATTTAATCTCATAATATACTGTCATATTAATCACACATATCTTATCTCGCTGACACATTTCATGGGTAGTTTAAAGTAAAAGCTTGCTTTCAACTTTCCTGTACTGTACTGTTTAAAGTAGTCCTGCTCAGTAAAGATAAAATTCAAATCCACAAATTGAGATATAATTTCTCGTAGCACTTTGGCCCCTTACATAACAGAAATGTACATGAAATTGGCGAATTCGCCATTCAAAGGAGCTGAGAGGTTAGGCAAACTTTTCTTAATAAAAGGAATACATGAGAAGAAAAAGAATGTATACATGGGTCATATTTCATAAAGTCACTGCAACACCCATATTCCAATACAGGACCCCCAGATTTATTTAATGAATATAATTACTTGTCTTGACTGACTGACTGATTCATCAAGGCACAGCCCAAAGTACAGGGGCTAGGAATGTGAAAATTTGCATGTGGATTTCTTTTAAACTCTGGGTAAGCACTAAGGAAGGGTTTTTGGAAATTTAACCCCTAAGATGGTAAAAAGGGGATGAAAGTTTGTATGAACATCTGTGAAAAAAATTTTTGAAGATAGATCTATGAAAATTGGTATTTAGCAATCAAGATAGAAAGTAAAAAAAGATGTTTCATAGTTTTTTCAAATTCAACACCTAAGGTTGTAAAAGATGGGGTGAAAGTTTGTGTAATACAAGTAACAACATCTATTAGCAGACGGCATTACAAACAAATGCTTTCATCATATAATGCGACATTTTAACACCAGTGAAACTGTGGAGCATAGCTAGTAGAATGATATCCTGGATTTAAAAAAGTTGTAATTGTAAAACCTATTAGGAAAAAAAACTTGGTATAATAGGTCGGAGAAAAAGTTTCTCCACATTCTTATATGAAAACTCAAGACATTTTTTCAAAGTTTATTTACTTTTTTTTTTAAAGTTTATTCGATGACTTTCTGCCAATTTGTAGGTAGAGACATGATCCCGTTGCTGTAGAAAATATGGGACTTCTGATTTAAAAAAACCCGGCAAATAGTTTCAGCAGTCCTCTCTTGATGTTAACCTTACAGAACCTAAAGAATTCTGAAGAGACCGAAACAGGTGAAAATCTGAAGGTGCAAGGTCAGGTCTATATGGTGGATGCACTAATATCTCTCAGCCAAACTCTCTTAATTTTGCTAAGTGGCTAAAGATGTGTGTTGTCTAGCATTATCATGATGAAAGACCACACCCTTCCTGTTGATCAATTCTGGTCGCTTTCTCTCAGCTGCTTCCTTTAATCTCATCAGTTGTTGGCAGTAGAGATCCAAATTGATAGATTTGCCAGGCGGTAAAAGCTTATAATGAACAATACCTTTCCAGTCCCACCATAAACACAGCATCATCTTATTTTGAGTTAGCCCAGGTTTAATCACAGACTGTGAAGCCTGGCCGACCTTAAACCACAACCTTTTTCACACGTTCTTGTTGTACATGATCCACTTTTCATCACCAGTTATCAATCTTTTCAAAAATGGCTCGGTTTCATTACGTTTCAATAATGAATCGTAAATGAGTACACAATTCATTAGATTTCTTTCAGTAAGCACATGTAGCATCCAAATATCGAGGTTTTTGGTATAGCCAGCTTTCTTCAAATTAGTTAAAATTGTTTTGTGGTCAATTTCCAGTTCTTCAGCTACATCGTAACTACTGATATGCCGATCTTGCTCCACTTATTCAAAAATGGCGTCCATTTTATTTGTAACAGGGTGACCAGAGCGAGGTTCATATTTAACATCAAAATTTCCAGACTGAAAACATTTGAATCATCTTTGTGCTACTCTTACTGACACTGCATTAGGTCCATAAACATCACAAATTTTTTTCATTGCTTGAGTTGGATTTTTGCCCTTTTTGTAATAATATTTTAAAATGTATCAAATTTCTTCATTAGATTCACTCATTTTTACAGAAAGAAAAACAAATGAAAAATAGCAGAAAACACAATATGCAGTGACACATGTTTTGAATTAATATCTGATCATACCAGAAAGATTTAAGAAAATATTTAGTAACTGATTTGCTTTTCATGTTAAACTTACCTTCTTCGACAGCCAACACACGGAATGCTTTGATTTAATACATTAAAAATATCAGACGAATCTACTCTCAGTGCTGCTTTTAGTTCATCTGTCGATAGAATTCTGTATTTACGCATAAATTCCTCGTACTCGCGCCCTTTAACTTGCGGATTGTCACAAATAAGACCCATTGTGTTTAAATCCATGATCATCTACAAAATAAAAACAATATACCTACAAGATACATTTCAACAAAGAAGTAAATTTGAAAAAATAAGGTCATCCTCAAGACGTCATTAGAGAAGAATAAATCAATAAACTTCAATAAATTCACAAAAAACAGTTAATAGAAATTAATTAAAAAGAAAGTGAATACACTTTGCGATGATCGTGACTTTTAATTATTTTGTTAGTTTTATTCTGAATAATCTACATTTGTGGTAATGTCAAAGTGCAGAGCCACTTACAGTAAGATTTTCATATATAACTAACGGTAATTGTCGTCGCTTTATCACAGGTTCTTTTTCGCTGTTGTATATATCGACTAATTTCGCCATTTTAACTATTAATCACATAAAATAGTCGACCAAATGTATAATCTAACAAAATGACGAACAAATTCTCAAGAAATACACGTCGTGTTGCGTCTGACACAGTAAAATAATTAGGGATGGCGATCCGAGAATCAAAATCGATTAATACAGAAAAATTAAAACATAATAAATAATTATTTGATTAATTTATAGTACTGAATTAATCCAGTATATCTTGATAAAAACCAGTAAATTATTTATAACTAGCTCACGTTGAGAACAGAATGCCCACGCGAAACTTGCTCCCCCGCTCCCGGCTATTAAAAAGACAAAAATGCTTATTGTGGGTGTTCCTTCGAAAATAGATGTAAACTCTTCCGAACTTTTTTGTAGATCTTTTGAATGCCAATGATTATGTAGTATATTAATTTGCTATATCTTTTATGGTTTACTCAGCATAAGCCATTTAAGCGCCCGAATTGTTTCACCATGATCAGTTTTTGTTATTTGTGCGGAACCTCAATTGTTTTTCTAAAATAAAAGTAGCCTAAGTTACTCCCTATATAATCAGCTATCTATCAGTGATAAATGCGTCAAAATCTGTCTATCCGTTTCGAAGATTACCCGAAACAAAGAGACAAACAGAAAAAAATAACAAAATGGGCTTTTTGCCTTTTTTTGTATATACATTCCAATGCATTAAAAAAAACTGTTATATTGACATTACAAACAGACACTTACATTTTATTAATTGTATAGATTAGTTGAATGAACCTAGATGTACAAAATATGTAAAGAAATGAGTTCTTTAGTTGGCAAAACACGCCAGTTGGCTGTATTGGCTGCGCACAGATTTCATCGCCTGTCCTTTAAGAATAAAAAATAAATTTAAAAAGTACGTTTCTAATTATAGGTGGTCATTAGTACAATAAAAATAATGTAAAGCATACAAATGAATAAATGTTCTGCTGTCAATTATCCGTTGCTCATTATTGAAGTGAAAACTTCTTAGTATCGTTGTGATTTAGAAGTCGATGAAACGAAAAAGCGAAAGCGAAGAAAGCATTATGCAAACATCAATAGATAAGGGAAGAAACTTCACGTTACCTACATTCAAAGATAATTACAATTATAATCATTGAGTGCAAGGCAATAAGTTCACGTTTATTTTTGTATTATCAATAACCAAAATATTCTGTTCAATATCATGTCATTATCTATATTTTAATTTACAAAATATAATACGATACATAAAAGTAAATTACTTTACATCAGAATAAAAACGACAGTTTTAATAATAAATTAGTGTAATAAATTCTCATTCACTATTATTGTATAATAAGGCATCCTTTTTGTTTTGCAATAGATAAATTTATATATATATATTTACATTTACATTGTAAATACAGACTCGAATAGCAAACCGAAAGAAGAAAAATTTTAAAGAAATCGAAGTTTGAAATCTTAATTTAAATGAATAACAGAACAAAACGATTTAAAAAAACATTAAGTTTTAAAAGAATCACGACCCTAAATATAATCACAGATTAAACAATCCTAACCGTCCTAGCCAGAGATAAATGCTCTGGTCTTAGCCATAGACAGTCTAAGCTCTAAAATGTTATTAGACAGCTTGGCAAAAAAAAGATAACCATGGTAACTAATTGTTATTTATCTATGGTGGTGACCATACACTAAAAGTTATTAATTTGGCAACATTATATTTGCTGTCTTGTGTTTGTAGCTGTTTTGTTTTCGTTTTTCGATAATAAACATTTAATTTTTCATTAAATATAAAGGTTTTACGGAATTTATTTTACACGACTGTTCTACTACAATGAATAAGATCATCCGTAGTAGTGCTGGAGCAGTTATATATAAAGTTTTTATGCGATGTTTAGAAGAATCTAAAGCCGGTTTGATTTTATCGCAGACAATGTTTAATGAAGAACTGCTCATATGACAGGTATTTATCCATTCTAATTCAATTTATAAATAGAAAAAAGTTGTATTATTACTTTTCTAAAAACTAGTTTTGCCATATATTTTTTTTGTTATAATTACCTATTCGATTTTGAGGTTAAACTGTATAACTTATACGCTCACTGCATATGTTTGATACTTGTGTACCTTTAACAATTTTTTTGTCTTATTTTGGGTTTGTTGTGTGTTTTAGGTACAAGCGTAAGCACACTAAGAAGAATTGTAAGAGAAGGTGAATAGAATAACAGTATTTTTACTACACCCGTAAAACATACGAAAGGACGTCTAAAAATGATTTAGATGATTATTATCTATGCACTATCAGACAAAAGGTCCATTTCTTCTATATTGTGAAAAAGCAGGCATTTACAAATTTTTTATTACCTACTTTATTCTACTTATCTTGTATTGTTTTAGATATTTTCTCCCTAGCATACGGTGTAGGAATTTGGATAGGTATTTTGCCGGCCACTCACCTCGGGCATGCTGATGTTGATTTTCGAGGCTTCTATGCACTGCAAATAACGCACTGTTGAAGCACTATGGAACCCCGGGGTTTGTGAAGTCCGAGCTTAACTATTATTTGATTTATTCTTTTAATTTGCGACGGAGACGCAATAGTTTTATGCGCTCTGTTAGGCGACACGTTTTGTCTTGTCTGTTTTTTCAACTGTCACTCGTCGCACGTGAGTTTTTGGTTTGGTTTGTAGATGGCGCTAATTGTGGCCGAGGTAGCAAAAGTTATGAAGGAATATATGCATGCTCTAACATATCTAAAATAATTTTCTCATTTATTTTCAGGTACCTACTTTGAGAAGTTTGTTACCTGCACTTGGAGAACATCTAGGTTTTAATTGCAGCCGAGAACATTTACGATCTCTAGGTTTTTCAAATGTAAGTCAGATAGATCTGCTCTTATTGAGAAACCTATTATAGCAGCAAAGAGAGAAAAATATCTTAAAACAATAAAAGAAAATAGAAATTAGAAAAAAGAAAAAAAAAATACATACCAGAGCCAATTTATGAAATAGATCAAATTTTGGGGGATCATGGTCATACTGTAGTATGTTTACCGACTTATCATTGTTATCTAAGCCCAATTGAATTGATTTTGGGAATCGCAAAGCATAAGATCACTTCAATCAATGTGGGATGCACTTATATAAAGGTAGAGTACCTTTATGAAAACTTTACCTATCACTTATTTTATTCATGTCTATAACTAATCTTTTGTATTTACAGGTGACGGCAGGACAAATTTTTCAAAGCATTTCTGTGGACGATTAGAAAAATTGTCAACATATTATGAAAATTGAAATGCATCGATAGGTTGTCAATCTTAGGGATGACAGCAGTTGCAACCGTGACTAACATCAGCATCTGAAGATGAGCATCACGATATTGCAGGAAGTTCACATGAAGGCTTTTCGGGGATAGAGTATCTCGTATCTCGATAAATATATTTTTGATTCAGAATAAAATTAAATTAAAATTCTTAAAAATATGTAATTTTATTGCAAATCCTGCAAATACTTACAACCCTTGCAGATAGTTACTGATGTTACAAATGATGGCGGACGTAAAACCAGCCTGATGAATGAACTTAATAAGCTAAGTTGTCAAGTAAAGTTTGTTACTTTTTTTCATCTAAGCCAAAATTTAGATTAGGTCTTGGCTTGGAAATTAGCGTAAAATACTTTAAACGATGAAATCGTATCGAAAAAGTTCTTTACGGTTAAACAAAATTTAATAATATGTGCATTTAATATGTACTTAAATGTTGGTATTTTAAAATAAATAAGAAGTATCAAAACTGATAAAATGGTATAATTTGGGATGGCCACATAAGCGACACTAGCGCTCTCATTTCACAGACAATCAATCTGGAAAAGCAAAGGACAAATTATAATTATGATACCTTGTCCATTTATGGCACCTGAGGTAATTATCTCTGCTGAGCAACTAATGTATTCTCAGTGTTGCTTCTGATTAAATGCCAAAAACACTAAATAGAATATGTTTTTAAAATTGTTATAGTTTATGAAATATAAAAAAAAACCGGGCAAAAGCGAGTGGGGCTCGCGCACCGATGGTTCTGTTATTATTCAGCTACATTTACAAAAATAATTAAGTAGCATCGGCGAGCTCAGAGTTTTTAAAAGCAATTTCAGGTAGGCAGAAATTTTTAAATCTAATAACTTACCAAAAATAATACATTTTTGCCTTGGTGCATCGTCTTGTCTATTAAATAATGATGCAGGTAGTTCAGTTACCGTAATGAACCACTGTGCTACTTTGAATGACTTGCAACACAGCTCCACAACCTCGCTCAGCTTCAATGGACAGACTCAGTCCGTAACACAGCTCCGAAGCCTCGCTCCGCATCAGTGGGCAGGAATCATAAGCTGTGATTTCCTATCTCTTTTGTTTCAACTTTTTGATAATAAAATTTGTAACGTTTTCAAATTGCTTCTAGTGAGAGTGTAACGCGTCTGTTTAGAAAACTTCATGGAGTTAAATAAACAATACTTTCATTAACTTTATATTTCAATACAGTTTAAGAAAAAATGGTCTGATTTATCCGTGAAAGTCAATTTTTTCCAAATACAATAACTTTAACATTCCCGTTAAACGGTTTTTAGAAACCGTGACTGTCGAGCCTGCTTTTTCGGAACCACTGGTGGTAGAAGTAGAGGTATCTTCTTTTACAAGTTTTTTAACTTTTGCATGACCAATCCATATGCATTTTAAAACGTGGAATTATTACTTTCCCGGAGCTTCATATAAGTATTATGTTGTATTCTATGAGACCACCAAATATTTTTTGACACTCTTCCAACAGAGTAGTTTGCTAAAATTTAAGATCTAACAGATTCACTTGGGAAAGAAAATGCACCATTTACGATACCATTTATCGAGAGTGGTAACAGCACGTTGGTCGGTGTGTCTGAGATGAAGTCTATGCCTTTTAGAAGCGTAAATGACTGTATCGTCAGCGTATAGACCTACTTCGACCTCGGAGGGATGGGGTAGGTCACTGATGTACAGGTTGAACAGGTAAGGCGCCAGAATGGAGCCTTGCGGGATGCCCGAGCGTACGTGGTGGGGTGAGGAAAGTACACTTTCCACTTGGTAGCGGAAGATGCGGTCCGTGAGGTAGTTTATATTACGTACGGATCAAAAACCGCTGACTATAATATTCGGTAGTAATCGCGGGATACCAGAGGTAATAATTTTCAAGAAATCTTCCACTCGCCAGCGACTCGGTCCGTTTAGTTCTTCGTAGCTACGCCAGCGCCACGCCTTCGTGTAGGCACCTCACTGCATGTGTGCCGTTCTGTTTCGCTCTCTTCACGCCTGGTATGTTCGGATGTGAATAGAGTTGGTCGCACGTACTGAGTTGGGCTTGCGTACATTGGTTTGCACCTCTCTGCTTACCGCAGTACGAATTCGCCGTTTTTGTGGTACCGAGTCTGAGGGTTGATCGAGCGTCGCTCCGCGCTTCACCCTCGTTGTGCAGGCCCGTTCGGTACTGTTATCGTTGTGCGTAGCTAATTATTGTTAAGAGTATACCGTTGTGCTGTTAGGCTTCGTTGTACCCGTTTTGGTTATCCTACAAATACAATACCCATCTATGATTTTTTTGCTTTGTCGTGTTTGAAATTAGCTGGCGCATATGTAGTAATATAGCGGAGTGATAGGATCGCGTCCACCAAACACATAGTGACAACCCCATTTATGACTTTCTTTTCGTTTTTCGGGTTCTGAGATCAGTTTGTGTATATCCAATAATACGCAGACAAAGTCACGGGTACCAGCTCGTAAGGTCGTAATTCCAACAAACTTACGTAGCCGCACAGGTCACATTTCAGAATTGTTAAAATGCAGTTGGAGGCTCGCGCTCGAGTTTGGTTCTCGGGTATAGACAGCGAATTAAAAAGAATAGTAGGTAATTGTTCGATATGTGCTCAGCTGAGAGCAGCGCCGGGACGTAAGTCTCTGACACCTTGGACACAACCGGATGCGACGTTTTACAGGATACATTTAGATTTTTTTGGTCCTGTTCATAATAAAATGTACTTGATTATAGTTGACGCATACTCAAAGTGGGTCGAATGTTACGATATGAACACCAATAGTTCTTCTAAAGCGGTTACAGTAAAACTATGCGATTTTATGTCACGTTATGGTGTGCCAAAGCTTAGTTAGTGACAATGGAACTTCATTTACGTCACTCGAGTTAAAGAAAATTTGTTCGCTTAACGGGATCACACAATTATTCACACCTATTTACCACCCCTGTAGCAATGGTCAAGCAGAATCTTATATGAAAATTGTAAAACGAGGGTTAAAAAGTATTTTTATTTGCGGTTGTAAACTAGACGACATTCAAATACGGCTATCCAAATTTTTATTTGATTATAGAAATTCGGAAAACAGTACAACAGAAATATCACCAGCTCATTTAGTATTTGGAAAAGCATTACGTTTCTGCTTAGATTTACTGAGCGCAGAAAAGTCGTCCTCACTATCATAACTATCCTCTCTTATAAAAAGAAAACGGTTTCGCAGACGGAAAACTATGGGGGACGATTTAAAAGGGTTTCGTACCCGTGGAGAGCGTATAGTTTATACAGTATGTTAATAAAAATAATCACTACTGGGTAAAAGGAGTTAGTATGCGGAAGATCTGCAGAGTGATATATGAAATAAAAGTACCGGAGCAGAACAGAGAGTTACGAAGACATAGGAACCAATTGTACACAAGGCGAGAATATTCTCTGTTGGATATAGAAGGACAACGACAGCAACCTAGTACAAACCTTACTTCGGCCACAAAGTTGTCACCGACATCCAGCCAACAGGGTAGGAAATTGTCTAGTGCGGGTGACATGAACTTAACAACACAGTAGTATCCAGAGAAAAGGATCTTTCGAGGAATCACATCGAGTACAGGGGTTAGCACTCCGCCGAATAGTGCAGATCAAGACCCAGCCTCTACCCACAGTCCTCAATTCTGTATACACTGATATCTGGTAGCATCAAGAGCCCACGAAGAAACCTCCATACTGCTTCGAAGAAATATACCCGTCGTCGACTTTAGACAATGCTTTTAGTAAACTGTAAATTATGGAGGAGAGATATTGTATGTTTATGTATATAGTTACGTAATGGCTTCGCCACCTTTTTAAGTGCGTTACCGACCGCTATCGAGTATCATTCCACGCTCCGAATTAATAGAGGGAAGTTGAAGAATTTTTGTTGAATTTGTATCGATTTTTGGGTTTCAGTAAATAGCCGTATTTCTTTACTAGATGGCACTAGTTACTAAATATGATCTTTGGTTTGTTTTTAGTTTATCAAATGTTTTACGTTATAATGATAAATTTTTTCACAGTTTTTCAGTTTGGTTAACCTTTATCTAAATATTGATTGCTATTTGATTTTTACCACTATGATTATTTAGTCTGGCACGCTTTACTAGTTTTATCAAGATCTTTCCACTCTAAACAAAACAACAAAGCTTTGTATTTTTATACATTGATTTATCACTTATTGATAATTGTCTGTTTATCTTTTATCACAATACTTCCCCGAAAGAAAAAGGACTATAACATAAACTAAATTGAATTTTTAGATAAAAACTCTAACTTTTATATTATTCTCTATTAAATTATACGGACAACAAGTATAACAACATAGACGTGGCACTACAGCACCCTCTAACAACCAAAAAGCTACCTATAGTAGAAATAAACAAAAATTTAAAGAAATGGGCAATTTCGAAAATTCAATCTGGAGAGTGGAGACTGTGGTGGAGACCCTAGTGCCAATCATAGACAAAATAAGCAAAGGTGCCAATCAACATTTAGCCATAGCTAGGGATACGCAAAAATTTAAAAGAATAGATTCCTAATCATTAGCAATTATTGCACCAAAATATTGATTCCAAACAAGTATTGTAACCAAAATATCGATACTACTTGGTATTGAGTAATACATTTAAAAGATTAGAAGTGAGAAAAATAAAATTAATAATGATTTATTTAATGATCACAATCATATGTCTGTTACAAAATGTAGTAACAGGTTAAAATAACTATAATCCATGTATCTAAAGTTCTTTTTGAACAAAAAAAGTTCAGAGTTATAATAACCTACCTTGGTACTTATTTCCATTCCATTCCATTTCCGTTGTGGTCTTGTTTTGGCTAACGGATGCACGATACAAAAAAACTGCATTGCCTAGTCGAAAATTTTATAAATATTTTGGGTCAGTTAAAACAAGATTAGGTACTTCTATTTTTACTATTTATAATAAAGACAAACAATACGCATTGAAAAAGAAAATTCTTAATTTTATAGCAAAACAATGAACTATAATATTGATTGCTATTTATGACTGGATAATATCACTATAAATTTGCTATAAATATTTTATAACTTGTAACTAAATGAACTATAAACCAATGACATTTTATAAATAGGTGCTTTAAACTCTTACTACAAGCAGTTTTAAAACGGCAATATATTCTTATCAGCAACTTTGAACATATTTTGAAATTCTTAAAACAAAAACTATAGGAAATCAAAGTGCAAAGCGGAAACTCGGTTGACAAAAAAGGATAAATATATTTTCGAAGTTATCACTGCACCAGCCAATAACAAATCTAACAGTCCACGAAGTCGCGGGCACATCTAGTTTATTATATTTTTCTTCGTTACATGTAAATCAGATACAAGAAAATGATTTGAACAAATTTTAGTAAGAGACGATGAAGATTCGTCTTTTTATTCTGATTTTTTGAAATCTATATTTCTATTATTAATCTATTTTTAGGTAATCTAATCAAAAGAAAAATTATAATTTCCTACTAAATTCGAATGGAAAAATACTTTTTTATAAGTTATTTTTCTTTATGTACAAAACGTGCCTAATGCTTCTGTAGAAAGTAAGTATATATTACACAAAAAAAAATCACATTATAAAAGAATATCGATAGTATTGATACCTGGTAAAGTACTAGAATAAAAGTATTGAGTACAAATAATATTAGGTATGGAATTGAAAGTATTGATATAACATATGTATCAATACTTTTGTGGATCCCTGGCCAGTGTGGACAATTTGGCCATTTTGTGGTTATATCTGGCAACATTTAAAATGGTTTAGACAAAAATTGCCTACTACTGCATACTACTACTACTAGTTGCTAAATATTTTAGCCACGAACTTACCAACTTATATAATAATACACAATATGTTATATTTCCATATCACAGCACTTGTTTTCACACATCTACAAACGAAAGATTATTAAATTTTAGCATCCTGAGAGCAGTAAAGAAAAAGTAGATAAAGAAATAAAATAAGTTTACCTGCACCTAATTGTTTACCAAAAAAAGAGAATAATTTAAAACTACTTTCCTTGTTTTTAAAATATCAGCACCATCAACGATTAATGAATGTTATGTTGATTCAACGTATAATCAATGAATAAAACGTTTTTAAGGTATGAACTTGTATTTGTTTTCAAGCCAAATTTTTGGCCACTTTTAGCCACTTTTTAGGGTACAAAATTTTTAACATTCTATTCTAGCAACTTTTTCAAAGTGTTTGGGCACTTGTTTCCTTGCTATAAACTAAAGTACTCTGTGGCCTATGTTTAGTTTTAGTAGAAAACAAATCTTAATTTTAGTAATATTGGTGCATATGCTTCAAGATACCAATATTTTATTCTTTCTGTTTAGTTCTTTTGTTTTACTGACCGTACAAGTAAATCTGCGGTCTCGCTTAATAATATACAATTTTTGGGATACCGTATATTGTGTGTTAAGAATTGAATAATATATATTAAATAAGATGTCTAAGATATTTACCCCTACGAATCAAATACGTTTAACAAATGTGGCAATTGTTAGGTTAAAAAAAGGTGGAAAGAGGTTTGAAATAGCATGCTATAAAAATAAAGTTGTGTCTTGGAGAAATAAATTGTAAGTTCTCTTTCCATCAATCATGTTTTTTGTGTTGTAAGGGGAATTTTGTAAAACTCTTCAATTTTGTTAACACTATACCTAAAGTTAAAAACGTACATCATAGTCAAATCATCTGCCAAAAATAACCCTCTTTTTAAACTTAACCTTACCTTTGCAACATCTCTTTTGCTTCACATTTGGTGATGTTATTGCCATATTTTAATTTGTGATAAAAAAAAGTATATTGCTGTTACATGTAAACTGATAATCAAATATATCAAATACATTTACAGGGAGAAAGACATTGATGAAGTTTTGCAGACTCATTCAGTTTTTTTAAATGTATCCAAAGGCCAAGTAGCCAAAAAAGAAGATCTAGTTAAAGTGTTTGGAAAGGATGATCAAACAGAGATCTGTAAAGAGATATTGGAAAAAGGAGAGCTTCAGGTGTCAGATAAGGAAAGGCATTCACAAATTGACTCGCTTTTCAAGGATATAGCAACAACTGTTGCAGACAAATGTGTAAATCCAGAAACAAAAAGGCCATACCCAGTTTCAATTATAGAAAAGGCTATGAAAGACATACATTTTTCTGTGAATGTAAATAAAAGTTCTAAACAACAGGCTTTGGATGTCATTCAACTATTGAAGAAAGAAATACCATTAGAGAGAGCTCAGATGAGGGTAAGAATCTTATTGACGGGCAAAGATGCAAAGAAAACAAAAGATAAAGTTATAAAACTTGCAACAAGCGTTGAAGAAGAAAATTGGGATTCAGGGAATGCAAATATTATATGCTTAATAGATCCTGGAAATTTTAGGAGTTTGGATGAAATCATTAGAACTGAGACAAGAGGCATGGGGCAGTTTGAATTACTGAACTTGAAAGAAATGGTGGAAGGAGAGCAAACCTTGTAAAATAATATTAAAAATGTAATAATATTTATTATCTAAGATTAATAAACATTTAATTTACTAATGTGGTTGTTTTATAGCAATACAATACAATTTTTTTATAGTTCATTTGATGATACATTATACTTATCTGGCCATTTAAAATAAAGTAAATATCTGGTGAGCAAGCTTATTTTACCTTAACTTAACCTGGATTGTAAAACATCATCTAAATACATAAATAACTTCACTCAAATTGTTTGCTGTTAAGAGAGCAATAAATAGACAAGAATTGGACATCTAATAGTACTAGTGATCACACCCTAAGGTCCTAATTCGGCCAGCGACTTTTTCATGATAGACTATTTTCTGTTTGGCATATTTTACAATATTCAAAAACAATGAGTATTAACTACATCACTTTTCATTGAGTGACAATGCCAATATTTTGGGGGATCTAAGTTCAATGGCACTGGTAGGGTTAGGATTTGCACTTCTAATTTATTTTATTTAATATATTACATACCTAGTAACAGATATTATAGATAAATTTTAGCTTTCTGCACTCTTTCTCCATATAAACTTTAACCATGCCAAATCTCACAGTCTTCCGTGCGCGCAATACGCATAAAAAGGTACTGAAAGCTTTTGCTTCAGGTATTAATATTATACAGATTAGATGTAGTTATGCATACCTTGTATACCGTATTTAATTAATTAAATATGTTTTATTAGTGTAACCCAGAGGTTCCTAAACTTTTTTCTCATAGACCCCTTTCGAAATTTTACTGGTTCCGGTGGACCCTCTACAGGTTCAATTCCATATTCCCAAAACTCGACAAAAAATGTGAAGATTAGATCTAACAGATTTCGAAAAAGAAAGTGAGAATTGATTGGTTAATTAATTAAACCCTAGACTGCCGTAAGGCACGCGCGTGATTCCATCCAACTTTACTTTTTCAACATCCACTCACAGCACAATCAATTGATCTCTTGAATCGCGAAATTGAGACGCAATCGATTTTTAATTGTGTCTGAGGTCGCGCGTGCCTTAATTCTTACTAATTTTATTTAGAAAACTCCTCATTCAGAGTGTTAGTTAATAAAAATATATAAAATGGTATATTTTCTTTTGTTGTATTTATTGTAATATGTAATATAATTACAATTAAACATCAATAACGTAACGTAACTTCTACAATGACAATCACAAAATAGTCATAATTTTAATGGGAGGGATGTACTTGATGGATTGACAGCAAATTAACAATATTTGGCTTCAGTTTTGTTATGAATAACCGCAAATCTCCCCGTTCTATGATATTTAATCTGCTCCTTTTTTTTTGTTAAAAGATTTGTAACGACACTAAAACTTTTTTCGACAAGTTATGACGAGGGAAGCGCTATCAAAAGCTTTATTTTTTGTGTATTTCTGCCTGCAATCAAAATGTTTGATATCCTCTTTTAAATTTCACCTTCAGTTCCTCATTAGTGCTAAGCTCGAGTAGCTCCTCTTGTAATGTCACATTCTCCACTTCCGTTTCATCAAATAGATCTATGATCCATGGTGGTATTTTCATCGTCAGAATATCTTCAAATCTGATTTTGAAGTCATCATGCAGGGTATTTAAATGTTGGGCGTATACCTGAATATCTTAATTATGGCATTCTACCTGTGACAAGTTTGAAATCTGAGAAAATTCGCACCCGACTAATATTTTGCTTCATAAATTTTTATTTTCCAAGAAAAGCTGAAACCACCCTTTGTTTGTATTAAATTGAGGTTGTCCCCTTGTAATTGTAAATTAATGTCATTAAATTTTTTGAACAAATCTGTCAAATCCGCGATGTCTGCTTTCAAATTGTTTAGGATTTCTTTTAAATCTGTGTCTTTACTTTCCAGAAAGCTTAAAACTGATTCAAAAAGTGAGTAAAATCTTGTTAAACATTCACCTTTCGACAACCAGCGTACTTCTGTATACACTATGCACTTAAATCGATTTTTGTTTTGAAGTATACCTACTCAGTCAACGGTGTACTATTGTGACATAGCGATAAATAAATAAACAAAAAAAAAAAAAATCTTGATATAATAAAATACGGTTGTTTGGTAATGTATTGAATTTCTTAAGCTCACTGCAACCTTTCAAAAGTGTATGTATATTCGCGACTAACCG
This sequence comes from Saturnia japonica, assembly GCA_033032175.1. Lineage (NCBI taxonomy): Eukaryota > Metazoa > Arthropoda > Insecta > Lepidoptera > Saturniidae > Saturnia > Saturnia japonica. The sequence continues at coordinate 5,899,347 of CM065306.1, read as the reverse complement.
CTAGGTTTAGGTATAAGGTAGGCTCGCGCCCCGTATCCCGCCGCACCCTGCTGCGCTAGGTGAAGGTCTCTCACCTTACGTTGTAGTACTATGTACTATGAGTACATACATTACCTACACTTCTGTTATTATTACCGTCAGAAATACTAGTTTATCTACATAATAAAAATTAATAAATAATGTTACATTAATATCCTAGGATATTAATATTATACTAAGGGTCCATCCATAAATTACGTCACACGAATTTCATGATTTTTTGACCCCTCCCCCGTCCTTGTCACAGCTGGTCACATTTGTGAGACCCCTCCTACCTAGTGTGATGTAACATATTTTTGCAATTTTATAATTAGAAAAGTATAAAATTAAAACAGCAGTGTTCGTAAATTATTTTAATTTCCATTTAAATTATTTTTCTATAAAATCGACATCAAATCAAACACAGGTATAGAAATTAACAAAACATAAATATTTATTTCTAAGAAACAAGGTGTACTTACATTGTCGATAATATTCTTAAAGTCGGTAACTTATTTTTTTTTTCGAACTATAAAGGTAATAAGTTTCAAATAATCGAGTTGTAAAAGTTGTTAAATAAAACATTGCTATGTTCAAGATACAGAAGTCCAATTTAATTTTTTCTCTGATTATTTTGACTAGGGGGTTGAGATTTAGTGCAACGGAGGTTTTGGGACTTGAGGAAGGGAACACATTCTTTCGAGTTTGGGATGTTTTCGACTTAAAAAAGTTCTAATGTACTTAGATATCAAATATTATATATTGAAAAAATGTGATGTCACAAAATTTGGGACCCCCCCATCCCTTGTCACACAATGTCACACTTCGTCGACCCCCCTCCCAACCCTAAACGTGTAACGTAATTTATGGATGGCCCCTAATTAGGATACTAATATTAGAGGCTAGCGCGTACTTCAGGCGTATTTAAAAAAATGGAATCATTTTATTTACAATAATTGAATAAATAAATGTCCTTTACATACATTATTTAGACAGTTATTTTATTTACACTACCTGTACTGAAGCAATTGTTCAAAATTTTGTCCGTTCATTTCAATACACAATTGAGCCCGTTTCTGCAAATTCTCTTTAAGTTTCCGTAAAGTATTTGTGTCCTGTTTCACTTTATTAAAAGCACGAACGATTTTTCTTTTTAAACTGTCCATAGTACGGGTTTCTTCTGTATAAACAAGTCTTTTCACTTCAGACCACAAAAAAAGTCTAGTGGAGTCAGATCTGGGCTTCTCGGTGGCTAAGGCACAGGTCCGCCCCGCCCTATCCATCTATCACTAAACCGATTGTCCAAATACGCGCGTAATGTCCCGTGCAGCCATCTAGCTGGAAAAATAGTCCTTGTAAATATGCTATCGAGACATTCTCCAGCAATTCAGGAATAATGTTCGTTAGCATATCTAAAAACGTGCCACCGGTCAAATGTCCCTCTATGAACACAGGCCCTATTGTGAATAAAAGACGTCCACAATATTTTAATGTGTGCTAAATTAATAGCGCTTGTTTTATTCTTGTTTCTTACAAAGTTACCGTAGTTCCTAGTAACAATCTGGTTTCTTAATAACGTTCTTGACTGTAGTTTGCTTGTAGATTCGCTGCTTGCTGTTGCTGGTGTTGTGGTTTTTCTCGAACTGATCGCAGTACTGCCGCCCTCTCCGCTATATTTAACCTCGCCCTTTGACTCGCAACCGGTAGTGCGATGGATTCCGTGCGGGGCGTCGCTCAGCCAATGAGCGCGCACGCCCTGTGTGCGCGCTCTCGGCAGTACTATGAGTCACCATGCCAGATGTTCCGAGTCTGGCATGGTTCATCCTTACAACTAGTGAAATTTATACATTTAAACTTACAACTAGCTATATTCTTATTCTAATCGTTTTAAAATACACATATTCACACATATTCAGTTCATATTATTATATCTATTCCTAACACGTATTTATAAACCTTATTCCTAACACGTATTATTTCATTTACTTGTTCATTTTATACTATTAGACTATCGTTATTCGCTCGCCCTGCTCGCTGTCCGCAACAGGCCCTATAATAACATCATTAATTATTCCAGCCCATACGTTAACACTAAAATTAATTTGGTGTGAATGTTCTTTAATAACGTGCGGGTTATTAAAATCCCAAAAATTTTCATTAAGAATATTAAATATTCCGACCCGTGTAAACGTCGATTCATCGGTCCATAAAATATTCACATTTTGCTTTTGTATTATCCATTGACACAAAGCTATGCGAGATTGAGCATCCATGTCATGTAGAGCCTGGGTGCGCCGAAAGTGGTAAGGATGCATTTCCGATCGTTTGAACAGGCTTCAGACGTAGTAATGGCTCACATTAAACCTCCGTGCTGCCTGTCGCGTACTTCGTCGTGGATGTTGATCAAAATATCTGAGAATGCTTTCTTCGACTCCGGTTGAGTGCACGGGATGCCGTCCACTACCACGAGCATGTGAAGGCACTCGGAACTGGCCGTGACTCAAAAGATGTTGTGTCGCTGCCAGGATTGTTTGCGTTGATGGAATCTGAGGGTTTGATATTCCAAAACTACGCAACGCTTCTACATGTTCCGGCCGGATATACATACGCCTAGCATCTGCGAAGTTTTCGCTGGCAATCGCATAGAAACGCACCATGTCCAACCACTCCCGGTTTGAATATTGGTAATGTCGCGAACTCATTATAAATAATCAAAAACTCGCGACTCGAGAGCAAGACGTATACGCGTAGGTTCGCGGGATGCGTACACGTCGTACATCACAGGCTCACTCGGAAGCAATTTGCCAACTGTCGGTTGACGCAAATCCTTCCGATTCCTTCGGTGGCAGCGCAGGGGTGGCAGAGGCGCGGGCGGGGGTTGTCCGCCGCGGGCGCATGCATTTCACTTTTAAAACTCCGTTAGCTAGCGCACAGACGCCAAAGAGCCGTGACCACTCTCGGGAAGTGGTTTAACGACTGGCGAATAGCCATAAACCCCACGAAGAGCGAAGCGGTGCTCTTCGACCAAACCGCCACACAGATACTGCAAAAACTCAAGGACAATCCCCTTGAACTCTTCGGTAATCCGATCCCCTGGGAAAAGGCGATCAAATATCTAGGCGTAACCCTAGACAGTAGACTCTCCTTTATACGCCACATCAATCTGGTTAGGAAAAGGGCCTCCTGGACCCTCGCCCGACTGCATCCTCTGTTAGGTGCCGCAAGCAAAATGTCCACGAGACACAAGCTTACGCTCTACAAGATGTGTATCCGTCCGATCATGACATACAGCTGCGTTGCGTTCGCACATATGTCAAGTTATAACTGGGAACGCTTACAAGCCATCCAGAACAAGTTTCTTCACCGCCTTACCGATGCCCCCTGGTTTGTTCGTATGGAGGATCTCCATAGAGATATGGACCTTCCCTCGATACATGCATATGCCAAACACCTTTCTCGCTCGTATTTCGACAACGCGTCGAACCACGCGAACCCCTTAATAAAAGCGGCAGCTTCTTATGTTCCCGACCCCAACGCCTGCCGGAGAAAACGCCGGCCGCGTAATATATTCACTGACCCGCCCGACCAAACCGAAAAAGCTAACGCGTATTACACCGACACCGTCTCTCCAAACAGAGCGTGCCACCGCCCACGCCCGCGTAACCACCGTTCTCTCCGCAGAGGACGGGCGGTCAACTTCGCTCCCGCACACCCGTCACGTCCACCCTCTCTAGCGGCAACCCAAGCCTAGGTCCGTTCCTCGGAGTGAAGCCCTTGGGTCAGGCAGCCGCCCGCGCGATACAAAGTGACACTATACGTGCAACACTTAGTTACCCACACACAACATTACACACGTATGAACACACACACGTGCACACCACACAGGTACATAGGTTCTGTAAGGGACCTTTTTTTTTCTTTTTTGCGCTAGTTAGACTAATGCGCTAGTTAGTGTAGAAAAACCATTCCGATTAACAAATACACATACGCATGGTCCACTCCTTCCTCCCAGGAGGAGGAGAACGTGCATATGAGTATATATTAGTTAGCTCGAATTCTCATAAGATTAGGGAATTAGTTAGATCGCGACCTTTTCGCATTCGCGACGACTGCCCGAGCCGAGGTTCGGCCACTCTGGCACCCTCGTGCGGGTCGTCACAAACTTTCGCGGCTGAGTGCCCTAAGCGCTCGCCCCCAAGTCCGGTGAAGCTCGTGAAAAAGTTTTATTGGAATTCTACACAGTTGCAAAATACACGAACTGACAACACTGTTATTTATTTCACTGTGGTTTCGCTTTCTTTTATCGCTCGAAGTTATTGCTTTGTAATTCCAAACTGAACTGCCTCGGCGCCTTTCTCTCTTTTTAATCGGGTTGTAACAGGTAGTAACATTATTTAAAGATGACTTATAAACCCACAATATCGCCCGACCATGGCAGGAGTTCCATCTGTTGCCACCGAAGTAACGTTTGTGAATGGAATAGATTTTTCCTTAAAAAATCACTCAGGACATTAAATATTGATTCACCTTTAGTCTCGGTCTCCAAAGCTATCGCGAATAGTAGTTCTTCATTAGTTTCTTCTTCCATAACAAATCGAACATATGCCAATAATAACGCTTCATTACTAGGTAAATTGACTCGTCCAGTTGAATAGAAAAATGAGTTGTTTGCAGATAATTACACAAGAAACTTTCAATATCAGAGCTCATTTCATCAATGCGTCTTTGTACAGTGTAGTTACTCAAAGGAATTCTTTTGACTACGTCAAATGGGGATTTGTGGAGAACAGTTTTTAAAACCTCTTTAACAGCGAGTAAAATTAACTGTTCTCCAATGTTTTCCAGATTTCGCTATATGTAATGAGATATTATAAGATGTCCGCAAACCACTATCGTTACTTTCAGAAGTTGAAGCGAACATACTGTGCTTAGTGGGTCTTTTTTCATATTTTTCTTTTAACGTTTGAATATATTTCAAATCTTTACTTATTTTATCAGGATGACACCTTTTTAAATGATCTTCGAGCTTATATGGTTTCATAGAGTCATTGCACAAAACTCTGTTTACATAAAAGGCATATGGGCAATCGTTTGTCTGCCTTTGATGGCAGAAAACCAAATTTTAAATAATCAACATTGAACTGTCGACATTTCTTCTTAGATTCAGCCATATTTTTTATCAGTTACCTACTTACCTGTAAATAAAAAACTTTGTTTTAGTAATCATAGGGCGGTTATACTTAACAGTATATGGCTATTTTAAGATAATATGATTAGTTAATTACTGCAACAAAATAAACAAAGTAGGTACCTACTGGCGACAAACTGATTCTACTTATTAAAAGCAATAAATCGCTAAGCTCCATAATAGAGTTTTTATGAAAACTGCGGAACCGATTTTAATGTAATGTAAAATATTTTCTCATTAATTAGGTATATTTTGAGATATTTCTGTAAATTTGATAGAAAATACTTTTAAATAAAATTTTGATATTAAAATGCCGCGATTTTAATTAATAATTAAAATACATAATTATTACTTTAATACTCGTTACTATTACGTAAAGACACATACAATTTAGGAAAATATATCTAATTAAGGCTCAGTTGTTTGATCCGTAGTTAACTTGACCAATGGTTAGTTTTGTACCGAAATATCAAAATTATGTATAGAGTCAGAGGTTAAGAGATAACTATGATTCAAACAACGCAGCCTAAGTCATTTATCATTAGCGACTGCGAGGAACCTGAAATATTTACAGTCATGCAGGTCAATCATAATATATCTTTTCTTTAGTGAAGCACCACAGAGTCAGGTAAAAAAATCTAATAAAGTAGGGACAAAAAGTTCAATTATTTCGATTTTCTGATCTTTTATAGAAGTATCTAACAATGGCTCTGTTCAGTATTTAATTTTTAATAAATTGGTTGGGGCTATGCAAAATTATTTTTGTTCTTAAATTACCCCCTACAATAAAAATTGGCGATGACTGGTCACTTGCTCGTGGAACTCGGACAGATATCTACCGGTGCGGTGGCTAACATTTCACGACACAATTGTTATTGTTTCGGCGGTATAGTGCATACCTAAAGGTGCTGTGCATAGAAACGCACCATGTCCAACCACTCCCGGTTTGAATATTGGTAATGTCGCGAACTCATTATAAATAATCAAAAACTCGCGACTCGAGAGCAAGACGTATACGCGTAGGTTCGCGGGATGCGTACACGTCGTACATCACAGGCTCACTCGGAAGCAATTTGCCAACTGTCGGTTGACGCAAATCCTTCCGATTCCTTCGGTGGCAGCGCAGGGGTGGCAAAGGCGCGGGCGGGGGTTGTCCGCCGCGGGCGCATGCATTTCACTTTTAAAACTCCGTTAGCTAGCGCACAGACGCCAAAGAGCCGTGACCACTCTCGGGAAGTGGTTTAACGACTGGCGAATAGCCATAAACCCCACGAAGAGCGAAGCGGTGCTCTTCGACCAAACCGCCACACAGATACTGCAAAAACTCAAGGACAATCCCCTTGAACTCTTCGGTAATCCGATCCCCTGGGAAAAGGCGATCAAATATCTAGGCGTAACCCTAGACAGTAGACTCTCCTTTATACGCCACATCAATCTGGTTAGGAAAAGGGCCTCCTGGACCCTCGCCCGACTGCATCCTCTGTTAGGTGCCGCAAGCAAAATGTCCACGAGACACAAGCTTACGCTCTACAAGATGTGTATCCGTCCGATCATGACATACAGCTGCGTTGCGTTCGCACATATGTCAAGTTATAACTGGGAACGCTTACAAGCCATCCAGAACAAGTTTCTTCACCGCCTTACCGATGCCCCCTGGTTTGTTCGTATGGAGGATCTCCATAGAGATATGGACCTTCCCTCGATACATGCATATGCCAAACACCTTTCTCGCTCGTATTTCGACAACGCGTCGAACCACGCGAACCCCTTAATAAAAGCGGCAGCTTCTTATGTTCCCGACCCCAACGCCTGCCGGAGAAAACGCCGGCCGCGTAATATATTCACTGACCCGCCCGACCAAACCGAAAAAGCTAACGCGTATTACACCGACACCGTCTCTCCAAACAGAGCGTGCCACCGCCCACGCCCGCGTAACCACCGTTCTCTCCGCAGAGGACGGGCGGTCAACTTCGCTCCCGCACACCCGTCACGTCCACCCTCTCTAGCGGCAACCCAAGCCTAGGTCCGTTCCTCGGAGTGAAGCCCTTGGGTCAGGCAGCCGCCCGCGCGATACAAAGTGACACTATACGTGCAACACTTAGTTACCCACACACAACATTACACACGTATGAACACACACACGTGCACACCACACAGGTACATAGGTTCTGTAAGGGACCTTTTTTTTTCTTTTTTGCGCTAGTTAGACTAATGCGCTAGTTAGTGTAGAAAAACCATTCCGATTAACAAATACACATACGCATGGTCCACTCCTTCCTCCCAGGAGGAGGAGAACGTGCATATGAGTATATATTAGTTAGCTCGAATTCTCATAAGATTAGGGAATTAGTTAGATCGCGACCTTTTCGCATTCGCGACGACTGCCCGAGCCGAGGTTCGGCCACTCTGGCACCCTCGTGCGGGTCGTCACAAACTTTCGCGGCTGAGTGCCCTAAGCGCTCGCCCCCAAGTCCGGTGAAGCTCGTGAAAAAGTTTTATTGGAATTCTACACAGTTGCAAAATACACGAACTGACAAAACTGTTATTTATTTCACTGTGGTTTCGCTTTCTTTTATCGCTCGAAGTTATCGCTTTGTAATTCCAAACTGAACTGCCTCGGCGCCTTTCTCTCTTTTTAATCGGGTTGTAACAGGTAGTAACATTATTTAAAGATGACTTATAAACCCACAATATCGCCCGACCATGGCAGGAGTTCCATCTGTTGCCACCGAAGTAACGTTTGTGAATGGAATAGATTTTTCCTTAAAAAATCACTCAGGACATTAAATATTGATTCACCTTTAGTCTCGGTCTCCAAAGCTATCGCGAATAGTAGTTCTTCATTAGTTTCTTCTTCCATAACAAATCGAACATATGCCAATAATAACGCTTCATTACTAGGTAAATTGACTCGTCCAGTTGAATAGAAAAATGAGTTGTTTGCAGATAATTACACAAGAAACTTTCAATATCAGAGCTCATTTCATCAATGCGTCTTTGTACAGTGTAGTTACTCAAAGGAATTCTTTTGACTACGTCAAATGGGGATTTGTGGAGAACAGTTTTTAAAACCTCTTTAACAGCGAGTAAAATTAACTGTTCTCCAATGTTTTCCAGATTTCGCTATATGTAATGAGATATTATAAGATGTCCGCAAACCACTATCGTTACTTTCAGAAGTTGAAGCGAACATACTGTGCTTAGTGGGTCTTTTTTCATATTTTTCTTTTAACGTTTGAATATATTTCAAATCTTTACTTATTTTATCAGGATGACACCTTTTTAAATGATCTTCGAGCTTATATGGTTTCATAGAGTCATTGCACAAAACTCTGTTTACATAAAAGGCATATGGGCAATCGTTTGTCTGCCTTTGATGGCAGAAAACCAAATTTTAAATAATCAACATTGAACTGTCGACATTTCTTCTTAGATTCAGCCATATTTTTTATCAGTTACCTACTTACCTGTAAATAAAAAACTTTGTTTTAGTAATCATAGGGCGGTTATACTTAACAGTATATGGCTATTTTAAGATAATATGATTAGTTAATTACTGCAACAAAATAAACAAAGTAGGTACCTACTGGCGACAAACTGATTCTACTTATTAAAAGCAATAAATCGCTAAGCTCCATAATAGAGTTTTATGAAAACTGCGGAACCGATTTTAATGTAATGTAAAATATTTTCTCATTAATTAGGTATATTTTGAGATATTTCTGTAAATTTGATAGAAAATACTTTTAAATAAAATTTTGATATTAAAATGCCGCGATTTTAATTAATAATTAAAATACATAATTATTACTTTAATACTCGTTACTATTACGTAAAGACACATACAATTTAGGAAAATATATCTAATTAAGGCTCAGTTGTTTGATCCGTAGTTAACTTGACCAATGGTTAGTTTTGTACCGAAATATCAAAATTATGTATAGAGTCAGAGGTTAAGAGATAACTATGATTCAAACAACGCAGCCTAAGTCATTTATCATTAGCGACTGCGAGGAACCTGAAATATTTACAGTCATGCAGGTCAATCATAATATATCTTTTCTTTAGTGAAGCACCACAGAGTCAGGTAAAAAAATCTAATAAAGTAGGGACAAAAAGTTCAATTATTTCGATTTTCTGATCTTTTATAGAAGTATCTAACAATGGCTCTGTTCAGTATTTAATTTTTAATAAATTGGTTGGGGCTATGCAAAATTATTTTTGTTCTTAAATTACCCCCTACAATAAAAATTGGCGATGACTGGTCACTTGCTCGTGGAACTCGGACAGATATCTACCGGTGCGGTGGCTAACATTTCACGACACAATTGTTATTGTTTCGGCGGTATAGTGCATACCTAAAGGTGCTGTGCATATTTCGGCTTGGAAAAACGCATTTGGAGTTTGGATTAATATCATCGGCGGAAAGGTAAGTGAGCCTTCATCCCGGTTATAGTATACCATATTCGGAAGTTATTTTGTGTGATATCTACTTCCAACCAGTTTGAAAATATACAGTCCACTTGATCTAAAGAGGTAGAGTATCACACCCAGTGTGTGAGTGGTGGTTGACACCACAACCTAAAACACGCAAACATTGCAAATGTACATATTACAAAATAAAATAAACAGATGTACGTATACCTAACATAACAAATAGGTAGGTAAGTACTTACATTTTCGACACTGGCAAATACTAACATTGATTCACTTTTCTATTCGAAATTCCGGAAACAAATGAGTAACTTTTATCCTTGGCATTCGTATTTATATTAGTGAAGACTCAAACAAGTTCATGCAAGATTGCAAGCACATACATCACTAGTCGTATTTAGTCCTTTTGCACCTCTGAACAAGTGATGCGGACGGCAGCGGCACTTTGCAAGTCTCGACACGTTGTACTGATTAAGGAATATATAAGTTTTTACAAGTAACAGTCGCTGAGTTTCTTAAAATATTATCTGCCTACATTTATAGGTGAAGTCAGGCCAACATTGTTAGTTCTTCACACTATCGTAAATAGACCAATTATTATAGACCCCCGCTTACTAATTGTGCACCCCCATTTCTTTGTCATGCCTTGGGTTCCACCTGGACCACTTTGGGAATCACTGGTGTATCCTAATCAGAACATATCTATGAATCTCATGCTCTTAGTTTATATTTATAATCCACTTCACTTAAGCACAAAAACCAAACTATATCACGCAAAACGCCACTAATATTACATAATATAGGGTCAAAAACGGAACATCATAAATTATTTATTTTTATTATTATTTTTTCTACTACCCTTCATATTTCCTGCGATTTGTTTGTACCGTGGTTTTTACAATATAATTTTGATTTTGCTTTTTATTACAGTCTCGTTAATACTATTTTTGCTCAGTATTTCCACTAAATTGTTACTTAAATACCCTCATGTAAAATGATCATTATATATTATCAAAATGTACGTGGACTTCGTACAAAAACAGCTATTTTTCTTAGAAATATTTGTATTAACTCGTATGATATTATATGCCTTACAGAGACTTGGTTGACTGATTCTATTCTTAATGGTGAATTATTTGACGATCGCTATATCATATGGCGACGGGATCGAGACTACTCGAATACTGATCAATTGTTGGGAGGTGGGGTGTTAATTGCGATTCGGCGTGAGCTGATCGCTAATCTTCGTTCCGAGTGGTTCTCGTCAGCTGAAGATATTTGGGTGACCATATTAGCTTAATGTAAGAAACAAAAAATTTGTTACAAAATACATTTGTGTGTTGTTTATACTTGTAATCAGAATCTCGGTAATTCGATGGTAACACAATTAACAAATTTTTCGGAAAATTTAATTGAAATCGTACTTCAGAATCCCCTTGATAAATTTATTGTCTTAGGGGACTTTAACCTACCGAACTTAACCTGATCCTTAGCGGATGATGGTGTATCGTTTTATCCTTCTAATACTCAGGGAGTTGTTCAAACTAATTTCATTGATAGCCTTGCCACATGCCACTTACAGCAATACAATTCATTTAATAACATAAACAATAGATTATTGGATTTATTTTTTTCTAATAGTGATGTCTCTGTTACAAGTTGTATTGAACCTTTGGTTCCAGAGGATCAGCACCATAAAGCCTTAGTTGTAAATGCAGATTTTGTTGAACTCCACGCTCTTCCTTTGTGTCCGTACGTTAAATTTATGTATCACTTAGGTGACTTCGATTCAATTTCAGCAGGAATAAATGAAATAGATTGGCGCCATGAATTTAGCTTTAAATCTACAGAGGAATCTGTTTCGTTTTTCTACTCTACTTTGACTAGTTTACGAAACAAGTTTATTCCCTCGAAAACTGTTACGCCTAATAATAAATACCCACTTTGGTATAAATCGTCGCTCAATAAAGTGTTGAAAGAAAAATACAAGTTCTTATCAAAGTTTAAAAAATACAAGAACTTATCTGATCACAATTCTTTCGTAACTTTAAGGGAACGAGCTAAACATATGGAAAAAGATATGTTCCACAATTATATATCTCAAATTGAAATTAATATTTTGAAATCTCCCAAAGCGTTCTGGTCTTATGTGAAAAGTAAAAACCAGAGTAATGCCTATCCATCTATGATGAAATATGGTCTGGTGTCTTCTGGATCAGGTGACATCATATGTAACATGTTTTCTGACTATTTTTATTCTTCTTTTCTACATAATACACAGAATTCTTCACCTATTACAGACGGTTCAACATTCATTCTTGAGTCTTCTTCCAATATAAGTTCTATTGAAATTGTCTGTTCTGATATACAAAAAATTCTTGAAACTCTTGATCTTAACAAATTTGCAGGTCCTGATAACATACCTCCCATTTTAATAGTTAAGTGTGCAAATAGTATTTCTGTCCCACTTTCTCTTTTATATGAGCGTTCTCTTAAAGATGGGATAATGCCCGATATATGGAAATCTGCCTTAATTACGCCTGTTCATAAGAATGGCTCTAAAGACTTGGTCATTAACTACAGACCCATCTCCAAACTTTGCATTTTTTCTAAAGTATTTGAAAAAGTAGTTTTGAAACAACTTTATCCTTCTCTTAAACATTCCCTTAACGATCGGCAACATGGCATTGTAAAAGGAAGATCTACTACATCAAATCTTATCCTGTCTAGTGATTACATAACTTACTACATGTCAGAGCCTGCCCAGGTAGATGTAATTTATACTGATTTCAGTAAAGCATTTGACAGGATAGATCATGAAATCCTGCTTTGCAAACTGAGAGATATAGGGATTCGGGGTAATTTGTTTAGGTGGTTTTCATCTTATGTCAAGAACAGATGCCAAACTGTAGTTCTAAATGGCTATACATCTTTGCCGATGCAGATTCCTTCAGGAGTTCCTCAGGGATCTTTATGGGGTCCTCTGCTCTTTAACATTTTTATTAATGATATACCATCCTGTTTTACCACTTGCAAAATTCTTCTCTACGCTGATGACCTTAAAATTATATGTCCTGTTAAAACTGTTTCCGATGTAGTTCGTATTCAATATGATTTAGATAAGTTTCAAAATTATTGTACTTTCAATAAATTAGATTGAAATGTCACGAAATGTCAAGTTATAACATACCCGTAAACTCAATCCGATTCTGCACAATTACTTTCTTAAAAATACTAAATTATCACCAGTTAATACTGTTAGAGATTTAGGTATTATTTTTGACTCCAAACTAATTGTTAGCGACGCATAGGCCTAAGCGTAATGATACGAAAATAGTAATTGTAAATATAAGTTGTAGAGATGAATAATTTATACAAACAATCATAGATCTAATGTTTCTAATGTAATACTATAGCGTGTAGGTATGTAAGAACAGTATATAAGTTATGAAAATATTTGCAATTTAATAGAAATAATCACATAAAGTATTAAACTCATATATCATCGATAATTCATATTATATAGAAGTTGTATGTAATGTTTTGTGTTATATAGGTATATTAGCCTTCTCTATATGTTTTATAATGTTTGTAACATCAAATAGTGTGTATATAACGAGTTTCAAGCTGTTTTTTGTGGGATCCCAGAATACATGCCCTTAGTTTATATTTATAATCCACTTCACATAAGCACAAAAACCAAACTATATCACGCAAAACGCCACTAATATTACATAATATAGGGTCAAAAAACGGAACATCATAAATTATTTATTTTTATTATTATTTTTTCTACTACCCTTCATATTTCCTGCGATTTGTTTGTACTGTGGTTTTTACAATATAATTTTGATTTTGCTTTTTATTACAGCCTCGTTAATACTATTTTTGCTCAGTATTTCCACTAAATTGTTACTTAAATACCCTCATGTAAAATGATCATTATATATTATCAAAATGTACGTGGACTTCGTACAAAAACAGCTATTTTTCTTAGAAATATTTGTATTAACTCGTATGATATTATATGCCTTACAGAGACTTGGTTGACTGATTCTATTCTTAATGGTGAATTATTTGACGATCGCTATATCATATGGCGACGGGATCGAGACTACTCGAATACTGATCAATTGTTGGGAGGTGGGGTGTTAATTGCGATTCGGCGTGAGCTGATCGCTAATCTTCGTTCCGAGTGGTTCTCGTCAGCTGAAGATATTTGGGTGACCATATTAGCTCAATGTAAGAAACCAAAAATTTGTTACAAAATACATTTGTGTGTTGTTTATACGTGTAATCAGAATCTCGGTAATTCGATGGCAACACAATTAACAAATTTTTCGGAAAATTTAATTGAAATCGTACTTCAGAATCCCCTTGATAAATTTATTGTCTTAGGGGACTTTAACCTACCGAACTTAACCTGATCCTTAGCGGATGATGGTGTATCGTTTTATCCTTCTAATACTCAGGGAGTTGTTCAAACTAATTTCATTGATAGCCTTGCCACATGCCACTTACAGCAATACAATTCATTTAATAACATAAACAATAGATTCTTGGATTTAATTTTTTCTAATAGTGATGTCTCTGTTACAAGTTGTATTGAACCTTTGGTTCCAGAGGATCAGCACCATAAAGCCTTAGTTGTAAATGCAGATTTTGTGGAACTCCACGCTCTTCCTTTGTGTCCGTACGTTAAATTTATGTATCACTTAGGTGACTTCGATTCAATTTCAGCAGGAATAAATGAAATAGATTGGCGCCATGAATTTAGCTCTAAATCTACAGAGGAATCTGTTTCGTTTTTCTACTCTACTTTGACTAGTTTACGAAACAAGTTTATTCCCTCGAAAACTGTTACGCCTAATAATAAATACCCACTTTGGTATAAATCGTCGCTCATTAAAGTGTTGAAAGAAAAATACAAGTTCTTATCAAAGTTTAAAAAATACAAGAACTTATCTGATCACAATTCTTTCGTAACTTTAAGGGAACGAGCTAAACATATGGAAAAAGATATGTTCCACAATTATATATCTCAAATTGAAATTAATATTTTGAAATCTCCCAGAGCGTTCTGGTCTTATGTGAAAAGTAAAAACCAGAGTAATGCTTATCCATCTATGATGAAATATGGCCTGGTTTCTTCTGCATCAGGTGACATCATATATAACATGTTTTCTGACTATTTTCATTCTTCTTTTCTACATAATACACAGAATTCTTCACCTATTACAGACGGTTCAACATTAATTCTTGAGTCTTCTTCCAATATAAGTTCTATTGAAATTGTCTGTTCTGATATACAAAAAATTCTTGACACTCTTGATCTTAACAAATCTGCAGGTCCTGATAACATACCTCCCATTTTAATAGTTAAGTGTGCAAATAGTATTTCTGTCCCGTAAAGAGAAATAGCTGATGTATCATATCTTTTGTGTATACTCAATGGCCTAATTGACTGTTCGGAGATACTGAGCAAAATTAACCTACGTGTACCGGCAGCATCTTTTAGAAACCCTAACATACTTTTTATGTCCTATTGTTAGAACTACCTACAGACAAAATTCCTATTTCATTCGAGTAAGCAGCAGTATGAATAAATTGGTTAGTGATTTAGACGTTGATATATTTGATACAACTGTGCAGAAGTTGAAAGCTCTTTTGAATTCTTATTTCTTTTGTTAATATTTTTGTGTTTTCCGTCTACTTTATTTTTTTATTTATTTATGTACATAATTATATATGAGAACTTGTAAATGGCCTTCATTAATTTATACATGTAACTTAAATAAGTACTTAGCTGTAAGTTTTCTTAAAATATTAAAATAAATAAAAAAAAAAAAAAAAAAATGTGTGTGTGTAGTGTTAGTCAATTTTGACAAGAAACTCTTCGATGCCCTCCCACTAACACTTATAATAATACAACCTTCTTTACCACTTGCAAAATTCTTTCTCTACGCTGATGAACCTTCAAATTATATGGCGTAGTTAAAACTTTCCGATAAGAAAAATTCAATATGATTTAAATAAGTTTCAAAATTATTATACTTTCAATAAATGAGATTGAAATGTTCACGAAATGTCAAGTTATAACATATCCCTAAACTCAATCCGATTCTGCACAATTACTTTTAAAAATAATAAATAATCACCAGTTAATACTGTTAGAGATTTAAGTATTATATTTTGACTCCAAACTAAGTTTTAACGACGCATGCACTAAGCGTAATGATACAAAAATAGTAACTTGTAAATATAAGTTGTAGAGATGAATAATTCATACAAAATCATTTATAAAACGTTTCTAATGTAATACTATAGCGTTGTTTGTAATTATAAAGTATATAAGTTATTGAAAATATTTGCAATTTCAAGAAATATATCACATAAAGTATTAAACTCATATATCATTCGATAATAATTCATATTATATATTAGTTATATGTAATGTTTTGTCTTATACGTCATATTAAACTTCTCTATATATTTACAAATGTTTGTAACGAAATAGTGTGTATATTAACGAGTTTCAAGCTGTTTTAAAGTTGCAATGTTTAACGCCTTCATCAACAATGTTTATTTACTATCCCGCCAAAACTCCTTAGTTTTTTAAATAGGTAGTTTGTGTTCTTACAATAATGTGAAATAGTTTTTATTAAATGAATAATTGCAATCACCATATTAACAATTTATTAGCTAGTTGCATACAAGTAATTAGGGATTAGATAAGGGACAGCGATAGTGCAACATCGGAGCATTACCGCGTTAACGGACCACAC
Organism: Saturnia japonica; assembly: GCA_033032175.1. Lineage (NCBI taxonomy): Eukaryota > Metazoa > Arthropoda > Insecta > Lepidoptera > Saturniidae > Saturnia > Saturnia japonica. Next base: position 5,882,922 of record CM065306.1, on the reverse strand, counting down.
TCATGTTTAATAAAGCAGTCGAATAGAGACGCCATCGTCCGTCTCACTCTTCCGGCAAACGATATAAAAGGCGCACTACTGGGGCCAACCAGCATACACGGGTGCCACAAGCTTAAGACTCAAGACTCAAGACTCAAGAAACAGTTCCACAAGAGAGTACCAACAAATTGTAAAATTTTGAAGAATACAGCGAAATTTATTAAAGGCCTGTGTGTCATTTGCATCTTCACAAAAGTCCACCTCAAGCGACCCAGTCCTCTCCGCTCCGTGCTACGTCAGCGCCGCGCCTACCAGCAGGCCCAACTGCGTGTGTGTACCTTAATGTTTCGCCCTCTTCACGCCTAGTAGTTTCGGGTGTGAACAGGGTCGGTCGCACGTAGTAAGAGGGGCTCGCACGCACTGGTTTCCAGACAGCTGGTTACCGTAGCGTGTTATCCGCCGTCGGTTATACAGAGTACGAGGGAATCGTCTCCGTCGCGTTCGCGCCCTCGGTGCGCGGTCCCGCTCTGTATTGGTTGACGTAGCACATTTGTTGTGGGCAGACGCACGCGCCCATTTTACTAATATTTGATAAGCATATTGATAATGTTGTCAAAAAAGTTTCTAAAGCATTAGGGTTTGTATTTCGATTATCCAATGAATTTAAATGTGTTAAAACTTTTAAAATTCTTTATTGTTCTTTTGTTCGAACCCATCTTGAATATGCATCTCAAGTCTGGAACCCCAATTATAAGATATATATCACACGCATTGAGAAAATACAAAAGCGGTTTCTTCGTTACAGTTTAAATCTGAAATAATTGTACCAGATTACACATCGCGCTGTAAAAAATTTCATATGCTCCCGCTGTATACACGAAGAGAAATAGCTGATGTATCATATCTTTTGTGTATACTCAATGGCCTAATTGACTGTTCGGAGATACTGAGCAAAATTAACCTACGTGTACCGGCAGCATCTTTTAGAAACCCTAACATACTTTTTATAGTCCTATTGTTAGAACTACCTACAGACAAAATTCCTATTTCATTCGAGTAAGCAGCAGTATGAATAAATTGGTTAGTGATTTAGACGTTGATATATTTGATACAACTGTGCAGAAGTTGAAAGCTCTTTTGAATTCTTATTTCTTTTCTTAATATTTTTGTGTTTTCCGTCTACTTTATTTTTTTATTTATTTATGTACTTATTTATATGTGAGAACTTGTAAATGGCCTTCATTAATTTATACATGTAACTTAAATAAGTACTTAGCTGTAAGTTTTCTTAAAATATTAAAATAAAATAAATAAAATAAAAAAATAAATGTGTGTGTGTACCAGAGTACACAGGTAATAAGTGAAACTTCTTTACGACATATCATTTTTCTACTATTTGCAACTTCACGAAAATGGGGTAGATAAGGCTTAAGCCTTAAGAAAAACAATTTTTTCCGTATTAAATTAAAGCTATTTTATTATTATAGACATGCATACAATTAATGAGTAATTTATTTTATCATTGTTTTTATTATAATATCATTGCTATTTATTTATTGTATTATATTTACAAGTTATGAATAAATAATTGGAATTATACATATTTTTATTTTCTAATCGTGTTTTGTTTTATTTTTAAATTATTATTTAATTTATATTTTTTATTGTTTTTAGAATTAATAATGTTCTCTAGATTTACAGTCATATTTATTAATACTTGCTAATTTTAACAGATTTATATACATTCACTGATACTTACAATCAAAAAGTGAGGTTAATCTCAAATAAATATTAAAATCATGCTCATACGTGTTGAATTTATAAAACGAAATATATAATCACTCTCACTTTTCTTGTAAATTCACTTAAATCTGAATAAGTCTTTTTATTTTATCACTTTCAAATTAATATATTGTTATTCTTATTTCAAACCAAACTTCAAAACTAATATATTGTTGTTATTATTATAATATATTACATTATATTCTTTACGTCACTATACTAAACTTTGATAAAAAAAGCAACATGGCGCGTAACCGAAAAACGTGACGATTTGCTACAAAATTTCTCCCATACGTCGATAAAGAAGTTTCACTTCAACAAGAACATGTCACTTTAATATCCCGCCAAAAACTCCTTTTTTTTAATTAAATAACGAGTTGCCTTATTATTTATTATTGTATTTTTTGTTCAAAACGATGGAACGCACCACCCGATTCTACGGAACTATTTACGCAGTGTATATATATTTAAGGGACTTTTGTCACTAAGGATATGCCTGTCTCATCATAACTTGTACCTACTATTTAAACAAACAAGAAATAATAATGCTCATTTTAAAAGTTTAAAGCGAGTATTTTGCGTGATATAATTGCGATTCGGCGTGAGCTGATCGCTAATCTTCGTTCCGAGTGGTTCTCGTCAGCTGAAGATATTTGGGTGACCATATTAGCTCAATGTAAGAAACCAAAAATTTGTTACAAAATACATTTGTGTGTTGTTTATACGTGTAATCAGAATCTCGGTAATTCGATGGCAACACAATTAACAAATTTTTCGGAAAATTTAATTGAAATCGTACTTCAGAATCCCCTTGATAAATTTATTGTCTTAGGGGACTTTAACCTACCGAACTTAACCTGATCCTTAGCGGATGATGGTGTATCGTTTTATCCTTCTAATACTCAGGGAGTTGTTCAAACTAATTTCATTGATAGCCTTGCCACATGCCACTTACAGCAATACAATTCATTTAATAACATAAACAATAGATTCTTGGATTTAATTTTTTCTAATAGTGATGTCTCTGTTACAAGTTGTATTGAACCTTTGGTTCCAGAGGATCAGCACCATAAAGCCTTAGTTGTAAATGCAGATTTTGTGGAACTCCACGCTCTTCCTTTGTGTCCGTACGTTAAATTTATGTATCACTTAGGTGACTTCGATTCAATTTCAGCAGGAATAAATGAAATAGATTGGCGCCATGAATTTAGCTCTAAATCTACAGAGGAATCTGTTTCGTTTTTCTACTCTACTTTGACTAGTTTACGAAACAAGTTTATTCCCTCGAAAACTGTTACGCCTAATAATAAATACCCACTTTGGTATAAATCGTCGCTCATTAAAGTGTTGAAAGAAAAATACAAGTTCTTATCAAAGTTTAAAAAATACAAGAACTTATCTGATCACAATTCTTTCGTAACTTTAAGGGAACGAGCTAAACATATGGAAAAAGATATGTTCCACAATTATATATCTCAAATTGAAATTAATATTTTGAAATCTCCCAGAGCGTTCTGGTCTTATGTGAAAAGTAAAAACCAGAGTAATGCTTATCCATCTATGATGAAATATGGCCTGGTTTCTTCTGCATCAGGTGACATCATATATAACATGTTTTCTGACTATTTTCATTCTTCTTTTCTACATAATACACAGAATTCTTCACCTATTACAGACGGTTCAACATTAATTCTTGAGTCTTCTTCCAATATAAGTTCTATTGAAATTGTCTGTTCTGATATACAAAAAATTCTTGACACTCTTGATCTTAACAAATCTGCAGGTCCTGATAACATACCTCCCATTTTAATAGTTAAGTGTGCAAATAGTATTTCTGTCCCGTAAAGAGAAATAGCTGATGTATCATATCTTTTGTGTATACTCAATGGCCTAATTGACTGTTCGGAGATACTGAGCAAAATTAACCTACGTGTACCGGCAGCATCTTTTAGAAACCCTAACATACTTTTTATGTCCTATTGTTAGAACTACCTACAGACAAAATTCCTATTTCATTCGAGTAAGCAGCAGTATGAATAAATTGGTTAGTGATTTAGACGTTGATATATTTGATACAACTGTGCAGAAGTTGAAAGCTCTTTTGAATTCTTATTTCTTTTGTTAATATTTTTGTGTTTTCCGTCTACTTTATTTTTTTATTTATTTATGTACATAATTATATATGAGAACTTGTAAATGGCCTTCATTAATTTATACATGTAACTTAAATAAGTACTTAGCTGTAAGTTTTCTTAAAATATTAAAATAAATAAAAAAAAAAAAAAAAAAATGTGTGTGTGTAGTGTTAGTCAATTTTGACAAGAAACTCTTCGACTTCCAACTACACAGACTATACACTAGAGTACACAGGTAAGAAGTGAAACTTCTTTACGACATATCATTTTTCTACTATTTGCAACTTCACGAAAATGGGGTAGTTATGGCATAAGCCTTAAGAAAAACCATTTTTCCGTATCAAATTAAAGCTATTTTATTATTATAGACATGCATACAATTAATGAGTAATTTATTTTATCATTGTTCTTATTATAATATCATTGCTATTTATTTATTGTATTATATTTACAAGTTATGAATAAATAATTGGGACAACTACGAATATTAAACTATTAAACTATTATTCCACAAGACCCACAAGTTTTAACAATACATTCACTGATACTTGCAATCAAAAAGTGAGGTTAACCTCAAATAAATATTAAAATCATGCTCATACGTGTTGAATTTATAAAACGAAATATATAATCACTCTCACTTTTCTTGTAAATTCACTTAAATTTGAATAAGTCTTTTTATTTTATCACTTTCAAATTAATATATTGTTATTCTTATTTCAAACCAAACTTCAAAACTAATATATTGTTGTTATTATTATTATATTACATTATATTCTTTACGTCACAATACTAAACTTTGATAAAAAAGCAACATGGCGTGTAACCGAAAAACGTGACGATTTGCTACAAAATTTCTCCCATACGTCGATAAAGAAATTTCATTTCAACAAGAACATGTCACTTTAATATCCCGCCAAAAACTCCTTATTTTTAATTAAATAATGAGTTGCCTTTTTATTTATTATTGTATTTTTTGTTCAAAACGATGGAACGCACCACCCGATTCTACGGAACTATTTACGCAGTGTATATATATTTAGGGGACTTTTGTCACTAAGGATATGCCTGTCTCATCATAACTTGTACCTACTATTTAAACAAACAAGAAATAATAATGCTAATTTTAAAAGTTTAAAGCGAGTATTTTGCGTGATATAGTTTGGTTGTTGTGTATAAGTGAAGTGGATTATAAATATAAAGTGGAAAATATGCATTTTGGCATGTCAAAAAAACTACCTTGATAGTTCTGACAAGAGAGCCGCCACCTTGTCAGAAAACATTACTTTGTATAAAAGAAAATTTTACAAAGGCTTAAATTAATTGACACTGAAAACCCCACCTTATTTAATTGAAAATTTTACGAAGGCTTAAAAACATTGAGACTGGCCAGCGCTTTTTGCGGCGCCGAAACAAGAAGAAAAATATCGATGTTTATAGATGATATAAAAGAAGGAGCCACCATTTTGTTGGGATACTGAATTCATTCTAAGACAGGACACCGTATACACTTGATAATGGTTTTCATTATAGAGGACTAGTTGGCAAGTTAGTATGAAGAAAAATGGTGATTGAATCCTTACTGTCACAAAAAATGACGTTAAAGCCATAAAAAAAATTGACTGAGAAAAAAAAATCATTAATGTTATATTTTAGATCCCTACAAGATAGTGACGTCCTGGTTTGAACGATCTAGGGAGTTTTTGCGTGTTTATTTTATAATCCACTTCACATAATATAATGAATTAAAATAAAAATAAAAACCACAACTACATGACCGTCAAGATCCCGCCAAAAACACCCTAAAGTGCGTTATTCCTTTTACTGTTTTTTTAAAAAAAAAGGATGTCAATAATCTGAACTGAATAAAAAACCATACGGTTTGTTATTCCTATTGATATTTTTTTCTGAATAAACATTGAACCCTCCAAAGGTAAAGGAAAAAGAAACCTCAATTTAATATTTAAAATCTTACAATTCCACTATATGAGATCGTAATATATACAATAGCACAACACTACAAAAATGAATGTCACAACATTATTTTTATGTTGTCTATTAGTGATTGTCAATTTACTCCTTGGGTATAAAAAACGCAGTATAGGTACTTGATTTTTTGTTCTTGGTTTTACTTGAACTCGACGTAATATTTATTGATGGGCAAAGTCATTTAGACTGATTTAAGTGTCTGTTATAATAATATATTTACTGTTGATTATAGTTTAAGTGCTAATTAGCATTAAAGAACAGTAAACATTAAGCGTGTTGACAACGGATACAAACATAAAACTCGTTAAACAACGTTAAGCTATATTCAAAGCACCGATAATTTTTTTTGCCCTTATGTATTATATGCAAAAACAGCATAAAACTATGAGTGTGTTCTATCTCGCAACCCGCGTGTTCGGGTAATTTGGGTAGCTCGGTAATACATTAGTTTAATATAATAATACGATATCGTTTGTTTTGTTGTATATGACACTTCTTAGTTATATTATAATACACTTAGAGTGTAATTGTACACAATTGTCGAAACATAAAAAAATGCGTTTCTTTTTTCATCTAATTGGATATTATTTTGTTTCTACATATTTTTTTATATCTACGATATTTCTTTTGTACAGTTTGTATATTTATTTGTATAAAGGGTCTTTGTTTAATAACTCCAAACCGCGGCACTGCTTTGTTTCATTGCGGTCAACTATAACAAAACGGCCCCATACTTGTCCAAATCGAGGTACAGTGTAAACTCTTTATAACGGTATCCTTTATAAAGATAAACTCCCTACAACGTTGAAGTGAGCCCAACTTGGTTGGTTTGCGTTAAAACCCACATATTGAAACACTCTTTATAGCGATACGCCTTTCTGTATTACGAAGAAATGTGTAGGAAGACGATACCACCACATATCTAGATATGAATAGAATACATAAAATAATACAAAACAAGTACTGGCATAGCAAAAATCGTCAGACAAAGTTATCAGACTATATGTGTAAACAATAATTTATAAGCATTTATTATCTAAGACATACATATTAAAAATTCTTGTTAATTTGGTTGTTTTTTGTTCAATCCATATAACGATAACTCTCTATAACGACAAAAAATGCTAAGTCCCTTGAGTTTCGTTATAAAGAGTTTACACTGTATTATGAAAATTTTTATGAAATTTATTGTGTCATTTACAAATTTTATGTTTACAAATATTTATCTAAAATCAAACATCGAAATGCCGTTCATTATTTTTCTGTGCTTTTTCGATCTGATAAATATTTCAGCTAGTTTGTTTGAAATAGAAACATCATTAAAATAATGGGCCTTTAAGTACATTTGTTTTTCACCATTATTTCAGTTTCATAAAGTTGATTTTAGTTAGTATTTGATACATTCGTTTGAATTTTCTGCGAATCCCAATAGATGGCGTTATAATAATAAGGAACGAAATGACTAAAACGACATTCAGCCGATTTTTCTGTACAACAGAAAAGATGGTAATATAATAAAAATCTCAAGCTCCAACAATAATTACAAAAATGGCTAAACCCAGATCAGGGCATATAGCAGACCGCAATATAAATAAATAATAGGTAACTTATGCTATATCTTTTAAATAATGTTTTTTTTTCTGCTATGTAATATAATGAGAATCTTTAGTAAAGATCAAAATTTTTTAAGATATATATAAACGAAAATTGCCCGGCGCCCTTGCAATGCCTATGCATATTATGTCGATTGCATAGGTACTGCATACGCAAAATCGGAGACATTTTGAATCTTTCGTCCTTTCTCTTGAGGTTAATTGTAGTAAGGCATGCCTATTTTAAGAATAATGTAATAAATACCATATCTATAAAATATAATCACATTTTTATTTTAACTATATTATGATATGACAAAACATGTATTTTTGAATGGTTACATAAATAATTTTTAATTAATTTTAATATTCATACGCACCACCCGATTCTACGGAACTATTTACGCAGTGTATATATATTTAAGGGACTTTTGTCACTAAGGATATGCCTGTCTCATCATAACTTGTACCTACTATTTAAACAAACAAGAAATAATAATGCTCATTTTAAAAGTTTAAAGCGAGTATTTTGCGTGATATAGTTTGGTTGTTGTGTTTAAGTGAAGTGGATTATAGATATAAAGTGGAAAATATGCATTTTGGCATGTCAAAAAAACTACATTGATAGTTCTGACAAGAGAGCCACCACCTTGTCAGAAAACATCACTTTGTATAAAAGAAAATTTTACAAAGGCTTAAATACATTGACACTGGCCAGCGCTTTTTGCGGCGCCGAAACAAGAAGAAAAATATCGATGTTTATAGATGATCTAGAAGAAGGAGCCACCATTTTGTTGGGATACTGAATTAATTCTAAGACAGGACACCGTATTCACTTGATAATGGTTTTCATTATAGAGGACTAATTGGCAAGTTAGTATGAAGAAGAATGGTGATTGAATCCCTACTGTCACAAAAAATGACGTTAAAGCCATAAAAAAAATTAAATTTGTAATAAAAAATTCATTAATGTTATATTTTAGATCCCTACAAGATAGTGACGTCCTGGTTTGAACGATCTAGGGAGTTTTTGCGTGTATATTTTATAATCCACTTCACATAATATAATGAATTAAAATAAAAATAAAAACCACAACTACATGACCCTCAAGATCCCGCCAAAAACACCCTAAAGTGCGTTTTATTCCTTTTACTGTTTTTAAAAAAAAAGGGATGTCAATAATCTGAACTGAATAAAAAACCATACGGTTTGTTATTCCTATTGATATTTTTTTCTGAATAAACATTGAACCCTCCAAAGGTAAAGGAAAAAGAAACCTCAATTTAATATTTAAAATCTTACAATTCCACTATTTGAGATCGTAATATATACAATAGCACAACACTACAAAAATGAATGTCACAACATTATTTTTATGTTGTTTATTAGTGATTGTCAATTTACTCCTTGGGTATAAAAAACGCAGTATAGGTACTTGATTTTTTGTTCTTGGTTTTACTTGAACCCGACGTAATATTTATTGATAGACAAAGTCATTTAGACTGATTTAAGTGTCTGTTATAATAATATATTTACTGTTGATTATAGTTTAAGTGCCAATTAACATTAAAGAACAGTAAACATTAAGCGTGTTGACAACGGATACAAACATAAAACTCGTTATACAACGTTAAGCTATATTCAAAGCACCGATAATTTTTTTAGCCCTTAAGTATTATATGCAAAAACAGCATAAAACTATGAGTGTGTTCTATCTCGCAACCCGCGTGTTCGGGTAATTTGGGTAGCTCGGTAATACATTAGTACATACCAGAATCTCATGGAAAATAGGGAAATTAAATTTTGTAGTAAGAAACACTAGGGTAATTGGAGTAAAACGTCTTGATACTTTTAATTTTTTTATTAATATTCCCTAATATCATTCATCAAAAACATTATTTGTACTACGCTGTCAAAAAAGTACCGGTAAAAACAGCACTGTATTGACAGATGCAACTCAAACTCCGTGCCAAAATGGAAAACTGTTGTGTCAATCTAACAACAACAAAAGAACAATAAATTGAATTTTGAACCATAAATAGCAAATCATCCATTCCCGATGCTTTTTTGACTGAATGTATATACTGTAATAGAACCATAAGACTTGAGTGGTGGAGCAGACTATAAATCGAAAATGCATTGACTTGTTCAGATAATTATATTATGATATCGCCTCTTTGCTTCAATAACGTGATAAGTCTGACAATTCTTTTTTTTTATTATTTGATATTTGAAACCGCCGTGATCAATTTTATTTTTCCCAAAAACGTGGTATCTTTTATGAGTGTGAGTTTTCTTCTTCATATGCTCTAAATATCTGAATCTTTGTATCATGATGTCATGACGCTCCATCAAAATAGTTCTTTTTGATTGGCACTTTACAAATTCAAAGCCAATATTCTTCAGAATATTAAAATAAATAAAAAAAAAAAAAAAAAAATGTGTGTGTGTAGTGTTAGTCAATTTTGACAAGAAACTCTTCGACTTCCAACTACACAGACTATACACTAGAGTACACAGGTAAGAAGTGAAACTTCTTTACGACATATCATTTTTCTACTATTTGCAACTTCACGAAAATGGGGTAGTTATGGCATAAGCCTTAAGAAAAACCATTTTTCCGTATCAAATTAAAGCTATTTTATTATTATAGACATGCATACAATTAATGAGTAATTTATTTTATCATTGTTCTTATTATAATATCATTGCTATTTATTTATTGTATTATATTTACAAGTTATGAATAAATAATTGGATGACATTTTATTCTACTTTGTTTTTTTAAATATTATTAATCTATTTAAACTATATATTCCTTACAAGACCCATCAATGATTTTAACTTAATACATTCACTGATACTTGCAATCAAAAAGTGAGGTTAACCTCAAATAAATATTAAAATCATGCTCATACGTGTTGAATTTATAAAACGAAATATATAATCACTCTCACTTTTCTTGTAAATTCACTTAAATTTGAATAAGTCTTTTTATTTTATCACTTTCAAATTAATATATTGTTATTCTTATTTCAAACCAAACTTCAAAACTAATATATTGTTGTTATTATTATATATATTACATTATATTCTTTACGTCACAATACTAAACTTTGATAAAAAAGCAACATGGCGTGTAACCGAAAAACGTGACGATTTGCTACAAAATTTCTCCCATACGTCGATAAAGAAATTTCATTTCAACAAGAACATGTCACTTTAATATCCCGCCAAAAACTCCTTATTTTTAATTAAATAATGAGTTGCCTTTTTATTTATTATTGTATTTTTTGTTCAAAACGATGGAACGCACCACCCGATTCTACGGAACTATTTACGCAGTGTATATATATTTAGGGGACTTTTGTCACTAAGGATATGCCTGTCTCATCATAACTTGTACCTACTATTTAAACAAACAAGAAATAATAATGCTAATTTTAAAAGTTTAAAGCGAGTATTTTGCGTGATATAGTTTGGTTGTTGTGTATAAGTGAAGTGGATTATAAATATAAAGTGGAAAATATGCATTTTGGCATGTCAAAAAAACTACCTTGATAGTTCTGACAAGAGAGCCGCCACCTTGTCAGAAAACATTACTTTGTATAAAAGAAAATTTTACAAAGGCTTAAATTAATTGACACTGAAAACCCCACCTTATTTGCAATTGAAAATTTTACGAAGGCTTAAAAACATTGAGACTGGCCAGCGCTTTTTGCGGCGCCGATAATCAAGAAGAAAAATATCGATGTTTATAGATGTATATAAAAGAAGGAGCCACCATTGATTGTTGAGAGAGTACTGAATTCATTCTAAGACAGGTACACCGTAAAAAAATACACTTGATAATGGTTTTCATTATAGAGGACTAGTTGGCAAGTCTAGTATGAAGAAAAATGGTGATTGAATCCTTACTGTCACATTAAAAATGACGTTAAAGCCATAAAAAAAATTGACTGAGAAAAAAAAATCATTAATGTTATATTTTAGATCCCTACAAGATAGTGACGTCCTGGTTTGAACGATCTAGGGAGTTTTTGCGTGTTTATTTTATAATCCACTTCACATAATATAATGAATTAAAATAAAAATAAAAACCACAACTACATGACCGTCAAGATCCCGCCAAAAACACCCTAAAGTGCGTTATTCCTTTTACTGTTTTTTTAAAAAAAAAGGATGTCAATAATCTGAACTGAATAAAAAACCATACGGTTTGTTATTCCTATTGATATTTTTTTCTGAATAAACATTGAACCCTCCAAAGGTAAAGGAAAAAGAAACCTCAATTTAATATTTAAAATCTTACAATTCCACTATATGAGATCGTAATATATACAATAGCACAACACTACAAAAATGAATGTCACAACATTATTTTTATGTTGTCTATTAGTGATTGTCAATTTACTCCTTGGGTATAAAAAACGCAGTATAGGTACTTGATTTTTTGTTCTTGGTTTTACTTGAACTCGACGTAATATTTATTGATGGGCAAAGTCATTTAGACTGATTTAAGTGTCTGTTATAATAATATATTTACTGTTGATTATAGTTTAAGTGCTAATTAGCATTAAAGAACAGTAAACATTAAGCGTGTTGACAACGGATACAAACATAAAACTCGTTAAACAACGTTAAGCTATATTCAAAGCACCGATAATTTTTTTTGCCCTTATGTATTATATGCAAAAACAGCATAAAACTATGAGTGTGTTCTATCTCGCAACCCGCGTGTTCGGGTAATTTGGGTAGCTCGGTAATACATTAGTTTAATATAATAATACGATATCGTTTGTTTTGTTGTATATGACACTTCTTAGTTATATTATAATACACTTAGAGTGTAATTGTACACAATTGTCGAAACATAAAAAAATGCGTTTCTTTTTTCATCTAATTGGATATTATTTTGTTTCTACATATTTTTTTATATCTACGATATTTCTTTTGTACAGTTTGTATATTTATTTGTATAAAGGGTCTTTGTTTAATAACTCCAAACCGCGGCACTGCTTTGTTTCATTGCGGTCAACTATAACAAAACGGCCCCATACTTGTCCAAATCGAGGTACAGTGTAAACTCTTTATAACGGTATCCTTTATAAAGATAAACTCCCTACAACGTTGAAGTGAGCCCAACTTGGTTGGTTTGCGTTAAAACCCACATATTGAAACACTCTTTATAGCGATACGCCTTTCTGTATTACGAAGAAATGTGTAGGAAGACGATACCACCACATATCTAGATATGAATAGAATACATAAAATAATACAAAACAAGTACTGGCATAGCAAAAATCGTCAGACAAAGTTATCAGACTATATGTGTAAACAATAATTTATAAGCATTTATTATCTAAGACATACATATTAAAAATTCTTGTTAATTTGGTTGTTTTTTGTTCAATCCATATAACGATAACTCTCTATAACGACAAAAAATGCTAAGTCCCTTGAGTTTCGTTATAAAGAGTTTACACTGTATTATGAAAATTTTTATGAAATTTATTGTGTCATTTACAAATTTTATGTTTACAAATATTTATCTAAAATCAAACATCGAAATGCCGTTCATTATTTTTCTGTGCTTTTTCGATCTGATAAATATTTCAGCTAGTTTGTTTGAAATAGAAACATCATTAAAATAATGGGCCTTTAAGTACATTTGTTTTTCACCATTATTTCAGTTTCATAAAGTTGATTTTAGTTAGTATTTGATACATTCGTTTGAATTTTCTGCGAATCCCAATAGATGGCGTTATAATAATAAGGAACGAAATGACTAAAACGACATTCAGCCGATTTTTCTGTACAACAGAAAAGATGGTAATATAATAAAAATCTCAAGCTCCAACAATAATTACAAAAATGGCTAAACCCAGATCAGGGCATATAGCAGACCGCAATATAAATAAATAATAGGTAACTTATGCTATATCTTTTAAATAATGTTTTTTTTTCTGCTATGTAATATAATGAGAATCTTTAGTAAAGATCAAAATTTTTTAAGATATATATAAACGAAAATTGCCCGGCGCCCTTGCAATGCCTATGCATATTATGTCGATTGCATAGGTACTGCATACGCAAAATCGGAGACATTTTGAATCTTTCGTCCTTTCTCTTGAGGTTAATTGTAGTAAGGCATGCCTATTTTAAGAATAATGTAATAAATACCATATCTATAAAATATAATCACATTTTTATTTTAACTATATTATGATATGACAAAACATGTATTTTTGAATGGTTACATAAATAATTTTTAATTAATTTTAATATTCATACGAACATCCCTAATTTGTCTGTGTTACCATATACAAGTATTGAACACTAAACAGTTTAAATTCAAACTTCAAAGTAACTTATGTGGTAAGCTACATCATAGCTATGGTTTAAAGCCTGCCTTTGCCCTTTTTCATCGTTGTATTTTTGTACTAAGTCATGGTACTTTGTAAAATTATTTATATAAATTTTATCAAATATGTTAATTTAGCATTGACATATATATTTACTGCGTAAATTGATGTAATTTAGCAATCTATGTCCAATACCCACTACATAAATATTAGTCATGAAAAAAAAACCGTTACATTAAGCTATAAATGTGACGTGATATTTGCGAAAGAAAAACATAAATTATTCGATAAAATTTATGTGACCTCTCTTTCGCCACTACCATCACATGGCGAGTGCAATGTGAACGTGTGGCAAGTTGAACCGCTCCATTCAACGCTGCAAAAAGAATCGAATTGTAGCAAACGTTTCATATCGCGTTTTAATACACGTTGCCGCGTTGTGATCTGTGGATGTGATAAAAACTGGAAACGTAAAGTGTAACGAAACGGTGAAGTGAATGTACCATCCAAATGACAAATTAAAAAAAGTTTTTATTTTTCTTATATTGGTACGAGATTTTATTGATTGTTTTCTTTCATAAGATTTTCGGCCAGACGGCGGCGGAAATTGCAAGTTACTGTGATATATTTATTTTCAATAATTAACTATTCTTATCAACTAATTAAATGAGCAGGGATATCAAGTTATGTCTATAAGTAATGGAAGGTACAGAAGTGGGTGGCGACCAGCAATTTTGTTTGAGATGGAACAATTTTCAAGCGAATATAACATCTCAATTCGAGGCGTTGCGCGATGATGAGGACTTCGTGGATGTCACCCTGGCATGTGAGGGACACAGGCTGGAGGCCCACAAAGTGGTTCTTTCTGCTTGTAGCCCTTATTTCAAGGAGCTATTTAAAGTAAGTCGATCTTTCACTCCCCACAGTTTGATGTGTCACCATTACAATGACTCTAGTGAAAGTTGTTATGTATAAAACACTTGATCTACTTACAAATGCCATGTCTCGCGTTCCGGTTAAGTACTCGTGATTTCATTTATTAGTACCTACTTTATAATTCTGTTTCACAATTTCTAATTAACTCATTACCATTAGAGCTATAGATTACATTTGTCTCTAAAACAAATAACTAAATTCTTTTTATATACCTACACATGTGTGTTAATTATATTTATACTAATTATATGTCAATTTTGTTTATTAAATGACTTAGACAGTATATATTTTGCAATAATTATAGTATTGTATGTCATTGCCTAAAAGTTGCATGGTCTAAACTGCATTTGTGATGAAATATGCATATTTTATTGTAAAACAATATTACTATGCATCAAGTTTGTGTTACATATCTATATAGCTTAGATGATATTGACAAATATTAAACTATACATATGTCTATTATAGATCAATGTTATCTTGATTAAAAATACAAATAAATAATTCATTATGTTGTTTCTGGTAATGAATTAAACATTTGGTGTACATTAAAGACATATATATTGGATTAAATAAAAGAAGTAGAATGTATAAATATGTGGAATATTGTTTTTTTAGAATATCATTTATTTGTCTTATAATAGAAACATTAAAAGAAGATAAAAGTGATATGTTTTTATAGAAATATTCTATAATATCAACATATTAAAATTTTAGTAGTTTAATTTTTGTAATAGTTAATTACTAATTATTTATAGTGTATAAACTCCCTAAGTGTGAGAATGATTAAGTGAAGGGACTGTTAAGAGTAGTAGAAGCTTAGCAAGGTAGTCTGTGGAAGTGCCACTACAACACCTATCTTTACTGCAATGTAGCAGTGCTTATGCTACTTTGTTCAGGTCCAAAGGTTGTGGTCCGCAACACACAATTGAATACAAACCATTCCAACATAATCCTCAGGAGTAGTATAAACAGTTCAATTAATTTGTACATATGGCCCTATGTTGCGTAAAGTGTGTATAGATACAGCGACCACATGTGAGTGTCAAATACACAAGAGAATTCTAATAGTGATTTTACTTGCATTATGTTGAAAATGTTTAGATCAAATTAAATCAAAAGCAAAATAAATGTTTGTTCAAATTTAAAATGAAGCAACCAGCTTAATTAGGTAAATGTATTTTTATTGAAAATATTATTCCATATTACTACCACTAGAAATATCAAATGAGTGTTCTATTAATTTACTTCTGTTCAATATAATCAAACAATAGAAATTATTAAATTCCCCAAATATTTTCTATAGGGTTAAGTGGTTAGGGTTAGGGTGGTAGATGAAGAATTTTATACCTTATTGTACCTTTTAAAATTATAGCAAGTAAAATAAGTAGATACATATATGTGTTACCTCAATGATTCTCTGCCTCCATTGAAATCAATATCTTCCCGAAGAGTTTGTAACAATTTCCTCACGGTTGGAATTTCTTTCCGTACAGTATAAAATTTCTTTATTTTATTTCTGATCACTTCTAAATCAAAACTGTCCAGATTTTTTTTTTCTTTCTCTTTTTCCTCTTTTTACCAGGCGTACAGAACACACCTCCGTTTACTCTTCCTTCATTAATAATTCTTCGTATGGTAGAAGAAGAAACCCCTGTAAGTAACAGTTCAATAACATAGAGTAAGGATAGTACACAATATAATATTACCTAATTGATTTCATCATGGGTTTTAATTTTTCTTTTAATGTACGAGAACCCTTAGTAATTTACACACAAAAATGTTTGTTTGCAAAATATCAAAAAAGCTGCCAAACTATTACTAACTGTAACTTTAACACTATGATTAAAATAATAATAATTGTTTCGGTACTTAGAAAAATGTATGTATAAAATATAAAGTATCTTGACTTGTTAGTTCTACTTACCGGTAAATGTTTGTACTCTTTTTAAAATCGAAGATTCTGATTGGCCTCCATCTTCTTCTGCACAAACCCTTTGGTATACATTGTAAACAACGTTCCTTGCTTGTAATCGAATTGGTTTTTTCGACATTTTCACGAAAACTGTAACTTTTGAAGAAAAAACAAAACATCTCTGCAGCGGTTGACTCAACTCGAACTTAATTTGATAGATGACAATTGATAATTGCCATATGAAAATCACAATTAAATTTTTTGTTTTCGTTGCATGAGATTCTGGAACACCTTTTATTAGTAATAATACGATATCGTTTGTTTTGTTGTATTTGACACTTCTTAGTTATAATATAATACATTTAGAGTATAATTGTACACAATTGTCGAAACATCAAAAAATGCGTTTCTTTTTCCATCTAATTGGATATTATTTTGTTTCTACATATTTTTTTATATCTACGATATTTCTTTTGTACAGTTTGTATATTTATTTGTATAAAGGGTCTTTGTTTAATAACTCCGAAACGCGGCACTGCTTTGTTTCATTGCGGTCAACTATAACAAAACGGCCCCATACTTGTCCAAATCGAGGTACAGTGTAAACTCTTTATAACGGTATCCTTTATAACGATAAACTCCCTATAACGTTGAAGTGAGCCCAACTTGGTTGGTTTGCGTTAAAACCCATATATTGAAACAATCTTTATAGCGATACGTCTTTCTCTATTACGAAGAAATGTGTAGGAAGACGATTCCACCACATATCTAGATATGAATAGAATACATAAAATAATACAAAACAAGTACTGGCATAGCAAAAATTGTCAGACAAAGTTATCAGACTATATGTGTAAACAATAATTTATAAGCATTTATTATCTAAGACATACATTCTTGTTAATTTGGTTGTTTTTTTGTTCAATCCATATAACGATAACTCTCTATAACGACAAAAAATGCTCAGTCCCTTGAGTTTCGTTATAAAGAGTTTACACTGTATTTTGAATTTTTTTATTAATTTTATTGAGTCATTTGCAAATTTAATGTTTACAAATATTTATCTAAAATCAAACATCGAAATGCCGTTCATTATTTTTCTGTATTTTTTCGATCTGATAAATATTTATGCTAGTTTGTTTGAAATAGAAACATCATTAAAATAATGGGCCTTTAAGTACATTTGTTTTTGACGTGACAACGTCTTATAAATTGGTTTGCCGGGTGACACTTCAAGAAACTGCGTTACGCTCCGCTCACGTTATGCGCTCACAATGAGAGCGAGTGAGAGGCACGCGTCCCTTCCACTCGGGCATGGTTAGCCCGCCTAAGAGCGAGAGAGACAGACATAAAGTCGTTGTCACGTAAAACTTTCGCCCGTATACCGACTTTACAGGCAACCAATTTTTTTCACCATTATTTCATTTTCATAAAGTTGATTTTAGTTAGTATTTGATACATTCGTTTGAATTTTCTGCGAATCCCAATAGATGGCGCTATAATACTAAGGAACGAAATAACTAAAACGACATTCAGCCGATTTTTCTGTACAACAGAAAAGATGGTAATATAATAAAAATCTCAAGCTCCAACAATAATTACAAAAATGGCTAAACGCAGATCAGGGCATATAGCAGACCGCAATATAAATAAATAATAGGTAACATATGCTATATCTTTTAAATAATGTTTTTTTTCTGCTATGTAATATAATGAGAATCTTTAGTAAAGATCAACATTTTTTAAGATATATATAAACGAAAACTGCCCGGCGCCCTTGCAATGCCTATGCATATTATGTCGATTGCATAGGTACTGCATACGCCAAATCGGAGACATTTTGAATCTTTCGTCCTTTCTCTTGAGGTTAATTGTAGTAAGGCATGCCTATTTTAAGAATAATGTAATAAATACCATATCTATAAAATATAATCACATTTTTATTTTAACTATATTATGATATGACAAAACATGTATTTTTGAATGGTTACATAAATAATTTTTAATTAATTTTAATATTCATACGAACATCCCTAATTTGTCTGTGTTACCATATACAAGTATTGAACACTAAACAGTTTAAATTCAAACTTCAAAGTAACTTATGTGGTAAGCTACATCATAGCTATGGTTTAAAGCCTGCCTCTGCCCTTTTTCATCGTTGTATTTTTGTACTAAGTCATGGTACTTTGTAAAATTATTTATATAAATTTTATCAATTATGTTAATTTAGCATTGACATAAATATTTACTGCGTAAATTGATGTAATTTAGCAATCTATGTCCAATACCCACTACATAAATATTAGTCATGAAAAAAAAAACCGTTACACTAAGCTATAAATGTGACGTGATATTTGCGAAAGAAAAACATAAATTATTCGATAAAATATATGTGACCTCTCTTTTCGCCACTACCATCACATGGCGAGTGCAATGTGAACGTGTGGCAAGTTGAACCGCTCCATTCAACGCTGCAAAAAGAATCGAATTGTAGCAAACGTTTCATATCGCGTTTTAATACACGTTGCTGCGTTGTGATCTGTGGATGTGATAAAAACTGGAAACGTAAAGTGTAACGAAACGGTGAAGTGAATGTACCATCCAAATGACAAATTAAAAAAAGTTTTTATTTTTCTTATATTGGTACGAGATTTTATTGATTGTTTTCTTTCATAAGATTTTCGGCCAGACGGCGGCGGAAATTGCAAGTTACTGTGATATATTTATTTTCAATAATTAACTATTCTTATCAACTAATTAAATGAGCAGGGATATCAAGTTATGTCTATAAGTAATGGAAGGTACAGAAGTGGGTGGCGACCAGCAATTTTGTTTGAGATGGAACAATTTTCAAGCGAATATAACATCTCAATTCGAGGCGTTGCGCGATGATGAGGACTTCGTGGATGTCACCCTGGCATGTGAGGGACACAGGCTGGAGGCCCACAAAGTGGTTCTTTCTGCTTGTAGCCCTTATTTCAAGGAGCTATTTAAAGTAAGTCGATCTTTCACTCCCCACAGTTTGATGTGTCACCATTACAATGACTCTAGTGAAAGTTGTTATGTATAAAACACTTGATCTACTTACAAATGCCATGTCTCGCGTTCCGGTTAAGTACTCGTGATTTCATTTATTAGTACCTACTTTATAATTCTGTTTCACAATTTCTAATTAACTCATTACCATTAGAGCTATAGATTACATTTGTCTCTAAAACAAATAACTAAATTCTTTTATATACCTACACATGTGTGTTAATTATATTTATACTAATTATATGTCAATTTTGTTTATTAAATGACTTAGACAGTATATATTTTGCAATAATTATAGTATTGTATGTCATTGCCTAAAAGTTGCATGGTCTAAACTGCATTTGTGATGAAATATGCATATTTTATTGTAAAACAATATTACTATGCATCAAGTTTGTGTTACATATCTATATAGCTTAGATGATATTGACAAATATTAAACTATACATATGTCTATTATAGATCAATGTTATCTTGATTAAAAATACAAATAAATAATTCATTATGTTGTTTCTGGTAATGAATTAAACATTTGGTGTACATTAAAGACATATATATTGGATTAAATAAAAGAAGTAGAATGTATAAATACGTGGAATATTGTTTTTTTAGAATATCATTTATTTGTCTTATAATAGAAACATTAAAAGAAGATAAAAGTGATATGTTTTTATAGAAATATTCTATAATATCATCATATTAAAATTTTAGTAGTTTAATTTTTGTAATAGTTAATTACTAATTATTTATAGTGTATAAACTCCCTAAGTGTGAGAGTGATTAAGTGAAGGGACTGTTAAGAGTAGTAGAAGCTTAGCAAGGTAGTCTGTGGAAGTGCCACTACAACACCTATCTTTACTGCAATGTAGCAGTGCTTATGCTACTCTGTTCAGGTCCAAAGGTTGTGGTCCGCAACACACAATTGAATACAAACCATTCCAACATAATCCTCAGGAGTAGTATAAACAGTTCAATTAATTTGTACATATGGCCCTATGTTGCGTAAAGTGTGTATAGATACAGCGACCACATGTGAGTGTCAAATACACAAGAGAATTCTAATAGTGATTTTACTTGCATTATGTTGAAAATGTTTAGATCAAATTAAATCAA
The DNA here is from genome assembly GCA_033032175.1 of Saturnia japonica. Lineage (NCBI taxonomy): Eukaryota > Metazoa > Arthropoda > Insecta > Lepidoptera > Saturniidae > Saturnia > Saturnia japonica. The sequence continues at coordinate 5,862,076 of CM065306.1, read as the reverse complement.
AAGCAAAATAAATGTTTGTTCAAATTTAAAATGAAGCAACCAGCTTAATTAGGTAAATGTATTTTTATTGAAAATATTATTCCATATTACTACCACTAGAAATATCAAATGAGTGTTCTATTAATTTACTTCTGTTCAATATAATCAAACAATATAAATTATTAAATTCCCCAAATATTTTCTATAGGGTTAAGTGGTTAGGGTTAGGGTGGTAGATGAAGAATTTTATACCTTATTGTACCTTTTAAAATTAAAATTAAGCGTTTTAATAATTTGATCATTGTGGTATAATGGTTTATACTGGTTAGGTGAAACATGTTCTCTTTGACAAACCAGTTATTTTTTTACTGACTGTACCTGTAGAATAAAGTGATAAAAATGTTTAGATCAGAAGATAAGTGCCATGTCACTGTGATACAAATAAAAACTGAATGTATACAAATTATTTCTATAGGGTTAAGGATCATACGGTGGTAGACAAATTTTTTTTATACCATATTGCTGAATATTTCTGTTTTAAAATTAAAATTTAGCGTTTTAATACTATGATGATCCTTGTGGTACTACACATTATACTGGTTAGGTTAAACATTTTCTCTGTGACAAACCAGTCATTTTTATTACCAACTGTACCTGTAGAACAAAATGATAAAAACATGTGTTGATTGGAAGTTGACTGCCGTGTTACTGTCATAACAAACACTGTTGCCAACTTTATTTTAATGAACCCACAAATTGTGGTTTCTTAACCCACCAGAATATCACTAAATTTGGTGATTTCTCATACTGCCAGAAAACCACTTACAAAATATTTTGCCTGGCAGACACTTTAAATATTATTTGGAAATAAAACAACAATAATATTAATATTTTAATTTATATTATAAAATTATTTATTATTTTTGTTAACTATAAATAAATCCTTGAAGATAATAAATCAAAATAGACATTTAAAGACAATCATCTTGAGAAAATCAGCTTTTCTACAATTTATGTTTTTGAAAAATAAATTTTCTTGGTTCAGTTTTTTTTTGTACTACAATATTTGGTATTATATAGTTATTCCAGCATTTCTCTTCATATTTTATACCAGCACAGACTGAAAATCTAACTTCAACTTCAATACTTCATTAGGTTTCTGTGTTTTGTCTTGACAATGTTCATCATGCTAAATAATCACTCAATCAGCATTAGAATGTGATAAAACTAATAAAGATTAGCAAATATGGCTAAATCTTGAAATCTGTTTTCTCCAGGCATGTCTTTGAAATTCAGTACCTCTTACCAAATGCCTTTGTATTTCAGTACCTCTTACCAAATGCCTTTGTATTTTGAGTTAACCATGTCTAACAAGCATATGAATCAAACAAAACCAAACCTTTTCAATTCAAACCAAACTTGATCCATTATTTATAGAAATAAAGTCCTTTATCAAAATTATTCAAGAAATTGACAAACTTTAGCTCTGTGTTGCCTAGACATCGAAAAAATATACACTTGTAATGTAAACGTTTTTGTTCTTTCCTGTAAATATGTAAATCGTGCTAGTGCTTAAATGTCATACCTTACCACTAACTGATACAACCTAAGCCATTAGAAAAATCCACTAGCCACTAAAACCAAAATTTGTCCACTAAAAGGTAAGTCTAAACCACCAGATCTAGTGAAAAAATAATTAAGTTGGCAACACTGCATATAAATAAATACTACATGTATACACTAGCTCACGCACACATAGGGCTACTCGCAACGATGAGTTGGAAGTCTCTATACCCTTTTATTGACTTGGTTCAGATGGGAATTCTGCGCTATTTGCGGTTGGTTATAAACAGCTCTAACTTGTAGTGATCACTAAAAATTAGGTGGACGACATGCCTATTTGCTATTTTAAATAATAAAAGAGACCTTAGACAGTAAGTAGGTATATTTTTATTTGATAAAAACAATGTTCTTGCTTAATCAAAAATTTTACAAAAATTTGTTTTTACTGTAGATCACACATATTATACACATAGATGTAAATAAATTTTTAGAGATAAAGCTATTAAAAAATTTTGTATAATCACCTGGAAATGTGTCATGTGCATTAGAAAATATGCAACTATATACATTAATTGATATTGTACGTAGATATTTTATGTATCATCGATTTGATTCAAGTATTCTAGGATTTATATAGTAAAATAGGTCACTAGAATGAGTACTTTGCCTCTCTGTCCACATTTTTTGCTTGTATTTTTGTTGATTCACTGTATACATACAATTTTTATTATTTTTGTCCTATGCCCATGAAACCACTGTACCCTTTGCAGTGTCAGGCGGTTAATTTTGCTCCCGCAGACCCCCCACTAACACTGTCTTGGAGCTCTTGATTCTAGCAGCTGCTTGCGCGATATAAGTGACACTGCACTTGCAATCATTAGCCACCAACAGATGCCATTACACTGCACCCCACACTCCTGCACATCAAAGAAAAGTTTCTGTAATGAACCTTTTTTGTACTAGTTATACAAAACTTGACAGATCATTAAATACCTACATATACACAAGTTCCTTCCTTCCGCCCAGGAGGCAGGAACGTGTATATATGTATATGTTAGTTTAGCTTGAATTTCTATGGATAGGGAATTAGCCAGTTTGCGACTTAATTGCAACTATGGCAACAGCCCAAGCTGAGGTTCAGCCACTTTGGCACCCTTGAGCATGCTGCCACACTTTCACGGCTGAGTGCCTTAACACTCGCCCTCAAGCCACAGTTAAGCTGTAAAAGCCACCTGAGGCTCCAGGACCCTTATGGCTAACAGTATAGTTAGTTCTAAAAAAAAGGAGTATTTTTGTTTGAAATATGAATATTCATGTACTTAATAATATAGAAGTATAAAGTAGTAGTACCTAGCAGTATAATTTAATATTGAAATTTTTTAAAAATTAATTTATATCATAATGTGTGAAAAGTATACTGTTGGCTGTAAGATAAAGCATCAGTTAAGTAATTAAAAAATTCGAATTTAACAATATATTTTTATTACTTTTTTTATCTTACGCTTACATAAGGAGACAAAATAACCCTTTTATTTCAAACTAGCTGTGCCCATTGCTTGGATGACGTGGACAACAGAATGCCCGCAGGAATCTTGCTCCTCTGCTCCTGGCTATTTTAAAGACAAAAATGCTTATTGTGGGGTTCCTTAGAAGATAGACATATACTCTCCTAGACTTTTTTTAATGTCTACAATTGTTTAGTACATTAATTTGCTATATCTCTTATGGTTTACACAGCGTAAGCCATTTAAGCACCCAAATTGATTCACCATGATAAGTTTTTTTTATTTGTGTGGATCTCTAATTCTTTTTCTAAAATAAAAGTAGCCTAAGTTACTCCCTATAAATTCAGCTATCTACCAGGGAAAGTCCAGTCAAACTCGGTCCAACCATTTCAGAGATTACCCGGAACAAACAGACAGACAGACAAAAATTTAAAAAATGAGTTTTTTGTTATATTTATCGTATATAATATACTTTCATATGCATTTAGTAAAAAGCTGTTATTTTGACATTACAAACAGACACTTCAATTTTATTAATTGTATGTATAGATAATAAATTTGGAGACAATTTTACACAGGGGCATTTAATTCGAAACTAAGCATTGTTTGTATTATAGAAATTAAACAGCTTAACTCCCAGGCATACAACTAACAATTATGCTCATCACACAAATGTCAGTCATATGTGGGTATTGAACCTCTCGGCTCAAGAGTGGGCATTACTACCACTACACCACGAGGCGGTTAGGGATGTAACGCTACATAATATTGCCGATACAAATACCGACACCGACCAATACCGATTATTGTTGTGAATAATTGCGGACACTGATATCATAACTTTAGTAATCAATCAAATAAATAGTGTATGAAATACACCTACACATATTTATTGATTGATCGAGGGTAAAGGTTTTGAGATGATTATATGTGTCTCTATTATGCACAAAACTGCCGATAATCTTTTTTAAAGATAAGATATTTGATATTTAATTTCAAAATTAATAATATATATGCGAGAAACAACACAACACTTAGTAAAGTCGGCAATGTCGCCGCTAGAGCATCATGTGAGGTTCTCTCGCCCGCAACGAAAGGCCAATATCATCGCTTCGCGCGCTTTTCAGGTTATTTGTTATCTGTTGATAGACAATCGGCAATCACTATATAGCCGTTGATATTTAATATCGGTATTGTTACATTCCTGCTAATAATGTTTATTTAAAGTCTATGATCACTTGATCAGTTTGGGTTGGTATCAGGCAGATTGACAGCATGTTTGCCATTATTGTGATATAAAAAATCAAAATTGGACATACATACTAAGTTATTGTGATTTATATGAAGGTTTGGACACAAGGCATTATTTTTTATATAATATAATAATACACCTTAAAATTTTTACAAGACTGTTATTATATTTATTCAAATATTTTTGAAGCAGATTTGAGTCTTTGTGTTCTTTAAATTTTTTATTTGTTCTAAGATACTAAAATATGTTTCTCCAATTTTGTCAAATGTTTTGGCATTCAACTGATAAAATAATGTTTTCAACACATGATGATGTAATTCACAGAAGCTAAATAACTCATATTAATACATATTCTACACTATTAACCGGACAAGGTTTTTGGCTAGACATGTTTTGCAATTCTATAAATTATGTATACATTTTTTGGCTTGATTGCCATAGCTGTAAGATTTATATTATTGTTACATTTTGCAAATGTTTTTTGTTGATACAATACAATAAAATTTCATATACTTATTTATTATCCTATTTAAGAAGTTATATAGTTAAAATTATTTACTAATTGGACTATTTGCACTAAATATACAAACTAAAAGCTTTAATAACCCTTTCAATCTGTACAAATAAATAAAATTGAAGTGTCTGTTTCTAATGTCAAAATAACGGTTTTTTTTCGATCCTACTATACTGTTAGCAATTAGGGCCCTGAAGCGTGTGAGACGGCTTTTACAGCTTCTCCGGGCTTGAAGACGAGTACTTAAGGCACTCAGCCACGAAAGCGTGGCAACTGGCTCAAGGGTGCCAAAGTGGCCGAACTTCAGCATGGAATGTTGCCAGATATGTAATATCGCAATTTGTCTAATTCCCTATCCGCAATTCTATCTAATTATACATATATACATGTCTCTTCTTTCTGGGTGGAGGGAAGAAACATGCATATATGTATAAGCTTTTTACTAAATGCATATGAAATTATACATAAAACAAAAAAAAATATTTTAAAATTTTTCGCTGTTTGTATGTCTAATCGTTCCGGCTAATCTCCGTAACGGTGGACCGATTTGACGGGACTTTCACTGTCAGATAGCTGATCTTATAAGGGGTATCTCATGCTAATTTATATTTTGGAAAAATAATTAGGGTTCCGCGCAAATAAAATAAACTAAAGTAGCACTGTACCCCGTGCGCCCCACACGTACGTGTACCCCTTTGTCGCCGCATACGAAGTTCCACGTTGACGAAGTCGCAGGCACAGCTAGTATATTATAATATTTAGAATAATCCTATTTATATCTTAGGACACACATTATTTATAATAAAATATTACTTAACAGAATATATCTTGAAAAACTATAATAAGTATATGTATGGGTCATTTTCCAAAATTCTAGCGAAAGCATGCTACATCGAGGAGAACGTACGTAACCTACGATACTGTTTTTTTTTCGAGATAGAGTTAAAAGACTTCTACTTTCGACACTTAAAAATATGTACTTAAAAAGATATTTGTTAATAGTAGTGTTAGTGACAGTTAATAAAGGTGCAATGTTATTTTATTTTTATTTTAGCTAAGATTTACTGTTATAGACACCGCTTAAATATTTTGAAACTTCTGTCATAATTTAGTTATAGTATAAAAAACAAATAACCATGGTTCACACAACCGTAATTTTACCATTACTAATTTGTGCATAAGGTGATGTAAGGATAATTATGGTAATGAGAGCATTGCTTGCATGTATCAATAAAATTATAATTTGCACTATATTTACTTTTATTTTATAATATTTCTAATAGTAAAATAGACAAAAGTACATTAAATTATCTATTACTTTAATTAAATATTTCATCCACCCATTCAGACGGAAGACGTTCACTGATACACGTATTATGCCTCCTCTAAAAGTCGTCACAAAGTCCGATCTTGCGCTACTCACATCAAACGGGTTCCCGCAATCTTCACCTGTTTTTGGAACACTTTGTAGCGAGTCTCCCTACGCGGCATCTTCTGGTATTTGATCGCTACCCGAGACCTCTTTTGTCCATCGATCTTCCGTTCTACGAGCAATGTGCTTCGCCTACTGCCATTTCTGTCTAGCAATTCGAGGACTATATCGGTGACATTGATTCTACTAGGGATCTCCTTATTTCTGATTCGATCACGCAAAGATATTCAGAGAATAGCACGCTCTATTTCCCTTTGAGTGATCTTGAGCTTTCTTATGAGGCCCATCGCTAGCGACCAAGTCTCAGTACCATAATATGTCACGATTGGCAACACATACAGGTCAAAGTTCTTGAGACAAGATACCCCATCTTGGACGAAAAAATATTACGTAGCTTCCAGAAAGCTGCCCAGGTAAGTTGGATGCGACGATAACCTCTGTTTCGAAATTAGACGTGTACAACAGGACAGTTTGTCCCAGATAAACATAAGTTAATAACAACTGTACGGAAGTTGAACGTTTGATGTGACCTTCGTTTGGCCATGTTCATTTTATGACCAACTCCTTCGGAGAATCTACGTTGAAACATTGCACTGAAATCCTCTGTGGTCCAAGCCATGATTACTATATTGTCGGCTAACCGTCGGTGAGTGATTTATTTGCGGTTTATAATGATGCGTTAACCCTTCCCTTTCCAGAACCTTGAAAACATCTTCCAGTGCTGCGGTGAACACTTTTTGAGAATTTCGTCTCCTTTTGTGACTCCTCACCGCAAAAGGATGGCTTTAAATTGTTTTATAGTCTACTAATGCTAAACAAAGAGGCACTCTTCGGTCTTTTGTATAACTTGCTGTAGCGTATATTAGTGCTCTATGGTAATGAAGTCTTCGAAACCCGGCTTGTTCGGGAGGTTGGAAATCATCAAACCTGTTCGCGAGACTGTTCGTAATAACTCTCGACACCGTCTTGTAAACATGGTTTAGAAGTGGCCTATAATGTAATCTTTGGGCATTGTCGCCTTTTTTAAAGAAAAGCACCCTCACACTTCTGGTCCATGCTTGCAGCGTTTTTCATTCGTAAATTAAACGGGGTCTGAAGGGCCCTAAGTACTAGTTTACCACCCGCCTTCAGAAGTTCGGCTTTGATTTTGTCATCGCCAGTAGCTTTGTTTTTAACCTCCTTGAGGGCCATATTAATCTCGCACAAGCTCCGGTATGTCTTTGGGATAGTACCGGGTCCTTCACCGGTTAATCTAGATTAGTGATTTGGCCGGATCTGGATATTCGGCTAGCTACGAAGCCGGAATGCCGGTTATTCGGCCCTTTATCGCGTTACATGACGCGATCAGTTTGATTTGAATATTCGCGCGGTGAACGAGATCGGAAATAAAGTATACTAATTAATAAAACAAACATTTATGACGTCCGATTATAAAAATAAACGGTGTCCATAACTTATTGTGGTATGATTTGCCTTGTGTAAAATAATGAGAATTTTTAAATTTTACTATCCGGAATCCGGCCGGATCGTGAAAACAATGCCTGACAGGCCGGATACCGGATATACGTTTCATCTCTAATCTAGATCTTAGATTTTAGCTAGATTCGTAACGGGTTTCTGCGTTGACGTCCATAGATCTCTGTCAAAAGTTCCGGTTTGGATGATAAGATCATGCTATCGTCGGTCTTCAGTTTTGTTAGCTGACTTTGTCCGATAAACAGATTTCTTGCTAACACTTTGGAACCTTTGTTTTGTTCTATTACCTTTGAAAGGATTAGATATGATACGTTTGATAGGATCACTATTTAATTGGCGTGCGTCACCTTTCAATAACTTGAGATGTGCCTAATGAGCTTCTTATACATACACACATCACCTGAAGATTGCAGAATCATTTCACGCTTCTTTAGAGGTGTAAGAGTAGAGTCAGATAGTGTCTGATCCTGTTCGTACGTTGAATCTTAAAGAACTTAGACCCGACCGTAAAATCACATTACTATATGGACCATCTCATTACAATATCAACATTTCGTACAAGTTCGTGCTTGACCGTCCTATGTTTTAGACGTTGGCGGGGACGAGGTAGCACGCCACTACAACACACATTACACTAAAGTAAACAGTATGTTATCTCGATAGTGTTCTTGAAGTAATTACCTGCAACCTCTCGATAGATAAACACGCACTAGAGCTGCCCTCTTACTGTGTTTCTTGGGTTACTGGTTGGTTCTTGGTGTAACGTAATGCTTTAATAAATTTCATGGTTACCCTTTTCACCAAAATGTATTACTGCTAATTTTGTAAGTTTTATATAAATTGTTTCGACTTGGGTTTTATTTCTAATATCAAAAAAGCAATTGTAAGTTAGTAAGAAGGGAATGTACATTTTTTATTATTATTATTTATTTTATTTTTGCTTAAAGTTTAATAAATCAAAAACAAATTAAAATTATAGGAAGTAGGTAACATAGTATTTCGTCATTAGTTATAAATTGATTACTCGTGACTATTTTGTACTGAAGCTTACTTACATTTAGTTTGGGAAGTTTGTATAAAGACGTAATATTGTTTACTTTAGTGTACTATGACTTGCGCGCCTACGTCACGCAATTGTGTAGTGCCTCGCCTCCGCCAACGTCTGTCGAAAACATAGGACGGTCGTGCACGAACTTACACGACTATAACCTAAAGCAAGTAAATATATACAGTACCATTAATAAATAACTGTACTCCAGGGGATGGCATAGATGGCATAATAGTGTCTTTCACCATGGATAAAAACCCTTGTCAAAAATAAAAATCTTTGCTATGACAGAGGACCAATTACATGTTCTTATTTTTAAGGCAATATAATTGTTTAATTACAATTGGTTGATTTACTACATATAAATAAATAATCTTTGTAGCTTCTTGTGATCATTTAATAATGTTATATTTTCAGAACAATCCATGTCCACATCCTATAATATTCATGCGCGACTGTGAGGTGTCACATGTACGTGCACTACTGCAGTTCATGTACGTGGGACAAGTTAACATCGCGCAAGCGCAACTCAGCGCGTTTCTACGCACTGCTGACGCGCTACAGATTCGCGGCCTCACAGACTGTTCACAACACAACGACAAAGTAATCAATTAACTTTGCCTTACAATTACTTTAGTAGTAACTCACTTTACCTTTATATATTAATTTAGAATTACCTTTCAGAAAGTGAATCGAAAATCACCTCCCTCACAATTACGCAATTTGCTCAGCGCCAAGCCGTCACATTCTACCTCCTCCTCCTCCAAAGCCGCAAGCCAAAACGTCGAGACGACCACTGCCGACGATCAGGAACAGAGTAGCGCTCGTCGTTCAGCCAGAAATTCTCCCGATGTTGCCAGAAACAACCTCAATGAAGAAGCTACATTTCAAACTTCTAGTCATACTTGGCCTAAGAACGATGACTATAGAGAAATTTGTAACCACCCGCCCTTGAGAGTGAAAACCGATCTCGAAGCAACAGAAGTGAAAAATGAAGAAAATGAAGTTCTTATGGATCCCGGGGACTCTGAAAAAACGGATAAGAGTCAAGAGTTCACTGCTTCGGATCTCCTTGAACCAAAAATGGAGGTAATGGAACAAGAGGCTAGTGATGAGGAGCGTTCAAATTTTCCACAAATATACTACAACGAGAATAATGCCCTAGCGAATCCTTTTGCTGCTCTTCAAGGTGTGTATTGCCTCATATGCATGTGTATCTGATAAAAACCATTATTGTAAAAAATAAATGTCGTTACATTTTTATCCAGGTAACATAGATCTCATGGCTGGGATGGCAACAGAGTTGCGGGATGAAAACACGGAAGGTAATTAATATTCTATTTTACCATTATAACGTCATCGTCACACGCACACGTCGACTCGGACAACCGCGCCCCCGGCGTAACTCTTTGCACGTTAATAAACTTATTCGGTCGTAGAAGAGAGCGCGCGGTGTCGTTGTGAACGCAGCAGCTAGGCGCGCGGCTGTCCCTCCGATGCGTTCCCGCCCGCACACCGGTCGCGCCCGTGCCGCCTCGCACAGCGCACTCCATGGACAATCTCACCGACTAAATTGGTCGCCTGGAAATCCGTTCAAATGCTAATCAGCCCGTTTGTCTTCAGCCCGACGTTCCGTTATTGAGCTAATGAAATAAATAGTCAACAATCTCGGATAGATGCGATCGAAACGTATGATTTGAAGTTGCGCGCAATTACGAAGCTAGTCGTCGTTCGATTCTGTTAGCATTTGAACAGGATCGGTGTCCGGCGGAGGGTGCGATCGGAGAGGGTGGGCGAGTCGTGTGGCGGCGCAGTGCGAACGTGGTGTTGTTGGCAGCGGTCGGCGCGGGCGCGGGCGTGGGGCCGGGTGCGGGTGCGGGCGCGGGTGGCGGGGTGCAGTGCGCGCTATGCGGGCGGCGATACAGCAACGCGTCCAATCTACGCCAGCACGTGCGGCTCATCCACGAAGCGCAGCCGGTGGCATGCACGACATGCGGCCGCAGTTTCAAGACGCCGTTGTATTTACGCCGGCACACGCTGGCGCAACACCCGTCGGCCCGGATGCGTGTGAAGCCGCCGCCGCCGCCGTTGCCCGCACTGCGGCCCGCCCACCACTTCCAACAGTAGCCGCCGCCCGGCACTCGCGCGCTCTCTCCCGCTCTTGCAGAGGATCTGTATCGCCGACGAGACGCAATCTCATTTTTGTCCATATTCTTTCCATGAACTAGCGTAACTGGCTGTGCATGACTTTTTAACTTCATCCAAATTGTAGTATTCCTTATTACTAGATACTTCATGAAAATGTATACAAATTTGAATACTTTTTGAATGTGTAAAGTTGAATGTTTGATATGAATCTGCAATCAAGTATAATTATTATGGTCTGGGTCTCGATGGATGAAACGATATTGCGTCTCTTCGAGCATCGTATTCGTGAAGGTTTGACCTATGAGTCGTAACGAAGACTGTCAGTAGATATATCTAGTCTGTGATCGGAGTGTCGCCGGGGGCCTATCTGCCGTCACACCTTTCCGCTTATTGTGTGCCTTTCTATGATATACCGAGTACCAGACGTGTGTACATTTAACGAGATCCACTTGGTGAAATTAAATATTATTGCGTATGGTATAATTTCAGTCGGTAGAGATATTGTGTATATATAATTTTATAATTGTATATAGTAATGCTTACTTCATAGTTTTCTATGCTGAATAATATTTAACACTTAACGCTACAAGCGTTCGTCTCTTCCATGAAATTAAAACGCACGCAATTGGGGAAAACTGTATGAGTTACAAAGACGCGTAATGCCTACGACTTTCGGAACGGTTACGTACAATAAAAATAGATGAATCACATTTAGAATAAGGGTTCTCGGTAGGTTAAATGACTAATGGGACCTCGTTAAAGGCACGACGCGAGTACCTTCCTTTTTGACAATAGACTGATCGTTGTTATAGCATTTGTTGCGACCGGTGCTGCTTTTAAATATAACATAAAATAGGTTATTTACTGGTTACATAATTATTATACACACACATACATTATACACGTTACCCAAATGCGATTAATACTCATCGTCGCATCACTAGTTTATTATAATAGATTATGGTGTATTTTCATAATAGAATATAATGTTTTTGTACTGAAGATGCGATGTTCGGTATTGATCGGATCCGTTTTATTTGTCGAGATCGCGTATCGATGCAAAAGGTACGCGCTAAAGAGCAATAGTGATATTTTTATACACAATAGTTTTTTATCTTTACACAGTGTTATTGTTGAGTGATTGGATGGCTCCCGGTATATAGTTTGTACAAAAATTTCATAAGTAACGAGGGAAATCCTTCGCAGCTCTATATTCGATAATGCTAGTTATATAGGTATTTTATTATTTTAAATTTTAAAAAGCAATAGGAACGTTTACGAGATTTACAATCATATTTTGTTGTATGAAATGTTTTTTTTTTGTTAATTAATGTTAAAGTTACAATTCAATTTATATTAAAATATTTATAAAACATCGTAAATAATTAATCAGAGAGTCATAAAAATCATTAAATTTCATTAATGAATTATAATGGACTTATACAGGAATATGTGATCAAGATGTGTACATACATAAAAGTTTAATTGCTATAGTGTCCACGAGCCCAGTTTTAAAATATTATTATGCACTTAACATTAACTGTAATTCATGAGCGGATATTTAAAAAAAAATGAATTGTCTTTGTTTATAAAAATCAGTTTATTGTTACTTACAGTAGTACGTATATATCATTTATAGTTTTAAAAACGTTTTGCCATGAAAAAGCATGTCTAGTCATTTTGTAACAAAAGCATTTAGAAAGGACTCTATTGAAAGTATGATTAGGGTTGTGATTAAAAATTTTAATTATCTTTAAAAAAAAATGTTGATTGTGGCGGATAATGTGTGAAGTGTGATCTCAAGTGATTTTTTTTTATCTCCATGATCTCAAAATTTTAATTTTGCATTTAATTTTTTAAACATTATTTTGTAATGTTTAAACTTTTATAAATGAAAATAAATTAATTGTAATAATTACTATTTTTAAAAATTACTGCTTAAGCATAAGTAATTAGCGATTTTCTATAAAAAGGCACTTTATAATGATAATAATTTAATGCCAATTATTAAGTTAAGGCGCAGCTTTCGTCATCGACATATTAAAATTAAGTATAAATGTATGTATAGAGGAAAAAATGAATCTCTTTTCACTGCTGAAAAATGTAATAGAATTTTAACAATTTAGATTTTGAATCATTATCGTTAATAATGTTTATGGATATAATTAAAAATATGCTTAAATGATTTTGATTTCATATGAATACATTTATAGGTGTTTCATCAAATTACTTTTAATATATTTAGATGTTCCACCATCAATTTTCAAATTGATGTAGACGATATAAACAGATACTACCGTTAATTTATTTTTTCTAGAAAATTCTTTTTTCAACTACAATGTCCGTGTCTAAATAAAATTATATGATTTGTTCAATCTGTGCAATTGCTTTAAGCAGAATTTATATGTACATAATAATATTATATCAATGTAATTTTTTTTACTAAATATAAAAAATAAAATAAAATACTACACCAAATTCTGACCTCTGAATTTAGATCTTAACATGCTACTTGACTAAATTTTAGTTAATGTTTGAAGTTTAGTAAAAATTTGTATAATTGGTAAGGGAAAGTTACACATTTCTTTTTTTAACAATTTTTAATTGGGGAAATATTTCAAGATAAGAAATTACTTCCCTGCAATAATAATTAACCAATAGATTCATATTCTGATAACTAGCTGTGCCTGCGGCTACGCTCGCGTAGCTACAGAAAAAATACCGTCGCGTCGTTCGTGCACAAGAGCGAATCGTACTACTCGCGCTCCCGGTTATTTTAAAAATAAAAATGCTTATTGTAGGTAATGCTTTTGTTGACTTTTTGTAGGTATTTTTAATGTCTACAATTTTGTAGTACATTAATTTGATATAAGCATCTCTTATGGTTTACTCAGCGTAAGCCATTTAAGCGCCCGAATTTATTTACCGTGGCCAGTTTTTTTATTTGCGCGGAACTCTAATTATTTTTCTAAAATAAAAGTAGCGTAGAAGTTACAACTCCTTATAACATCAGCTATCTGTCAGTGAAAGTCTCGTCAAAATCGGTCCAACCGTTTCGGAGATTACCCGGACTAAACTGAGAAACAAAAATTTCAAAAATTGTTTCTTTATTATAGGTTTTTTTTGTAGATACTTTCATAAGTGTTTAGTAAAAAACTGTTATTTTGTCATTACAAACAGATACTTCAATTTTATTAATAAAATTGTATTGATGAATACGCAGACTGGTTGTTTAAAGTAAAGAATTCCCATATTTTTTTCTCGAATTAGTTATACTTATCGATTTGTGCGTATTCCCTTTTACGAAAGGTTATCAGTAATGTTTTGTAAACTGGTACGTCGATGTTTGATGCCAGATACATTATGGGGGTTTACGTAATATCTGTTTTTGTTACTCAAATGAATCTATACAAATAAATAAATTTGAATTGTCTGTTTCTGATGTCAAAATAACAGCTTTTACGAAATGTATATGAAATTATATACGGTAATTTAGCAAAAACTGATTTTAAATTTTTTGTTTGTCTGTCTGTTTGCTCTGGCTAATTTCCGAAACGGTTGGATATATTTCGACGGGACCTTCACTGGCAGATAGCTGATGTTATAAGGAGTAATTTAGGCTACTTTTATTTTTGAAAATGAATTAGGGTTCCGCGCGAATAAAATAATAAACATTGTTAAATAAAATCCTTATCTAAACAAGAAAAAAAGGGTGTGGATGATTTTTTAAGATTTGCCAGTTGCACAAGAAAAGCCACTGAAAAATTCTTTTCATTTAATAAGGCGAGTATAGTTTATTATACGATTTTAACAGACCTTTAAATAATAATATTTTTTGTTGTTATACTTCTTTTGGTGCGTGTTTTAATTTGATTAAAATAATGTTTATTATATGTAAAAAAACTCAGGTAAATGAATTTACATTATCATCATTATGTTGTTGGCACGCATGATGACATTCTTAACCAAAGAAGTAAGTATAATGTATAAGCACACAATTGTTTTTTAAGTGAAACTTCTTTTGGGACATTGTGAATTTGATTTAATGAAATAAAGTTGCGTAACGAAAAGGAGATAGCTATAAATGTATATATAGGTGTGAGGCTGTAGGAGAATGAGATAGAATGCGTTTTTATATAGTTTCCCTATCCTTCGTATATTCATAATGTACTCGAAATATATACAAAGAGAGGGAGAGAGAGAGATAAGTTTTACTTCTACCGCGTGTAAACTCACTCAAATGTTTTTTATTTAAACACAGCGGCAATAGAGGCAGGGTAGGCACATACTAGGTACAAAGATGGACTGTATCATTGTGCATTATCGGCATTATTGTTCCTTTTTACTATGTAGGTGTATTAGGTTCTACAATAAACTTCCTAAGCACATTATCGATTTGCCGAACAATGAGTTCAGGAATCATGTTAGACAACTTTAAAGCCAGAAACATACTTTTATCACGCGACGCCACTTTCATCGTCTATCTTGGTATAAAGCATAGTTCTGTCCTTTTCTCTCCGCGTCTCGTCGTGTGGCATGTTAAAAGTTTGTTTCTGTCTTTTTTCTATCAGACTAATGTTAGCCATAGGGGTCCTGGAGCCTCTGACGGCTTTTACAGCTTTACCGTGGTTAAGGGGCGAGCGCTCAAGGCACTCAACTACGAAAGCGTGGCAACATGTCCAAGGGTGCCAATGCGGCCGAACCTCGGCTTGGGCTGTTACTGTTCCTGTCTTTATTGTAGAAAGAATATTATAGAGTGAATGATGTCTGGAAGTGACTCCCTCTCTGTATATCTACTGAAACTGGTAACTGTAAAAAATAATAATTGCTAAATCAGATCGAGTTCCGACTCTTCTCTATGATTGGGATATTTTCAGAACTGGTGGTAGTGTATTGTTGTCAATTTGCCTTCTTATGGCCTAGATTTAATAAATTATTTTTGATTTTGTTTATTTTTAGCCGAAACATATGGTAGGTATGTTTAATTTAAGGTTAATATTTATAATATAATTTTGTTTACGGATGTTGGCGTGGCAATGGGGAGATGGGACGGGAGACGCAACCGGCCGGTACCGGACGCAGTGTGGCTGGAACAGCATCGGCGAGCTCTGCCCTTCGTACTCAAACGGGAGAATGAACGAGGAGGCACTGTTGCGCCTAGACTTGTATGTATAGTTGTTATTGTATTCTCAAAATAGGCAACCGGACCAGTAATCATTAAAATAATCATTTAATAAATAAATAAAGTGAAATGATATAAATTTCAATGTTTAAATCTATACAATTAATAAAATTGAAGTGTCTGTTTGTAATGTCTAAATAGCAGTTTCTTACTAAATGCATATGAAAGTATATAGGAAACCTATAACAAAAAGCCCATTTTTAAAAATGTTGTCTGTCTGTTCCGGGTAATCTCCGAAACGGTTCGACCGATTTTGACGGGACTTTCACTGATAGATAGCTGATGATATAGGAAGTAACTGAGGCTACTTTTATTTTAGAAAAAGAATTAGGGTTCTGCACAAATAATAAAAAACTGGTCACGGTGAATCAATTCGGAAGCTTAAATGGCTTATGCTAAGTAAACCATAAGAGATATAGCAAATTAATGTACTACACAATCATAGACATTAAAAATACCTACAAAAAAGTCCGGGAGAGTATACATCTATCTTCTAAGGAACACCCACAAAAAGCATTTTTTATCTTTAAAATAGCCGGGAGCGGGGAAGCAGTATTCGCGCGGGTATTCTGTAGTCCACGTGAGCGAAGCCACAGGCACAGCTAGTTAATTAATAAGATCGAATATTTTTTCTGTTCTTCATGTCAAACGAAACACCAATAACAGCATGACGTCATTCGTGTGTAAGCGAACGTTACCCAATTGGTGCGTTGAGCTGATATCTGTTATTTCCTTATAATTTTCTGCGTTTTATTAGTACTGATTCTACGTATTATTTCACGCGCTGTACGGTATCGTTTGTGCGGCAATTTAAAAATGTAATATCTGGGCGACTGAGCTATGCACGGTGTCTTACAAAAAGAAAAAAGAGGAAAGACATCTATTGAGATAAACTTGGAATGACAAATATTATCTAAATACACAGTTTCTTTCTGAAGAAAGAAACCAGGCGGGCATTAGAAAATGGCCTTTTAAAGCTCAGCCTCATTGCAGGGAAACGAACTCACATCGATAGACGCGGTGTCCGTACACACTACCACTGAGCCATCATTGCTGATTGCTGCTTGAATGTTGTGTTCAGTCCTATTTGCCTATTTCAGAAGAAGCATGGTGTGATGATGGATACTTATAAATTAATAACAATAATACCAGTCTACAAATGCCCCAGTAATTAACAAAGGTTTTTTTAGGGTTCCGAGGTCAACAAGGAGCCCTTATAGTTTTGCTATATCCGTCTGTCTGTCTGCGATTTAGCTCTGAGATTCTTAGTACTAGAAAGCTATAATTTGGTAAGGGTATAACATACTAATGACACCGACAGGATGATAAAATAATATCTTTAAAGTCTTTAGTTAAACGTATAGTGGGCCTTTTTTCGTGTATTCAATCGTTCAAAGTTCAATTCATTCAATAATATTACTTCCCGTGTTGAAATTATTCATAAGAATCTGCCAAGCAGTATTTGAGTTAATCCGGACATACAAACAAAATGATATAGACAGACAAAACATGTCCATCGGAAACTGGAAAAAATATTACATGTACAGACATAACTACAGATTTATTGATACAGATAAAAACATTAATAATTAAGCCAGTAAAATCAGCATCTCTTCAGAAACTACCTTCTACAAAGCCCTTTTGAGACAATCATGGCATATACTTCTATGTTTAAATTAAAACTACTTACATGAATTGGACGTATCTTTAATCTAATAGATATGGGAAACGTGTATCGTTGCGTTGCCAAGTAGCGGAACCAGATTTGGGCATATGTTGTATCCATTGTTATCTGTACGTTTATCAGCGAATAGGTTATCGATGTGGAATACTACATGGCACACGGAAAAAAAATTAAGTTTATATATAAACGTCACTACGATAATTCCACACGTTCTCCTAGTCGGGGCGGAGTTCGTGCACTTTATTTACGCCACGCCCCGCGCCCTGAGCATACGACTACTTACTATACGAATACTTCGAACACAATAAAATAAAACTTTTTCTTCTTCTTTTTTTTTAATTTAGTGGCTACTGTTTTTATCTACAAACGAGTTTAACTGTCGAAAGGTCATAATGTGGATCATGACGTCAATATTAGTTTTTTTTTTACTATACTGTTATCCATAAGGGCTCTTTACCAGCTTTACCGTGGCTTGGAGGCGAGCGCTTAAGGCACTCGGCCGTGGCAATATTAGTGATGGCTGGAGGTGACTCCAAATACTAAAAAAAAACAAAAAAAAAAAAAGAATGACTGTATTCAATACATCCACCCGCTCGAGTTTCTTGCCGAGTCTTCTCGATGACTAGAATGTTTTCCAAACCGGTTGTAGTGTTTTATCGTTTACTAGTTGCGCCCCATGGTTTCACCCGTGTTAAATTTATTCGACCAACTATGTACCGCGCCGGCGACGCACCCGTGTAGCTTATCGTTGTTCTCATTTCCCGTACTTGCGTACAGCTTGCCGAATTGCTTCACGTTCATTATTAATGCTCTACTCCATAGGGCCTTAGCGTGAAATTATATAGCCTAAAGTTTCTCAATACAGCAGTTATGAAATTTAAAAATAGTTTTATAATCAGAGATTTGTAGTGGTAGAGTTGGTAGCGCGATCAAACAAACAATCTCTTGAGCTTTATAATATTACTAGCTGTGCCCGCAGCTCCGCTCGCGTGGACTACAGAATGCCTTCGGTCGAGTGTGTGAGTATACGTGCGTGTCGTGTCCATCCACGTTATTTTCGTTATTTTAAATTCAAAATTGATATTAGGTATGGGTGATCCTTAGAAGATAGACACATACTATCGTAGACTTTTTGTAGGTATTTTAACATAGGTATACAATTATGTAGTACGTTAATTTGATATATCTTTTATCGTTTACTCAGTGTAAGCAATTTAAGCACCTCAAAAAAGTCTTTTTTTCCTAATTGATTCACCATTATCGTATATTGCATTTTCTAACCAGGTCAGAGAACATAGATATTAATAAGCAATAAAACATGTAAATCTGATAAGTATTTTTCGTAGGAAAAGAAAATAAACAGAGAGACATTGAGTTTTATAATATGTACCTACATCGTTTATAATTGTCTCATAAGGACCAAAATTGACTTTTTTTTTAAATTTTGTACATGGCCAAGCAGTCTCGTGAATATAAACATTATAAATTCGACAGATAAAGTTGGGGGAGGGCGTGGAAATTCGCGAAGAGTTGTTACGCGGCGTGAAGTGGGGCGACTACAGGAAAGTGACGCGCGGATTGGCGGCGGCGTTGTTCTCGCCCATCGAGCTGGCCACATGCTCGGTGACGGGTCAGCGGTGGTCGCGCGCCGGTCAGGAGTCACGCCCCACTAAGCCGCCGCTCGACCGCCGCCGAGTTCACGCACTCATCTCGTACGTGAGCCGGCACTTCCCCGATGTCGAAGTCAGCCGGATCAAACAGGTCCTAGCCTACAAGTGCAAGGAGAACTGCGCCGCGCTAAGAATGCGCACTGCAAGGTGACATATTCTGATTACACTGATTAAAACATACACTTACTAACAACTAAATAAATGTAATAATTTTTTATTATACAGTTTTCATGAAAATTTCAGTTTTTAAAGTTCTGACAAATAAAGAAAATACAGCAAAATTTAACATTTAAAATTCGACGCAGTGATTTATACCGAGCACCTTTATTTCCAAAATAATAGCATCGCCCTACAAAAAGGCGCGAATATAACACTAACGCGTATGTGTGATACTTTACCTATTTGACTTTTTCTTCTTATTTAATGGCAACATGTGTTTAAATACACAATTCTGCCAATGTGACTTTAATAAAATATTTTTATAACTAGATGGTGGCTTCCTTGTTAGAACTGCCCAACGTTTTAGTGTCGATTTAAAATGAATGTTTCTAGTTATTATTTATAATACACTTCAAGGGAATTATTATAAGGATGAACAATAAACAAACTACACCACCAGTGCCACCAACCTACGCCACCAATCCTAACTAAGTGAATATTTTTATTTTTTACTCAATCGACGGATTTGGATGACATTTGGCACACATATAGCTTATAACCTGGATTAAGCCATATGATACTTTTTTATCCCGGTAAAAGCATTTTTTTATTATTGACGCGAGCGGAGCAGCGGGCCCAGTTAGTATTACATAATATAGAGACAAAAAATTATGAATTAAAATAAACACCACCAAATTACAGATGAAGGGCGACTTACACTAAACATATTTAAATTCAGTTTAGTTGCGTCAAAATGTATGCAACTGTCAATCTTAAAGCTGATTTAACGATTTCAATATGATTTAAGTATTTGGTTCAAGCCGCCCTAAGACCCCGCCAACAACTCCGTTGAATATTTTTCTATATTTATTTATTTGTTTGTTACAAATCTCTTCACAGCACGTTTAAATTAACATATAAATTTGTTATGTTTAACAAACAAGTGGTGCCAGTTACAAAGTAATTATTATTACATTTTGCATAGTGAATCTTAATAGAGTTTATAATAAACTAAAGAAATGTTCGTGGTTTGTAATTTTGAAATATCATTGAAGTGTTTCAATAATTAAGGAAGTCCAACTGTATATAATATATAAATATCAGTCGAATTTGTAATGGTACAAAATGTCTAAAACTATTCTTGTAGAAACAACCAATAATTCATAAAAGGGTTGCAAATAACAATCATCACTCATTGTATGTACAAAGAAGTATTAATCAATATTTTTTTTTAATATTTGGTATTTTAGGAAAAAGATTATTTAGTAGTAATATTCCTAAAAAGGAGTGAATAACATTAAAGAGAACAGTATTAGTATCAAAAGTCGAAATATTCAAATTCGTAGTTTATGTATAATCTATCAATTTAAATAAAAGGATAACTACATACTGAGTGACTGACACAACGCACAGCCCAAACTACTGGGGCTAGGACCGTGAAGATTGGCTTGCGGGTGGGTTCCTTTTACACTTTAGGTAAGAAATAAGATTATTGGAAATTCAACCCTTAAGGTGTTGAAAGGGGGATGAAAGTTTGTATGAAAGTTCGTCATTTTAAAAATAGTTCTATGAAAATTGGTATTTAGCAATTCAGTTAGAAAGTAAAAAAGACGTGTTTCGTAATCCTTTTCCAAATTTCATACCTATTATGTAAAAGATGGAGTGAAAGTTTGATACATAATTCAGCTATGACACGAGTGAAGCCGTGAGCAAGCGCTAGTGTATATATACTATGTAAATATATTTTCCATTCATTTATGTCGTGTAAAGCTAAGAAGTCAGAGAAAAAATACTATTAATATTTATTTAATCTTTGCCCTACTCCACCCATAAAACTTAATTACAGTGTTATCACTGGTTATCTGGAATAACAAATTCATGTTTTTTAATGCATATTGGTTTTATAGTCTGTGGTGGCCATACAATTATTACCCGTTTACGTTATTATCATGATAATAACATTGGCTGATAGCAAGGAGCTGTCGACCTCCTTTTGGTATTTTTGTTTCGTAATTTATTTTTATTTTTTCAATTATAAAGTTGTACGATAGGTGTCCCTAAAGTATCCCACCTATAACTTCGCGCCAAAACGTCCGAATGACCTTTATGAAGTACGAACGTAACGAGTGACTTTTCACAAAGTCATCGGCTACCATGGCAACCGACGAGATTTGTTATTTCAAGCACAGCGTGTCTTTACGTACATTGTCGATTTCACGTTCGTCGGATTTTGGTATCGTTCAAAATGATGGAAAAATCGGAACAACGTATTTGCATAAGGTTTTGCTCCAAGCTAGGAAAGAGTTGTGTAGAGAGGTAGAGACCATTGAAATGATACAGGAGGTCTTTGAAGTTGCTTGTATGGGCAAAACTCAAAAGAGTGGTACAAGCGATTCAAAAACGGTCGCACGAGTGTTTGAGCGAGCGGCGACTGGCTTTTCCACCATGATAACGCGCCAGCGCAATCGTCGAACCTCGTGCGAAACACAATTTTAAATTAACTGCACTCATGGCCATTCCGAGAAAGGATTATCAGAACTACATGAGGGTGTGGAAGCACCGATGGGAGCGTCGTGTTCAGTCGAAGGGGGACTATTTCGAAGGATGTCATGAGCCGGATGACAAAAAATAATCCCAGTGCGAAGTTACAGGTACAAGGTCGGATACTTTTGGGACAGAGGTGTATATTATTAAATTATTCTTTTTACTCGGCTAATTCATATTTATCATCAATTACTAGCATTTACCGCGATTTCGTCTGCTTTTTTCTTATTATGTTCTTCTTGAGATCCCAGGTGACTAAAAAGATACACATAGGTACTTCTATATAGATAGACTGGATACTTTCGAATTTATAATATTAGTGTGGATAAAAATTTTAATAGGATAACTGATGTTTCTATTGATAATGATAGTATATAATAATCTATTTAACTGTCTGTACAGTTAGTCTTTTTTCCATATTTACAGATAGGATCACGATTGAACGATATTGAGCACGAATATGTCTTTTTTTTTTGTCCGGATTTAACTCAAATACTGTTTGACCTATTTTGATGAAATTTTGTACACGGAAAATAATGAGCTATAATAATTTAGAAATCGTAAAAAAAATTAGTTGTTAACCGATTTTCATGAAATATTGTACATAGTATGTCATTTCTCAATTGATAGACTATATGAACTGTCAACAATATAAGTAAAAATAAAATTACGGTATGTAAATAATAGCTGCGTAGTAAAAACGCGTGTGGAGCCGCGGGTACACGGCTAGTATAATATATTGTTACACTGTGCCCATAGTGACGTAGATAAAGATTGGTTTATAATTAGAGGAAAAAATAAAGGCAGATAAAATATTCTTGTTCGCGTATTGCTATTTTGTACCTATTGTCAGAATCATACCTACTATATTCTAAAACAAAGTCCCCCACCGTCTGTCCACCGTCTCACCAACGTTTGTCTATCTGAACGCGATAATCTCAAAAACTACCGAACGGATTTCTATACGGTTTTCATCAATGGACAGAGTGATTTATGATGATGGTTTAGGTGTATAATTCATTAGGGTTTTGTGTAAATTGGCTGAAATATGACGTTGATTGTTGAAGATGTCGGAAATAATAATGAAGACTGGGAGCTTTAATGACGTGGCTGGGTATTTTTTTTCCTGACTAAATTGTTAGCCATAAGGGCCCTGGAGCTTCAGATGGCTTTTACAGCTTCAGCGTGACTTGGATGTGCGTCGCGTAACTCGTGCGAGTTATATGTATTACTCTGTTATCCCTGCGAAGCCGGAAAGGGTGCTAGCAACTTATATTAACATCTCTCAGGACAGCTTTTATTTCAATAATTATGCGAGTTTTCTCACTGTGTCATTCCCAATTAATGTAGTTTCTGTAAAGAACACTGCATATAATGTGATCCGTGAACCATGACCCGGGTATTAAATCATTACTACCCCTTGATTATTCCAAAAAAGAGAGCTCATGATTTTACCGGCGGAATGCCTCTCCTTGAATTTCTCAGGTGTTGGGATATAATGGTAATTTCTTTTGACTGTATACTGGTAGTGACTGTAATTTCACTTCGGGGTCGTATTTGAAAAGCGACGTTTCATCCGTTGTTATAAATAGAGTCAAAAAACGATCAAGATTTTATTGCAGTAGAGAGTACTTATTGAGTAACATTTAGTCAAATTTGTTTTTCGAATTAGTAAGTAATTTACTCCTGATGTATCCAGGATATCTTAATCGACCTTTTCCGAAGTTACATTTTTGAAGTACAGATTTATAACTTGCTTTTGGTTCCAATTTTTTCCATTTTCGCTAATACGCTACAACAATCACCAAGCAAACGACTTCTATTTTTAAAAACAAAATATATTATGTTTTTTTTTGTTTATAACACATAATCCAGCTTTCCAGCTAGTATTTATTTATTTTTAATTTCTAAAGAGATTCTAGGTTCTTCATTTTCACTTTATATTTGACGCATAACAAATCAACCAAAGCATTAATTTTGTTCTCATTGCTAAGGCGCAACCTCCACGAGTGAGTGTATCGCCACGAGTCCGCCTGCTGTCGTCGGTTGATATCCACGAGACGATTATTCGTTAGACTCCTCGCGAGTCACGATTGATTGCCGCGTATCCACGACTTGTTTGTACATTTGCTTTGTTGAAAAGAGCTCAGTTCGGTGATACGCAACAGCCCTATAGTTATGTTTTGCGTTGATTGCGCTAGGAGCAAGTCTCGTTTCGCCACGAACACGAAGTAATTAGGTCGCGCCTCGCAGCGGGCGCGCAGTTGGTTGTTGGCGTGTTCCTCGTCAAAATCACTCGTTACAACACCACGATAGTATCACCATCTGGAGGCACGTTCATAGAATTGTTATATTATAGAATGAAGTGGCAGGACCATAATACCGCCGCAATAAACTCGCTCGTGGAAGTGGCTCATAAGGAAATAAACTTTGTGTACAAAGTCTTTGTAGTACATATTCAGATATAAACTATTCAGTTTTATTGAAAATCAACCTTCAACAATATTTTTTTAGTACACGTGAGCGGAGTCGCGAGCACAGCTAGTTTATTAAACAAAACAAGAGGTTAAAACTTGAAGAATATCATTGTTAAATGTCCTTCACAGATCATTCAGGCGCTTGATACCGTGCCACCACAATTTTATTTATTACTTTAATCTAATTGTGTCTGTCATGTACATACTGTGAATCAGAGGTTATCATGCCATGGCATGATGTGTACCATGCTTATCGCCATGAGTGGTCGGGTCTGCGATACGTAAATGGTCTCAGCGTCCGTAAAACATAAACAAATGATATCGGTTGATTCACGTCATTGTATAGACACTTTAGACACTATAATGTTTGTATAATGCAAATAATATGGGTATATAATGGGCATTTTTATCCATCGTATTATGCCAACCTTAAACTTGATTGATAATTTTGGTGTTATTATTCGAGGTTATTTGATAAATAGTTCAGTTACCGGTTCAAATCGCTCGTAGCCTTAAATCGGACATATCGTTTAGAGAGAGCCATATTTAGGTACAAACTAGATTAAAAAAAAAACTAATCTAGTACTAGACGACTACGTAGATAATAATTATGTATTCAAATTGATCTGTGTAATGAATTGTAATCGAACAAAATCAATTTCCGAAAAACTATTTAAGATCTAATACGGGGCTAATAATTGAGCTTAAGAAATCTAATATGAAATCATACTTGAAACAACTGATAACATGTGAGGGATCATTATAATACGAGTGGCACGTTGCCGTACAAATTATTTTAAGTTGTCGATAGTCAGGATGTTGTTTTAAATTTACTTTTACATCTTGGTTAACGTAATGAAAAGAACAATGTAATAATTTATTACACATTTATGATGTGAAACATCTGATGCGGCGGGTCAGACCGACTGGTTAGCATGGTGATGCGTCGCCACGCTATGTTTCGCCACACTATATGATAGTATGAAACATCTAATACGTTGTATTGCTGCGTCGCCGTGCGCATAAATAAACAGTAATCTTTTTCTTAAAAAAAAATGTAAATAGTTTACTTTGAATTATGTTTATTTTCTTTCGTCCATATAGGAAATAGACACTTCAATTTTATTTATTTGTTAGATTTTGGTAGCGAAGGAGCTTGGACGATTAAGAATACATTAGCTGATTCGTGCGAATATTTCATACATTATGGAATGTACTTCACTTCACTTGTTAACAATTAACTAATAGCTATCATGTTAATTACAAAGATAGTTAATAGATGGCGCCTCCTACATGTCAGTTTAAAGTGTTTTTCTTTATTATATTTATTACAGTCGTAATGGAAGAGTATTTAAAACTTTTTAACGGAAAACAAATATTTTAAAGTACGCATAAATTTCACGGCAATAGCGGGGAACAAAAACTTTAAAATGATGTCTGAATAAATAATTTTGATGATGAATTAAGGGAGATGGCCGTTGCCACAAAAAACACGTTTGAGAAAGAATATATATAAATCCATTTTTTTTTAATTGACCTTACTGTTAGCTTGAGGGGCCCTATCCATAAACAGAGCCGCTAATGGCTGTTACAGCTTCACCGGGCTTGGGGGCGAGCGCTTAAGGCACTCAGCCGCGAAAGCGTGGGCAACATGCGCGCAAGGGTGCCAGAGTGGCCGGATCTCGGCTTGGGCTGATCCCGCGATTGCAAATAAGTCGCGATCTGACTAATTCCTTCCAATTATAAGACATGATAGTAATCTTTTGGTTTTCCTGAAGTGAATTTAGGCTCCGTACCACGTAACCCGAGACAGTAATACAATTTGAAGTAGGCTCTCGAATTGTTTCAGTGATTCGACCAACTACCTGCTGAGCGCGGCAGCCAGACCACCGCCGTGCGACGAAGCGCCCTCGTCCACTGCACGTCCATCTTACACTAATTTGTATGTATCGTATAAAATATTAATTAGTTAATGAGGATTATTTTGCACATTATAGAATGTAAAGTACGTTTTTTTTATTCTCACGAAGTAAAATGAAATCTAATGTGTTGCTAGTTTATTGTGTCTTTGAAATAGTGATGTCACCAATCGGAACTAACCGTAAAAGCGTACGAGTAAATATACCTATTTATAAGTTTTTCTACAAAACATTGAACCGTCCAAATGTGAAGGCCGATTAAGAGAAACAAAATCGCGTCTCTTGTGGGTCAACGAAGCGCTTTTTTGCTTTTGTCATTTGTTTCTTGAATTATATATTACCTACTTGCTACCGTGGTGCCACTCTAATTTGATGCTTTTCGACGGATACTTATATACAAAGAAATGATTCTCCTGTAATATATAGAGATTGGGAACTGAAGCTAAATATGCATTTTTTTAAAGTATTTTATTCCTACAAAAATAAGTTTCTTAAACAAGACTCCCCCTAGTCTAGGCTGAGGATGTTGACATATAGGCCGTGGGTTTCATTCAGCTGATATAAAGTCTTTTGTTGATGGTCTGTTTTGACTTAACCAGTAAAAAGTATCTATTATATTACAGCAACATCACTTACAAGACTTAATATTGTAGTTTCTTGTACCATATCCTTTCTAGAATTAAATAAAGAGAGTCACTGATGAGATAGCACTACCAGTTCGAACGTCTTGGCATCATCCGAACAAGTTTCTGTCAAAATGCTATGACAAAGGCCTATATTTTAACAGTTTAAATTCGTACTATTCAGCAACGTTTCCTTTTCGGTGTTGTTCTTAGCACATACCATCACTAACTGATGCACATAATCAATCGACTCTTATATTATCAATATGAGGAAAGCTCAAACTTCGAAGCAATGATGGCTCAGTGGTAGTGTGTACGGGTATCGCGTCACTAGACGTGAGTTCGAATCCCTGCAATGAGCCCGAGCTTTCGGTGACGGAAAACATCGTGATGAAACCATAGCATGGTGTGGTAGGGCTTTTTGGAATCCCCGCCTGGCTAGCTACCACCCACAAGTTGAAAATCTGTCGCCTGTTAAGGTCAGGCGATAAAACCTATAACGATAAAAAGCTTTTGGTTAGATGTAAAGAGGGTTTAAAAACACATTTGAACATTTTGTTGGGTGTGCCATGATCTGATTTTTTTTATCGTTATAGATTTAGCGTTGTGGCCAACAATCTCGCATGATTGTAAGTGATGATGTGGCCCAAGCACGCTAAGTTTAGTAGAAGACGGGATCTCAAGTGCAGCTGCCGAAACAAAACAATTGTTGTTGATGTGTTTAATATGAATGATTGTTGTGTAGCGAGTCATCAAAGGGGTCCGGGAGCGGTGTGGCCGCCGGGAGCGGGGCTAGCGGTAGCGGCACGGGAGGCGGGGGAGGAGAGTACTCACGTGCGCCGCTCGACGAGCCAGAAGGCGAGCCGCAGTGATGCCGCCTAGCGTACGCGTTGCATATCAATTTCATAATCTTGTTATTTTTTACCAAAAAAAAGAAGAAAATGTGGAGAGAGCGAGTCGTCGCTCGCCGCCGGTCGGGGAGTTGTGTGGCGAGGGCCGCGGTCGCGCCGACAGATTTATATTTATTTGTGCGGCACCGCGATACTACGAGGAGTGCCGGCGGCGAGGCGCCTGTGTCAAATATTCATATTTATTTAGGTGATATTTTTCTATTGGCTACTGATAAGATTTTATCTCGTTATGTGTCCGCCGGCGACGCCGGGGATGCGTCGTCTGAGAGGCGAAGGACTCGAGTCGCGCCCGAAGCTCTAGCAATAATTTATCAGGTTCCTAAGACGTGTTTTGTAGTTAGGTTCTATTGCACGAATTTTCGCGAACACTGCCGCTTTGTTTCTAAAATTATGACGGACTCCGCCCGTTCGTTGCTTTCTTTATATTTACGTTGTTATATGAATGGAGTCATTTTCGTGATTACGTTAAATTTGTATATGAGGCATTTAAGTGCTGTTCGAGGGACCGTTGCAATCGCAAAGTAATTATATCAAAATGGCATAATTTTTAGAGCTAAAGTAGAGATATTATAGTCATTTCGTTTTATAGGTATAAATGTTAAAGAATATATTTTGGCGTGTCAGGTACGGATAATGTAAAGTCTATGGAAAGCTGTGATCATGATGGATATAAAGCAGTCATATTTTTAAAATATACATTTAAGAGTTATTACGTAATTATACAGACGGTACGATTTCGTGGACGTAAGTAGTGTCGGAGGGCAGGCCGCGAATACGCGCGTACGTACGTACGTACCGCCATGACACGCGTAGCGCATGTGACGCACACATAATACGTCACTTGTCAGTGACGAGCGGGCCTGCACACAAACACATGTGCAGATAGTTGTAAATTATCATATCAAAAAAAGCAATAACTATTATTTGATAAAGAACGATATTTCATTTTTTTAATGCTATTTTAAACAAGTTGTTATAAATGTAGCTAGTAAATTGAAAAAAAAAAAATACTCGAAATGTTCGTGGTCACTTTATAACGTTCTTTTGAACAGTCCTCGCAACGATAAACATATTGAATACGTCATATCAATTTACAATACTTAGTTATTTATAACGGTTAACATTTTGTACGTCTTGTACAGTCAACATAATCATCATATCAGATCACAACGACTGAAGGGTCGTCATGGATTTTCCTTATGTCATATGATGCTAAAAAATCTTAGATAGAGAATAAAAGGCTAAAGTAATATATAATAACATAAAATCAAGAGTCTATAGCCAAGTAGATGTCTCAAAATCAGATTTTTCAATAGATTTTTTATTTGTTAATATTTCCTTGCCGCCTAACATTGTTTACAGGTCTATTTAATATAATATACTCGACAATTGAACTTACATATTTACAATAATTATATGTGAAAAGAAATTACATTAATTGGTTGAAGTATTTTTTTTTAAATACCTACACTTATAGTCAACCGGAAACGTTAACTGGTAATAAAATATATATCAAATGCGAACATTATATCGAGACTTCCGAATTAGTTAAAGGACAAAATGCGACTTTTCAGAAGAAACAAATAAACTCAAATTTGAAAAGGTAAAAAATTCTTAATAAGTCGCGATCTATATTGCGACCGTTGACGTACCTGGTCAATATTTTCAAAAATAAATGTGCCATACGCTCTGAGAAATCCGTTGCTATTTTCCTTTACGACCCGATATTTTAATAATATATAACAGATAATAATTTTCATGCGACTTACATCCATGTATTAAATGGCGGAGTTGTATCTTTCACCCCTAAAATTAGATATGTTTTAAAATGCCTTTCTCATGTACTCATTTTATTTTTTCTGAGCATCGTGTCCAATTAATTTGAATAAATATATTTGAGAACAAAAAAAAACGGTGGTCGTAACTCGTTTATGACATATCTTTGCGAAAATCTCAACGGTTTATGAAATATCAAAAGAGCGTAATAAACTGAGTATGATACCATTATATAGCAATTTTCGGCAAAATGTCCTATACGCTATTTTTAATTCAAAGTGTCGATATAATAATTTGAATCGCAGTATTTAAAAAAGAAATTGCAATAGTTGACAATAATTGTGTTAACAAAATTATTTATTTCATACATTTGATAACACTATAATAAAGGTGATTTCATATTTATCAATATGATTAGATTTAAATATATTTTAATTTATTTATGTTTTGTGATTCATAGAAATGAGGCTTTTACATATAGCTCAGTTTATTCGATGTATTTTTTACATAAATATTACATGGAATAAAGCGAGACATAAATGAGACCTTATCTGTCGTTATGATCTGGACGGTATTGTACAGAAAACATTATTGTCACGTGTATAACAGTGAACTGTAAGAGATGTGTACCTACGAAATAAGTTACAGTTACCAGAGTTAGGATATATACGTAGTTATGCAGTGCTACATAATAAAACCTATTAATACTTTACGATGCCAATTGAAAGTCTTAATGCTCAATTTTGCCAAATTTAACTTGCCGTTAATGCGTCTTGTCTATTGATTTCATATTTAATATTCGATATAGAAAACATTCCCATACTAAAATCGAGTTTTGTAAGTTAGGGGGCGTTCAAGTATTACGTAACGCAATTTCGGGGGAGGCGGGTCTTGTAAAACGTTACGATGCTTTCAAGGGCGAGAAACAACTCGTTAGGTGGAATTGCTTTTTTTATTTTAAATAAAAAACTAAACAAAATTTTCCAAGGTGGCAATCCTTTTCGTTCATGTTTTCGGCCAATCCCTCGATTGTATTGTACGTCATTTTTATTTTGTTCTCCTAAGTTCACAACTTTTTACGTTTGTTTTACGGGGAATTCCTCGACCGT
The DNA here is from genome assembly GCA_033032175.1 of Saturnia japonica. Taxonomy (NCBI): domain Eukaryota; kingdom Metazoa; phylum Arthropoda; class Insecta; order Lepidoptera; family Saturniidae; genus Saturnia; species Saturnia japonica. Next base: position 5,831,105 of record CM065306.1, on the reverse strand, counting down.
ATGGTTGTAGTCAGTGTTGTTAAAGTGAGTTCATATTGTAATGTCCTGAAAACAGGGAGATTTGCATCATCAGTTGTTCTTGGCCTATAAAAGCTCTCATGCTGACTTGCGATGAGGGTATATAAAAATGTTACGGCGCGTTACATGGGGGGAGGGAGGCCCAAAAATCTTCAAAAATTATGTTAAGTAATATTTGAACGCCCCCTTATCGAAGCTGATGGGGGAATGAAAAGATTGTTGCTCAATATATTTCAACCATATTTTGTTATTTTCTAGTAGCTCAGAAACGGTTTAAACCAGCGCGGGCTAAGTAGCAAATGTTACTAGGAGAACCGAGTTTTTATTTTTATGAAATAATTTTATAAAGTTTTCTCCATTTTATTTCAACTAATTTAGAGATGACAGTAGAGAATAAAGTCACCCACTTTGACACATTTTACTCTTCTGCTAGACGTGGGGCCCGTAGCATATTTTACTACTTCACAAAGTTTGCTCGATTTTATTTGAGCATATTTAGAGATGACAATAACGAAAAAAAATCACCCACTTGGGAGTCCTACACTTTTTCGTTCCTGTTAGACGTCAGGCCCGTAGCATTTGCTACTCCTGCTATATGGCTAATTCGGCCCATGCTCATAAAACATTCGCATTGAACGTGAAACGTTTCGGCCCAACAAAACGATATCATTAGGAAATTAAACATAAAAAAACGTAATAATAAAATTAATTGTAATTTAGAGAATATAAAATTGAGAGTTAAAATGAATTCGCAAGTATAAATACTTTGTGACGAATGCTCGAGATGCAATATGTTAATTTAGTGCCAAATGATAAGTTAACTTGTAGCAATATATTGTATCCTAAATGCTCTTGTGGTAATTTCTCACGTAGTGTTAATGACCTATGAGGTTTCAAAGGTTTCTTTTACAAGACTATAATGTATTTATACAGGGAAAGTGTTAGACATGTACTGTTGTTTGGATTTAAGAGTGTCGTTGAGGTATAATACTCATTGTGGCAGAGTGTAAAAATAAACATAGTTGTAACAAATATTATGCACCGTTCGCATTTCATGTGCATATTTTATACCATAGAATAGTTTTGATACGTATATTCTATAGAAACAAATTGCCAAAAATAACTCAATAATTCTACCTATGGCTGGGTAAAGTCATATGTATTATTTTTACACTCTGTTTTATATAGCACAGAATGAGCAATGGAACAAGAGAATTTATTTACTCAAATAACTTTTTTTTAAATTATATACTATAATTTTTTTTTACTAAATTTTAATATACATTATTTTGCATTTTATTATTATTATTATATGGCAGCTGTCCATGTAACGGCGGACGATTAGATCGTTAGCTGTTTTTATAGGGTTTCATAAATAAATTAGAAATGATACATCGAACATGACACCATTGGGCACAAATATTGATATGTATAAAAAAAAATGCTTACGTTTCCCTTGCTTGCTATTTGTATTATATTTGAAATTTAAATAACATTGTTCCTGATTTTAGTGTCGCTCGGGGAAAGCTTTTGTGAAACCCTAATTTGTGAAATAATCAAATAGATACGGGCAGCTTGCAAACATTGGCAACACCGGCGATCCCTCTATCGATCTCGTTATTACTAAGATCGTCGTTTATTGAACCGAATTAAGCATTTGCAACAGCTAGTCCTGCCCGCGTCTTTTTGGGTGATGAACTTCTTTATTTTCACTGAAGGGAATAATCATAGATATTATTATAATAATGAGAACAACATCGATGCCACTGTGCTCTGTAGGGGGACACAGCGTTGTGCCAAAATTACGTGCTAGTCTTTAAAAAAAATGTTGTTATCATTTTCAGATTTTATTTAGTCCAGAATGTGTTTGTTCCTGTGCTGTGAAAATATATTATTACCTAACAAACCAACACTTCTCATGGTGAGGGGGTTGTGTATATGGTGGTGGTGAAATTTTAATCAAATGGGTTTATTTAACAAGGAATATTATGACTTACAGGTACAATTATTGATCTGGTAGGATTACATTAGTTTGGAAAGGATTGTTAAAATCATGTGGATAGTTTGTTATTGTGTTAATCGTAATCCAGGACCGGATTTCATCTTAGAAATCCATTGGGAAACAAGAAGTCGAAACGCCAAATAATTTTTATAGCTTTGAGATGTCAAAAAAAAAAAGTTATTCGTGAATGTTAACATTTTTATTTACCAGAATGATTTTACTATTTGTGGAGGCCCATGGGGCTGAATCCAGTGTTGCCCTTCTCCTAAATCCGGCCCTGGTGACCGTCTTTATTATCCTGTGAAATCTACCAGTTTGCATGTATTTGTTGAGTTTGGTCGACATCGATAAGCTGCTAACAATTTTGAATGAAGACATTCTTCTCATTTTTATGGTTTTTTTATGTGTTTAAATTGAAACTGTAGAAACATCACACAATCAAATTCTTTTGTTTATTCACATCAATTAATATATAGTTAAACTTAAAGGACAATATGTTCTTACTAAATATTTCTATACTAAGTACTTTTGATAGAAGTCTTATAGCTGCCGACCAGAATAATTGAGTCATTGGTTGCCTATAGTAATGGATAGTGTTGGTTTGTTACTATATTTATAATAATATTTATAAAAATGCACATTATGATTTAGCTTTCGAGCTCGTGCAATATTATTCCAAATTGTTTATAATTATATAATAAAACTGTTATAATTATTTCTAAATTGTTATATACATATTTTTATAAACGTAAAAGACAAAGGCAACTCAAATTATATTTTTGTTGTGCATTTATTATCAAATTTTATTAAATACTTACTAAAACCACAAACTCATTGTGGACTGTAATGTCTGCGTCTGTGAAAAACTGTTATTAGATGCAGTAGATGATTTTTTTTTAAATATATATTGCTAATATTGTGAGTCAATTCTAGTAAAGATAATGTTCCCTTTTATTTAGAATAATGTTACTTTTAATAAACAAATTAATATCGTAAGATTGCTCAACCGAGATGCAATGCTAACTGCAATGTAGACAGAATAATTTTATATTTGTCCTTTTTATATGATTATTATTTATCTGATATTTCAGTTTTATTTGTTTGCGAGTTATGGCAGCGCATGTTAGACTTATGTTTACTACTAAGAGAGGCCAAATGTTGACTTGCTTATGTGAGACTGTTTTGCCAAGAATCAGAAAGTATATTATTACCTACATTGTTTTAAAATAAATGCTTTTATATAAAAATTGTTTTATTGCTGTGAACCTCTTTAAATATCATTGATAATAAATATCTATAGTTATAATAATAGAGTGAAGAGTCGAAATCTGTACATTGAAGATATTTGAGAGAAAAAAAACTTAGAATCATGGACAAAACACATTCAGTTTAAAAAAAAAAATTCTGCTTGTATGTCGGTATGTTTAAACGCCAATCACGTAAAAACTACTAGACTGAATTATAATAATTATTAATTAATTAAAATAATAATGCGTCTTGTGCGTTGTCGTAAATTAACAGCTAATATTTTCAACATGTTTTTCATTGAAGATTGACAGTTTTTAACTCGCGAGTGAAAAGTAAAAAAACAGTTTATTGATTCAACGACCACCTCTAGTCAGTTGTCAGTTGCCAATGACACCGTAATCAGCCTAAATGGCACCTGCCGTAGGATTATAATTACGTTTGGAAGAATCACCTTAATACACGAATCCGTGAACGTCGACTATCGTGTTCTATAAAAATCCTGCAAATTGTAATATCGTATATATTTCTAGCAAATGTAAAAGTAATTTTTGCGAATTTTAATCACTATTTTGTTTTCGTTATGTTATTTTTGTTGTTTCTATTGACAACACTAAACATAAGTCAACAACGTTAACTTATTTCTCTGGCATTTCCTCGATATCAACTTGGAGATATTGTGCGAACGAATGTAATAGGTATAGTACGATTTGAATTGAGATGAATGCTTAGAACTGTTTAATTTACTTAGTTTGTACCTATTTAGTAATTTATTTGGCTACAGTGCTGTCATTTTAGCGCTTTCGGTGATAAATCTAGCGCTTTGATTCGTTTATTCGACGCTTTTTGTGTTAACATAACGAAGTTTTTAAAAGTGAAACTTCGTAACGTAATGTATTAAGCGTCACAATAAGTTAACGTCATATAATCTATCTAATTTAGAGAAACTAATTAGTATGTTTATTTCACCTACAATTTTGTTAAAAATCAAGGTAATTCTATTGTATTATAATTATACATTACAACTTAATTGCAAAAAATATATCATATTTTTTGGTGAATTTTACGATCAAATAGATTTCAGGGTTGGCAACACTGCAAGTAGTCATAACCATAGACAAATTTAGAGTTGGGCGATTAGGAATGACTTACATAATCGAGACATTCGATTTAGAATGATTTATTTAATCTAGATGTTTCGATGAAGAGTAATCATTCTTAATCGAGCCCTTGACGTATAATCAGAGGTGTCAGGTGTGCGATTATTTGACTATGATTATAAATGATGACTGAATGAGATAAGTACATATTAAAAATGTAGAGTGGGAAGCGAAAAAAAGGTCGCCCAGTTGTAAATAACTCACCTCAGTAAATAATCTATGGAAAACAAAGTTCTTTACAAGAACATTTATACTAAAAAGCTAAAAAAGGTCGTTCAGTCGTAATAATTACTACTCCTATCGTATTAGTAACATTAGTAATTACCATAGACCAATAACCAGAGGGTCAATTACATAGTCGCTATAATTGAGATATCTCAAGTTAACTTCATAATCGAATGATTACATTATTTTATATTTTAACTCCCACGCGGCGCCGCTACTAACCCTCTGGTTATTGGTCTATGGCTACTAACATTGAAGAAAAAAAACTCAACAAATGTTAAATGTCAATTTGTCAAAAACTGACGAAAACAAAAACAAATTGGTAAAAAAATTGTTGAACTCACTATGAACAGACTAGACAATGTGCTTCGGAGTTTGGTTATCTTTTGAGTGAAACATAATTATTTCCTTTTTATTTTACAGCTAATTTGCTTATATTTACATAAATACTTATAATATTAGATGGCGTTTCCCCAACCTAACGCGCAAAGAGGTTAAGTATAATTTACATTTAAATTTTTTTTTAATAATATTGAAAAGAATGTTGTAAGTTTTGATAATTAAAGTTAATCAAATTTCCAATAATATTTTTTAGAGTTAACGAACAGAAAGATATTGGAAGAACTACAGTTAAAAAAACAAATGCTTCTAAAACAGGGTGCTGTAGCGCCACTAACTGCCACTTCTATATCAATCACACAACCAAATCCAGTTAGCCAGTTGCCTATGTGTTCTATTCCACCTGTATCTGCTACTGCTGTATGTATAAAATTTACTGCACTTATAATAAATAATTTAGAAATGATTAATTTTGATAGAATTCATAATGACACCAAATAGGGTACAATTCTCTTTGGGGCTTGCGATTTGGAAGATGGATCCGCTGATCAAAGTTTTCAATTGCTTTAGGAATATATTCTCTGTCTTTGATGTTTTACCTTCTTTTATTCCTACTAACCATACTTGTCTCTTAATCCTTGTGTACTTGATAATTCATTAATTTTAGAATGCCTGTCTAATGCCCGGTTTCTAAATAACTGCTTATTAGCTATTGATTCCGTAAAGATAACTGTAGCTTAAAGTGCTTAAACTAAGTTTATCTCATCATATGTTTCTGAATACATTTGTGACTGTTTGACAACTATCTATTCAATTAGTAGTTCAATAAACTGCAATTAGATGGAAACTTTACGAAACTCATAGTAAAGGAGATGGATATGCTTTCATACATTCTTGGGCCTAGATATAAAAAGATGAGATTGGTGTCAATTAAGATCTTATATATTATCAAACCATCTTGGCAATCTGAGAGCAGAGTTAAAAGAGAAGTAAAAGATAGGTTATGTAACAAATTGGCAATAACCTATACTTAACTGATTTTTGAACTCTGATTGCTATTTTGTTTTAATAGACAGTTATTTACTATATTAATTGTAGTTTTGCCACAATTCACAAAGCAATCCATTGATATCAATATTCAATTGGTAAGCCAATTCAAACTAGTAAAGAAGGTTGTCTGTGTCAGTTTTGATAGTAAAGGTCATAAAAGTTAAACAATCTAATAGAACTCCGTAGAGAAAAAGTACTGGTAAAGGAATATATAGAAATACACAGACCTCGAATTACGCAAATATATCAATAAAACACACTCAAAATGCAAACACTCTCAACAATACAAGACGAGTGATGCACAGAGTGATCAATAATAAATCAATCTGTAAATGAGAAATTGATTTTAAGATTTATTTTTATTAAGGACTGTTGACATTATGATAATACACTCATCAAAAAAGTCTAAGCAACATGTACTAATTAAAATTTTAGGATGGTTCTTCACATTATAACTTTGTATTTTATTTTTAAAATAATATCTTTAGGGTTCTATGATGTAAAAATAACAGCTGTTGTCTTTATAAGTTCTTTTAATAACAGAAATGAACAATATTAGAATATACTGTAGAAACTAAGATACATAAGAAACTAAACTTTTTTCTTACAAAATGAAATTTCTAAAGAAAATGTATTTATTGTGAAAGAATAGAACAATTTAATACAAAGTATGGGCTCCTCTGCTATTCAGAACTTGTCGGCAACGTTTATTCATTGAATTAATGAGACTGTTTATGTCATCTTGCGGTATTCGCTCCCAATGGAATTGTAGCAAATCCTTCAGCTGTTGGGTTGCTGTCGCTCCGTCCAAGTCCTTCAAAACACATCTCTGGAGCATGTCCCATGCGTGCTCGATGGGGTTGAGATCTGGCGATTGTGCAGGCCAGGGCAATACCCGGATGTTCTCCGTTGCAAAGTATTCACTGGTTCGCCGAGCTGTATGTGAACGCGCATTGTCATGCATTAACCTAAAATCGGAGCCAGAGGTTTGTGCAAATGGGTAGACATAAGGTCTGAGAATATCAATGTAATTTTCAGCATTCATGTTTCCATTTACAAAAACGAGCTCAGTTCGCCTGTTCTTTATAATACCCGCCCATAACATAACTGTTGAGCCGCTGTATGGATGAACTTCCTGAATGCACCTGAGCCTTTCAGTATTTCCGGGCCGACGATACACTCGCACCCTTCTTGTATCATGCTTAAACCCGAATCGCGACTCATCGGAACACATAATTTTATCCCATTGTCCCTGGGTCCATGTTATGCGTTCTCTACACCATTCATATCGACGAGCGCGATTCCCGTGACGTATCGGTGGGCACCTGATTGGGCGTCGAGCTCGTAGGCCGTACTCTTGCAGTCGATTTCGCACAGTTTGAGGACTTACATCAACACCACTTGAAATTTGTAGCCTCAAACTTATCTCTCGAGCGGTTAACATCGGCTGGCGTCTTGCAGTCAGTTGTATGTACCGGTCTTGCCGAGTGGTTGTACTCCTTTTATGGCCTGGATGCTGTTCAGCGGGTTCTCCTGTATTATTGTAGCGCTGCCAAAGACGACAAATAACACTTCTATGAATGCCAAAATGTCGAGATACCTGAGATTGATTACTTCTCGCTTGCAACATCCCTACAGCTCTTTACATTTCATCTGCCATGAAATGGCGTCGCTTCATGACGTAAAGAATATCTAACAATTCAATTTTGTCGCTAACTTTATTTAAATGGTTGGTAAAATTATAAAATCAAGACTAAACGTAGCAATTAAAACGCACTTAAATTCAAAGAATTTCGCAGTCATTTGAATTTTATGAAAAAACAAAACATAATCAAATTTTTTTTTACAACCAGCCAGTATGTCATCAATAACAAAAAAGTTTACTTACCTACGCACTTTGTTTGAGTAAATATTTAGAAATTAATTAATATAAATGGAAAAATTTGTAATATCACGCATGTTGCTTAGACTTTTTTGATGTGTGTATAATATTCTCCTCTCTCAGATTGTGAATTAAGCTGAATTTCTAATAATTCTAGAATATCTAATAATTCTAGAATATCTAATAATTCAATTTTGTCGCTAACTTTATTTAAATGGTTGGTAAAATTATAAAATCAAGACTAAACGTAGCAATTAAAACGCACTTAAATTCAAACAAATTCGCGGTCATTTGAATTTTATGAAAAAACAAAATATAATCAAATTTTTTTTTTACAACCAGCCAGTATGTCATCAATAACAAAAAAGTTTACTTACCTACGCACTTTGTTTGAGTAAATATTTAGAAATTAATTAATATAAATGGAAAAATTTGTAATATCACGCATGTTGCTTAGACTTTTTTGATGTGTGTATAATATTCTCCTCTCTCAGATTGTGAATTAAGCTGAATTTTTATATTGTGAAACGAAAAAATACGGCTTTTTTTAAACCATATCTCAACTTATTACAATTGGGCCCAGAGATCCCCTTCTCCTTCCATGGACGTTTAAGATACTTTTTTATATGTCCATAGTAAATGTACATAATATTCTGTCTTTACTAATGAACAAAATAAATCTTACATAGTATAAATATAACTTAATTGTTTACCTACAATAGTTAGAAGTAAATATATTAAAATTAATATGCCTACCAAATAATTTTAACTGTTATCTTTTTAGTTTTATAAAAATAAAACTTCGTTTTTGGTCTGTTAGTCAGGTATATCAAGTGTCTACTGTATGTTTTTGTCAGATCATGTCAAACAACTATTGAATAGATAAATGCTCCATTTCTGTTAGATAACTTGAATCAAGTTTAGCTGAAGTTTATTGTATGATGGTGTGTTCCGAAATGCAATTTGATGAGTTATTAAACCAATTGCGCTAGATCAGATAAAAGTACCTCAGAAATCTAGCATAAATATGTTAAAACTAATAAAATAAAATAATAAATTTTAATGTAATTTTATTTTGTATGTTTAATGTGTCTAACCTTGGTATTTTATGTTTAGTTAACTTAATGTGTTTTTTTTTATGTTTCTATCCGCACAAATTTGTTGGAATTTTTAATATACATATTGCCTTTTAAAAAAAGAAAAAGATGTACCTTCACTTAAGGATTTAAGATTCAACAATAGACATCTTTATTTACTCCATAGATTTTTAGATCTTTAGCAACAGAAATTTAATACAAGTTGTTTAATTACCAGTGCAATTACAAGAAAATGACTCCAAATTTATGCTTCAACTGGGTTCTGCACCCAATCACTTCAAATGACCTGTTGTTCTGTGTTGGACTGTCCACTCTCTTGTAGCTTGTATATACTATGGCCTCTTCATCTATTGAGTATAGTATTTAAGAGGTATTGTCTCTAATATTCATGTATTTTTTTATATTTTATGTTATTATTATATTACCTGCCTCATTAGCCTGATGGATCCAAGGGCGACTGCTATGTTCGAGGTCCTAGGTTCGATTCCCAGGTGAAGCAAATTGTTATTGGTTTTTTCCTATGAAATTCTCAGTAACAGCTCGTAGTTTGGCTTTGTGTCCAATTAATGGGAATAAGTTCATCCCCAATTTCATGGGACCTAAAACATACTTGGCGAACTATAGGTGTACATTACTACACCTCTGTCTAACCCTTCGGGGAATACAGGCGTGATGGTGTGGTATTATTATATCACGTTTTATATTTTTATATATTAGAATGGCATTGTACCTGCTGGTAAAAATAGTATAATCTAAAAAAGACAATTGAATCATGCAAATTTATTGTACTTTTTCTTAATTTTGTTACAGGGTTTTCCACAACTACCTGAGGCTAATATAATAAATACAAGTCATAGAGCGGCCTTACAACACGCTAACGCAACATCTTGTGGATACTTTGTCTCTCAAGATTCTTCATTTGGCAACCAGATACTACCAGTGTTACCTCGTTTTGACAATAAGTGAAAATGGCTTCAACCATGAAACTGAAAGCATTGCAAGGACACTTACAAGATCTGCAAGGTTTTTTAGACCCAAAAGTAGAGTATGAACAATATGAGACTCCAGCTCATATTGCAGCTGTAGCTTTATATACAATACAAGTAAGTATAGTACATAAATAATTAATTGCTTTATACATATATATATTATAGTTGATACAGATTGAAAAATCTGTTGCCAAGCATTTGTCAGTATACTAGCTATACTATCTGTGCCAGTGGCTCTGCTCGCATGAAGAAAAAAAAAGGTTTAAAAGTATTCTGTCTTAATCCAGGTTATAAGCTATCTGTATGCGAAATTTGATTCAAATCTGTTTAGTCATTTTTGTGTGATTGAGTATCAAACAAACAAACTTACTTTCGCATTTATAATATTAGTTATGATTCTAACACCTACACCTTAGACTAGATTTGCTTAAGTTTTGTATTAAGAAAATACTATTGTAAATCTTTTATGTATATTTCTGTACTATTTTACTAATTTTTAGCCTAAAAAAGTTCAATTTTAATAGACTCTCTGTACCATAAATTAAAAATTCATAATACATACTGAATAATCAGGATTGTAACATAAAGGATTTAAATATTTAGCATTCTTTTTGAAAGTGTACTGCAGTTGAATACAGTAATATAGACTTATACCATTTCATAAGGTATAATACTTCTGTATTTTTACAAAGTTAAATAAATAATTATTTATTTAATTCATTTTAATAATTATTTATTTATTATTTTTAATTTATATTTAGTTAACTGAGTAAATGTTATTGATTTTGCAAATGTACATAATAAAATTGTTGAATCGGTAGAGTTTGAAGCAGATATTCTTAAAAAAGTATGTAAGCACTAAGAATAGACATTTTTTATTAAAAATTTAGTGACTTGTAAAATATTGTCCTCAAGGAATCCCATCAGGCCCACGGTTTGTGTTTCTACAAAATGACATCATCTGCATAGAATCTTGCACAAGATAGTATAAAACTAATAAATAAAATAAAAACAAATTACAAATTTCATAATTAGATAATATGTATATTATAACATATCTATACAATTAATAAAATTGAAGTGTCTGTTTGTAATATCAAAATAACAGTTTTTTACTAAATGCATATGAAAGTATATACGATACCTATAACATAAAGCCTATTTTTAAAATTTTTATCTGTCTGTCTATTTGTTCCGGGTAATTTCCGAAATGGCTGGACCGAGTTTGACGGGACTTTCACTGGTAGATAGCTGAATTTATAGGGAGTAACTTAGGCTACTTTTATTTTAGAAAAAGAATTAGGGTTCCGCACAAATAAAAAAATACTGGTCATGGGCGCTTAAATGGGTTATGCTGAGTAAACCATAAGAGATATAGCAAATTAATATACTACATAATCATTAGCATTCAAAAGATCTACAAAAAAGTTTGGGAGAGTATATATCTATCTTCTAAGGAACACCCACAATAATCATTTTTGTCTTTAAAATAGCCGGGAGCGGGGGAGCAAGATTCTCACGGGCATTCTGTAATCCACATGAGCGAAGCCACGGGCACAGCTAGTTATAGTATATAAATCTTTAAGGCCATTTTACACTTGACCAGATGCCAAGCACAAATGGTTATTGAAGCCTTAATAGGACATTCACAACATGACAACAAACATCTTTATAATGTACGTGTCACTAAAAGCTCTTTATGCCGAACATGTATGGAAAGGGAGAGAACCAGTCACATACTCTTGGTGTGCAAAGAGCTGGCTCGATATAGGGTCAAACACCTTGGTACACTGAGGGACCCTCCTGGAAGTCTTTAGGTAACTTGTGGACTGACGAGAGGAACCGGACTGGCATGATTAAAGTCATCCACCACCACGCAGAATAGGCGCATAATGACGTCGAGTTGCGGTAACATAGGCCATGTAAACCTGATAGATAAATGAACTAATAATTATGAGAAACTAAGAAACAAATATAAATCAATTAATTAAATTCTTAACTTCCAGACTCAGTATGGAGACTTAGAAGATAAATTAGTACTAGATGCAGGATGCGGTCCTGGGACTCTGAGTATAGGTGCTTCTCTCCTTGGAGCAGGATCAGTCATAGCAGTCGATATTGATAGTGATGCGCTTGAAGTTTTCAAAGGAAACATCAGTGAGATGGAAATCTCGAATATTGATGCTTTACAATGCGATTTTCTTAATGCAAACTCTTGCAGGTATAGTATTTTGAAATTACATCGGGATAACTGAAAAGGGTGACGTCACAGCGGCGTAGCAGTTATAATCCATTTAACGCAGATTCCTCTTTGATAGCAAAATGATAATGATAAAATTCTAAGGTCTCTTAGGTATATAAGGCTCACAAAAGAGATCTCCATTTAACCAATCGTGTTTGTCATTTTCCAGCTCTTTCTATTTATAATTTAATTTAATTATATTAAGGGGCTTTTAATTTATTGGTTTGATGCAGCAAAGATATTATCTTTTATAAGCTGTTATCTTAATTTGATGGAAGGATATACTGTGTATGGGCCGCTGAGGAAAGACAGTGTAGGAATACCAGTATGCATATGCGTGTTTCGATCGCTTAACAGTTTCCATGGTAACTGGTTTTTGATCTGTCATTGTTCAGATAATTATATATTAAAGAATGATTATGTTAACTGTTTTAAAACAATGTCCTTAATAAATGAAAGTGTGTTTTAGTAAATTATGTAAAAAATTGTGTTTACAAGCACAATATTTATTTCTTCCCTTAACCTTGGTTCTCGTAGATCCAACTATTATATTAAGACGAGTGTGGGCCATTTTTAACTTCTACTATCAGGTGATCTGTATTTATTGTCAAACTTTCATGACCTTAGGGCCGCAGTCAAACTGATGCGAATTTACCACACAATATTGCACAATTCGCTCGCTCGCGTAGGCTTTGAAATTGACGCGACTTACCGAGTATCATTATTTTTTGTTCCTCGTCCCATATCCTATCTTTTTTTTCGATTATTTTATAATCTTCGTGATTTAGATTGTAAATCGATACACAGATCGATCGATTACACAGGTTACTAGAATGTCTAGAAAGTCGCACATTAACAAGTTCATAGGCTAGGCGCAATCGACGCGAACGATATACGTCTCGCACTCCCGCTTGGTATTCGCCTCAGTTTAACTCAGCCTACCTCATGACTATAGTATAGAAAAAGAAATCTATTAATGTGTAATTAATTCAATCGTAGATGGGAAAATTATTTTGACACGGTAGTGATGAACCCGCCATTCGGTACTAAGAACAATTCCGGTATTGACATGAAGTTTCTGCAAACGGGAATCCACTGTAGTTGTGATACTGTTTACTCTCTACACAAGACTTCAACAAGGTCAGTGACATGCCATAAGTAATAATACTATTTATCTATATTTTACTATATTACTAGTTCGCCTGGCAGACGTTTTTCTGCTCTTTTTAGTAGTTAATGGATCGACTACAGCGCCACCTATCGGATTCTAACATAGTTATGAACCATCATCTCAATAAAACAAATATATTATGTAAATATGAGGCTTGACCGTCGTTCAAAAGTTACATGGTTTATAGATTTATTTAAAGAAAGGATAAAGTTTACGAGTATGTTTTAGGAGATAATTCTTGGAACCTACTGATCCGATTTAAAAAATTCTATCACTAATAGGAAGCTGCATTATGCCTGAGTGATATAGGCAATTTTTTATTCTTATTAAATTGAATATTGTAACTAGCTGCAATCCTCGGCTTAACTCGCACCAAGTTTGAAAATTTATTTTTATTCATATAAAAGTTATATATTATATATTCATATAACTTCTCCACACAAATTTTAAACCACCGATACATCCCTTTAGGGTTGAATTTTTAAAAATCCGTTCTTAGCGGGTGCCTACGTCATAATAACCATCTGTGTGCCTAATTTCAGTTTCAGTGGTTTTTTGAATTATGTGTTGATAGATCAGTCAGACAGTCAGTCACTGTTTCCTTTTATTTAAATTTAAATTACGGATTTTCTGTTTTGAATTTGTTGTTAGAATAAATACCATATTAACTTGTGAGCACAATTGATTATCATACACTACCTAGGCTGAACATACACTGAAGCGGAACGAAGCTGTGCAAATTTCAATGATATTTTATAAATAGATACGGCATTGGCTCTCTTTATATACCATTGAGAATGGTGGGCAATTGCGCTCAGTTCACCTTCGACTTGATGCCGGCGCGATCGAGAAGAAACTATTATCCTTTTTTGACAAAATAGTTTCCGCCTTACGCTGTGATTTCCTATTTCTTTTGTTTTAACATGCTGGTAGCAAAATTTGTAACGTTTTGTAATTGTTTTTAGATAGAGTACCTATAACTCGTCTAATTATAAAACGTCATTGGAAAATTTCGACAAATAAAACTTCATAAAAATCTAGGGATGCAATTCTATTGATCGAAATTTGCATAGCTCCGCTCAGCTTCAGTGGACAGGCAGCCTTAATCTTGAAGCAAAACTTCTTGACACCCGTTTGGTATGGAGACCTAATTCAGAAAGAATTAAACAAAAGTTGCAACGCAAACTCATTGGCTACGCAGTGTAACAATGTTGTTCCTCATAAGAGTGAGTGAGACAGAATACTGGAGAGTGCGAAGCATTAAGAACCACGTGGTATACTTAAGTATAGTAAGGGAGTTTTTGGCGGAACCTTGAAGTGACATATTACATGACATGTTTTTAATTCATTTACTTATGTTTTTGACCCTATATTATGTAATATCGGTAACGTTTTGCGTGATATAGTTTTTGTGCATAAGTGAAGTGGATTACAAATATAAATTAAAAATATGCATTCTGAGATCCCACAAAAACTTTCTAGAAGGTTCTAACAAGGGAGCCACCATCTTTTTATGATAATGATATCGTCATAAGACAGGACCACTATATTCACTTGATAATAGCAGTAATGGTCTTCAAGGACTAGTTTTCAAGTTAGGAAGAAGAAGAAGTATAAGTAAGGTGAGGTTAACCTCACTTTTTGTTTTTAAAATGTATTGTATAGAATTAGACTTGCACCATCGATCGATAATATATAACCTTTAAATAACTTTTCTATGATAAAGATCACACATAATGAAGAAAATCAAAGACTGGGGCATAAAGGGCAGCGTGATAGCTGAACTGCGTTACGATCTGCCTGCTACTTACAAGTTCCACCGCAAACAATCCCTGGACATCGCTGTCGATCTATGGAGATTACGACATCCACACTGCTAGCGCTTAAATAATATTATAGCGTATCTCTTACTTATTTATCACAAGATACTATGCTTTTCAAATGCAATAATCGCGTCCGCACCAACTTCACTCATTATTTGTCAAAATTGTACAGCCAGCAACCTAAACAAAATATGCAAAAAAATATATATTTTAAGTGACTAAATTGAATAAAGTATTTGTTGCTAAGAAGACAAGAAGAGATCTCCCTGACAGCATATCGATACTGGAGTAAATTATGACCATCAAATAGGTTATAAATTTAAAAAATGTTCTATGAATTCTAAACTGTAATCCTTTTTACTGCACAATGTATTTCTCGTTGTTAATGATATACTGACAAAATAGAAGGTTCATTTTTGACTAGTTTCAATAAAAATAAAAGCCCTTGTATTTTATAAATTTATAGATGGTCACATTACCCCCAAATTATTTACTATTGCTTTTCCGATCTTACGTTTTTGACTGAAGTTGAAACTGTTTGTTAATTATTATCTTCTCATGTGAAACGCATTTTAATTGTAACCAGAAAGCAATAACAAACAAACAATATTTGCCAGCGTCACTTGGCGTTTCCAAATATTGATAGTGGTATTATACCTGTTCTTATTTACATATATATTTCTAATATTAAATAGGTAATAATTATGATAAATGTAATTAAATGAACTTAAAATTGTTTATCATTTTATAAAGTACCCATTTATGTAAAAAATATATTAATTATGTTATCATATACTATTGAATAAATAAAATATACAATTTTTTCTCATATTTTATTTGAAAAACAAGATCAGTCTTTAAATGTGTTTATGAATTTTATTTGAAGTGAACAGCAATCAAGAGTATAATTACAAAATAGTGTACAAAAGCTACAAACGAGCAATAACGGCGCACGCACACAAACGCGAACGTTCAAGGATCTTATAACAAATCGGTCGAATGTCAATCTCAAGTGTCTGTGCTTTCCCCGATATACGTAATTATACCATTTCCATTTCTTTATTTTCTCGATGACAGTTCTAATTTGATAGTTGTAGTGTTATGACCAAATAAGTTATGATATCGATCGCATATATCATGACAGTGACGATTCATCAGATTTTGATTAAAATAAATAAATAAAGATTACCTGTCGTTATAATTATTTCGTTTCATTGTCGAGTAACCTACCTATACCTACTTATTTTACAACAGCTTCGAAAATTTTGAGTTGGCATTATCAATCAAGAATTAATACGTGTAACATCTTGTAATGAAATATTATATTAGTTAATAAATTTGTACAAAAGTATCCGGCAGTAGTTTAGTTTCTTACATTTTATAAAAAAATGTCGGGTCTGTTATCGTGTTACGTTTATCGATATAGCTCCATCCCTATTAGTTTCTCCCGACTCTGGTATAACCTTGTACGTGTATAAACGTCATATTTTTATAAAATAATGCATACATAATGTAAAAAAGACGCTCGTTCAAATTTTCACAGGAGCTGTGATCGAGAAAATACAGAAATGAAAATGGTATATTTCGTGTGACAATAGATTCTGAATTGTATGTTTTGTCGTAACCAATTTATAGTAATTTAAAATAAATGTTAATTATTGAAATTTCCAAATGGACATTTTCATAGAATATTATTATAGATGCCAACCCTACAGTTGAGCGTACGTAACTAAATTCAAGGTTAGCCGGAACCGTCTTTCTGTACCTATCTATTTTGTGGTAATATCAAGCATGTTTCTTCATTCGTCGCCAAATTTGATGTTCTGGGCGAGTTTGATAGCGCCCGAGTAATTTATGGTGACGGTTGAACGGCGCATGTAATTTTTCCAAGAGTCGGAGCCGCACTCGCGGCCGCCGCCCGTTGCCTTCTCGCCACCGAAAGCACCGCCGACCTCTGCTCCGTTGGTCGGTATGTTGATGTTCACAATGCCACAGTCTGAGCCATGAGGACCGATCCACTGGAAAACAAGTTTCATATGACCTTAGCTGGCTACTGTGTTAAAAGTGATATAATCAAATTAGTTATTATTTTTGAAGTCGTTCTTTTTTAGACTATAAAGGTGGCAAACAAGAATACGGCCCGCCAGATGGTATAGTCCGTATTTTTCACCCTAGGGGTCACTCAAATACTACTCACCGTAGGAAGACAACCCTAAGTCATTTGGCTGGGATCTTCTGTAGGATTTCACCAGTTTGGCTGCCCCAAGTAAGAGAAATCTCCAAAGAAATTTCTTTGTTCCCTATCTCTCTTAAAACTACTTACTTACACTTTTTTTGGCTCATTTGGTAGGTACAGAGTAAAACAGAGCTGGCGTGCACCATGTAACGGAAGTGCGACATTATGAAGTTAGCCATCAATGGTTGGTATAAGAAAATCAGCTTGGAGACGTTTTTCCGTGTGTAGTAGTGTAATATACATACATACATACATAAATCACGCCTATATCCCAACGGGGTAGGCAGAGACCACGTCCTTTCACCTGCTACGATCCTGGCATACCTCTTTCGCTTCTTCGACATTCATTAATCTTTTCATGCATGCTCGTGAATATAATATAATATTAAATTATATTTTATTAATATATTCTGTGTAATATACACAGTGATTAAAACCGGAATAAACCAATTTGCGCTAGCTAGTAGCTACCACGTGCCTCGCATTCTACTAAAATACTACAAACGTACACTACTTATACGTATAGGTACTATAAGGCACACTCCTACAAACACAAAAACGTCTCCATGCTGAGTTGACTGTAATAATGTACATGTGTGTCTCTTATCTAATGATATCTCTGGGCTCTGGTGTTACAAGCGTCCTATTAAATGTGCGGTACGCTTGTTTTAACTTAGTGGGTACCTATTATAAAAAAGCTATTTGCAACAAGTCTACATATCTACCTTAAATATATCTCCTAAATTTTCAGTAAATAGACTGGACGAAAGTCCCTGGTCGACTTCGTTGTTGTATTTGATGCCGGTGTCCAGGTCAGGGATCTCGATGCAGTAGACAATTGGAGCGAAGCACTCCGTCTTAACCAACGGCGAGTCGTGCGGTAACCCTGTGATAATTGTCGGCTCCACGAAATACCCTTCGCGTTCAATTACCTGTCCACAAAAATACCCTGTATCTATAATACTGTTTATGCGTAGATTTTTGAAGTGAAACTTCTTTTTTTTTTAGTATAGTAGCACGGCATATTGACTGCACTGTCCCTGATGGTAAGCACAGTACAATCCTAACACAACAACGACCACAGAGAGATTGTAATCCATCGACGGTCGCTGCTGTCATGCGGCCTGCATTAAATTAACTGAATATGCACAGACTGAACCCGAAACGCGACACGCAAAAGCAAGTCACTATGACGGACTTTTCACCACACGCATGGTTTCAACAGCACTACTACCTGTTACATTGCCGATGTAAGAATCTAGTGTGTTTATTCACACCATAAGCAGAGTCTTATAAGAAAACAGTTTTATCAAGGAATCGTATGAATATTATATTTCATTATTTGTAGTTGTAACAAATAATATACTTCGGTAACAATATTAGGTAATTATATCACGATAAGTTAGAAAATAAATTTGTATCTCAAACAATATACTTATTATATTTTCTCACTTGACATTCTCAGTCAACAACATTCAAAACATTATTTTTATAAAGAAAAGTCATACAATGATATGCAAAGAGATTATACTAGTTTTATAACAAAGCCTCTTTGCTTCAACACTACCACCCCTCTATCGACATTTCCTCGTTCTTGGTTCAGCTTTCGTGTTCGTTGGGAACGCTAAAGAAAAAATTGTGTAACGTGTCGTTATGTTACGGACTATACGTGATGATCTAAAATGTATAGTGTTCAAATTTAAATACGTTTCTTTACAACCGCGTGAAAAGGTAGGTAACAATCATAACTTCTTTGTAGAGATACCTACTATGATTGCGAAAGACCTCCTTCGCGTCAGTTCACGACGCCCTACTTGACATCGTTAGTCGCGAGTTCAAATCCATACAATGAGCCTGAGTTTTCAATGGTGGAAAACATCGTGATGAAACCATCGCATGTTTTTCTTTATCGTTATAGGTTTAGCTTTCTGACCACAATCTCACCGAATCTTAGGTGACGATGTGACGCAAGAAAGCTAAGCCTAGTGAAAGATTGGCTCTCAAATGCAGCTGCCGAAACACACCTATTGGTATTTGGCGACGATTTTCAACTTGAGGGTGGTAGCTAAGGGCATAAGGTTGTGTTCCGGCAGTTGCACTTGAGTACCAGTTCCCTCACCAGGCATAGTCTGTTACCAAACTGTTATTGTGGCCAAATGCTAAACCTCTAAAGAGTAATAAAAAATATAAAGTATAATAGTATTTCTTCTAAAAAAATATATTTGAAAAGTTATAAATCATTTTCCTTATGTAAAAAAGTAATTTACAGACAAGTTGACTTACAAAATCACAGATTTATTCTCAAATCTTTGTTTAAATAAAGTCTGTGCGAAAAGGAAACTGTCGCGTTGTGGCGTTTTAGTGAAGTAACTTTCGAAAAGTGTTCTTAGGCCGAACAGGAAAAATTAAGGTATGGTATTTAGGACGAAAATTTAGTTCACTAAGAAGTAAAAATATCAAAATATTACATTCTTACTATCAATCGCTACAAAAACAATAAATAAGCAGTTGCGCGCCCTCAAATCCACGACGGTTCTCTTTTCTATGACTTGACTATGAGGCTTAATGCATTATAAAATAGCATACCGATGAACGACAAACTACACGACGAAACAGGTTATTTTAACCTTGTTAAATGATGTCAGTGTTACATTGCAATGATGATAAAAATTTATCTAGGAGTTTCTAAAAGGATCACGTATATTTATGGAGACATTATTTGATACCTACCAAGTATACGGTATACCTACGTATTATATTGAGTTCAAATTAATATTTCGTCATTATCAGTGTATACGGTACACCTACTTATTATATTAAGTTCAAGTTAATATTTTTGTATTTCGTCATTATCCGTGCGTATAAAATTGTACATGAAAATTTTTATAGTTAGTAGAAAGATAATTATTTAGGATCTCTGTTATTTATTTATTGAGCATGTAGTTTCACTGTGCATTTAGAATTAAGACTTACACGAATCTAGTCTATTTTTAATAGGTGCAAGACCCAGAGCATTTGCTTAGAGAAACATTAAAAAAGTACGCTCGTTTTTAAAGTCGTGTATTACCTTACATTTTTTAAAAAATTAATTGTCGAAATAGTAACTAAGATGGCCAATGCCACCTTATATAAAATACTTTAGGTAACTTTTGTGTTAAAGTTTACTAGAAGTAAAAATAGCTTTAATAATAAAATGATACTACAGCACACAACAAACCTTTCCACCGAATTCAATAGTTCCTCCTTGCTTAACGGCCTCTGCAACAGTTTTCTTATATGCTTCGACAGCGGCCGGGGTGTGAAGTGGTCCTATCAGAGTCTCAGACAACAGCGGATCTCCGATCTTGCTTATGACACCTGCATATGCTTTTTTGAGACGAGTTACGACTTCGTTGTATACCTGAAAAGTTACTCCAATAAATAAACTTACTATTGATATATAATAAACCTTGAGTGCATGCAGCACTATAATAGGTATAGGTATTTTAATAGTAATGAGGTTCATAAGAAGGCATTTTTAAGAGTATCAACACCTTACCACCGGTTTTTAAAACGTCCCAGTTATCGAAAAGAACCGGCACGAAACTTGATCGAGTTTATCAATATTCTTTTTAATAATTTTTTTATACACTATATATAGGTATTGTTTACAGATATACCTAATCATTTTTAGTGGATGTACAGAGAGGGAGTCACTTCCAGACATCACCGTCGATCATGTAATGATTTATCCGATAATACCCTTTTTCAAAAAATTGTTGACATTTGGAGAATCACCTTTTTATGAATCAGCAACCGCCTGGTCGTTGTGCATCGCTGACCAGCTGTACCTGCACATGCGAACAGAGCTGCAGATAACAGCAACTCCAAATTCGCATCGGAGTTCACGATGATGGCGTTGTTTCCACCGAGCTCAAGTAAATGGCGTCCAAATCGCCTTTGTACTTCAACTCCCACCTAAGCAAGTGCATAAATAGAATATTCTAGAATATAATAATGACGATAAGTTCTGTCTATATCCAGTGCCGTCTCTAGCCCATATAACGCCCGCGCAAACGTTACTCTTGGCACTCCCATCATTGTTAGATATTAATGGAGAGCCAGATTAGCCATACCTATAGTAGAAATAGCATAATATACTGCGGACTCCACGCCTTAAGCAGAGAAGTATCCTTGGCTCTCCTTTGAAGAGCTGAGAGAAATCAGAGAAGTATGCTGGCTTAATGTGGCTAAACGCTAATTTACGTGTAGGAGTTTTGGGTCCTGCGGCACCTAGCACCCATTGCATATCCTAGATAGAGACGGCGCTGAGTATATTGATTCAAGCTTGGTGATAAAGATATATTAGAATTTGTCACAGTCGCGCTCCGTACTTGCAACCTACGATTTCTAAACTCGTATTAGACAATAATTCTGTTAGAGCGTGTACATGAGGCTGAGCGGTATTACCTACGAGCCGCCCCCTTATTACATATTTACAAGGTAAATAAAAGCTTAAATTGTTTTTTGTCACGTTTGCTCAGTAGAGTTATTGCACTGTAGATGTATTTATTATACTCCAAGAATACCGATTGGTAAGATGAAAATCTGCGTTGACAGATATCTTCGTCATGATTATGAATTTAGTTTAGTTAAGACTTAAGGCATTGGAACATTAATTAGATGTCCGATAGTACGCTAAGGCGCCATCTTGAGAGCTGCGACTGGCGATGGAATGTCAATCATTCGGTGGTCGCCACTATTTTTCGATTATACTCTAATTACTATCAAGTGCAACGCGACAGCAGTCACTTCGTCGTGCTCGTATAATAAAATAATCACCTGTTGACCAACAGCAGTACTTCCAGTGAAGGAAACAAGCTTCATTCTGTCGTCCTTGACGAAGCTGCTGCCCTATGTCTCTTCCGCCGACACATAAGGAAGCTATAGCTCCGGGAATATTATTCTTTTGTAGTACACTCTCGACGATCCTAGTAACAGCTACGGCGGTGAGCGGTGTGGTGTCTGATGGTTTCCAAACACTAGCGTCACCGCACACCTGATTGTAAATGTTTATTTTCATTAATTTTATTATAGATACATTTAGCCTATGCCTTCGTAAATGCCTGACTTCTGTTTAAAATAATTCCAGGATTTCGTCAATAAAAGGTTTACTTAATCTTTTTCGAACATAATTTTTTTGATATTTAAAATGTTTATCAATTTGTGTGAGCAATATTTTTAGGTAAATGTTTTGATCGTATTTAAATAAGATTTAAAATATTCGTGTCTTGCTCACTATACCTATATAAGGAAACTAGACGGTTTGGGACTGACTGTCAATCGCTTGAGGATACACCTACTTTCAATTTAAGAGTCTAAGGAGAGTCAATATTAGCCAGACCAAATCACCAACATCAGAAAATTATGTATAAACACACTATGGTTATATCACGATGTTTGCTTTCTCCGAAAGTTCAGACTCATTCATTCATTCGTTCACTCATCGAAACTTCTAAACAGCTTCCAAGCCGGCATGACAGTAGCGACTGGCGATTTATTTACGATTTATCAGTGGTCGCCATTGTGTTTGGATTGTACTGTGCTTACATTCGGGGACAATGCCGTCAATTTGCTGAGCTACGAAAAAAAATAGCTTCCGTCTATATTGCTTCTTCGTCAACTCTTTTGTAAAGTTAAGGAATTATCTTCAATTACCATAGCGATAGCACTGTTCCATCCAAACACAGCGACTGGGAAGTTAAATGCTGTAATGATGCCGACTAGACCAAGTGGATTCCATTTTTCAATGAGAACGTGTCCAGGCCTTTCGGAAGGGAAAATCGTGCCAGGTAGAGTACGGGAAAGACCCAGCGCCAGGTCGCAAACGTGAATATATTCTACCACCTCCCCTATTGCCTCTGGTAGAATTTTACCTGCAAAATAACTAGTGACTTGAGTAAAGTCGATTTGAACATTTTCATCATTTGGTACGCGCAATATGACAAAGAGGCCTACGGTCCCATAGTCATAACTTTTGGACCATAGATAAATGATTTGTTTCCGCGCCGCTTCAACTAGATACCGTCGCGTCGGTGTACTATAGAAAAGCGGCAATGAAAACTACGCCGCATCCGATTACTCGAGTCAGTGTCATACCGACAGTACTGTCACGTTGACGAGCTTTATTTCAAATAATCACTATATACATAATTAATCTATGTTTTGGTTTTATGAATCGTTTGCATCAAAATTCAATAGTAATAATACAGACTAGAGTAAAACTAACGATAAATGTAAGATGTTACTGTGCAACGTAGCCATAGGCGATTGTCGAATATCGTTTCTATCGGTCTTTTATAATATAGTTCTTTCTATCGCTCGCTGAGTAATTCTTACTTGTGGGCCAGTTGCAACCTCAATTTAAATATCTTCTCAGGCACTTTTAAAGTATAAACTAGCCTGATTTCTAGTAAAAAAAAAATGGCAATATAATGGCGTTGCAGGACTCTAGTGTCCCATTTCGCTACCTTTATATCACAGTGAGTTCATATCGTGTCTCACGTTTCGGAATCCGATAGTATACCAATATCACCTACTTTACTAGCTTTGCCGATACAGATTCGCCATAGATCAATAACCAAAGTAATTATCTCATTAAATCAAAATCAAAAAATTCTTTATTCAATTTAGGCCCTAAGAAGGCACTTATGAACAACACTACTGGCGGTTCGGAAAATATCCCAGTCATCGAGAAGAACCGGTAAGAAACTGATCGGGTTTACCTTTCTCTTTCAACTGTACAAGTGTTAACATATTAGGTACATTCATAATAATTTTGTGGATGCACAGAGGAAGTCACTTCCAGGCATCACTATCATTCACATAATGATCCACCCTATAATAACCTTTTCATAGTAAAACCAGCTTGACATGGGTCCTTGAACCTATTGTCAGGTAAATCAGTAATGTGCTTCGGGATCTTGTTAAAGAACCGAACACTATTACCTAAAAATCGTTTATTATTCTTACTAAGTTTAAAACACAGTATGACTAATTTATCTTTATTTCTAGTACCTATTAACACTGTGCTGATCTTCGACAAAATCTAGCTTGACGAAGTTTTTACGAAAATATATTCAGTTACCAAGGATGTATTGGGAGGGCAAAGTTAAAATACTAAATTCCTGGAACTTATTCTTTAGTGATTCGCGGGGTCTCATATTGTAGATTGATCGAACAGCACGCTTTTGTAATATAAATATGGTATCTACCTCAGCTGCTGAACCCCATATCAAAATACCGTAAGACATTAAGCTTTGGAAGTAAGCGAAGTAGAGTAACCTAGCGGTTGTAATATTTGTTAACTGGCGAACCTTGCGTACTGCAAATGCAGCAGAACTTTATCTTCCCGCCATGGTTTTAATGTGCGGACGCCATTGTAATTTTGAATCAAGTGTAACAACCAAGAAGACAGTATCATCAACTAAGCCTTCTAAATTCCCTTCTATCTTGATACTACTATCAACATTTTAGTTTTCATTTAGCAGTAAACTATTTAGATCAATTACCATTCAGTTATTTAATTAAAGTATTGTTTAATTGCCTAACCTTTGATTTTATTCTTTTCACTTTAAATATATAATATTATAAGTCAAGTGTCGTCTGCAAAAATAACTATGTCAGCATTGTTTTCAACCAGTAGCGGTAAATCGTTTTTACATTTTTTACGAGAAACGAAAACAGTCCCACAATCGAGCCCTGAGGAACGCCGATTCTAGCTAAAGATCCAGAAGAGGTTGCCCCATTTATACTTATTTTCTGACAGCGGTCTTTTAAATAAGAGACAGGTCTACGCACCCATTTCCAAAGATACCAGTTGACCCAACGGTTGCAACTTTTCCCTGAGAGCGTCTCCTATCTGCCTTACGATCTCTCCCCTGGCCGGTGCAGGGAGTTCAGCCCATTCGTGCCATGCTTGCTGAGCTGCAGCGGCACACGATTCATAGTCTGACAAATTGGCGGCTTGAACCTCCGCTATCACTTTGCCGTTTGCTGGACTAAATGACTGGATAATCTGTAGAGGAATAGACTATTTAGTTTAAATGGCATATTGTACAATTTTATACTACAGCACTGAAATTATTAAAAGAAATATGCTAATACTAAGTATTTTGTAACTTTTTCTAATACCACATCAGTAAGGCGAAGTTTGGTAGGACATGAAAATGTTTTTTTAACTGTTATGTAATGGCAAACCGGTATACAGTAATATATTGGGATGAACCAATAAAACCAAAAAATGAACATTATTTTGTTCCAGTTACATCGCAGTGAACACACTACTACCTACCTATATTTGACATCACCATCATCATATAAGTAAAATTTATTTAAATATGACGCATAAAATGACAATGTGATGGCAAACTAAGGTAACGTGTTCACGGAGATTTACCTACATCTACAGTGAAGTAGCCTCGAAGTAGGATCGACCTAGCCCAGGTATAACAATGAATGCGCAAGCACTGTGTCCGACTCGGGTGACTATTACGAATCTAACTACTTTAACGGAGTTTTTGACGGGATCTTAAATTGTCATGTGGTGGTTTTTGTTTTAATTCTTAAACCTATGTTATTTGACTCGATATTATATAATTTTGGCGACATTTTATGTGATGTAGTTTGGTTATTGTGCACAAGTGAAGTGGAATATGAGTAATAACTAGAAACATGCATTGAAGTTACCACAAAAACTCCCTGGAAAGTTTTATCAAGGGGCTGCCATCTCGATAAAGCTATGTTTAAAGATTGCACTACCACTGGTTTGGAAAAACATCCCAGTGATCGAGAAATACAATTGTAATTAAATAGACAACCTACCGAACAGAGCGGCGAGGAAAGGACCCATGACCCAAAAAACCATGAAGTCCATCTAATGTTAAATAGTAGTTACTGCAGACTACAGCCATTTATAATCAACATTCAAGGCATAGGCTACGGTAGCCGCTTGCTATCAAGCGAGTCGTATATTTGTTTGCCACCTTATTTGTATAAACAAATAATATACATATATTTGAATTACAAAAACGCAACTGGCGCGGCGCGGTGTTTAGATATTCCATAAAAATGCTATAATAGTATTATATGACCGCGGCTCCGCTCGAGTGGACTTTTTTTTTCTATCTGAATATACTGTTAGCCTCAGAGGGCTTTTACAGCTTCACCGTAGCTTTGATCCGCTCGCGTGGATCTAGTGGGTCTCCCGCCGGTCATTTTAAAGACTAAAATGTTTATTGTGGGTGATCCTTACAGGATAGATATATACTCTCGCTAACTTTTTTGTAGTTCTTTTTAAGATCTACAAGTATGTAAAACATTGCTTTGATATATCTCTTATGGTTTACTCAGCTTAAGTCCCAAAAGCGTCTTTTTTACGAATTAATTCACCATAATAACCTATAACCTAAATATATCCTATAACCTGGCCAGATAGCATAGATATGAATTTTTTTTAAAACATGTAATTCTGACAAGTATCTCTCGTTAAAAGAAAACATAAACAGACGGATAGACAGAGAGACGTCTAGCTCGACATGCAGATATTCTGACCTTACCAGTATTGGTTATTGAACCCGACCATATCATCACAAACCCCGCGCAGAGATACTATAAAAATGTAGTTCATGGAAAAAAACTTAGGTCTACGAACTTTCATGGTGACAGTCAAAGTGTTGGAGTTTAATCAATCTCATTTAAATATACCAACATCCATTTTATATAGTATACGAGATATTACTATGTATATTCGATACCATGTTTTATCAAAGGAATGCAATAACAAAACTGTGTATGCGCTTACGCATAGTTTACGAAGTACGAACGCTATATATAAAGGCGTAGTTTGTCTACATACTTACATATAATAGTATTATAGTTGTTGGTCATAATGTATTATAATTAGATTTGTAAGTAACTTAAATTCTCATAAATACGTGTGAAAATCACACAATAGTGACTAGGTATATTTTTAGTTGATAACTTGCAGCCTGCATTTGAAATTATACTTCAAGTTTAGGTACATTATGTATATTATCTGATTATAGATTGAATTCAATTTAGGTACCTATCTACTTTTTCTATTTCATAGGCTTATACGTTTACAATGATATTTAACTAGCTTTTGCCCGCGACTTCGTTCCCTTTGTCTTGAAAATGAAACCACTTGCACGCCATCTGTTGTAAACTGGCTGTACAGAGAAACTTTAATTTTTACATGGATAACAACAAGATATTGATTGAAAGGCGTGATATTGTACTTTAGTAATATTAATTTTTTTAAATATGTAGAAAAATATAAATAAACAGTAAGTAGTAGGTATGTGATAAGTGGAGCTACTACTTACCTGGCCGTTGGCCTCCCATTTTCCATGAAATACACCTACATTTCTCTCCTTTAGACCTAATTCTTTTAAAAAGGAATACTTTGGGTCCTCGATGAGGTATGCAGTAGACGCATTTCGAGCCATCGGCACTCTAATAAACCTAAGAGACAACACAGTCCTACACAACAGTCCGCTCATCTGTGCAAATAACACGAAGGCGCGTTATGAAATACTGTCAAGAGTGGAATAAACATGTAGTTTTATCTTTTGTGGACAATTATAGGCAGTGTTTACGTGTTATCATGAAGATAAATGTATGTGTAGTTACTAGGTCAGGACCGCCCGATAACGCTTTAGAATTGATTTAATAATAATAATGAATAAGTATATTATTATGTGATGATGAATAGGTATGTATATAGCTATAGGTCAATTTTGTTTTACGAGATATTTTTATTTTCAAGCAAACATAAGTGTGATAAATAAGTGGACAGTGAGACCACAGTTTAAAACAATCTTTGGAGAGTCTTGAAAATATTTTCCCTTACGGACTACTTACTCGATAGTACTTACCTATAGTAAAAATATTAGGCTAAGCGCGATAGCGTATTTTTTCTATATTTTTGGTAAGGTAGATAATAAATTAATACTTATTACTTACTTATGTACGTTGCAGCTGCGGGTAGCCCATGGACAAAAGAGTACTAAGTAAAAAAGAGTACTTTTTTCTATGGGCTAGCGGCTAGCCAAACCTTTTTTAACCCCGCACGACTCTTAATTTACACCACACTGAAATCTCGCCGCTCAATTTTTATTTTCGCTGTTTATACCTATTCCGTGCTCCTTGCAATTTTTTAGATACCTGTATCTTAAATTGTCTATTTTTCGATATATCGTTATAAGTAGAGACAAATAAAAATAAGTTTCAAGCCTATGTGGAACGGTCCATTGTCATTTTCTTCTTACAAAAATATTTTGAAAAATTGAAGTTACAATCTAAAATGTTCGGTACATTTGAATATTTCCCTAACTGCTTATGTATACTTGCTTGCCAGTTTACTTTTTTTGTTGTTAAGTAGGAAACAGGCATGCAGTCCATCTGACGTTAAGTGGTCACTGTAGCCTATAGCTATGTACATACAACCTCAAAGCGACCGCAATACTGAGATCAGTCATAATAGGTTTGAAACTTAATGGAACGCCTCATGTGCCAATGCGTGTTGCCATCCACACTAGTTTTTTTTTTAGAACTGACTACACTGTTAGCCTTAGGGGCCCTAAAGCCGCTGCGGCTTTTACAGCTTCACCGGACTTGGGG
Source organism: Saturnia japonica (assembly GCA_033032175.1). Taxonomy (NCBI): domain Eukaryota; kingdom Metazoa; phylum Arthropoda; class Insecta; order Lepidoptera; family Saturniidae; genus Saturnia; species Saturnia japonica. The sequence continues at coordinate 5,801,944 of CM065306.1, read as the reverse complement.
GCGAGCGCAGACGGCACTCAGCCGCGAAAGTTTTGTGGACGACTCGCACGAGGGTGCCAAAGTGGCCGGACCTCGGCTCGGGCGGTCGTCGCGTTCGCAATAGGTCGCGATCTATTCGAATCCCTGCACCTACGATTCGAGCTAACTAAATATACACATAGGCACGTTCCCTTCCTCCTGGGAGGAAGGAAGGAACCGTGCGTATGTGTATTCCATAATCGGAATGTTTCTACACTAACTAACTAGCGTAAAAAAAGAAAAAAAAAGGTCCCTCACAGAACCTATGTACCTGTGTGGTGTGCACGTGTGTATGTTCATACGTGTGTAGTGTTGTATGTAGGTAGCTAAGTGAGCCACACTAGTCAGACCGAAACACGGTTATAGAACTGCTTCTTAGCGGCAAAAATAGCTACGACGCGTCGGCGGTGATACTCCCGCACTCAAACCCAGCATAGTTTCTACCACTCAAGTAGTTATTACGAAACTACGAACCAAAAACTGTAATAAATATTCCTTCATTCATACATTGTTGCATCAGTTATAAATGCAGAGGAATATAAAGAAACAATAGATCAATTTAACGCGCCGCTTGTGTAGCGTTTGCTTACTTACATATGACGTCATGCGCTATGATTAATGTTTCGTTTGACATGAAGAACAACATAAAATATTCGATCTTATTAATTAATTTAAAAATATAGATCAATATTATTTCCCAAAAAAATTGATTTAATGGTCAATATAAATTTAGACTTTATTTTTAACCACATTAAAACAAAGTTATGATTATAGTTTGCCTATTACAGTTTTAACGTAGATTTCTAGAAGCAATAAAATTATTTATCTTAACTGTTTGCTGAACAGTGTTTTGTCAAATTGCTGTTCATTTACAAAAATAAGTATGTTAAATTACATATAAAGTTAAGACTTATCTGAAGGAGTTTTTGGCGGGATCTTGAAGTGACATGTTGTGGTTGTTATTTTTAATTCATTTACTTAGGTTTTTGACCCTATATTATGTAATATTGGTGGCGTTTTGCGTAATATAGTTTGGATTTGTGCATAAGTGAGGTGGATTATAAATATAAGCTGAAAGCATTCATTCCGAGATCCCACAAAAATTCCCTAGAAAGTTCTAACAAGGGAGCCACCATCTTGTTAGGCTACTGAGTCGTCAAAACACTTGACAATATAATTCACTCGACAATGGCAGTAATGGTCTTCATTAAAGAGGACCGGTTGCCAAGTTAGGAAGAGGAAGAAGAAGAAGAAGACTTATCTGAAACCTATTGAGTTTATATTAAAAACCTCTCATGAGGAAACATAGTACTTACCTCATATTATAACAGTATATCACAGATAATTTGTTAATCATTTATCTTCTTTACCAAATGGATAATTAATGTATGTGCTACACAGGAACTTCAAGAATTATAAAATTGAAAGAAAAGTGCATAATATTTATCTACATCATTTTTATTTATAATTATTTATACTATTTAAAATAAATTACTTTGATCTAAGTAAATATTTGTCATATGATAACACAAAAACTTTTCTTATCTTCACTTATCCCCTTTGCATCCTCTTTCATTTTTTGTGCAAGGTAAGTATTTTCATCTCTCTTCTGCATCCATTCAGGTAAAGGTTTGTTCCAGTCAGTTGGTGGTGAGTCACGTTTCTTCCAAGTGTCATTTTTATAGTGTGCCTGTAATCTTTCTAAGCGACGAGCTTTTTCGCTATTAATTACCGCCTCCTGAAGTTATTTAAATGAATGCACAACTCTATTACATATTCAAGGAATGTAAAACAATAAATTTAGACTAAACACTAATCTTAATAAGATTAGTGTTAATACACACTGACATAATTTAAAAGATATAATTGCAGTTTTTAGTATGGAACTTACTGCAGCTTTTATATCTTTACTGCTCTCCCATTTACAACAGTTAACATAGTCCTTTTTCCACTGATTACAATCCAATGTCTCTCCATATATAAAATACTGATGGAATCTTCCTTTGGCACTTGTACACTCTTTGTACTCATCTTTATAAATGTCACAGTCTCGTATCTAAAAAAAAGAAATGTTTAGATTAGTACAATAAAAAAAATTTCAAATCATAATGATGACATAATATTGCATTATACAAGGTGTCCAGAAAGGGTATCGGGTATTTGTTTTCGCGCCATATTCGAAACGGGGCGTCTAAAGGGTGCGGGGAGGGGTTCGTGGCGTCCGCCATTTTGTGGAGTTTTAGTCACGATGGAACAGTACTCGGGGACGCATCGCGCATTTTGCGTACGAGCGTATTATCGTAATGGTGATTCAATAGTGACTGCTCAACGTCTCTATCGTGCGGAATATCGTACACGCCAGGCGCCAAGTGACGATAGCATTAGGAAATGGATCAGGATGTTCGAGAATACAGGTGCGACAGTTAAAATTCAAAACTCTGGTCGTCCTCGTTCAGTTCGCGATGAAGAAACAATTGAAGAAGTTGAGGCGTCGGTTCGTTAAAATCCGTCTTTATCCATCCGAAAGCGAAGCCAAGCGTTAAACATCAAAAAATCGTCTTTACATTCGATTTTAAAGAAAGACTTACATCTAAAAGCCTATAAAATTCAATTGGTTCACAAATTGAAGGATACGGACTATGCTAATCGACTGAATTTTGCGAACGAAATGCTGCAGCGATTTAACAACTTTAACAACATACTGTTCAGTGACGAAGCAAATTTTCACCTGAATGGTCATGTTAATAAGCAGAATTGTTGGTACTGGGCAGTGGAGAATCCGAGACGAAAGCATGAACGACCCCTGCATAGCCCAAAGGTCGTTGTTTGGGCCGCTATGTCTGCTAAAGGCATAATTGGTCCTTATTTTCATGAAGATCAACGAGGCCGAGCAATTAATGTGAATAGTGACCGTTATTGCGATATGTTGCGAAATTTTTTGGTCCCAGTGTTGCAGGAGTTTGCAGGTTTCAACTCAAGAACGTGGTTCCAGCAAGATGGGGCCACTTGCCATACCTCAAATGACTCAATGGAAATTGTTAACGAATTATTCCCTAATAAAGTCATTTCGCGAAGAGGTAACATCAACTGGCCTCCCAGAAGCCCCGACCTTAGCCCGCTTGACTATTTTGCATGGGGATACCTTAAAAGTAAGGTTTATCAAAACAATCCGACGAATCTAACCCAGTTAAAGCAAAACATCAGGTCAGAAATGGCAGCAATATCAATAGCTATGTGTCAACGTGTTATCGCCAATCTTCGTTTCCGTTTAGAAGAGTGCCAGCAACGTAACGGTCATCATTTGGATAACATCATCTTTTCCAAATAATTCTCCAATTCATATGCTAATAATAAACAATAAAAATTTTTATTGCATACAAATAATTTTTGTTTCATTGAACTTACAAATACCGGATACCCTTTCTGGACACCTTGTAATAGACATTATCATTATTATATGGAAACTTAAGAAAAAATTAATCATCACTGAAGGAGTTAAATATGAAGAACAAGTTGACACACAATTCTCTAATTTTTTGTGTAAAATAAACTATATTCAAATTAAAAAAAATAATAAAACTATAAATTAAATAAGACACTAACAGTGTCAGCGTTTCAAGTTAGCATAGTGTAAATTGCTAGTGTCAAAATATTGAGCAAGGTATGAATGCCTTCTTTAAATGCTAATGTTCCATTTCACAGTTGACATAATGCAATAAATTTTAAAAACATATAATGACAATATAGCAATATAAAGTGATTACGGCTCAGTGCTAGTGTTTAGAACTTATGTCAATCAGTATGAATTTGAACTCTACAACAAGCGAGAGCTTCCAATGAAAAAATAACATGTATAAACTATATTATGCTGGTAAGCCATTTTATAACATCTCCCTGAAGATCTACCACACTAAAGCAAAAAATCTGGGGACTTTCAATTACATGCAGCTGAATTTGATTATGTTAAAAGGTAGTGAAGGAAGAAATGCAGAAACAAGTAGTTTTTGAGAAATTATTTTTTTTTAGTTTGAGGTTTTGTCTGTCTAGGACATTTATATGGATTTTCAATGAATAAATCTTTGATTCAGGTCATAATGATCACAGTTCAAACCTAACTTAACCAATTTTATCACCATGACAGAAATATACATATCTCTCACAAAACAGCATAAAGTAGGTCATATGTCATATTTGATGTAAACAACACTAAAAACTTGTATTTTAAGAATTACAAAAAATACGATTGAATTTTTTTTTCTCAAAAACTATTTATTTCCGCAGTGTGAAATTTTTTATTTCCTTAATATAAAGAAACTGAAAAAAAAATGTAGTGTCTACTCGAGAGCATGTAATCTGAAGCTGATCCAAAATCTGTTACAAATCACTTATGAACAGAACTTTTAAAACTATTATCTATCACTTGTTTAATCTGAATAGATATTACATTCATAAATCATGAGTATTTAGTGTTTATCGATAGTGAAGTAGCAATACAAACCAGCCATTTGTCCTGAAGTTTCTGTTCGGAACTCTTTATTTCACCAATCTTCGTTGAATTAGATTGATTAATTTCAAGATCCTTTTCAGGACTGTCTTTAGTTTGCGTCATAATTGGTATTGTAAAAGTGTAAAAGATATTTAAAAAACCAAACCAAGAAATTGTCTTATCTAAGATTAGGGATGCTCGATACCCATCGATTTTAAATGGGAAAACGTCGATATTTTAAATCGATGTTAGAAGAATAATATCGAATCATCAATTTACCTTAGACTATTTCAGATTCTTGGTCAGATTTACCTAACTATGTTTGTTAGCAGAGACAAATAAAAAATCGTTGTTATCATTAGTTCACTCACCACTGCATAGCCTAACTGACACTAGATGTCACCGATCAATGTAACTGAAAATGAGTTGACTATGAGTTTTACAATATAAGAGCAAACTTTAAATATATGGAGTGATTACAACGAACTTCTTACTGAGAAGAATAATATTTTGTCTACACAAGCTGACACCTTCGGAACAAAATTATTATTTAAAAAGTCCTGTAGCGGATATAAAACAGGATCCATTATTTTATATAGCAAGTCCTAGGATCCACTTATCCAAAGTTGAAGAAAGTGGCTATGAAATATATATGCTGCACAGTGACTTCAACGACTCCGGAAAGACTTTTTCAAAAGCTGGTCAACATCTTCATCAACAGGGAAATAGACTAAAAGAAAAACTTTTGAGAAAGTTCCTTTTTTTGCAGAGTATACCCTAAACATAATGGGAATTATATTTTCTTTACAGTTTGCGTAATAAACACTTACATTTAATAAATAAAACGAGATTGTTTGTTTTACTCCCTAAATCATTGATGGTTCTCGGACATCGATGTTTTTCTATTATCGCACATAGGTACCTATCTAAGATATTAGTAACGGTGGGCGATTAAGAGTTAAACTAATGTAATCATTCATTATAAAGATATCTCGATATTAGGCATTAGCAATAATTGTTATTTATCACTGTTAGTAATAACTAATATTATTAGATATTTCGATAATAAGTGATCATTCATAATCAAAGTACGATTAGTAATTACTAATGCTAGATTACTATTAGCACTGACTAATTTGATAGAATTAGTAATTATTTCGGCTCAGCTTTCCATTGACGTCCGTCGAGTTGGGGGATGATTTTTTTTTTACAGAAAGGTTACATTAATATAAGCACATACGCAAAGTTTCAACATGCGGAAACCCGTAGTTTTTGAGAAAAAAATTAATTAAAATAATTTTTATTTGTATTAATTGTCAATCCCTACCACAGATTATATAGAATTCACGCCATTGAATGTTTCGTTTTACCTACGGTTAAGTTGTCATACGTTCAGTAACATTTTATTTTATATAAATTTACGAAAATAATTATATTTTGTACTCATTTCAACAATTTATCATGCATATATATATTTATCAGTTGATATATATTAAATTATAGCATTATTTTCATTATGATTCATACGAATTAAAATAAGTAGTGTCACAGTCTTTTGAGGGCTTGCAGAACGAAACGTACAACTGACGCCATTTTGTACTGTCATTGTCAATGTCATCGTTAGTGTCAGAGGTTAGTGTCCCTAGCAATTGAGAGCGTTTATGGAAGATAACAAATAAAATAATAGGTTAGGTTTAACTTATGGCAAAGAACTGAATTGATTGACTCCAACTCTACCTGGTATGAGTCTCTTTTACCCCTAGAGTGTTTTTATAAAGCCGGAGGCGCGTAGGGAGAGCAGCCTCCGCCTGCTGTAACTAATTGTAGGCATCGGACGAGCCAAAGCGGCTGAGGCTGGTCGCCAAAGGCGACCAATTAGCCGAAGCTGCGGAGGCGAGAATGGATGCCTACAATTAGTTACGCAAAGGCGTAGAGGCTACTCTTCCCGCAGCGCTGGAGATGTTGCAGTCTCAAAATAGATATAAAAATCCCTCTGAATCTGTCCCCCTATTTTTCGCTGATGAAGGGGGTTCTACTCCTTCCCCTCCAAGGGGTCACCTCTTGTTTTTTACACTTACTATTAGTTTAAAAACATAAAAATGAGGAAAATTTCCTAAGAATTAAAAATTTAAAAATCTCGTAAACTTATATAAAATAAAATGTTACTGAACGTATGACAACACTTAACCTTAGGTAAAATGAAACGTTCAATGGCGTGAAATTTAGAGATGTATTTTTTTTTAAATCGATTATTTAGAAAAGAAATAATATGGATTTAAAAATAATCGATTTTATCCAAAAAATAATCGATTGTTTTAATAATCAATTTTTTTCATAAATTCTTAAGAAATTGAATTATACGCCTGAAATATTCAAAATCATCACTTTATTAATCAATTAATCAGTGTTTATCACAGTAATAATAATCAGTCAGTAATAAAATCAACAACAATTAAGTATACAAATAATTAAAAACAAATTACCACATCTCTGTGGGCAAAGAATTTAGAAATAGCAGTTTTGGTAAATTTAACGCTGTTTTAAAAGTACAGAATGGTTATTAAATACCTACTTGCACAAAAAAATTAACATTAGATTCAACAAAAAAAAATTGACAGTGAAAAAAATCAATTATTTAATAATCGATTTTTCTAAATTAAAAAATCGATATTTTTTTCTTATCCTTAGCGTGAATTCTATATAATCTGTGGTAGGGATTGACAATTATTACAAAAATAAATTATTTTAATTAATTTTTTTCTCGAAAACTACGGGTTTCCGCATGTTGAAACTTTGCGTATGTGCTTATAATAATGTAACCTTTCTGTAAAAAAAAAATTATCCCCCAACTCGACGGACGTCAATGGAAAGTCGTACCATTATTTCGACCGAACGACCTTCTTTTTTTTAGCTAATTGGTGTATTATGTTCTTGTAACGTAACTTTTTACGACTGCTTCACCTTCTTTTTTCTTCTTACCCTACATTTTTAGTACATATCTCGGTTCGGTCATCATTCATAATCACAATCCTCTGAGTATACTATTTAAAGGGCTCGATTATGAATGAGCATTCATAATTATAGTTCAATTAAGAATAATCACTCATCATTGAAATATCTAGATTATGTAAATCATTCACAATCGCCCACCTCTAGATATTAAATACCTAACCATAGATTTAACACTGTACAAAAATCAATATAAACAAACTGTAGGGTGTGAAAAAAATCGATTATAATAAATTCATAAGACTCGTTTTCTTAGTGTCAGTAGGTATTCAATCATCCTTCTTTTTCCTAACTTGACAGCTACAAATAGATCTTTATTGAAAACCATTAATGTCATTATCAAGTGAATATACAATATATGATTTCAGTATCCCAACAAGAAGGTAGCTCCTTTGTCAGAACTATCTAGGGAGTTTTATTACATCCCAAAATGCATGCTCCCTTTTATATATTTTTTATTTCCCTTCACTTAACCACAACCACGGAACAATATACTCATTCACTTGACTTGACTTTTTTGATGAACTTTTTTACGTCCATATTTATAACGTGCACAACAACCAAACCATATATAGCAAAATCTCACCATTAATACATATTATAGAGTCAAATAACCTAATTTTTTCATAAAACTAAAAACCACCACATGACACTTCAAGATCTCGCCAAAAAAACAAATTCTTATTGATATTGATTATAGCCAATAGTGTGGTAAAAAAATGATCAATAGCATATCAAACAATTGATTGTTGATATAAATCAATTATTTGTTGATACCCAACAAATAATTCAGTATTCATAATTCAATACATGACTGACTGCCTATCTGCCTGACTGAAAATAGATAAACATAGCAGTGTGTAACTACCTACAAAGTTAGAGCTATTGTTCTTGCCAGAAAATAATAAGCATTATTATTAGTGCCAGATTAAAATAGCGGCACGCTACTATGGAAGTTTTGACACATTACAATAGTGACGTAAAAAATACATTCGGCCATATCGACGAAATCAGAGTCCAAAGTAACGAGCAAGGATCAACAGTAATGCAGTATCAAGAGCCGAAATCCAAAACCAAGTCAACCCTATATTATTATCCCAATCGCAGTGCAGTCACAGTTAGTTTTTTCGAAGCAACGTTAAGTCGAAACTGCTTTATTTTGGATTGAGCATTGACGCGAGTTTGCCGGAGGTAGTAGCTGTCCAATAAGTGACGATCGTATTAGATTACATAATTTTTTTTTTAATTTTGAAAAACATATATTCCTTGTTGTTTGGTTAACAAGTACACTAATAATTATAATCCATTATGGATTCTATGAAATGGCGCTGTTATTATATAGTTAGACCATAATACAATATATAGTTAAGAAATCGGTGTAATAAGTTAATTTTGTGTCCTAAAGTTATAAATATATATATTCGATAAATTTTCTAACTGCACGTCACTATCGACAATTTGCTCCTTCAATCGTAGATATTAATCTAAATGAAACTTCATGAGCAGAATCCTTTCAAAACGGCCATCATACTGTGCCGCTACTACAGTGTTGGTAAAACATCGTTTTTTTTTTTACAATTGATAGTAACCGATGTTTTTCAAAAACAACAAATTACTCGTTTGTTTATCGGTTGTTTTTAGTACAGAATATTTTTTCCGTTACCCATTATGTAAGCTAGACATAGGTAACTCAGCAAAATACCTTGCGCCAACTCAGTGAATTAAGCACAGCTTACTGCGCACGCCACGCCGCGCACAGTGGTCTGAAATCGGAGCCTCCCTTTCATAGGATTTTAGAAAAATTAAATATGTTATTTCATCGTTTTAAGTATACAGTTTTGTCAAAACAGTCATATCATTGTATAATTTAGCAATTTCTAGCTTAATTTTAACTTCTACACCATATAATATGGACTTGTAATTTTCAAATGTATGAAAATGGATTTTCTTTTCGTCATAACTTTTTTGTGTTTGGAGTTGTAAAGCTGAAACTTATACGTATCGTTACTGGGGTGGTAATGAACCCTTAGAACTTTTCACCTTGACCCCGGGCGTCCCCGTTCAACAGATATTTGTTGATGAAAATTTCATACTTTGATGACATTGTATTGAGGTGAAATCATCAATCTGTAGGTTTATTTTCGACCTGAATGCTACAGGTATCGATTAATAAAGTTACCCCTGATTTACCCTGCCATTTCGTTTTCAAAAATACGATTCAGAATTCGTTTTAAATTTTCAATATACCTATTTTTGTTTATTAAAAGTTGTAAATTACCTATAAATTTGCACTATAAACTTAAATTAAATTACTTTCCTATATGAACTTCAAATAAATAGGTCTACAGTAAAATGTTGATAATGCATTGGGATTTTCCCATGTAATTTCATCCGTATCCTCTCTCACCAGTTTCAACGGTACAAATGAACACATGAAGATACTGGAATCAGCCCCAATCTTTTTTTGTTTGTAGTTGCTTTGTCCAGATGCACCATCAAAACCCCATTTACTGATGAGAGTTAAATAGCTACCACTAACCTCTGTTGGAAATGGTAATGTTTTCAAGAGCCCCTTGACTGTAATGTTCAGAACAGACTGAAGTTTTAGCTTGACTTCACTATCTATTATCAACATGTCTTCTTTTTCCACGTAGCACTCCTTTTTCGCAGACTGTATTGCATTATATGATGGGAAAATATCACACCCCATGTATTTTGTACTCTACCTTAGTGTTACGTATTGCCATTTTGATAACTTCAAAGACGTTGATATACCTAGTGCTGCATCAGCAGAATAAGTTCACTTTGTAGGGTTTAGGCATGCTCGAAGTATTTTTGCATCTTCAGGGTGTTTAATTAAATGCTTTAGTAATTCAGAAAAGTCAGTGTGGTTTTCATTTTCAGCAGCTTTCTTGGCCAGAGCGTACGCTAATGTAGCAAAATCATTTTTGCTAATAAGATTTTCTGTTCTTCTCCATTTCTGAAGAGGGCTCAGGTCCGCGAATACTTTTCTCAGTGACTTTGTTTTGGGTGACAAAAATACACTATCAGGCACAGTGTATTCTACTGATGTACTAGGTAGTAATGCTAAGGAAACATGCGTTGATGCATCTTCATCTCTCAACTGATCAATGTATGTTTCAATAAGTCACACCACACTTGATATCTATGTCTAACCACTCTGCAAACTTTTGTAAAAAATTACTTCCTGTATAATTAGCCGATTTCCATTTTCGTTTAAGATTACTTGAATAAGATGCACAAAACGATTTAAGTTCGGTCTTTTCTTCTTTAGACAGAGCAAAATTCACAGAAGTTAACAATCTTTGAAATAATTTATCTGCATCAAAAGAATTTTGCTTCATGAACACAAAAATGTCGATATTTGACACCAGTCCTTCCATATTGACAATATGTCTACTGGTAGTGAATTCAATTTCAAAGAAAGTGGTGCCTAATTAAATTATGCATTTTTCATTAATTCATATTTTTTGAACGGGGACACCTGGGCTCAATGTCAAAGGACCTAAGGTTTCGTTACCACCTCGGTAACGATACGTATACGTTTCAGCTTTACAACTCAAAACACAAAAAAGTTATGACGAAAAGAAAATCCATTTTCATACATTTGAAATTTACAAGTCCATATTATATGGTGTAGGAGGTAAAAATAAAGCTTGAAATTGCTAAATTATACAATGTATGACTGTTTTTGACAAAACTGTATACTTAAAACTATGAAATAACATATTTAATTTTTCTAAAATCCTATGAAAGGGAGGCTCCGATTTTAGCCCACTGTGCGCCCACGCATTTAATTAACTCAAATCTGCCCCATGGATGGGGCAGCAAAATGGTACGCGAGACAATCGAGTTAGAGAAATGGAAATCGTGGGTGACCGGCCAAGCGTCCATCGCAGCGCGGCTCTGTGCAGTAAACGGTTGAGTGCGCTATGCGCTAACACATTTAAAATAAGTGTGTTAAACCCGGCGTCGTAAACTGAGTTGGCGCAATTGCGCAGCACAGTGTTACCCTTGTCTAATGTCAGCCAGTCCTTAAATAGAGCATAATAAAATAATAAAAAGTCTTCACGTGATCTGAAACTTGACGAGTTAAAAAAAGTCATTCGCTTTATATCTACCTTGTTTTCAGAAAATATCTCGAAATATGTATGTATTGGATATATACAATCAATTAATCAATAGTCCTATTGGCATTGAGTAATCGATCTTTACAACACTATTCAGTGTCGATGCAGTTGTCAGATATTGTTATTGTCAATTTGTCATTCTGAGAAGTGTGAATCGGTTTTGATTTTTGATGTCTTTCATTAGATTTTTACTTCTATCGTATATAAACAAATCTATCATAACTTAAACAGTGAAATGATTACATGTGCATTTTATCACTTGGCAATTGCATAAACTTAACCAAATCTATACTTAATCCTAAGACAATTGTGGTTGTAAATAAAGGTCGATTGACCTTTGTACGTGTAATAAAACGAATAAATTACTCATTATAAAAATTGTAAACAGAAATGTCGCTAAATAAGCTTGTCGGTGGTGATTGTGGTGGTAACAATGCTCTTGTACAGCTTTCCAATATTGTTAACAGGGATACTTCAGTCTCTCAAACACACTCGCAAGCTGACAGATTTATCAATGAATTTTTGGCACAAAATTCTCAATCGCCTCAAACATTTAACATGAATGCTTTGTTAGGAAACTTACCTGAAATTGATAAGTCACAAACTGTTCAAACACCACGAATTTCAGTTTCTAGTACAGGATCTCAAAGTCAAAACCCATGGTCTGCAGGTCCATCTATGATACACATTCCAAATCAACATTTAACAAGACCATTTTTCATGCCACCTCAGACTCTATTACCACCACCAGTTTCATCAAATTTCCAGATTCAATTTATGAATGAATCTGAAGTAAATGCCAATGATGATGTAAAAGCAAAAGCTCAGGAATATGTTAATAGGGTTAAGGATGATGATGATCTAGCATATAACCAGTTTATGTCTTTTATGAAAAAAATAAGTGCTGGAGAATTAAACTTAGGTGAAGCAACTGAAGAAACACAAAGGAGTCTTAGTAAAGATGAAATACTTGATAAAATGGCTGAAAAATATAAAGAAGAGTGGGACAAACTCAGTGATGTCACTGATTACTGGAATTCTGAGACTGCTAATGGCATTGCAAAAGAATACACATTTACAGAAGGTAATGTTATGCTAGAAAATAAGAGTGCTTTAGAAATTGGTAAAGAAAAATTAAAAATGGGTGATATTCCTGGAGCAGTTCTATGTTTTGAAGCAGCTTGTCAACAACAACCTGATTCTGCTGAAGCTTGGTTCCTTCTAGGAACTACTCAAGCAGAAAATGAACAAGATCCTTTAGCTATTACTGCCTTGAAAAAATCTTTGGATATAGATCCAAGACAGCTTGAAGCATATATTACACTTGCAGCAGCTTATACAAATGAAAATATGGCAAAATATGCATTTATTTCGCTTTTAGACTGGTTAAATGCTAGCCCTAAGTATAGTGACTTATTTCCTCAAGATATTGATACTAAAAAGTTAGATTTAAAAGAATTAGAAGCACATGTGAAATCTTTGTATCTAAAAGCAGCACAACTACATCCATCCCAAATTGATCCTGATGTGCAGAATGCACTTGGAGTAGTTTTTAACATCAGTGAAGAATATGATAAAGCAGTGGATTGTTTTAAAACTGCTTTGATGGTTGCCAGCGATAATGCTAAACTATGGAACAGGCTTGGTGCTACTTTAGCTAACAGTGAGAGGTCTGAAGAAGCAGTTGAGGCCTATCATGAAGCTTTAAATTTAGAACCCGGGTTTATAAGAGCTCGATACAATGTGGGGATCACTTGTATGAATTTAGGTGCTCACAGAGAAGCAGCTGAACATTTCTTAGTGGCACTTAATCAGCAAAGTAAAGCTAAAGATATGTATCCAGATTCAACATCTATAGATACAAGTTCTTCAACAATATGGACAACATTAAGGATGGTTTGCTCATTTATGGGAGAACATGATGTTGCGAAATTAGTAGACGAGAGAAATCTAACTGAACTTAACAAATTTTTTGAAATAGAATAATTGCATCTTAACCTCAACTAGCACAATAAAGCGATTTAAGTTTTTATCAAATAGAAATAAGTACATTAAAAAGCAATACATTAAATATTTTTATATTCATCTTATGCAAATGTTTATTATTTTTGTTTTTATATTTGTACATAATTTTTTTTTAAATATAATTCTGAGGTGTCATAAAGGTGTGTTATTATAATAAACATTATTAATAATTAAATATAAATGTATATATTTCAATATTTTGTTTTCATCTTTTGACATGTAAAAAGCTACAACTTGAATCTGACAATGGACATCCTTGTGGATGATTATTGTAAAACCAGCAAGGTTTATGCTGTAGTTTAAATTTTATTGATTTATTTTTATTCCTTGTACTTTGGTTCACTTCATCAATGGTCTTAGGGTGTCTTAGTTGCACTTTTCCACCTTGTACTTTGAAAATGTGATGATTATTCTTTAATAGAGTTTGTACTCCACCACATTCTGATTTCAGTTTTTTTAACTCCTCTTTAGGTATGATTTGTATAAGTTTATGGATTTCAATGGATTTTCCAAGTGACCACTGAAAACCATCACTACAATCCTGAAGCAAATATGATGATATTCTTGTAACAATAGTTTCAATAATTTCTTTGTCTATTTGAGTACAATTTCTTACTTTCTCATGTGATTCTCGGGCTTTAAAATCCTTTATCCACATAGAATTCTGTATCCCATCTTCTTGAAAACTAGAATGTCCTTCTATTAATGCTTGGATTTTATTACAATAATTATCATATTCATTAATATTGTATTCTCTAGCTTTGCCAATGAAACAAATTCTTTTAGTACTGGGTATTTTAAGTCTGTCTATTTTAACCATAAAGCCACATTCTTGACATAATTCCTTAATGTACTCCAAGTATTCAACATACTGGCTTTTGTTTGAATTTTTACGCTGATATTTACTTCCATCAAAATTGTATGCACAACATGGTAACACAAAAAAGTTACATTTGTATGAACTTCTGGCTGCTAACACTGGAATCCATGGAGTAAGCTCATCTGAATGATTACCAATAATCCAGTCAGCTTCAGGAAATAAAGAAACCTCTGAGGGTACTATGGTTCTTTCCTAAAATTAAAAATAATATGTTTTGTAATAAATTTTTATGATTAATTATCAGAAATATCACTTATAGAAAAATAATATACTTAAACACATTAATATCTAAGTAATTATATATTTATCATTATATATAATAAAACTAAGTTGATAAAATTTGCGTGCCGATAAAACTAAAAAAGGAGTGCAGCCTTTTTTTTTTTTTTGAACTGACTACTACTCTTAGCCTTAGGGGCCCTGTCCAAAAACAGAGCCGCTGCGGCTTTTACAGCTTCACCGGACTTGGAGAAGGGACTTATATAGTGTAACCTAATGGGTGTGTTTTAGATATAAGGGCTTTCCAACTCTTCAACTTGGAAATTAAGTGTAGTGGCGCCATCTGGTGCCGAGTATATGAACTTCATTGAGAACAAAGATTATTTGGGTTGCATTTCGAAAGGCGCTGCGAGCAATTGCAGCATGTGTAGTAATGGCGCGAAATTTAAAATTCTAATTTCAATAAAGTCTTAAATTACATTTGTTACTATAATAAAGTTATTAAATGTTGTGTATTTATACAGCAGTAGCTAACTTATATTTTGGAGTTAAAGCGACATAATTTTAGTTATTCAAATTAGTTCAGAAAACATTTTAAAATTTAAGTTTTTTATTTCGCGCCTTTACTACGTATGCTACAGCTGCAAAACCTATTGTTACAGCGGACGATAATGTCGAGAACATTCTAGAAGGTGTGAGAAAGAAAATATTCTCAAACTTTCTCGAATATCCTAGAGCCTAGCTCTCTGAATATATAAGAGCCCGGTGTCGCCCACCAGAGTTAGTTCGATTTGAACAGCGAAACAAGCGATTTCGAAATGAAAAGGAAAGAGTTATCTGTGAGCCTTTATTTTGAAGTATCACGTGTGAGTATTTTTAATAGTGTGTTTAATTAATGCTGGATTTTGCAGCGAAGAAGAAAAAAGTTGTCTGTGAGCCTTTATTGTGAAATATCAAATGTGAGTATTTTTAATAGTGTGTTTAATTAATTCTAATGGTTTTGTATTTGTATTCTTTTAATTGTAATTTTCTTAATCTTCAAGCAGTCGCGCGACGTTGAATCGATGCCTTCTATATACTTTTGGCCGTAAACAAAATATCGCGCGAACGCTTGAAGGTTAAATAATTATTTTTTTTGTCTCAACGTACCCCACGTTTACGTAACAATATATTTGTCTATAAAATGTTTATTTCATTTATATTTTACAGAATACAATGCCTAGACGTAAAAGAGGAGGAGATCTTGCCAGTTCTGCAGCGAAAAGGCGGAAACAAAAAGAATATCGAAGAAATGAAACGTAAGAAGAGCACGAAGCACGTTTACAAAATCAACGGACCAGAATGAGCACCCTGAGAAGCAGAAAAAGCAAACATAGAAAAGAAAATAAAAGTATTGAAGAATCGAGAATTTTAAAAGATAATCTAACAAAGGAAGCATTCCACTATGAACCGACGAAAAAATATTACAATCATAAATATGTTGTAATCGGAAAAATGAATAATATTTGCCAATTTTGCCACGCGAAAAAATTCAGTAAAGAAACACCAGGTCTCTGTTGCATGAATGGAAAAAATCGATTACCACCACTGGAAGCACCTCCGCAGGAATTTCTACATTACATGACCGGGGAAACACTAGAATCAAAACACTTTCTTCAAAATATAAGATCATACAACTCCTGCTTTCAAATGACTTCTTTCGGTGTTACTTCGACTAACACTAATAGAAATGAATTTGAATATGTATTTTCAATTCAAGGGTAAATTTATCACAAAATAGGATCATTACTACCAATGCCTAACGAAGACTATAAATTTCTGCAAGTATATGTCATCGGAAATGAAGAATAAGAAATTGATCAACGATGCACAAATTTTAATGGATTGAGTCGCGAAATAATCCAAGATGTACAGAATGATCTTACACAAATACAATCAACTGATTTACATATTCAAAACAACATTAGACCGCATGATTTCTGATGATTATAAAATTGTAGTTCGAACCGATAAAAGACCACGTGGAGAACACGAACGTAGATTTAATGCACCTCAGATAGATGAAGTCGCCATCGTAATTGTGGACAATGAAAATACAAGCCGTGACATAATTGTACAACGAAGAAGAAAAGGAACTACAACGCATTGCAGAGACACACCGTTCATATGATGATCTTCAATATCCGTTAATATTTCTGCACGGAGAGGTCATATATAATTTCAATATAAAACAAATTCATCCTGAAACAGAAACACATAGAAACAAACAAAAAAGTCACTTCCAAGGAGTTCTATGCTTACCGCTTAATGATCAGAGACAATGAAATATACAATCACATACTCAACACTCGCCGTTTATTCCAACAATTTCTGGTGGTACGCAAAAATAAAAGCAGAACGGATGCTTTACATAAAACTGAATCAGAAGAAACTACGCACAGAAGAATACATCCACTTTCGAGACACGATCATAAATGACGGCAATATTGACGATATTGGAACAATGGTAATCTTACCATCATCATACATAGGAAGTCCAAGACATATGCACGAATATATTTAAGATGCCATGACCTACGTAAGAAAATATGGACGACCTGATCTCTTCATAACATTTACATGCAACTCATCATGGCCAGACATCAAAGAACAACTAAAATACGGACAAACCTCCATGGATCGACAGAACATAATAGCCCGAGTTTTTCGACAAAAACAAATAAGATTTATTGAAGTCATCACAAAACACCACATCTTTGGAACCGTTAGATGCTGGATGTATACAATCGAGTGGCAAAAACGAGGATTACCTAACTCACACAATCTCATATGGCTACACGATAAAATTTATCCCACGGATATCGACAAAATCATCCAAGCTGAATTTCCCAATCCACAAAAAGATCCGGAACTATACAATATAGTAGTGAAAAACATGATTCACGGACCATGTGGACCATTAAACTTCAATGCGCCATGCATGAGTGATGGAAAATGTACAAAAAAATATCCAAAACCATACTTGGACGATACAAAAACTGAAATGACGGCTATTCCAAATATAGAAGACGATCACCGAAAAACGATGGCTTCACAGCAAAAATACGAATACAAGGCAGAGACGCACTAGAAATAGATAATCAATGGGTAGTACCATACAACCCACTACTTTCCAAAATGTTCCAAGCACACATAAACGTTGAATACTGCAATTTAGTAAAATCTATTAAATATATATGTAAGTACGTAAACAAAGGTAGTGATATGGCAGTATTTCAAATAGTCCAAAACAGCGAACAAAATAACAGAAATGATGAGATCCTCATGTACCAAATGGGAAGATACATCAACAGTAACGAAGCAGCGTGGAGGATTTTTAGTTTGTCCCATACACGAACGCGAACCAGCTGTGCAACATCTAGCAGTACATTTGGAGAATGGACAGAGAGTTTACTTCACAAAAGACTCTGCTAGAAAAATTGCAAGCGAACCACCTCAGAACACAACATTAACAGCTTTTTTCCAACTGTGCCAAACGGATCCATTCGCAAAGACATTACTGTATGTCGACGTCCCTATTTATTATACGTGGGACAAAACAAGGAAAATTTTACAACGACTAAAACAAGGAATAATGCCAGAGGAGGGTCATCCAGAAATCATGAAAACTAACGCAATAGTTCGGTATACACTGTACATCCAAACAATGCCGAATGTTTCTCTCTCCGGATGTTGTTACACGAAATACGGGGACCAACAAGTTTCACAGATCTCAGGACCATTGACGGCTACCTATGCCAGACGTACAGAGAAGCATGGCAACGCTTAGGATTATTGGAAAACGATAACCACTGGGAATTAATACTACAAGAAGCCACACTCACAGCTTCAGCTGAACAAATTCGAGAGTTATTCGCCATAATTCTAACAACATGTAACCCATCAAACCCAAAACAGCTATGGGACTCTTTCAAAAGGAGTATGAATGATATATTGTACCAAATCCGACAAACTAATCCAGAACTGACTATAGAATTCAATGACGATATCTTCAATGAAACACTCATTCGCTTAGAAGGTAAATGTTTAGCAATAAATAACCACGCCTTAGTAGAACTTGGAATGCCAGCACCACAAAGAAATGCTTTTAGTGTGCTAAACTACGAAATTACAAAAGAAAAAAGCTACAACGTCAATGAACTACTTGAATACATTGCTTACAACAAACCACTCCTCAATGACAATAAAAAAAGTTTACAACTTATAATGAACCGGATAAATAAAAACACTGGTGGAATTATTTACTTGGACGCACCAAGAGGCACCGGTAAAACGTTTCTAATAAATCTAATACTGACGGAAATACGTGCTAAAAAACACATCGCACTGGCACTAGCATCATCCGGCATTGCAGCCACACTTATGGAAGGAGGACGAACTGCCCATTCTGCCTTACAACTACCGTTGAATATAGCCGAACAATAATTCCCGGTATGTAAAATCACAGGAAAATCTGGACGGGGTCAACTTCTAAAACAAGCTAAAATTATCTTCTGGGATGAATGCACCATGGCCCATAAAAAATCACTAGAAGCCATGGACAGAACATTACAAGAATTGTGAAAAAACTCTGAAATAATGGGAGGAGCTCTACTCATACTATCAGGAGATTTTCGACAAACACTTCCAGTTATACCCAAGTCAACACCAGCAGACGAGATCAATGCATGCTTAAAAAAGTCACATCTCTGGCCACAAGTACAAATACTGCAATTAACAAAAAACATGAGAGTTGAATTATCAAAAGATGAAACAACAGCACATTTTGCTAAAATACTTTTACAAATAGGCGAAGGTACATATCCTACTGAGGCCTCATTGAACTCAATAGTGATTTCTGTAACATAGCCACTACAGAAAACGAACTAATCAACAAAATTTATCCAAATATTATTCAGAACTATACCAACGTAGAGTGGTTATTTCAAAGAGCAATTTTGGCCACTAAAAATAATATTGTTGACAATATCAATTTTAATATTCTAAAGAAAATACCTGGTGACGAGAAAATATATAAATTAATCGACACAATGGTATCCATTGAAGAAAGTGTCAACTTCCCTACTGAATTTCTAAACTCTTTACAAGTACCAGGAATGCCATTACACTGCTTTCGTCTGAAAATTGGATCTCCAATCATACTACTCAGAAATCTCAACTCCCCAAAACTATGTAATGGAAGGAGGATGATCGTAGCTATCGAATAATATCATTGAAGCTGAACTTATTTCTGGAAAGAACAAAGGACACACAGTATTTATACCTAGAATACCACTGATCTCTTCTGAATTGCCATTTCAATTTAAAAGATTGCAGTTTCCAATTAAATTAGCCTTTAGTTTTACAATTAACAAAGCGCAAGGGCAAACTTTAAAATATTGCGGCATCAACCTCAAAGAATCCTGCTTCTCTCACGGTCAGCTATATGTAGCTTGCTCAAGAGTAGGAAATTCGAAAAATTTATATATATATATATATATATATATATATATATATATATACACACCCCAGACAATAAAATGAAAAATGTTATTTATAAACAAGTAGTGTAAATAATGAGAAAATGTTTTCAATAATTTTTTTTACTTTTTAAAGTGAAACTTTTATTAGATCGTCTCAAAATTTTTGGTCTGTGTGTTGCATATCGCGTGACGGTCGGCCGCGGAGTAGGGATGGCGGCGCCTATAGTTCGCAGCAATTGACCGTGTAGTGTATAGACTATTACTCATTTGTGAATTTTTAGTTAAATGTTTTTAGTTAGTTTCACTTTTACCGTGGTTTCATAAAACCACACAATCAATTTTTATATCATAGTTTATTTTTTTATTTCAACTACCACGTAATCTCATATCAACTCCCGAGTGAAGCCGGGTATCATAGCTAGTAGAGAATAAAGGCAAGAATATGACATTTTTCTTGAAGTCATTTGAGATAGCACATGAATTATTAGAAATATTATAGGGGCAGTCAAAATAACAATAAAACATATCTTACTTCCAACTGGATATCACTTGAGTATATGGACCAAATTTGTCTTTTTCTGACATCAATTCCTAGTCCATTATGGCCTTCTTTTGTTAATATATACACTAGTAAACCATTACCACATCCAAGATCCACAAATGTTTGTTTTGTCTCATTACTTTTATCTTCCTCCCAAATCAATAGCAAATATGTAGCAATAGCAACATCTTCATATACAAACTTAACTGGATCAGTACATTCAGGCCAAATCTATAATTATATAAAAATAGTGTAGTTGAATGTAGGATTGGATTATTTGAGTTCAAATTTGATTATAAGCTTTCAATAAAATTATAATTTGAGCTTTAATAATAAAATGTTTAGTTGAAATTTAGAATCATTCCGTATACAGAGCGGCAAGTTGGACTGTCCCTCCTCAATAGAGGGTCCGTCCACACGTGCGTGCGGCATAACGGGGGTTCCGTGGTGGACGTCTCCTTTGCCACGCCGTCTGTCGCGCGCCGTGTGGAGGATTGGAGGGTGCTGGAGGAGGTGGAAACCTTTTCGGATCACCAATACATTCGGTATGAGGTCTCCACCTCCCCAGGGGAGCCGGCGTACCGCCACCGTCGGGGAGCATGGTTTCCCCGTTGGGTTCTTGGCCGCCTTAACCGGGAGCTGGCGGAAGAGGCGGCCATCGTCCAGAGCTGGCGGGCGTCGACTTCTATTGAAGAAGATATCGACGCGATCGTGGACCGCTTCCGTAGGGCCCTTACGGCGGTCTGCGACGCGTCGATGCCGCGGGGCAATAACCGCCCGCAAAATAGGCAGGCGGTATACTGGTGGTCCCCAGAGATTGCCAATCTCCGGGCGGCAGCAGCAACACTGCCGCCGGCGGCGAACTTAGGAAGTTGGAGAGGAGGCCCGGCTGCATGGTGACTACAGGGAGGCCAGGAAGTCTCTGCAAGTGGCCATCAGCCGGGCAAAGGATGAACAATGGTAGGAGCTCCTTAGGACCCTGGATCGGGACCCGTGGGGGCGCCCTTACCGGGTGGCCCAGAAAAAGTTTCGGGGGCAGGCGCCCCCGCTAACGGAATCTCTTGATCCAGAGGTCCTGACGAGGGTTGTGGAAACACTACTTCCCGACCCTCCGGCGCTTCTCCCACCTCCAACGCCTGGTGGGGACTTTGTTGCGGAGGAGTTGGTACTGCCCCATATTATCAATGATGATGAGATGGGGCGGGTGGTGCAGCGTCTCCGCAACAAGCGGGGGGCACCGGGCCCGAACGGAGTTCCGGGCCAATTGCTGAGTGTGGCGTTGGGCCACATGGGGGGAGAGCTTCGGGTGTTGTTCGACCGTTATTTGTCGGCCGGACGGTTCCCGAAGCTCTGGAAGGAGGGGCGACTTTGCCTTCTTGCGAAGGAGAGTCGCCCTCCGGACTGTCCGTCTTCATACCGGCCCCTTGTGTTGCTGGATGACACGGGAAAAATGTTGAAACGAATAGTGGCCTCCCGTGTCATCTGGCACATGGAGGAGGTTGGGCCGGAGCTGTCGGATGGGCAGTTCGGCTTCCGGAGGGGGCGTTCAACATTGGACGCCCTCTCCACCCTGAAGGCTTGGTCCGCAGAGGCGACCAAGGGGGGAGGTAGGTTGTTGGCAGTTTCGCTTGACATCGCCAACGCCTTCAACAGTCTGCCGCATGGTGTTATCCGCGAGGCACTCCGGTTTTTCGGAGTGCCCTCGTATCTGGGTGGCTGTTGGAGAACTACCTCCATGATAGGAAGCTCGCCTTTGTGAATGGACGAGGCGTTGTGGCCCGACGCCACGTCAGGTGTGGGGTTCCACAGGGGTCAGTGCTGGGGCCGCTCCTGTGGAACATGGGCTACGACTGGGTGCTTCGCGTAGCGCTCCCTGAGGGGGTTCAACTAATATGCTACGCGGACGACACCTTAGTCATAGCCCGGGGGGCAGTTTTGTCGAAGTGGCGCGCCTGGCCACGGATGGCACGGCCCTCGTGGTCAGACGCATCCAGGCGTTGCTCCTTAGGGTGGCGACGGAGAAAGCCGAGGCCCTATTGTTTCATGGGCCTCGGTGTGGGCCGCCTCCTGGGGCCCACATTATTGTCGAGGGCATTAGGGTCCGAGTTGGGGTCCAGATGAAATATCTGGGCCTCATCCTGGACGGACGGTGGTGGTTCGAGTCGCACTTCAAAGGACTCGGACCGCGCATAGTGGGAGCGGCGGCGGCTCTCGGTCGGCTCCTCCCGAACTCGGGAGGGCCGGGCGCCAGCTGTCGCCGGTTATACGCGGGAGTCGTGCGGAGCATGGCCGTCTACGGGGCACCGATCTGGGTGGATGCTCTCAGCTCCACGAATAGACGCGTGCTGCGTGCTGCACAACGTGTCGTGACGCTGAGAGTAATTCGCGGATACCGATCGGTGTCCGCGGGGGCGGCTTTTGTGCTCTCCGGCTCCCCACCGCGGGAGCTGGAGGCGGAGGTGCTCGCCGCCGTGTATAGATTCACGGCGGCGAGGAAAGAGAAAGGGGAGTCTCCGGCTTCTATGGAGATTGCGGAGCTGCGGCAAGAGGGCCGCAGCGTGATAATGAGGATGTGGGAGGAGGACCTGGTGGACGCGCGCTATGGACGTTACTCCATAGACGCCGTCCGCCCGGTTCTCAGAGGGTGGTGCGGAAGAGAGTGGGGCTCCCTTACGTTTAGGCTCGTGCAGGTGCTATCCGGACATGGTTGCTTCGGATGGTACCTGCACCGAATAGCCAGAAGGGAGCCTACCACTACGTGCCATGAGTGCGGGGCTGTGGAGAATACGGCGCAGCACACTCTCTCTGAGTGTGCGGCGTGGGAGGAGCAGTGCTGCACTCTGGCCGCAGTTGTTGGAGAGGACCTCTCGCTGCCGAGTGTGGTGAGAGCCACACTCGGCAGCGAGAGGGCATGGACGGCGATGGTCTCCTTCTGCGAGGACGTTATCTCGCAGAAGGAGGCCGTGGAGAGGGTTCGCGAGGGGGATCCCCTGAGCGGCCCTCTCCGCCAAAGACGAATGGCTGGCCGGAGGAGGCGTTTTATACGTGTGTAGTATAGTTTAGCGTGTGTGGGGCCCGTCTTCCCATTGCACAGGTTCGGCGGACGGAGGAGACAGCTAGGATGTACTGAGTCTCACATAACCACTCGTCCCCCCGGGCGGGTGTGTACCCATGATGGGTCTCTCCACGTTAAAAAAAAAAAGGGAGGTTGATGAAGGTCTATCCTCCGATACCACTTCCATGTAAAGATAACCACCTGGCTGCAAGTTCTTTAATGTTTCAAACTTTCGAGTCAATTTGAGTGACTTGAAAAATTCAAATAATTTAAGATACATATTTTATGCTATACTGTAATTAGTGCACCAACAATAAACTGTTTTAAAAATAGACTCAAAAAAATATTTAAAAACTTTTAAAATACAATTAGCAGTGTTAACATGAATCAGCTTGAAAAGCTAGTACTGCATTGAACAATAATAATAATAATACTATTTATAAACATTAAAAATATTACAGCTTATTGCATTATTTATTTCTCACCTTTACCATTTCTTTACCATATTTCAATTTCAATTCATTATATTTTTGATAATATTTATTCTTGGAAACAAGTGACAATGATTCTGTGCAAATATTTTGTGTAACAATATTATTTTCAAATTCCTTTCCCCATTTAATGAATTGCTGTAGAAGTGATTTGATAAGCCATTGATATATTTTTGAATCCTCATCTGAAGTAAAAAAAGAACAAACAAAAATAATGTATTTCTCAAACAACTAGAATTTAATAATTTAAAAATTATTTTTTACCTACTACTACTGTAATTGTAAATTTAAATTGAACTCTGAATAATTTTAGAGACTACATAGTTTATATTATATAAATTAGCAATTTTGGAATAACATCTCCAATGACTATTTCTACATAAATAACTAAACAAATAAAAGGTAATAGGTTTTCTGACTAAATCATGTACAAATTGCCTCTTTAGAACATGAAAATAGTTGTAAAGCTTCTTCTCTTTTATATTATAAATTCATTATTTTATTTTACACCACACATCTTCATATCTTGGCTAAATTACAGAATTATTTCAAATAAGGTATTCATTTTATTATATATAGATATATTGTTACAGAACTCTTTGATTTCACAATATAATGAGTTACCATAAAATTATTTCAAAAAACTCGCAACCGCTTGTGCCTGTTTCATGTTAATCCCCACAGCAAGAAAACAAATCAATGAACACATGGTGCTTATAAAAATGCTTTATAAAACTTTAATGACTTGTTATCAATTACATTTTGTTAATTAAGTACACTTTATTATAGTAAATACTAACCACAGCAAGCAGTTAGTACAATGTCTTCACACTCTATCATTATAGTATAAGAAAAATGTGGACACAAGTTCTGTTGCAAATTCTCTGGAGTGACATCGTAAAATGTTACCTTAGCTTCGTTTTTGTAAATAAGAATAAGTTGATAAGCCCGATCCATTGAATAATTTTTAGGGAGAAATTCGGTGAGAACAACTTCCGTAACATTATCTAAAGCACTGCTTTCTGGCACTTTCTCAAACCCTAACTCTTTAAGTACGTCTATAGCAAACTGTTTAATGCCTTCTGGAGTTAAATTTTCTAATCTCTTACAACCATTTTGAATATCAATTTTCTGAATAGATTTACACAAGAGTCTAAATAATATTTTGTTTCCCCATAACCTCTTGTTTATAACGTTGGGTTTTGTCAATAAAATATTAACAGATTTCAAGAAAGAGTTAAGACTGAACGTTTGAATTAATTTGGAATAATATTGCATCATTACTCTTAATTATAAGAAAATTTAAATAAGTAATTCTATCTGATGTAATTAGTAAAATTACTATCAAGGGGAGAAAAGTCCCTATTTCTTAAATTAATTTTTTGATCTCGCTATCTCATAATTGCAGTGTTGCCAAATACGGGAAACAAAAAGTTGTTAGCAGTGTTGCCAAGTCAATAAAACAAGAAGTGGCCAACCACTTTGATGAAATTGCTATTATGTTAAAAATTTCGTACTCTAAAAAGTGGCTAAAAGTGACCAAAAATTTGACTTGAAAACAAACAAGTTCATAGCTTAAATACTTTTTATTTATTGATTATACGTTGATTCCACTTAACACATAATAGACGTTGATGGTTTTCATTTTTAAAAACAAGGAAAGTAGTTTCTAAATAATCTCTTTTTTTAGTAAACAAATAAGTGCATGTAAACTTACCTTTTTTCTTTACTGCTCTCAGGATGCTACATTTTAATAATCTTTTCTCCCTCAGCATTTGAGGTAGAGGAATAGAGCCGTCAGAGGCCCATCATGAAATACTGATTCTCCGTTGGCATTGTAGATGTGAGAAAACAAGTGCTTTGATAAGGAAATATAAAATATTGTGTATTATTAAAAGAGTTGCTAAACTCATAGCTAAAATATTTAGCCAGCATTATTTGATATTTTTGGCTAAACAAAAGTTAAATGTTGCCAGATATAGCCACAAAATGGCCAACTTGACAACACTGGTGGCTAGTGTACGTTAAACATCGATAGTTGAGGACAATTGATAATTATTCTGTATAATCGACTGTTCATTTTTAGACTATTTTTCACCTCTAAACTTCTATTCAACATTCCGCCTTTATTTAACTTATCTAATAAACATAAACAACTCAGTACTCGTTATTATTATGCACGATTCGTAATTCGCGCGCTGCACCGATAACTGTGTACCTACGGTACTTACATTTTGTTTGCGTAGATTTGTAATGTGACCATACTACTCGTCCACAATGAGTATAACTAATTTCACAAATAAAAAATATCAAAGCACATACAAGTAAATGTGTGATAACGGTATTATGATTATAACTGATTGTTCTAATTGGGGTGTTTCAGGGTGTGCGTTATTCCTGTTACATGTTGTATATGTATAAACTAATATAACAGAGTAGAAGAGTTTTTATGTTCTTTTGATTGTTTAATCACGCTAATCTCTGGAACTACCAGTTGTAATTGAAAAATTCTTTTTGTATACGATACCTTGATTAAAGGGTAATAGTACAGGGTATCTAGCTTCAAGGTGCACATCCCAGCTAGCCTTCAATATTAATTTTTGTTAAGTAAGTCGCTTCACGAAGCTCTCCCGAACTGCTTTATCGGTGTGCGCTGCGATAATTTTTTGTGGTACGTAATTAAAAGGTTGTACTAAAATATTGGGCCTTAGTAATTTGGCAAGTTAGTAAGAAGAAGGGTGATTGAATACCCACTGTCACAAAAAAATAGATCTATCAAGAAAAAATCGACCATGAAAAAAAACGATTTTTCAATAATCGAATTATTTGTATTAAAAAAATTGATATGATATATATATTTCTATAAAAAAATACTTAATTATTAATTGATTTTTGAAGTGAAACTTCTTTATCGGGGTTGGAAAAAAATTTAGTGTAACATTTTTTAGTTACGCGTGACATTTTTCCGTTACGCGCCATCTTTCGTCATACTAGTAGACGAAACCATCACCAATTATGGGTGACCCCTATCCCGCCCCTCACATTTTCTTCTTCCCTGCGGTTGCTTCCCCCCCGTCTTTCGGGTGCCTCAGTCCCCGCTAAAAGAATTTTAGTCACCATCTTGGAGGACGGATAGTTGGTGGTGAGTGGGAGGAGTCTAAGGTTGGGTGTCGGGTCAAGGACCCACCCTCAAATTTTTTAGCCCCCCCCCCCCCTTCCCACCTTCACCCCCTCTGAGGATCGGTCCCCCTCACCCCTCAAGGAATACTTCACCCCCGCGAGGTCTAACTTTAACATCTTTGCTCCTACAGACCCGTGCTTGGTGTCATTGTAATCGGGGGGAAAAGGCCTACAAACTGACCCCAATATATTTCCCAAATTGTATATTATTTCTTGACTCTTCTGATCATTGTTTGTTTTGTTTTTAATTATTAATTCCAAGTATACTTTCTCCAGCGGAGTAGGGATTGGTAAATGTCTCCAATGTATTTTGCGGCCCGTTTTGAGTAGTTACATTTTTAAACTTTATCTAATTTAACTTTATTTAACCAATTTCTGTAAAGTTGCATATAGTAAATTATTTTTTGAAAAATAACGTCATAAAGATTTTTCACTTCTTAAGAGTGTACGCTAGTACACGCACACATTTTTTTTTTCTCATCCCTACTGAAGTCCCAGCCTCTCAAGCGACTGTACATTATTGCACCTCCCAGGGTCCTCACCACCACCTCGCCTCACTAGCATCTATACTGTGTCTACGAGACGAACATCCGGCCAAACAAAATAGCCCGTCCAAACTGGGAAGTATCGCACACCCCTCCCTTACGCGAGGGGAAGTGACGCAAATCCAACAATACCCCTCCCTTACGCGAGGGGAAACGATGCGAATCCAACGCCATCTTTCTAATAGGTACAATTATAACGATCAAATATGATATGACGTCACATACTGTAATGTAAGCTTTTGAAATTATTAAAATCAAAAGTTGTTATGATTGCAAGTCATGCTTTCACTGTATAATATAAAATCCTTCAAGAATTGAAAATTATTCACATCTGCTATGAGCCAGTACAGATCCGAGTACTTTTCACCGATTCTAACTTTTGGCGGGTTCAATAATAATGATAGTCAGTAGGGCGTAACTCCATATCATACAATAAAGTAATTTTTTTACCACAGTGGTTTATCTATACAAAATTACATTTCGTTTTAGGATAATAAGAAACTAAGAATACAGAAAAAAACATAATATAGTGTAAATGAAATACGGTAGATTAAGTTTACGATGGTTTTGTAGATTAAAATAAATTACGAAAATAATAATAATAAAATTAAAAAAAAAAGACTACAATCGATTTCTACATTATATTATTGAATTAGCGAATTATCGTCTAAATAAATATTAGTATTATAATCGACTTGCAAATTAATAATATCGATATTGTGATTTATTGATCACAGACTAAGTAAAGAATATCGATATTTATCAACATTCAACAGTCCTCCGAGGACTCCTTCTGCTTACTATGTTATTGTCATTCTAAAATTAATGCTAACAGTTATTGTATACGTTGTAAATAATCTGATAGGTATCAAGTATTTAATCAGTTATTGGCTAAATTTTATTGTCTCCACTGCATGTATGTAATGTCATATACTGAGCTCGAACATGGATACCAAGATTTGCGACAGGCTAATCAACCTCAGTTTTATGTTGGTGATGACGGAAATCTAGTCCCGATAAGATCATCTGTAAGTGTTCCCTAACACCTGAGTGTAGTTACTCAAATTATTCTCTGAGCCATTCTACACAGTTTATTGCCTGTGCAATGACCTATCTGTAAATTGAGCATCATATTGTATACCAATATAATGAAATGAGAAAATGACTCAATATTGTACTGGTTAAAATAAGAACTGAAGAACAAGAATGAACTTATTTCAATCATGAAACAATTTAATAGGTACATATATAATGACTTTATATTAGGAATCACTTATGAGTTTCATTTAATTTCATGTTATTTACAAATACACTGGAAGAAGTTGACATGTAAACACAGTTTTTTTAGTAGTGGTTAAAACGAAATATAAATTTACAATGATATAATTATACCTTAAGAATTACAGTTACCTCACAGCCATAAATGAAGACTTTATATTTATTTAAACATTCATAACACAGTGTAAACAGTCATAACTTCTGATAAATACTATGATTACACGCTGAGTCATTGACCGCTAAGATACTTATCAATTTTACTATAAAATGATATTTATTTTACATTATAATTATTTATAGCAACACAAGCTCTACTGACAATGTCAAGTGAGGTAATGTGTTTATGAATATATGTCAAGTTTATCTTAGTTATCAAGTAGGAATCTGACCAATCACTTGCAAGGCTGAGTTTCTTTATCATTAAATTTGATATGATAGTTCAGTTTTAATACCTAGTTAAGGATGGAGTGGCAATGGTTAAAGGATTGGTGGCGTCTTAAGAAATGGAGAAAAGAGAAAAAACAAAGTGATGACGAAATATTATGTTACTGTGATGAGTGTTTACAAGAAGTAAGATTATGAACATGGAAATTTTTGTATAATAATATTTTAATTTATTCATATGACATTATTTAAATAGGTCAGTGTTACTATTATTTTAATATGCATCATTTCAAGTTCAACTATTGTGATTTTAATATATATTTTAGTATTTATAAATAAAATAATTTAAAATACTGTCCTCATTTCAGTATAGTTGAAGACAGGCATTAGTAGAAGACATCAAATAATTTTAAAAGCTTGTTATTGGCAAGTATTTTATTTAGTTTCAATTCCCCTTCCTCCCTTATTTATTTGTGCTACAAGCTTTTAAAATTAATTGATGTATCAGTTATATTCACCTATATATTATAAATAACCTTCAGCACAGCATTGCATAAAATTATAATTTTCATTTTTGTACAAATGAAATATTATTATTTTTTTATAATTCTTTTTGGATTATTCTCAGCAAACCCTTTCATTTGATACCCTTATCATGTGGGTGCATAAAAAATTACTTTACCGCCATATTGGTTTTAGAATAATGTCACTTAGCTAGCCATGCATTGCTGTCAAAACTAAAAGTGTGTGCAAAATTTCAGCTCAACCGGTAGGGGATAACTTTAAACTTTAGTTGGAAGACTTGACCTAAAATAACAGAGCAAGTTAAATAAAAGCTTGTAAAATAGGTGAGGCATATGTTGAGCAGTGGACAAATATGGGCTGATTATGGACAAGGCAAATATGGACTTCAATTACTTTTTATTATAGTCAATTTATTTTCATTTCTTTCAATACTATACACTAGTACCAGTGCCAAAGTAAAATGTTAATTCTTGTATTTTGTTTTCGTAAAGGGCGAGTTGGATCTGTGTGAATCGTTGGACTGCGATGGAGGCGGCAAGAAAGTGGTGGTCGGCGTCTGCGCCATGGCCAAGAAGTCGCAGTCGAAACCCATGAAGGAGATATTGACAAGGCTTGACGAGTTTGAGTACATCAAGATGCTTGTCTTCCCTGAGGAGGTTATCCTCAAGGTTCTCTTCACTGTTTAACACAATTGTGGAACAAAATATCATACATTATAATGAGCTGGTCTTGAACACCTATTCTGATATTGCTTCAAGCCAATAAAGAGGGATTGCTTCATTTAAAATAAGCTTTTGTGTTTCTTATATAGATGAATAGTTTTAGTATAGTTTTATTTTATACATGTTTGCTGATGGCATATCTTTTATATGAATGAGTACTAATGATGCCAACGAAGTAACATATTTACCGTGATATAACTGAAGCAAAATAAGCAAAGTCTAAAAAGAGTTAATGAAAACCTTCATTTGAAAATGTCTCTATTAAAAATCTCGATAAAGTATTTTGGATATCGACCAGACTTATCATTATCCATAACTCAACTGAAATAAATAGCAATAGCCATGTAGAATACTAAAAATATTACGGAAATCATAACTTTTGTCGTTTTTGAAGTTCTAATGTCAAGATTGTATTTTTACCTGTAAAATGTATTTTGTTTCACTATGTGTCGTGTATTCGCATTACTAACAAGGAATTAGTGCATGATGTGTGGGTTTGAAGTTTGAATAGAAGACAATTTGCTTGTCCCTCAGGTTCATGTTTGGTTCACGTTTATTTATTCTTGAATGACCTTCATACTAATAATAACTTGCTTTGTTTTGTGACAGTGTGGTGGGGCAGGTTCTTTGTTTACATACCTTGGCATGTATTCTTTGCAGTAAGGGTAGTCTTACACAAATATGTGTTTTCCTTTATTATAAAATATCGTAAATTTAGAACTTTAGATATTTTAACTTTAATCATCAAATAATAACGTAGCAATTAATTAATGCTTCAATGAATGTTGGTAGCTGTACATTAAAAATGTACCCACGGAAGGTAGTGGATGTCAAGAAATTGTTATGTGCATGACACAATTCAAAAAGCTCGATTTCTGGTCAAGTGTGGCTTGAGTCGATGATGTCTAATACATATGTATATGTATGCTAATATTAGCATTACCACATTTATGGAACGAACGCAGCCTGTGGTAGGAGTTAACTTGTAGAAATCGTCACGTAAGGAAAAAGCGTTAGGCCCCTCCATGCGATTTTTTCTCACTATCTCGCAAGTACGGAAAGTGAAAACTACGATAGGTTACACGAGTGGCGTGGTGCGGTGGAGATTAAAAAACACATAGCAGTGTTTTTTTATGAATTTCACTAACTGATTTTTATTTAACATTTTTCTTATATTATTTTTTATTAGTAACTTCGTCCCTGATGGAGGCCTGACTGCACACGTTTTTTTTGTCACTTTACTATAAATCTGTTTTAAAATATTTAAACTAATAATATGTTACAGACAAGCATAGGTATGCACTCTTCTGTCTCCATGTACTGGATTGCCTTTTTTCTCAGTTATAATGTCAATTTATAGGCCTTTTCATAAAACGACGCATTTAAAAGTCTGCACACTCTCACATATTATTATAAGTTGTACCGCTTTCAACACGGTGCCATTCACTTCATATGTGCAATGTCATATTTACATAAATTTTACCCATGGATTTCAAATATAAATAATATTGTGATCACTAAGAAATAATCATACAGTGGAAATTCCAAAACGGACCAAAAGATTTCGACTTTCATAAAAATACGAAAAGCATTTTTAAAAAAATATCGAATTAAAAGAGCCGTACCGACAACGCTACTAAAAATTTTCAAGATGCTAGTGGAAAAAGTTCGTACATCCATAAATAATAACTTAATACCTTGCCTGACAACAACACGACCAGATCTCTGTAGCTTTCATCGTCGTAATATACAAAATAAGAGCATGAGTGTGTGAGTGTATTATTAAAATGGGTTATAAAGAACGATCTTTAGTAGAGATCCAATTACGACAGTATATGCATGAACACCACAACGCCTATAACAATTAGCAAATATTAGTTTGGCACGCATTCATATTATTAACCTTTTCATCTTAATTCGTACATTATTAAAAGTACAAAATTACGTACTTGTACTCGTTAATTACTGCACATTTTAAAATGGAATTCGTTGCTTATTTAACTTTATATAATATACAACTTACCTATATTTAATTTAAAATACATAGTATGTAATTTTTAAATAAATAAATATTCCAGAAGCCAGTTGAAGAATGGCCCATGTGTGATTGTTTGATCTCGTTTCACTCGAAGGGCTTCCCATTGGACAAAGCTATTCAATACGAGAAGCTAAGGAAGCCGTACGTTATAAACAATCTTCATATGCAATATGACATTCAGGTTTATTTTTTATATAAAACATAATTTAAAAAAACTTGATTTTTAAATTTATAATTTATTCGAGAATTAATATTTATTTTTCAGGATCGTCGAAGAGTTTACGCGATATTAGAGAATGAGGGTATAGAAATACCTAGGTATGCTGTTTTAGATAGAGACTCGCCCGACCCAAAACGTGAGTACCTAACTAATCTATACAATTAATAAAATTGAAGTGTCTGTTTGTAATGTCAAAATAACAGTTTTTTACTAAATGCATATGAAAGTATATACGATACCTATAACAAAAAACCCATTTTTAAATTTTTTGTCTGTCTGTCTGTTTGTTCCGGGTAATCTCCGAAACGGTTAGACCGATTTTAACGGGGCTTTCACTGATAAATTGCTGATGATATAGGGAGTAACTTAGGCTACTTTTATTTTATTAAAAAAATTAGGGTTCTGCACAAATAAAAAAAACTGGTCATGGTGAATCAATTCGGGCGCTTAAATGGCTTATGCTGAGTAAATCATAGCAGATATAGCAAATTAATGTACTGCATAATCATAGGCATTAAAAACACCTACAAAAAAGTCCGGGAGCATTCTGTAGTCCTAGTGAGCGAAGTCACGGGCAAGCTAGTACTAAAATAAAAATATTCTGTAAAAAAAAATCTAATCCTAATTAACGTGTAAATTTTTGTACAAGTGAACATAATTTTGTCGAACAAAACAAACATCGTATGTAATTTTTGATAAGATTGCAAAATGTTTACCTACTTTCCAGGCTTTGCACGGTAATACAAAAAGTCTGAAATATTCCAATGAAATTTATTTACATTTGTTACGTATCATCAATAAATATAATGCATGACAACAGCGCACTTTTCTTGTTTCTTAAACGATTTCTGGATTACTACGCCATATCTATCTAATTTTAAATGTTTTGTAAAACTATGAAGACCACTTTTGAAATTCTTTTTTACCTGGCTCCAGTGCACCAGAAGTTAACACGGTTTAGTACAATCTGATATAGGTGAGAGAGCTACGAGTCTTACAGCAGTCCACGTAGTTACGGCCTATACTCTTTACTGGCTGCATTTGATACACAACACTCTAAATCGAACTAATGTGACAAGGTTTTCACTTTCTGTATGATGGTTGTTTACTTGGGATCAATATTAAATACTAATTCATCTATACGTATTATAAAACTGAACGTCTCGATGTTTATCCGCCGGTATTTTCTTTTCACATGAAAACCACTTCTCTGCTATAGGTACATGTTTCTTATAGCTATGTTATCTCGCCAGGTTATAAAAGATATATTTTGTTACATACGAAATAAACAGTGACGATAATGGTGAATCAATTTAGAAAAAAGATGCTTTTGCTGCGCTTAAATTACTTACGCTGAGTAAACCAATAAGATATATGTATATGAAATGAATGTACTACATAATTGTAGATTATATAAGACATAACTAGAATTAATTTAAAAAAAAAAAGATTTTTTTGAAATAAGTTTTGTCGTTAAAATTGGCTATCAAAAATAAATGCGCACACAAAATTTCGTGTTTGTGGTGACTGTTGAAGAGTTCTCTCTTCGAAAGCCAACTCTGGGTACAGAAGCCAGTCTATGGTACAATTTCAAAAAGGTAATCAAAATGAAATGCTTAACAAAATTTCGTGTCTAAGCTTGTTGACTGTTAAGGAGTTCCCTCGTGTGGAGCCAATCCTGGATGCCGATTCAGGTCATGTTTACCATAAAAATGCATTGTCATTGTCATCGAAACTAAACCGACATGTCAAAATTCAAGTCCGTAGGATAAGAGGAAGTGGTTATAATTTCAGCTTGCAAGATTTTACCTAAAGAAGCAAACTAACATACAAACATTGCAAGTTAATTAAAAGCTTGTAAAAAAGTCAACGACAGCATATTATGTCTATCTTCTATGGATCACCAACAATAAGCATTTTTGTCTTTAAAATAAAGGGCGGTTGGCCTCGCCATGGGTGGAAGCGAGGGCAGCACGATTTGCGCGTGAGCTCGAACGATGCGACGGCATTCTGTAGTAGACGCGCGCGGCGCCGCGGGCACAGCAAATATACAATACAATAATATACAATTTACTCCATTAAAATTGTTATAAAATATTAATTTAAATTTATTGGTTTGTATTTTAGATCACGAGTTGGTCGAGTCCGAGGATCACGTTGAAGTTAATGGAGTAGTTTTCAATAAACCTTTCGTGGAAAAGCCTGTATCGGCTGAAGATCACAATATTTATATTTATTATCCGACATCAGCGGGCGGTGGGAGTCAGCGACTTTTTAGAAAGGTAGATATTATATACTATTGTACATTTTTCTAGGCGAATTGCATGAGTAAAAAAAATCAATCTAGACCCTAAAAGGGCCTGTTACAATCTACGACCTGTTCGGAAAATATATCAGTCATCGAGAAGAGCCGCCAAGCCCGGTGAAGCTGTCAAAGCCTCTAATGGCTCCAGGGATGTTAAGGCTAATAGTATAGACAGTTCAAAAAAGTTCTAGTAATAAAACTATGCCGGTTGTTTACAAAATCTAGTTTAACTATGTTTTTTGCGAATATAAAATCTACATTTTTGATAAATATGAATAATTATTATAGTTAAATAACCCGCCCCCTGATTATAATTTATTTTTCAAGAGCAAAGCAATAGCAATAATAGCTAAAATAATCTGATTTTGCCATTTCGAAGCAAGTATACAGGGTATTAGTAGACCGCTCCCGAAAATGAAGACAGACGATAGTACTAATGACACCTTTGATGATGGGATGGAAAAAAATTGATCCTGATTAAAAAAAAATCATATTATTTAAACTTTTTATTAGCATTATTTACGCTCCATCGTGTTAGTACAGCTAAATGAAACGATAATTTCATAAAAAATACATTACTTTACTAAAAAAAAAAACCAGCAATGAAACGCAAAATCAAAAACAGCTGATGCTCGGATCAACGAACGCCTGGGCGCAGCGTCAATCTTACGCTGCACGCAACTAACAATCAAATAAATACTTATTTACAACATTTGTCTAAATAACTAACTTATCTACTTTGCCACTGTGCTAGTCTTTACCTAGCCACTTTCTTTCGAATTCACCAGTTGAATAAGCTAAGTACCGGGTTCGATTCCCCGCTTATGAAAAAAATACTTGAATGAAATTTTAAAAAGGATAGATTCATGCTTTTTAATCCGTCGTGTAATTATGTTTATTACTCTGATGTATTCAGTTATGTACGATCTACTCAGATCAGTTCAAAAATAAGTTATAAAAAAAAATTGGTATGAAACAGCTTACCGATCTAAATCCTCCGTGGCCTTATGAGATGCGGCTCAAATTGTGCCCCATTCATTTCGAGGCAGATTTGAGCTCGGCGTTGCGTCTCCTTATGCAGTCGGGACATCATCGTGGGATCTTCGACACAGTCCGCACGTAGTTTGTCGAAAACATTCACGATCCTTTGGCGCATTTCGTTAGCACTGACACACTCACGATTAAAAACCCTTTCTTTCACATACCCCCACAGAAAGAAGTCTAACGGGGTCAGATCGGGTGACCGAGGTGGCCAAGCGTGTGGTCCTAGTCTGCCGATCCAGCGATCATCAAACAGCTCGGTGAGGCGCTCACGGACGAACCTTGCCACATGTGGAGGTGCACCATCATGCTGGAACCATGTGCGGCGATATTCAGTCAATGATAGGTCGTCTAAAATGTCCACTATTTGTTCATTTATAATGTTTAAATATCGCTGTCCGTCAAGTCGCTGTGGCAGAAATACTGGCCCTAGTATGCGATCCTTAAATAAACCTGCCCATACATTAACCGACCATCGGGTTTGGTGCCCGGTTTGTAGAACTGCGTGCGGGTTCACCTCGGAATACACGTGTGTATTTCTTCGGTTCCACAACCCGTTTCTGGTAAATGTTGACTCGTCCGTCCAGATGACGTGTTCAATGAAATCAGGGACACGTTGTTGCTGGTATAATAACCAACGGCAGAAAACTCGCCGGCGGTCGTGATCGCCGGGTACCAAAGTTTGCACTTTTTGCACTTTGTATGGCCGCATTCGGTTACGCTTTAACACCTTATGAACTGTCCAGTACGACACACTTGTTCCATTCCGACACCTTAACAATTTAGCAATACTTCGTGTACCTAAGTTCGGATACCGGCGAACGACATCTAAAATGCGCTCCTTGGTCTGAACTGCCACTTGACTTCCACCTCCTGCCGCTACTGGAGCAATGGGTCGATTTTCCAACACTCGCTGAAATGCTGCTGTTATCAGACGAGAGTCAGCCGGATGTCGAGCTGTCGGGAATTTCTCTCGGTAAATTGGCAATGCACGCGAAGCATTCCCGCGAGCTTCTCCAAGGCACATTATTCATTAACATGCTACCGTATTCACGAACACTATAAACGTATGCGTTAGGCATTATTAAAACAAAACTCTCATAAAATCAACACAATCTTAAAAAGAAACAAAAAACGTAACAATAAAATAATGACAAGAACTTAGTTAACAATACGATTGAACGAATATCTGTCGCCCACGCACGCGCACATGAAATGAAAGTCAAAGTGTAACTGTCTCAAGAACTAAAAATACTAAACTTAATAATCAACCCCGCCAAAAGAAATAAAGCGCCGCGGGCCGCCTCCTTGCAGTAGCCCCTCGTTAGCGTCGAAAGCGGCACTGTTGATCTTTTCCTGCAGATCGACTAAACCGTTATACAACTACATTCAACTACTATTATTTCATAAGTTTAAAAAGTTATCCCTACTGACTAGTCTTGATATGGAATTTAGAAGTTATAATTCAATTTTTTTTAATACATTTATACAATCAATTGCTACCCTGACGTGAACAAGAAGCTTCGCTACTACAAAAATGATATTAGGATATTAAATTAACCTAATTGGATTATCACGTACACAAATATAAAAAATATTACAATTTTGTACAAGAAATTAAAAATGAAATGGTACAGAATAATGTAATAGTTGAAGAATACTATTTGCAATTTATGATCGACAATTAATTATCTCATAAGACCACGTGAAGCTTTAGATCGGTAAGCTGTTTCATACCTAATTTTTTTATAAATAACTTAGTACTGAACTGATACTGAATAGGTACATAACTGAATACATCAGAATAATAAACATTCTTACACGACGGATTAAAAAACATGGCTCAATGCTTGTTAAAATTTTATTTAAGTATTTTTTTCATTCGCGGGGAATCGAACCCGTTACTTTTTTAATTCAACCGGAGAATTCGAATGAAAGTGGCCAGGTAGACACTAGCACAGTGGAAAAGTAGATAAGTTATGTATTTAGACAATATTGTAAAATAAGTATTTGTGCGATCGCCAGCTGTGGGCCGCGCGAGAATGGCACCGCGCCGCGCTCAAGCGCTGGACTGGCGCCGCGACGCGCCGCGCCTAGCGCGTATATTTGACCCGAGCAATCAGCTGTATTTAAATTTGGTGTTCAATTGCTGGTTTTTTTTTTTAGTAAAGTAATGTATTTTTTATGAAATTATCGTTTCATTTAGCTGTACTAACACGATGAAGCGTAAATAATGCTAATAAAAAGTTTAAATAATATGATTTTTTTTTTATCAGGATCAATTTTTTTTCCATCCCATCATCAAAGGTGTCATTAGTACTATCGTCTGTCTTCATTTTCGAGAGCGGTCTACTAATACCCTGTATAGCGATTTCTACTATCGCATAATAAAAAAACATTTATTATGTGACTATTCGTTTTAACTGGGAAACCCCCAATGTATTGTGCAAAGACATTGACATTTATTTTACTTAGGCCTGGATCTACAATTTTTTTTTCGATCTGAACCAATATCATTAGCGCCACTTCCCTCCAGCATTTGAAGTTTTTAGATTCGTCGAGGATTTCCCTTGTATAAACATCATATTAGCAATCGATTAAATTGACGGTATCCCAGGTGCGTTAATGAAACATTTTTTTTCTTCAAACATATGATTTTGGCTCTCCAACTAAATTGTGGCCGTATGGTTAATACTAATCTCTTGTCAATGGGCATGTTACAATAAACCCTCAAAGCAACCTGAACCTAATATTGCATTCGATTGTTGCTATGTTGATAGTTAACCACATAATTATTTTACAGATAGGAAGCCGAAGTAGTATTTATTCCCCTGAATCAAGAGTGAGAAAAACGGGATCGTTCATTTATGAAGATTTTATGCCCACCGATGGTAAGTTTCGATTATTCTTTTACTACTTCTTAACTTAAAGAGTTTACTGTATGTAATTAATTTTTTTAATTTAGTAAAATGTTATTGTACAAAAAATAGTTTATGTACGAAAAAAAATATTGTTATTGAACTTATCAAATATGTAGTAATGCCATAAAAGTAATATTTTAACGAGGGTTCTTTATAATTAGCATAAATTGCACGCGAACGAATACAAGCTAAATTTGAGAGAGAGAGATGTAGTATATTTTAAGTCTATGGGAAAAAGCTTCACAATATTTTTATTGCTTTAGACTGGGAATATACGTCATATTTTGTTTTTTATTGTCTGATCAAACTATCTGGTCGTATTTACTCGAGACGCATCGGATTCACGTGAGCGAAGCCGCGGCCACATCTAGTTGTTAATAATTATACATAGGGACTAGTGAAAAACATAACTGGTTTAATATTAAAGTAGCTACAATTTCGAAGCCTCCTTCAATGACAGCTACGGGAAACTCATTTAAAAAGATCGCGGAGGAATAATGCGAACTATGATGCGTTCAGAAATGTATTAGGTATTTTTTACCATGCTAAAATTTTTTTAGGGACTGACGTAAAAGTATACACGGTGGGACCGGACTACGCGCACGCAGAAGCCCGCAAGAGTCCCGCTCTCGACGGCAAAGTGGAACGGGATTCTGAAGGGAAAGAGATAAGATATCCCGTAATACTCTCCAACCAAGAGAAATTGATATCGAGAAAAGTTTGCTTGGCATTCAAACAAACCGTTTGTGGTTTCGACTTGTTAAGGTGAAAATAATATTACTATAATAATTTTGCATTACTACTAGATAATAATTACAAGGCATAATCTTTCTTAGTTACTTATTTTCATATTTTTTGACGTATTGCGATCATAATAAATCTTCACGAAACTCGCAATGAGATCTTCCTACACAATCAGGAACGATAGAATAGCTTTATATAGTTTAAATTGTTTGTTACCAATTACAAGACTTGCGAGCCGTTTTGATACTTGTACTTAAAAAAGTCTATTATAACTACTATATATCGAACATTGTAAAGAGATAAATAAATATTAATACTGTTTATTAAACTAGCGTTTTCACCCGTGTTGTATTTCTACCAATTCTCTACAGCGCTGGGCCGCCGCCACAGCCCCCGTGAAACGTATTGTTGTTTTCATTTCCCGTACTAGCCTACAGCTTGCCAGTTTGCTTGACATTCATGGTTACTGCTTCGGTTCTTAGGGTTGTAGCGTGAAGTTATATAGCCTTATAACATTTCTTAATAGATAAGCTATGAAATGCAAAAAGAATTATTCAATGTGACTAGTAGTTAGAACGCTAAAAAGTCTTTTCAGTGTTATATTAATATAGATCTGATAATATCATACTAAATGTTGTATTAAAATTAAGTTATAATACAATGTATATAAACTACAGGGCCAATGGCAAATCATTCGTGTGTGACGTTAATGGGTTTTCATTCGTGAAAAATTCCAATAAATACTATGACGATTGTGCGAAGATACTCGGGAATATGATTCTGCGTGAGTTGGCGCCAACGTTACACATACCTTGGTCGGTGCCATTCCAACTTGACGACCCCCCGATAGTTCCGACAACCTTTGGCAAGATGATGGAGCTGCGGTGTGTTGTTGCGGTAATTAGACACGGGGATAGAACGCCTAAGCAAAAAATGAAAGTCGAAGTTAGACATCCCAGGTAAGAATGATCT
Source organism: Saturnia japonica (assembly GCA_033032175.1). Taxonomy (NCBI): domain Eukaryota; kingdom Metazoa; phylum Arthropoda; class Insecta; order Lepidoptera; family Saturniidae; genus Saturnia; species Saturnia japonica. The sequence goes on along the minus strand of CM065306.1, from coordinate 5,760,672 downwards.
TTGACATTTTTATATGGATGACCCAGTTCCACAAGTCACTTAGTTCAAACTCTGAAGTTTTTAGGTAAATTATTTGAAGATAAAAACTACACTGGTATATTCCTATCAGGTTTACGGCCGTTTTCAATAACATATCTGAGTTTACTATCCCCGATTAGTATGTATTTGTAATAAGTACTATCTTTAACTTAATACAGATATCGACTTCCCTCTTATCTATTCAAGCTATAGGGTAAGCATTATTATGTAGATACGAAAAACTATCCATTGTTAGGTTATTGAAAAAAAAGTAAGGAGAAAAGGTTATATTTGTCTATCTTTAGTAACTGAAACAATGGATAGATAGGTTATTGAAAACGGCCGTTAGAGAACATGAAACGTCGGTGTATAGTGCAAAATATCGTCCTGTATATTTAAATAACAAACAATAAAAGTTTAAAAATTAAACCTACCTACAAAATCATCGCACTGTAAATAGTATGATCTATATTTTTTAAATGTGCTGATTATATGCCCTTGCAATTGATAACGAACACGGCACATTACAAAAATATTTTTTCAAAACATTTGCTCAAAATATGCATTTACTAAGCCTGTCCGAAAGTTAAACATTACGCATCATACAATGGGGCGTGCGGTAAAGTAGGTGTACCACAGAACACTAGTAGGTTCTTTCACCTAAGTACTTGTTTCACCGCACGCTCCGTTCTACAGAAATATTTACCTTTTTGCAGGTTTTTCGAAATATTTGAAAAGTACGATGGTTATAAACGTGGCCACGTTAAGTTGAAGAGACCCAAGCAACTGCAAGAGATATTGGACATAGCGCGTGCACTGCTCTCGGATATTCACACGCGCCACGCCGACCCCGAGATCGAAGAGAAGCAGGGCAAGTTGGAACAGTTGAAAAGTGTTCTGGAAATGTAAGTAGTTATCATTCAACTGATTTTATAATTTGAAGAAATTCATAGATTACTATATTATATTGTTTTAAAAAAATGGCAGCTAATTTTTGTTAAGATTAGCCATTATCATATTATAGTGAATGCCCTTGAACTTATGAAAACTTGCAAATCATTTGCTAACGCTTCTAGGTACATTCATTCATTTTGTTAAACTTTTGAATTACTTTATTTGAAGATTTATCACAACCATAATATATAATTATAGTGACTGGGCTTGAATTTAATTTACAAATAATTTGCTAACTGTACTGTAAAAATAACAATTAAAGACTTTGAGAGATCAAACTATTTTTAGTTACCCCCCTCGCTAAAGGTTTTTCTTTTCAATAATTCTGTAAAGGCCGAAAGGTACGAGATAAATTTAAATTGTTACAGGTACGGACATTTCTCTGGCATCAACCGCAAGGTCCAGATGAAGTACCAGCCTCGGGGTCGGCCGCGCGGCTCTAGCTCGGACGACGGTAACGGCTCGCACGCGCACGCGCACGGTCTGCCTCTGCATTATCACCTGCTAATTGCATTCTGCACTAGAGCTGAGACACTATCGATAACATTTAAAATTGATAATGAAAGCTGTTATCACAACAAGCATCTCTCAGAAAAATGGATGCGTACACTTATCCACGCACTTTAGAAGTTAAACATCTTTGAATCTTTAAATAGTGACACTCAAAGTTTTTCTTCTTTTTATTTATTTCCTGGCAACCGTGTTCGTCCACAATTCTGCCAATATCAGACGAATAGAATATTTTTTTTATTATTATTGTATTCTTCAATCATAGAGCACTAACAAAATGGCGGGTCCCTTGTTAAAATTGTCCAGGGAGTTTTTTTGGCAACTTAAAATGCAAATCCTTAGTTATTATTATAATCCTCTTCACTTGTGCACAATAACAAAACAACATCACGTGAAATACCGCAAGTATTACATTATATAGAGTCAAAAACAAGTTAAAGAATTAAAATATAAACCACCACATGACGGATCCTTACCCAGGAGTTCGGTGAAGCAGTAAAAGCCGCAGCGTTTTTAGGGCCCCTAAGGCTAAGAGTGTAATCAGATCTAAAAAAAACATCCTTAAACCTGGATTTAATGTAACGCATAACATCGAGTATGGCTATCTTCACCACAATAAAACAAGAGGTTTTTCAAGTAACTTCATGTTGTACACTTTCTGCTACAGCGTGTAAAAATTCACTCTCATCGTTTTTTCATAACGCGCCTAAAGAAGTAAATTAACAAAAAAAAATATATATAAGGTATTTTCTTGTGATTTGGGCGACACAGTTATTCAAAACACAATTGAGTTTCTCTGTAATAAAAGAAACGACATTTAATGTTATTAATGACAATGTCAATTCCTAAATCACAACTGGGAAACAAAATTAATTATTTTTTATAAATTTTCAATTGACAGCTAGCTAGTTTGATGATTACAGAGCGACTAGTATTAGTCAATGTCGCGGTCTACCACGATGACGCTTGATGCGTGGAAATCTTAAAATTAAAGAAAATTACATTTTTCTTTACATCTTCCCTCCCAGATTAGATAAACCAACATTATTAAATACGTATCCTCTTCATGTATTTTCAAGCACAGGGGCTGGAGTTAGTTTCGAGATGTGGAAAAGGTTTGACTCTGATTTCTTATGGTCAGTGTTTATCTTGTAAATTGAGTTTGATATTTTTTCTACGATTTTGTAGGGTCCAATTCTCAATTCGTCGAGTTTTTTCCTATTTTGTTTGTTTTCATTGTCCACAAAAACAATATCACCAACTTTAAATTCTATGTGTCTTCGATTTTTGTCATAAATTGTCTTGTTGTAATTATGCGATCTGATTGTATTTTCTAGAGCTTTTTTCCTGTCTTGGATCATATCATAATCGGTCTTCTTAAGTTTCAGCTCATTTGGCAAAATTGTAACATCTGTGCCGTTTAGTAGATACTTTGGAGCATATCCAGTGACAGTGTGCTCTGTGTTATTATAGTTTTTTACACAATTATGTGCTATAGTTGTCCATGCTATTTTTGTGTCATTTTCGTTTATCTTACATCTGATTTTATTGACCAACGTCAAACGTTATTCACGTATACGTCTTTCATTCAAACCATTTGAGAAGGGCGAGTTCACTGCAGTAAAAATTATTGGTATATTCTTTTCATCCAAAAATCTTTTGAATTCTCTAGAATTGATACCTGGGTATTGGTCTGAGAGAATCATGCCAATGTCGTCAGTTTCAGCACAGTTTTTCAGTAGTTTAATGAAATCATTTGCATTTTGAGTACTTGATGTCAAAATATATGCGTATCTAGTAAAATGATCTGATAGCAGGTGCAAGTATCTCTTTGTTGACCTTGAACCCCCAAAGCCTCCAATAGTATCAATGGAACATATCTCAAAAGGTTTTGTAGCAGGACCCAATTGGGACATTAATCCATATTTATTTTGTCCTCTTGATTTGTTCTTTATACATACTATATACTATACTACAACTTTCACAGATTCTTTTATGTTTTTTGTTATGTTTTCTGCTGTATACAATGAGCTGATCATAATTTGCATTTGTTTAATTCCTATATGACCTAGGTCTGTATGTACATTTTTATGAATTCTATACTGAATTTCTCTGAGAGAATTATTTTTTCTTTTTTCTTTACTTTTTTGTAATAAACGTTATTTTTTGTTATTAACTTCTCTTTCTTACACTGTATGTTTTCATTTTTATCTTGATCTTTTAAGATATCTTCTAGTTTTATTACGTTAACTACTTTTAATTGTTCGTCCAGGTTTTCATTTGGTTCTAAAACTGGGTTCCTGCTTAGGCAATCCGCTTCAATGTTGTACCTTCCTGGAGAATACTTAATTTGGAAATCATATTGTGATAGGTAGTATGTTATATCTCCTAATTCTTCATCCGTTCTTGACTTTATATTCATATTCTCCAATGGCTTGTGATCTGAGAAGACAATGAATTTCTTACCTATCAACAGATGCTGCCAATACTTTACACATTCTTTAATTGCTAGGCATTCTAGATATACAGCTTTCTTCCTTTTTTGAACTTCATTCAATTTTTTTGAAAAGTATGCTACCTGTTTCTCTTCATTGTTTTCTTGTGGCTGTTTTAGGACTGCGCCTACTCCTAGTATACTAGCATCTGTGTATATGTGAATAGGCAAATTAGGATCAAAAATTGTCAATATTGGTTGAGAACATAATATTTGTTTCATTTCATCAAATGACTCTTGGCAAGCCTTAGTCCAGTTAAAGGTTTGTCCTTTTCTCAATAGGTTATGCAATGGTTCCAATTTTATTGCTATTTTTGGCACATATTTATGATAAAAGTTTATTTTTCCCAAAAACTCTCACATTTTTTTGTGTTTTTGGAGTAGGAAAGTTTTTTATTGATATCAAGTTATCTTTCAGAGGTTTAACTGAATTATTCTGTATTATGTGACACAGGTATTTAACTGAGTCAGCTGCAAACGTGCATTTTGAAAATTTTAGTCTTAAACCTTCACTTTTAATTGCTTGAAATAGCTGTTTTAGATGTCTGACATGATCTGAGAACGATTTTGAGAATAATAAGATATCGTCGATGAAATTCACTGTGAACTCTCCGAGCTTATGTTTCCGTATTATATTATACATTATTCTCTGAAATATTGCTGGTGACGTTTTTAAGCCGAATGGTAAGCAAGTCCATTGAAAGTGACCCTCTTGTGTGATGAATGCAGTTTTCTGTCTATCTGTGACACGCAGAGGTATTGACTAAAATGCTGAATTCAGGTCTAATGTCGAGAAAAACTTGCAATCTCTTGTTTTTACTATTAGGTCCTCTATAAGTGGGAATGGCTGTGATTGAGGGACAACAATTTTATTTAGGTCTCGAAAATCTATGCACAGTCTTGATTTTTTATTTTCATCTCTTTTATAAGCTAGTGTAACTGGAGCTGCAAATGGACTATATGATTCTTCTATTATATTTTTTTCCAATAATTTTGCAATCTGGTTTTCAATCTCCTTTTTATCTTCAATTGTGCAACGATATGGCCTTTTACTGCAATATTTTTCTACTAATAGGTCAATGTGTGCTTCATAATCCGTTACCGTCCCGATGTCATATTTGTTCTTTGCAAATACAGATTTATTGATCGATATTAAGTCATCAATCACTGCCTGTTTTTGATAATCTAGATGATTTATCAAAATTTTGTAGTTTTCTGCATTGAAGTTTATTAAATTATCAGATTTTATTTCCTTAGAAATATCAATAACTGATTTATTTGTTTCCTTAGAAACTATTTCACTTCTTTGAACAGGAATTTTCTGATTGATTTCTAAGTTTTCATTTTGAATTAAGTAAAACTTTTTTATACAATCTAGTCCAATTAAAAAATCGTAATCAAAATTTTCCTTGTCTATTACAAAGACATCCATTTTTTTCTCAATATTAAAAATAGTTATATCGAGTGTTATTATGCCATTTGCCTTTTTAACGCCATTAATCGTTTTTAAGTTAGTATTGTTAGAATAACTCAATTCCTTATTGTTTATTTTCAACAACCTTGAATTTATCAATGACACATTAGAGCCTGAGTCATAGATTCCAAATATTTCAACATGTTTATTCAATACTTATTTTACTTTAATTAATGGCGGAACTATTAGTTTTTTTGGTTTTCACATTGCAGTTCGCATTCCAATTCTGAATTGTTGACGAGTTTAATTTGTTTCTTATCTTTTTCACTATTTATTTTTGTTTTAAACCAACACAAAGCTCCTGAATGATAACGCACACCTTTCTTTAACTTTTCACAAATGTTACATTTTTCTGTTATCATATTAGTATCATCTTTTTTTTTTTATAAACTTCTTCTTTGTAACTAAATGTTCTAACTTGCCAAGTTCGTTAAATAAGTCTTTTGTTTGTACTACTTCCTCTTTGTTGATCCTATCCGTTATATAATCTGGTAAGCCGGCAGCAATTATATCAATTAGAGTACCTTGATCAAATGTTCTTCTTACTTCAAGTAAAAGTTTTTCTTTTCTAATAGCATATTCTAATAAAGATCCTGTTTGATACTTGAAAGATAGAGCATACTTGCTAGTAGCCCAACCGTTATTAGCATAGGTTTGCAAAAAGTTTGACTTCCATTCTGACCACTCTGATTTTAAACCATGCTTAATTATCATGGAAGAATACCAATCATTAGATGATTTTTCTAGAAATAATCTGAAGATTTCTATTTTTTCTTCGTCTTTTATTATATCAAACCTTGCACATTCTTTTTCAAATACTTCCATCCAGTGATATGCACTCAAATTTTTTCCATTAAATTTTTCAATAACAAACCTGTCGGCTAACTTTTTTATACTTTGTTTTTCTTTGTTTTGTTGACTTTCAATTAACTTTTCTAAAATTTTCACTATGGGATCTTCCGATTCTTTTTTATTGACAATAGCCAATTGTTCTTGGGTGATTTTCTCAAGGAATTGGTCTTCAAAAATCATGTTTTCATCCTCATCAAGGTATGTTTGTAATATACCCTCTGTCACTTTTATCCATACACTTCTAGTTTGATGTCTTTTTTTCAATGTGTTTTTTACTGTTACGAAAACTTTAGAGGCTTGAACATGTTTGTGAAGTGATACTGCTTGAAAGTTCTCAGGAATCAGGAAAACTTTGTTATCTTGTGTGACAATTGAGGTTATGGCAATATAGTTTGACTTTCCGTCTATTGTTGGTTTTGATTGAAACGTAAATTTCAACTTTTCCATTTTTCTTTCTGACAATAAATGTCGTTTTATAAGGTATTTTCTTGTGATTTGGGCGACACAGTTATTCAAAACACAATTGAGTTTCTCTGTAATAAAAGAAACGACATTTAATGTTATTAATGACAATGTCAATTCCTAAATCACAACTGGGAAACAAAATTAATTATTTTTTATAAATTTTCAATTGACAGCTAGCTAGTTTGATGCTTCATAGATTGTCATCATTCGACCACAGATTACAGAGCGACTAGTATTAGTCAATGTCGCGGTCTACCACGATGACGCTTGATGCGTGGAAATCTTAAAATTAAAGAAAATTACATTTTTCTTTACATATATTAAAAAAAACCGATTCGTTTCAACAAATATTTGAAGGATTTTTAAAACTGATGGCAACAATCGATAATGTCTCATCACTCTAACATACCTGAATACCGTGTATTAACATAGCATGAAGGGTTTTATACTGTGACCTACCTCGACTAACTTATTGGAATCAAATGTTTTGTTTTAAAAAGTTAATAAAGTTCGTGTAATTATTAAAATCATTGGGCACGTAGCTTTATAATATTTCTTGATACTTTCGCACAAGATATTACCGACGATTAACCTTAGAAACCTTATGTTCCACAAGTACAAATGAACCACCATGTGTTATATAGGTCTGTAAAGTCTGTATTAACAATTTAAAAGGACTAGGACATAATATAATATCAAGTTGAATTGGTTAGAAACACAATTAAATATCTTACAATCTTATTTTAACAAGTTACCAATGCGTAACGAACACAAATAAAATATAGGTGCGTTAAAAATCTTGAATCTGATTACTTGTAAGATTCTAGAAATGTTAGGCGAAGGCGCGTTAATTGTCGATTTTCAAATTAAATTCTTTGAGATGATGTGCTTGGAATCCAACATTGAATTTATTTATACGAGTATAAAAAAAATGCAAATAAAATTCTATGATGTATTTCAATAATTTTATAAACAAATATCCACTAATTCTAATAAATTCATATCTTTCTATACATGTACCATAGGTTTGCTGTGTCCCGGTATTTCTATTCCCGTTCCACGTTTGGATTGTCTCTTTTGCACGAATCTGAAATTACAAATTGACTACTACTACATAACTCGAGGATGTTTTTGCATCATCATATGTTTGCTAGTCTTTACAGTTTAATGTATGTTCATTCATTTTGTAAATGACCGGAATCGTTGTAATACTTAATAAAACCAGTAAAAGGTATTTAAGTAATAGTCTTAGGTTCGATAATAATATTCTAAGCACATTACCGTATTTACCGCACAATGTGTTCAAGAACCATGTCAAGCAGGTTTTAGAGTCAAAATGGAATGTATAGAATAATAAAAACGATTATGTGAATGATTTAATGATATTTAAATAATGTAATGATTCACGGTATTTAAATATTATTTACACAGTAATGAAAATAGATAGACCCAAACCTGTTTCTTGCTCACTCTTCTTGATAACTGGGATGTTTTCCGAACCGGTTGTTTAAATTGAATAAAATATATTAAATTTCATTATATATCTTAGCAGTAATATAGACACGTGGCAAAGTTATAACAATCACATTATTCATATTGCATATTGTAGTATATTTTAGGCTTATAAATTATATTGACTTTAAGCTTGTGTACTTAGAAGTCATTGTATTTTAGAAATGCGCTAGTACAGCTATTTCATTTGTATTAGAATATTTTAGCACCGTTTTTGTCAATAGTAGTTCAATTATAATTATTTCTCTCTAACTTATGGCTTGATTATACAGTTATATTATGTAATTATTGGCTTAAAATAGTTAGTTAAGATTTAGGTAGGGATTTTGTAGGTAGGTAGGTTGCTATTTGGGGTATACTAAGTGGTGGAGTATCTCCACCCTATAGAAGATCGCAGCCAAATAACCTGGTGTTGTGTTCCTGCGGTGAGAGGTTCTTGGGGTTGAGGGATTCAAGTTCGGCATGCCCTAATGATACCTATGGTTTTTTTTTGTCCTTACTGTTAGCCTGAGGGGCCCTATCCAAAAACAGAGCCACTGATGGCTTTTACAGTTACCGAGCTTGGGAGCGAGCGATGACAAAGTGGTCGAACCTCGGCTTGGGCTGTTGCCGCGAGAGAGGGAGGTCGCGGCGGTGTGTGTGCGGGATCGAAGTTAGCCGCCCGCCCCTTGCGGAGGGAACGGTCGTTTCGCGGGCGTAGGCGCGAACAAGCTCTGTTTGGCGAGATACCTATGGTATTTTAACATCCATAGGCTATAGATATAGAGTACACACAATTTGAATTTTACATTTTAGAATAATTTTGGAAATAACCTATGTAAATAGAATCGCTTACTTACTTTATAACTTTGTGTATTTTTACCCGACTGTGAAAAAGGAGGGTTATGTTTTTCGAGCGTATGTACGTCTATTTCTTTGGCACGCTCCGTAGCCTAAACGGCGTGATGGATGTTGGCATACGAATTGTCGTTAGATTCGTCTTAATTGTGGGAGTAACATAGCCTATATAATATATAAGTACGTCGTATGGTCATCAAATAAAAAGAAATATATAAAGATATATTGTTTGTTGAAGTCGGGTTTTTTGTTCCCTTTTTAATAATATACAATATACAATGTTGTCGGAGATCATATTGTGGTAAGAACTAATTGTGTAAAATTACAGTAGGCTGTCCGGGCGAGCCGTCTTTGGTCCTCATATTGAAGTGGGGCGGCGAGCTGACTCCCGCCGGGCGCATTCAGGCCGAGGAACTGGGTCGGATGTTCCGATGCATGTACCCGGGTGGACAGGGCAGGCACATACCTGGTACAGTGAAACACAAAATATAAGTTACTTTAACAATATTTGCAACACTACATGCGACAGAAGTGAAACTTCTTTAACTATCAAAAGTATTACTCACTGTTAAAAATCGCACTCATTTATCTCTCTCAGTTTATAGCATAGTTTTTTTTTTTAACAGTCTTCAAAAAAAGTAGGAGGTTCACAATTCGATTGTATTTTCAGCCATAACTTCTTTGTTTATTAATCAATTTAGATGATTCTTTTTTCCTCAAGGTTGATCCCATTTTAATTACATTGGCATTGGACCTTCGAAGATGCACCAGGGAACTCCTCAAAATCATTGAAGTTGATTTTGTTTTTCTGTACAAAATTGTCTTGTTCTCTGTCTGTTCATGCGACTATTTTCAATCCTTTTTACGCCATAAAGGTTGCTCTAAACGATGAACAAGGTATAATAACCCCTGATTTGTTTATTTTGATGTTATAACTGATTAAGAATATCAATTTAACAGGCGAAGGCGGAACTCAAGGTTTGGGCTTGTTGCGTCTACACTCGACTTTCCGACACGATTTGAAAATCTACGCATCCGACGAAGGACGTGTGCAGATGACCGCCGCCGCCTTCGCGAAGGGTCTACTCGCGTTAGAGGGCGAACTCACTCCCATACTCGTGCAAATGGTGAAATCTGCGAACACAAACGGATTGCTCGATAACGACTGTGATTCCTCCAAAGTACAAAATATGTAAGATTATATACATTTATTTATGACGTTGTATGTACTTATTAAAACACTTAAGGCTGACTGACAGCTAAAATCGATGGGTATAGTTTTGCACAGGAGCTTCTTATAAAGCCAACTTAGGATTTTAGAAAATTGAGTGGGGTTGAAAATTTGATCATTTATAACATTATGCGATAGAAAATCCCACTGGGCACCCGGTTGGTATATAAACTTCATTTTACTAACAGTGTAATTGAAATAAGTCACGAGGGTCGGAAGAAAATCAATACTTCTGTGGAACATTGTTAATTAATATCGATTCTCTAATTCGCTCTGACTACCTTCCTTACAATTTTGCCTGTAATACTCATTATTATTTAAAAGCTCTACAACGGATCGACTTGCTGCATTGACGCAAACCTTGGTAATACTTATTTATAAACAACATCGAAGAAAGTTATAAATACAACAGTAAAATTATGAATGGATGGTAGAAAACATCGATGCTTTTTTTTAGTGCTGCCTGAAGCATTGACAAAGAATCTTTACTTTAAAAAAAAAATTGTATTCGCTCTGACTACCTTCCTTACAATTTTGCCTGTAATACTCATTATTATTTAAAAGCTCTACAACGGATCGACTTGCTGCATTGACGCAAACCTTGGTAATACTTATTTATAAACAACATCGAAGAAAGTTATAAATACAACAGTAAAATTATGAATGGATGGTAGAAAACATCGATGCTTTTTTTTAGTGCTGCCTGAAGCATTGACAAAGAATCTTTACTTTAAAAAAAAAATTGTATTCGCTCTGACTACCTTCCTTACAATTTTGCCTGTAATACTCATTATTATATAAAACCTCTATAACGGATCGACTTGCTGCATTGACGCAAACCTTGGTAATACTTATTTATAAACAACATCGAAGAAAGTTATAAATACAACAGTAAAATTATGAATGGATGGTAGAAAACATCGATGCTTTTTTTTAGTGCTGCCTGAAGCATTGACAAAGAATCTTTACTTTAAAAAAAAAATTGTATTCGCTCTGACTACCTTCCTTACAATTTTGCCTGTAATACTCATTATTATTTAAAAGCTCTACAACGGATCGACTTGCTGCATTGACGCAAACCTTGGTAATACTTATTTATAAACAACATCGAAGAAAGTTATAAATACAACAGTAAAATAATGAATGGATGGTAGAAAACATCGATGCTTTTTTTTTAGTGCTGCCTGAAGCATTGACAAAGAATCTTTACTTAAAAAAAAAATTGTATCTGTTTATATTTTGCTTACGTACGACGTGGCTCGGTATCTCGAACTCTATTTATAACAAACAAATGTAGAAACGACGACTTTAGATGTTTCCCATCTTGACATCCATGTTTCGATAACATCGTTTTTTAATATATGACTAAGATTGCAAACTAGCATACGGCCCACCTGATGGTAATGCGCTACCATAGACTATTAATGCTTGCAAGCATCACCTGCGTGTTGCGCCCTTATGGAACCCCCATACCTCTAGAAGCTCTGGAAATCCTTCTCGGTACCAAAAAACAACACAAGGATATTTAGCTGTGATCTTTTATAAGATGGGGGGTCCATTCAAACTGCCCCAAGTAGAGAGAAATCTCTAAAGAAATAACGATAATCGGTAATTGCAGGGCGAAGGGTCGGCTGCACGAGGCGATGCAGGTGGACCGCGAGTTCAACGAGGAAGACCGCAGCCGGATAAACCCGTGCTCGTCGCTGAGCATCACCGCCGCTATGGAGTTCGTGAAGAACCCGGTGCGGTGCTGTGCGCACGTACATCACCTCATACAGCAGCTCGTACACATCGTGCTCGTCAAGAGAGACGACCCCAAGACTAAAGGTACCTTTATACACTTTGCACCGATTACCTCTATATTATATTATTTCGGTCTTTTTTGTGATGATGTCATATCTCCGTTAACTAATGATTCAACCATCATTTTAAAGCTAAGGTTCTCCGCTGTTTACAAAAAGATCTCAGTTGGTTCATTTTTTGTGTGCACGGTTCCTTTTATAACTAAGAAATCCTTGATAAGTCTATGCTGTCCTATTACCTTTAAAGAAAACAAAATGTAAGAAACTAAACTACTGCCGAATACTTTTGTACAAATTTATTAATTAATATTATATTTTATTACAAGATGTTACACGTATTAAATCTTGATTGATAATGCCAACTTCTTCAAAATTTTCGAAGCTGTTGTAAAATAAGTAGGAATAGGTACAAAATGGCGGTGGGCCATTGAGTGTTCCCACCTTGAAAAAATATATTTGAATGTTTTGTTGTATTTGTCTTTGTTCAAAATATAATAAATATATGCGATAGATATCATTACTTATTTGGTCACAACACTACAACTATCAAATTAGAACTGTCATCGAGAAAATAAAGAAATGGAAATAGTATAATAAACATGCAGTTTTTATTTGTATAGCAGTGACGCGCCAGCATAGAGTACATTTGTTTAGAGGAGAACGCGCCAGCCGTCTTCCGATTATCGCGTGTTTTTATAGCTTTGTTCTATGGATTTTGTCGGTAATAGAAGTGTCAGGTTCGTCACGGAGAAAATATAAAAGCGCCAAATTCTAATTTTAAAAAGATGGATATTCGGCAAGGGTAAAAGAAAAAAATACTCAGTAATATTGTATAAAATTCTTCGTCTACCACCATATCTGAATGTAATATGGAATAATATGTTCAAAATAAAAATGCATTTACCTAATTGAGCTGTTGACTTATTTTAAATTTGAAGAAATAATACGTAATTTTTTTTTAGATATTGTAAGTACATATTTAAAATAGCTAATTGAATTGTCTTGTGTATTTGACTGTACCTCTTTACACGCACACATAGTTACTGTATCTATATCTGTGTCTATGTTTACGCACACATAGAGCCACGTGTACAAATAAATCGATTTGTCATTAGAAATTCTAAAGTAAACTAAAAGGAATATAATATAAATCTGCCAAGTGTCATACTGCCTGTCCACTGAAGCGGAGCTGCGGAAATTTCGACCAATAGAAATACATTAAAATCTAGACATGCAATTCTATATAACAAAATTTGCTAGAAATAGAATTCTGTTGGTCAAAATTTTCACAGATTCGCTACACAAGGCAGGCAACCTTAGTCGGGTTCCCGGGCTGGGGATCCCATTGCCAGTTTTTTTTTTGTAATATATTGTGTCCCGGAACTAAGATGTTTGTATAAATGTAGATGCGTTACTCGCGGTCAATTTTGGTAATATTAAAATTAGGTGATTGCCTAACATTCTCCTAGTCACGTATCTAGTTCATGGTTGCACATAATACAACTCAAAATATATATTCAATCGTTCTAACATCAAAAATAACACATAATGTCTTTCATATTCTTTCCTTTTTTTGCGTATTATATAACTGGAAGCATTATTGATCGTTTGTATGTATAGTTTAATTACGTTGTTTTTTAGTGGACTGATGTTGGGCGTATGACGCGTCAATATATAAAATGTCATTGTCGTGAAACGGATACGACTTACATTGCATTAATTTTTTATTTTATTTGTTTGAGTTTCGTTTTTGAACAGCAATATTTGTTTTCTATTAATCTCTTTTTAAGATACAATATTATATCACGGTGAAACCTGGGAATTAATGGGAAGACGGTGGGGCAAAATCGAGAAGGACTTTTGTACGAAGAACAAGACGTTTGATATATCAAAAATTCCTGACATTTATGACTGCATCAAGTATGACCTGCAACACAATCAGCACACACTGCAGTTCGATTTAGCTGAAGAACTTTATATTTATGCTAAATATTTAGCTGATATCGTCATACCACAGGTGAGGTATTATAGTTATTATGAATTTATCTTTCACATTCTTAAGGAGATTTCTTTAATGTGAAAATACTTTTTCGTGGACTGTTTTTTATGTCCTTTATTACTGCTTAATCCGTATTGTAAAGTATAATATGTAGCCGAGATCCTTCCTTGGATTCCTGTATGTCTGTCTGATATTTGTTGAAACGACTCGCGCTTCACCTATTGTACGTTGATGGTTCTATATCAGTTGAACTTCTACTCAATTGCCAACAACAACTAACTGTTCTAACTCAATCTGATGAACGATGCGCGAACACAAAGAACACCAACTAAGAGACATATATTTAAAAAATAAAATTAATGATAATAACTAATAGGTGGATTATTAGTTTAAATCACTACAATCCATTCAGCGTATTATCCGCCGTTTCTGGACATTATCTTTATTAAATTCTTTTTGTCGAATCACCGATTGCTAGAGGGTTTCGAGATTGAATTCTGCAAGAGTAACTTTGAAATTGTATAATAGTTTTGCGGTGGCTAAAAACACCAATAAAATTAATGTAATTTCATAAATTTTAATCTTAGATATTTCAAAATAGGGATTTTTAAAATTTATCTGCAAAGTTAATTAATCGCCCTTTGTCGTGGTCAATACGAAATACGTCGGTTGATAGAAGAGACCATGTGGCTGAAATACGAATATTAAGATTGATGTATGGTGTAACTAGAATGGATAGAATATGAATGAGGGTATCAGAGGTAGTATGAAAATAGGTAGAGATATAGAACTTGAGGAGTAATAGGTTAACGTGGTATGGACATGTCATGAGGAGGAATGAAAGATATTTAACAAGAAGTGTGTTAAGTAAAGAAGTGAATGGATATGGGAGTAGAGGAAGATGAGTACGGAATGGGAAAACATGTTGTGCCGACTCTACTTGTGTGGAAAAAGAAGAAGATACAGCGCACGCGTATAAAGACACTTTTCTATTGTGCATGCATACTCGCGAACAAGTTCTTGGCGCAATATTTTTGTCACGATTTACTATTCTATATATGTATTTACATTTGAGAAGTAACTAATATTTATTGACATTTCATTTATGAACTGAATTTGAAATACTTTAACTATAATCATAAGTATACTTACGGACCAGTTTTAATTGCTGAAAAGTATTTATAGTTTTTACTATTATAGGAATATGGTCTAACGATGCAAGAAAAGCTGACTATCGGACAAGGCATTTGTACGCCGCTACTGAAGAAGATAAGAGCTGACTTGCAACGGAATATAGAAGAAACTGGGGAGGAAACAGTGAATAGATTAAATCCGAGGTGCTGATATACTAACAAACTCGATTTAATCATTGTGAATATAATATTTAAACTTCGTAATATTTCCGATTTTTCATTTAACAAGAAAATAAATTAGGTCAGTGAGCCGTTTCCGAGGAAGGATTTGAACCGTAAATATTGGTGTATTTTGGGTTAATTTCTGAAAGAGTTTTCTTTATTTTTATTTTTAAAGAAGTAAAGCCCAAATTTAGTTTACCCAATGTACGTCAATAATTGTAAGTTATTTTTCAGTCAACCTAAAAACAAGTTGATGGTCAATTAATGTAAAAAAACGTCTAAAAAAATGGGTTATTCCCTTAATTTTTTCTCTGTATATAACGTATTATACTTAAGGTGAATTTGGATGCTAAATTTCAATTACTTGATTGAGGTTTCATATTCACATAATACATTTGTTTTGTCGAGATTATTGTTTATAGCTATGATAGCATCCGTTAGGTGACGCACAGCGTTAATAAAAAGTCTTCTATATATGGACAAAAATGACTCGTGATAATAATATAGTGTCAAAAAACAAAATCATAAAATGTAGACCCGATAGGTAGCGCTGTGGTTGAGATATTAAAGCCAGCTAGTAAAGATCTATATTTTCAGGTACAGTCACGGTGTATCGAGCCCGGGACGGCACGTGCGCACTCGACTGTACTTCACTAGCGAGAGCCACGTGCATTCGCTTCTTACAGTGCTCCGCTTCGGGGGACTATTAGATGTAAGAAAGAAAATGTTCAATATCATAGGCAGGACCGGATTTAGACATTGGGAGGTTTTAGCACAACGAAAAATATCGAGGATAATTATTTAAATTAATAAATCTGCTTTTTGTATTTTTCCAAATTTATCAAAATTTCCTGATAGATGTCTAGTACAAAAGACATCGATCAAGAATATGACCAAAAAAAATTGTCTGACTAAGTCCTTCAATTAAAAGGCTAAATGAATTGTCAATATTATGAGTATAAATAAAAATTACGAGATGAAAATAATTACAATGTAATAAACGCGCGCGAAGTCCCGGGGCACCACTAATAATTCCATACAATTATGTGATTCAGATAATAAAGGACGAGCAATGGCGCCGAGCTATGGAATACGTCTCGATGGTGTCTGAACTCAATTACATGTCGCAAATCGTCGTGATGCTGTATGAAGATCCAACTAAAGATCCCTTTTCGGAAGAAAGGTATATTTTCAATTTAAAAAAAAAAAAACTAATAAAAAAAGACAGGTTACTTAATTCGAATGTTTTTTAAAAATGTATCTTCAGCCGTAACTTCTTTGTTTATGAACTGATTTAGATGATTCAAGTTTTCATTGGAAAGGCAATACCTCAAGGGTGGTCCCAATATAGTTCATTAATATTGGACCTTGGACTTCCAAGATACGGAAGGGAATTCCTCAAAATGATTGAAGTTGGTTTTCTTTCTTTACACCGACTTCAACAAAAGACGGGAAGGTTACTCAATTCGAATGTTTTTTTTTTTAATGGATCTTATGTCATAACTTTTTTGTTTATGAACCGATTTGGATGATTCTTTTTTTGTTGTATAGGGGTTACCTCAAGGGTGGACCACCTTTTAACTTCAAAAGCATTGGATTTTGAACTTCGAAAGTACACAAGGGAACTCTTCAAAATCATTGAAGTTTGTTTTCTTTTTTTCTAAAAATTGTCTTGTAAGTTATCTACTGTTACAAGGACCGGCTTCCTCTCCAACACGATATAAGATACCATTTATATGTCGGAGTATCGTGTCGATGTTAAGAATCTGTACTATTGGACCTAACTATTGGTTGGACACGATAGAAATAGGCGTGTTCTTTGACCGCACGCACCTTAAAAGCAGGCAACGGCAGGTTTGGAGTCAGCAACGGCCCAAGGCGAGGTTCGGCCACATTGACACCCTTCAGCTTGTTGCCACGCTTTCGGGGCTGAGTGTCTTCAGCGCTCGCTCCCAAGCCTGGTGAAACTGTAATAGCCTCTGCGGCTTCCAGGTCCTTATGGCTAACAATGTACATTCTCGCTGGAGCTAAGGTGGCAGTGAAGAGCTCAGTTAATAAGTCGACTACAATAAACATTGTTCCAGAGTTCTGTCTCGTTGCTACGTATTAATTTTTCCTTTAAATCGTTATAGGTTTACCGTTGTGGCCACAATCTCACCTGATCAAGCGACGTTATGGTCCAAGATGGTAGCACGCTAAGTCTAGTGGAAGGCAGGCTCTCAAATGCAGCTGCCGGAGCACACCTATTGGTGCTTGGAGACGGGTTTTCAACTTGAGGGTTGTAGCAAGCCAGGCGAGCATTAGAAAACGCCCTACCACCATGCTATGGTTTCATCACGATGTGTTCTTTCACGGAAAGCTCAGGCTCATTGCAGGGATTCGAATTTACTTCTATCGACGTGGAGTCTGCACACGCTACCACTAAGCCATATGTGCTTTAAATATAAAGCTGTAAATGTTTTAGGATCAACTGTGTTTCCTTGCTGATTTACTTTATAAAATATACATTTTGTCAGATTTCACGTGGAGCTTCACTTCAGCCCCGGTGTAAACTGCTGCGTGCAGAAGAACCTGCCGCCAGGACCTGGCTTCCGTCCACACAGCCGGAACCACTCCACCACTAACAACTCCGTAACTATCGCATATTCCTACTTCTTCATCTTATTTAATGGCAAAGTGTGTTTATGCAAAACTCTGCCAATGTCACATGGATAATATATTTTTGTAATCTTCAAAGTTTAACAACGCTTTAACAAAATGGTAGCCCCCTTATTAGAATAGACAAGGGAGTTATTGTGGCAACTCAAAATACATTTTTCTAGTTGTTATTTATATTTCACTTCACTTGTGCACAATAATCAAACTACATCACATCAAATTCCACCTATATAGTGTCAAATAGCATAAGTTTTTGTAAAAACATCACATGTTAGATTAATATACCGGCAAAAACAGGGCTCACAATCTGAAGCGGAGCAATTATTGTACCAACAATGGCAAAATTTTTGTATACTAGCCCAGAACTATATATATCACTTTACCGTCCTCCGCTCCGGAAGGCCTATTTTGAGAGTTCTAAGAATGTACAAATTATTGTACGAAAATACGTAAATTGTGCTATCGTACATCGTACGAAGGCATGAGATTGTCGTACATGTACGATAATTATCGTATGGTTGTGAACCCTGTTCAGTAACCATTTGCCGATGACGGCTCTAACATAAACCTGTCGTGTGTGAGCATGAGATGCAGCGTGCCTCTCGCTTCCTCTCTTACTGTCAAAACTAACTAATATTCCATTATCCATGGTTCTGCGCACGACTCATGAAGGGAAGTATTCAGAATCAGTACCTTTTAAAATACAATTGTTAGTGTTCATTAGACATCGATTGATTGTTTATCGATTAATCGATTCTCATTTACACTATCGCACAATTGATAGTCGTAACTACTTAAACTATTGACAGTACTTTGTTACATTTAAGAAAGGTACGTAATTTGCCTGACTCCGACAAATCCAAAGACCTCACAGGAATTACCTTTTTGTTCGTCTCAGTCGCTTACATATTATATACGGTATTAAGAAAGAGTCGATAGTTTATCTTACTTTTTTAAAATAAAACAATCGATATATCGATTTTACAAACAATCGATGTTTAAAGAACAGAGCTTACTAAGAAGAGGAAATTTCAAAATTCTCAATACTGTTGGTAAATTCACGTAATTTGTTGGATCAGAGCTCATCGGATGAAGTAAAATGTATTGAGGAAGAAGGGGAAGACGACAACACAGCCAGTCAGGAAACTTTATTACCGGTAAGTTTTTTTAAATAAGTTTTGTTATTCAGAATTGAAAGTAAAAGTGAGAAGTAGTTTTAGGATGGATTTGTGAGGGATGATGTACATAAAAAATGTGAATACTGAGATGACAACTGATAGAAGACCCTACTTAGCGTGAGATAAGATTAAGAAGTAGTTCAAAATAACAGTAAATAACTAATAATTCACTGAGATTTAAACCGGTGTTATAATACAATATAAATAAGACAAAAAGTATAAGAATTTTGTCCACTTTTATCCTGCCGTAAGTAACCTGCGGGCAGAGGTGATACAATTTCTACTAACTTTCCATATACTGAACCTAGAGGAAAGTCGATGTTAAACCGCTAATTCAAAAAGCAAATAGATAAGGTGTGCCCTACGGTTTCACCCGTCTTAAATTTATTCGACCAACTCTCCACCGGCCCGCCGGCGTTAACGCACTTTACGTTTATAGTTACTTCACCGCTTCTTAAACTCTCAGCGTGAAGTTTATAGCCTATAACCTTCTCAATTAATGGGCTATAAAATGAAAATAAATATTTTTCAAATCTGACCGTAGTTCCACAGATTAGCGCGTTCAAACCAACAAAAAATCTAACAACCATTTAGCTTTTATAATATTAAGTATAGTATAGTGTTCACGCTTAACATCGTTATTCTGACGTCCCTGGAGCGTGACACCTACGCCGGAGGACGAATCAGCACATCGCAAAAGTTCGTTACAAAACCGTTCTAAATTTAAAGAGAATTAAAACAGTTATTGAAATAGACACGCATTATTAATTTAATTAAGCTATTAAGTATATGTTCCGTAATCAATGAACATATAGATTAGTGATGAATATATTAAATTATTCTCTAAAGCGTGTAATATAGGGGATGAAAAGTAATACTTATTCGTGCATTATCATTTATCCTCGAAAACAGTAGTAGAGTGTGAAAACACACGGGTGTAGACTTAACAAAAAAAAAAAGCTAATAAATAATTAAGATATTTCTTGCTGTGCCCATAGGTGATGTATGACGATACATTACAGGATACACCAGATGAAATGGACAACACTTTCTCACCGAAGAAATCATCAAAGTCGAAACTGAAGCCATCAGACCCGATACCGATTTGGTATGCAGTTTGTTATTAAAATTTTATGGCAACTATCTTTTCTGTCACCAAAGATTATGTTCGTCACCAATATGTATCACCTTATTATGATATCTATTTTGTCATCATATTAATGAAACGGTCTCTAAAGGAAATGATAAAAACGGAGATTAGATCATATCACTAACGGCCGTTTTCAATAACCTATCTATCCGTTGTTTCAGTTACTAAAGATAGACAACTATAACCTTTTGTCCTTACTTTCTTTTCATTAACCTATCAATGGATAGTTTTTCGTATCTACATACTATATATCCATATCCTATAGCTTGAATAGATAAGAGTGAAGCTGATATCTGTTTTGAGTTAAGAATAATACTTATTACAAATATGTACTAATCGGGGATAGTAAACTCGAATATGTTATTGAAAACGGCCGTTAATCACTAAGATCAATACATGGAAGTTTTGGCTGGGTTAGGTTAGGTTAGACTTGTGGTAAGAAACGGCGAAAGTCGAGCGAGGCCGGTTGATCCAGTTACAATATTGAAGAAGTTTTAGGTAAGCGTTTTGATATTATTTGATTATTCTATTCTGTTGACGCATCTATTATTTTGGAGGTATCAAGTTGAAAAAGCTATGAAAAAATCAGACTTATGTCAACGGAATCAAAAGATTCGGCCATTTATCCCGCATATTTTAACATTCGCAAAGGGAATCAAAACCTATAGGGTACTTCCCGTTGACCTAGAATAATTGTCCAAGTAAAGGAAAAATTTCTAAAACGGAAAATTCGTACTTGCTCGAAAAAAAAAATTGCGGTTATAAACTAATTTGCAATTGGTAAACTGACCGCGGCATATGTCGATCTATGGGGGTAATAGTTTTTCAACGGCAATGTTTGTCCCTCAAATCAGTTTCTCTTTTCGTTAGAATTGTTCGGTGCTTTCTTCATTAATGTTACCTAATTAGCTGTACAATTACGGAACTCTGTGTGCGAGTCCAACTCTCACTTGGCCGGTTTTTTTTGTTTGTTTCTATGTTCGGTACTAATTTTGTAATCGTTGTTATATTTAGTTAATTATTGTCTGCTTTTTAGTTTTATGTGTGTGATGTAGATATGTGACAATGAAAAAAAAATTTTTTTACAGGTTTAGCGTCTTAGCCATAATCTTACCTGATGTTAAGTGTGGTTTAAGATGGTAACACTCCAAGTCAAGTGGGGGGGGGGGAGGGATTGGCTCTCAAGTGCAGCTGCCAGAACACACCTATTGTTGATTGTCGCCAGATTTGAGACTTGATGGTGGTAATTATTAGTTAAAATGCCCTATGGTTTCATCATGATGTTTTTCTACACTGAAAGTTCGAGCTCTTTGTAGCTGATTCGAACCCGCGTGTACTGAGCTGCACGCGCTCTTATTTTATAATTTTATGTATATTCCAGTAACTTACACTACACCGTGAGCGGACACGAAGCGTCCAGCCTGGCTGCGAGACTCAACGCAGAGCTGCGCGCGCACACCACACACGACACCGATAATACGGACCATTCACAGGTAATTAAAACCGTTATAATTTGCTATATAAAACCGGATTATTATAGTCATACAATTTCGTGCTTAACCATCCTATGTGACAGATGGTGGCGGGGACGAGGAAGCACGTCACTATACTATACACTATGCTAAAGTAAATAGCACGTTGTCACAGTATTGTTCTTGAAAAAAAAATTACTAATCAATTATTGTGTACTGAAAGTTTACCTAGTAATTTCGTTTCGGCCGTTTGTCTGAAGACGTAATAATCTTTAGTGCACTGTGATTACGCGCTTACGTCATGCAATTGCATGCGTTTCCCCTCCCCGCCAACGTCTGTCGGAAACATAGGACGATCGCGCACGGACTTGTACGACTTGTAGTACTTATTTGCTTTTCGTATCGAGCCATGATGCGCTCTGACTTGATGCCTAGTTTCTACGTTTATGTCGTGTTGTGATGCCTTCTGACGGTATAACACTTAGATGATTCATACTTCCCTATTGTTTTCCCACAAATAAACCGACTCTGGTTATATAGCAATGCCAACTCTTAAAATAGACAAAATTCGGTTGTTGGAATCTCGATACTTGCACGCAGCTATACACACGTATTTAATAAAAATTGAGAGAGATTAATTAACCGTTAAAAATTTCAATGTGTCATGAAACGGGTAAGTCTTGGTTTTCACCACTATGATTGTCGTCGAATTATGGTTATTATAATGTACAGTGCGAGTGGTCGATAGGTGCAAGTCCCGCTGATTTAGGTTTTTTGAAAGCAGAGTTAAAAACTTATATGGAGGGGCTATAACGGTTTTTCTTTACATAATGATTTCTACAAGTTAACTTCTTACGGCAAGCATTCAGCTTTCTCCTCCCATACAGCTGCTAAAATGTATTGTTTTTAATATTCTTAAAAATAATTATAGGTACTATATAGTATGATATGCTATATGGCCGTTGTATTACATTGTTCATACCTGTACAAGTCAACCTCTAATGTGCCATAACAGAGTACTGGCGCAGTACTTCTCTGTAGTATTATTTAAGCACTATTAACAATTGATTAATCGACAGTCATAAAAACTATCGAACAATCGATAGTTAAAATAAAACAATTGTTGATTTCCAACATATAATACTGGGTATTTTTGTGATTACTTCGAATGACAATTCTTTAGCTCATCAACTTACTAAAGTACGCAACTTACTCGATTACTATATCGATTGTTCAAAAAACCATGTTTTAACCAACACTAAGTACTTCTCTAAACTGAAAATTACACAATAGACAGATCAATATCCCGCCAATAAACTGCAATCATGATTTCTTAAATGTGTCAGAGTGACGAGCAAGGTTCCAAGGACGCAGAGGAGCCTCCGCCCAGGGCGCGCAGCTACGATCAACACAAGCAGAGCCACGACAACGGTAAGTCCGCATGTCTACGTTCAGAAAGCATGTACGGATGTTATAACTCTTTGACTAATATGAACAGTGTTTGTTTATGAGACCGCCTCTAATGGGTGGCTGTAAATACTTCCATTTTCAGAAATAATCTATTATTAACTGTTTTAGAAGATTTCAACTGTTGGTAAGCAGAAGACTGTAACATGATTGCAATATTAGAAGTTATAATTGTAAATGGACGAACAAATGAGTATATAATATAAATAATTGAATTTTTAATAGATTATCAACGCCTATAAAATATAACTTGTATATTATTTGTACTATAAAACTTTGACTATTTTTGTAATGATGGCTATTCAGTTAGATTACGTTGTTATGGATGATAATAATTGATTTAAAATTATATTGTATTATTATAAAAAATTATTAGTGTTTGTAGGCCTATAATACCCGTTCCAAAGTTTTGATTTGTTTAGAAAACTCTTTTTTTTGTGTTTCTACTTAGGTCCATAGCACTTTCATTGCCTTTTTTATAACTCATATCATGAAGCAAATTAGATTTATATTTATCTCATATTAATTAGCTGTCTTGTAAATTTTGTTGTTGGTATTTTTTTTATTGCAGTAAATTTGTAACTATTTATTATTTTGGGGCATGCGTTAACCCAACACTTTAGACACAATGTTCATTTAAAAGGATATTGAAAATAAAATATAATATAATCGTCAACTTATACTATGTCCAATATATGAAAGGTTGCATGACGTATCCATAGAATTTAAATTGTTAGGCCGTACAAATTTCGACATAACCTAAATATATGCTTTTCGACTATCAGTTATCATTATAAAAATAATCATACCTATAAACGTTATAAAAACATATTGCTTGATAAGATACTAAATAACTTTCACGAACCTTGATATTTGGTGTCAGGCAGTCAATACATATGAAAAGCCGTGCATGTCAAGTGTTCTCGATTGCGATTTCAAGTGTGGTTATATTTTATTTTTATCTACACAACTCGCACCTCCCTAAATTTATTTAAAGCATACTCCATTAATCGATTATATTTAGCTCTAAAAAAGAATTGGTAATCTTAAAACTAACTTTCGATTTAAGTTAATCTACTTCACGAAAATAAGCATTTGATATCTGTCATGCAACCTTTGTGATGAATATAGTATAGTAATTATAATGAAATATAAACAATTGGGCATGCTCAAAACGGTGTTCTAAAATTGATAACATAATAGTACACTGAAGCAGTTGTAATATAATTATTTAATATCACATTACTAGAAACACCATTCGGAGATGCTTAAGTCACAGTAAAACACACATTCCATTTCAGATAATGCTTAAAAATACATTACAAATATTTATAATGCTTTCTTTCGAGTAGTGTTTAGTTCAGTTGTATCACAGAAAATACTTCAATTTAGTGATGTTAGGGTTGAATATTATTTGAAACAAACGTAAGAGGGCCATACTGAGCTTATTTTGCGTGTGTATATTATATTACTATACGGAGGCATCCAAGTTCTATGTAAGTAACCTTTCAGTGATTTTAATCTTATTACTGTACTTATTAGTTAATAAGAAATCTTTACCTCATCCAAAATGATTATTTTTTTATTACAACTTTTTATTTAATTTGCCTTGTTAGTACAAATCTTGCAAATGAAAATTTTAAAACAGATATTCCCAACCAATTGAGCTGAATTTGTGCATATATGTTTAGTTTGGATGACAATGCACGATTAGCTAAGTGACGTCATTCTAAATCCAATATGGCGCGCTCCCAAATGTGGCGGACAATTTATTTTTTATGCACCCTCATGATATGGGTATAAAATGATAGAGTTTGCTGAGAAGAATATGAAAAAAATTATAAATAAAATAAAAAGTTTTTATTCAATGTTTCAATAATTATAAAACCTTCTTTTTTTTTTTAATAATAGCTCGGCACATTGACGGTACTGTTCCTGGGTAACCACAGTACAATCAAATAACGGTGACCACCGAGAGATCTAAATCCATCGGCGCCAACCGCTGTGCTGACGGCCTGCATAAATATCTCTTCACGTTACGGTTAAAGGACTTGATGTCATAAGCTTTTAGGGTAAATTAAAATTGAGAAAAGGGGATTTAAATGAAAGTATCTTCTTGAGCGTTACAGGCTTTTAAAATAATTAATAAAAGCTTGTTTTGAAAAAAAAAAATTATTGATAATATTTTGTAACTATTAATTTCACACCAAAATGTAATTTTATTTGTTTTTAGTTTGTGAATTGTAAATCTAATTGTTTATTTCTGATAACAAATATGTGATGAAAGGTATAACCATAATAAAAAGAACATTAATAATAATAATAACTTTATTTGACTATAACAAGATACAAAAATATGAGGCTTATTTCTAGGAAATACAATAGTTTTATTCTCAATTAATGAAACCTAGCGCCTGAACTAGGCCGAGCCTGTATCTCAAACGCTAGTCTCTTCCTGTGATATATTATTACATTATAATTTTTTATTTATTTATTATATTGATAGTATATTTCTTATTATTCAGATTTTTCTATATTACGTACAGTTTATGTAATCCTCAAACTGATGCCTGATTACTTAATACTTGGATGCCTCCTAAGCCCTAGTCACAGCACGAAGTCTAACAGTGTAATGTCGTACAAGTTTTAGCTGTAGTGCAAGAAGTGCGTAATGTGATGTTTCTGGAATCATAAGTCTAGTTATTGTACTGCAATATATTTAAGTAACTGACGTACCGCAATAAGTTTGTCGGGTGATAGTTTCTGAGGGCGGAGTGGAGAGGGCCGGGTCTTGCGTGCGATATCGGAGCCTACAGCTCGTCGATAAACAAGGTCAGTGCACCGGCAGAGGTCACATCACAGACTACCGTAACATACATGCTATTTACTTCAAGGTATAATGTAAATCAACAGGCAACCTGACAGTAATCGCAAAAATACATAAAATGTAGTTAAAAATAATCTTCCTTTAAATAATTATAACTATCATTCAATTTTAAAAAAGCTGAAATAATATTGATTAATTTTTTAAATGAGTAAATAAGGGGGAATATTTTGTTCTGTTCTTCATGTCAAACGAAACACCAATAACAGCGCATGGCGTCATCCGTGTTTAATAAAACGTTACCCAATTGGTGCGTTGAGCTGACATCTGTTGTTTCGTTACAATTTTCTTTTTTTATTTAGTACTGACTCCACGTATGACGTCGCGCATTCTGCGGTATCGTTTGTACGACAATTTAAGAATGAATACGTTTATACGTTATTTTAAGTACTTATAATGCGTTATTTAAGTGAAATTATATTTTTCCTAGCTTTATAAATCCATAATAATTAATGCTTTTTGAATAGTTGTCCGGTTGCCTATTGTATTTATTTATATAAATGTACCTATGTATTTGTAAACGTTTATTGATGAGATGTGATCTTTAAGTTTTTCATAACGTAGTACATCCATTTCCGAGGAGTTCAGTCTCAGTGTTCATTGGAGAGGTAAGCGGCGCATGCTTGCATGACTAAGTATTTGTCATGTACATTTTTAATGTATTGTCTTATTCAATTGAACAGTTGAAACATGGTTTTGGGTTATGTTTTGTGTTGTGTGGATTATTATTTGACTTGATCATTTCCGAGTTTGTAGACAAAGGTACGTCACGACGAGCCCGTCATCGCAACGTACGGGTTAGCTCACTCTGGCCGGCGATCTTGTGTGTGTTTGCGTTGCAATGTCGCGCGGCATACGTTTGTTGTTTGTTTTGTGTGTATGTGTGTGTGCGCGTTTGACTACTGTTTGTACTAAAATCTTTACACTAATAGTATATGAAGTGAGCTAAATAGCAGACGTAATTATCCGGTCGCTACTTACTGCTTCGATCACGTGACGCATGTGAACTTTGCAGTAACTTCGTGACATCGGGGATCACGTCGCTTGAGGCGCGATCAATTGTCAAAACGCCGCACCGACACGAAGCGACGGGTTCACGGATTCAGCTTTTGTACTGTATTATCGTGACGTCGTTCCGTATCTCCGTACTTTCCCCCGAGCACGCTTTTATGCACAATATCTATATGTATCTATCTATCTATCTGTCTGTCTTGTTTATGTATTTATTTTCTATACTATAAAACTAATATATTTTTATTTCTATTACCCTGCGTCCTAACACTCTGTCGCACCCCCAACCACTTTCCCGTTCCCCGCGTGTAGCGACACTAACAGTTCCCTTCCCCGCTCGTCCCACTTCCGCCGCGACGCCGCCGGGCCGGCGCGAGGGCTCTTCACCGAGCCCGAGCGACGAGCCGCTAACCCCCCTTATAAACGTGGAGGGCGTCGAGTCCTCGACTAACGAGCTGCCGCTATCGGCCATCACGTTCGGGGGTCGCGGGGCGTCGTGGCCACGGCTCGACGCCGGCTGTACCGTGTGGGCGGCAGGGCGGCGCCAGCGGCACAGCATCGCCGGCCAGATGAGCTACCTCAAGATGCTGGGACTCGGAGCGCGCGGGAAGCTCGCCGGGGCCGCGGGTCTCTTCAGCACGGCCGTCATCTCTGGGTCCAGTTCGGCGCCCAACCTGCGCGTCATGATACCGTCCACATCTGCGACAAACGGTAAGTCTCCTCGCGACGTGACGGTTCATAAATCGGTAACCGGCGCTTCATTATACCTAAGTACAAAGTGCAAGAAACGTACTACACCTATACTGTACATGAGTATTGAGCACGAACACGAGACGAGGATCGTAGAAAAATAAGTTTCACGTTTTACATTTATAGTTGTTCCAACTGAATTAAAGTTAACGCGCAACTGATCGACCTTTACTTAACATTGGCGATAAAATAATTTACACGGGACGCTCGGCAGATGTGAAACATCTTATTATATACTTTATAAAAATACTGGTATTCTCGAAACCCGACAAACCAAAATAAAGTCACTGTGAAAATATTTATTTTATTACTATAATGTGTATGGTGGTCGCGATCTCTACCAACCCCTTTTAATCTATCCTTGATTTAACATGAAACTTTGAAATGATCCACTCTTGTTTAATAAATTAAACGAACTCTGCTCCACACTGCTGAAGTTGGGACTAAGGCGTCGCTACGTCAACTGCCGCCAACATTGGACCCAACGACAAGTTTGACCCGCCGCATTAGATGCTTCTCATTAAAAAAAAAAAAACACTATAAAATGTGATGACTCCATGCCACTTGTTACTGAATGAGGCGTTAAATATTGCGTGTTAGCGGCGCTTGAAGGGTTCGGCGGAGTGCCCGCGATCCGTCCGCTCGAGACGCTGCACAACGCTCTGTCGCTGCGGCAGTTGGACGCGTTCCTGGAGCGTGTCACGGCCGCGCCCGTGTTGCTCGGAGCGAACCCCGCGCCCCGCGCACCGCCCCCGCCACACAAAAGCAAACAACCTTCGCCGACCAACAGTAAGTATTACACACAACATGTATTTATTTATTTTTGTGTATGGTAGGTATCATTTATTTTTACCCTAAAATTTCAATTATTATTAAATTCACTAGATAACTGCTTACAGATCACCAAATTATAAGTAGTTAAATATTATACAACATGTAATATTATGCATTTCCATAATGCGAGTTATATAAAATAACTAATTTTATTTTCTAGAGACGTATATAAAAAATGATGTATTAATAATTCTGATTACAGGAAATTTGGAACATTGGTTGTCTGTTTTTAGCCAGACTTGATGATTTTTGATAACTTGATAATTATATTGGAGGTCGTCATCTACAATAAATAATTTAAAAAATCACTGAAATGTAACAATTTCATAATTTCAGGTATCGGCTGGAGCGGCCCGTCATCATTGATGTCTAGCTGTGGTGAACTGCCAAGTGGTCTATCCTCAGCTGGACCATCATCACCTAATTCCAACTACGCATCGAATTCCGATCACAAAAATAACTCTTCCGATAGGTACCTCACTAACCAAATTATGATATTCTAAGAGGTGGTTTTAGTGATAATGATCTTTTTATTAGGTGAATGACGTAATTGTTTTATAGTTGTAAAGCTATTATTTTTTTCGGTTTATCTCTTCAAATTTTGGTCATGCAAAGTTTGTTTTGTAAAGTTTGTAGAACTGCAGATGACGCTTCTTGGGTTTTATTTATTTGTTTTCTCGATTGTGATACTTCACTTGTTGGTAAAAATAAGTCGATTTGCACTAACATAATATAAAACATCTGTGTACGTACATCATTGATCATGTCATGGTTTCATTGATATAATCGATTAGGGTGGTCCATATCATTTTTTTCCGAGTTCGGTTTATGGTTCATGGGTGTAAATAGTGCTGAACTAGTCAAATGAAGAAGACTTCGAGGTTTAGAGACCCTTCATAAAATACAGTTTATATATAAAAACGACTATTAGCTAAAATAAAAAATTTTGATTTTACAAAAAAGTTGCGAGTTTCACAAAGTTATTTTTCCTACTATGTTGCTCTGAGTTATTCGTGTTTGCGTATTTATGATAATTGCTATATGTAGATAGAGTATTATTTGATTTATTTTCCTAATTATCAAATAGGATTAATAAAAGATGTAGCAGTTATTGTTATTGCTAGTTCGTTATTTTGCCGTAAATTATAGTCGATGTAGAAGTACGGATTTTATTTTAGCACAACTGATATCACACAATGTTAGAGTCTAAGGGTTTCTTGGATGCCCGACGAGAATCGAAAAAATTAAACGTGAGTGAAACGTCACAGCTTGTACCATTATAAAGAGAAATTGTTTTTAAAATTGCTTATCTTAATTTAAACCATGACCGTGCCACTGAGTAATAAATATGTATATAGTGAGTGGTGGTTGGTACATTGAAACATATTGGATTCCAGTAGCAATTGGAGTAAAAATGTGCCGAGCAAGCTCCCCCAGTGGGACGGGGAGGCGGCGACATTGTGCGCACTCGACGCGGGACTGCATCCGCTAGTGTCGCACGCGCACGCGCACGCTCACTTCGCAGGTATCGCACGCACTTCACATTGTATGTATTTTGCATCGGTTCAACTCAATAGAGACCTAAATAAATCAAGGGTTTACCTCACTAATTGAATTTGGATGCACACCTTATGCCACAGAGGAGAACCTACTCGAAGAGGTTTATACATTTTTTGTTTAAAAAGCCTTATTTGTTTTTTACTATGCGTTTCAAATAAGAAGATAACTGTCAAGTGTCAAACCGTCATCTTGATTCGCATTTCGCATGTAACATTAGTAAAATATGTACGATCAGAATATATAGGTATATGTGCTAATTATGCTGTATTTCACGTGACCGGCCGTAAATACATAAAATAAAAAGGTTTATATTTTCAAATAAAATTATTTACAAATACATTTATACATATTTTGTCAAAAAATCATTAACAAAGAGAAGTAAATTAGGCGGTGCGGAATGTTAGAATACAGAATTCACAGGACATTTTCCAAATTTATACATTAACTAGCGGTGTGTCCGAGGCTCCGCATGCGTTTGTTACCATGCAGTAGTTATTTACATCCCCGCATGTTGTTGAAAATTCATATGTATTAATTGAAGAGTGGCATACATTCCCCGTGTACAATTTTCATCAAAATCTGTTGAAAACTATTATTCTAATCTACAATTTCTAATGCATTATTAACGATTCTTATAGCTTCTCAATTATAGTATGATGTATGCTTCCCGTCTACAAAATTTGATTAGAATCGGTTGAGCATTGATGAAAATTAAACTTTTTAAATTACTTACTTTTTTTAATTTCTAGAAGTAATAATGACAATTCTTAAAACTCATTAATTGTGTAAATACTTAGATTTCCCTTGTGCAAATTTTCATCAAAATCGGTTAAGAATTAACGAAAATAGTTTTTCTTTGGAATTGTCTTTTTACGATTTCTGAAAGTAATATTTAAATTTCCTCTATCATTAGACCGATGATATAAGCACCCATTCTAGAAACTTTCATAAAAATGGGTTAAGCCGTTTTTGAATTAAATCCGGATATACAAACAGACAGACAGACAGGCAAAAACTTTTGAAATTGTATATTCGTGATCAGTATCGTTCATATATTAAGGGTATCGGGAAATTTTGTTAAAATATTAAAAGTACAGACAGGACTACAGTTTTATTAATATATATTGATTGACCATAATTCACCGTAGTGTCGAGATGCTGGAAACATTTAAATCCTTCTTGCCTTAGTAAATATTTTATTCAATATAGTATATTTTATGTTTTTGTTGCTGGCTGTACAATTCTAACAAGTAGTGAGTGAAGTTGGATTATCTTCTCATTTAAAACACATAGTATGACGATTTCATTGCTGTTATCGGTTATTTCTTTTTAATTTTCATAAGATAATCTGAAACAAAGTATAAAAAACGTACAACATTCTCGTATCTATACGAGTATTCACTGTACAAATAGTAAAATAATGGAAATAAAAGTTTGAATTAAATATGGTTTCAAATTTTTTTTTTTTTTTTTTTTTAATATTAATAGGGAAACCGACAGCTAATAGAAACTGTAGTAAAAACAATCGAAATAGAAGGCCTATTACAAGTTTTCACAAATAACAAGATATTTTTTTATAAATTTATCGCAAATTATTATACATAATTTGTAAATATCGCACAATATCATATCGACATATTAGGTATTTTTAGGATTATATTATATGGTAGGTATATAATATTCATATGTAGATATAATATAAGAGCGACTTATTTATTTTCTTTGATATTTCGCATGAATGCATGACCTGAAGCGTTAATACAAATGCACGGAGCACATAATATTTTGATTAGAAAATCTAATAGCATGCCGATTTTAACTAATACCCCTTGATATCTCTAAAATTTTCTTCAAATTGAAATTTTTAATAATCGCACCAAGCGACTTTGTTTTAGTGTACATCTGAGCCCTTTAAAAGATAAAGCATACCTACAAAAAGTACCTTAATTAGCCAATAGTTAGAACAAAATGTAGCATTGTAATATTTGTTTGTACTTACAGCAATTCATGAATTTATTTACGATTACTGGGCATCAGGCATGTGGATTCGATAGTTCTTGTCGTTTTAAAAAAAATGCAGCATTAACTTGTTTTAAATAGTTAGAACTGGAATATTACAATGATATCAATGGTGAAAAAGCAAATTGACTAACGAGCATTTACCAACTTTACACCTCAGGCATTTATTATTGTTCTAATTATAAAAACTTTACAGAGATAGAAAACTATAAAGCGCTTAATTCAGTCTATACACCATTATGCTGTCTTGACTTGAATTAAATTATGAATACATTATCTATAGTTCTGTCTGTACGTTTAATATTTTTCCATAATTTTTCGTATATACTATACGAAGGACACAGATCACGAATATGCAATTAAATTTTTTTTTGTCTCTCTGTATGTCCGGATTTAACTTAAAAACGGCTTAACCGATACTTATGAAATTTTGTATACGGGAAGCTTATGTCATCATTGGTCAATTGGTAGTGTTGCAGCCGCGTACTTTAGAACCATCACGTATTAAAGTAGGTAGTTTGTTATTAATTATTTTCTCTCGTCGCTAAGCATTATGATATCCAGTGAGGGTGGTTTTCGATTTGTTGTTGTCGCCACCGGCTCTCGCGATATACACTCTCGTCGGAACACCGTCTCGTCCGCACGGTATAAAGTCGCTCGCCTCGGACATTCCTCGTCAACCACGTTCTCCAGAATTTAGTGTCATCAAGCCAGTGTGTGTAGTGGGTGCCTGAGGCTCAGGAACTTTGAATATATAATGTATAGCTAAACCACGTCGGCGCCGACCAGGAATTATCACGGAACGCAGTACCGGTGAGTTGGCATGACATTTTGCATACACTTCTCTCGCTGGATATTCGCATCATAATTTGCTATTTATTTCGTATCGCAGGTTGGTTCCATATTTGCGTGGGATCAACCATAAGTTTGGTCCAAACGGGCACGGATCCTTCTCATAGTGAATACGGCTAACCTGGTTCATTGTCAGAAGTGACATAGTAATCGTGGTAATATCGTAATAATATCGTTTTCATAAAATAAAAATAGCTTTCTTTTTGTCACTGCCATTATTACTTGACAAAATTAAGTAGGCAGTAACCACTAAATTACAACGATCTAAAATCTAATCAATTTATTTCAATATCATCACTCCGTATGTTTATTGGAATAAGCATTAAGACTAAAATTATAGTTTGTATGTATTATTAATAATATTTATTTGTAATCTCGAATTAGTTAATATTACTTGATTAACTTATTGTTTGAATTAGCGTTAATATACAGTCCATTCAATTTTTTATCGTTCTAAATTATTTTTATTAGTTTAATTTTGTAATTTAAAATGTCAAAGGCTGCCGCTCGTCGTGTTTTAGAGCTAAAGCGATCCATTGCTATCAAACGCATTGATGACTGCTTGTCATCAGCCTTAGAGGCCCAAAATGATAAATCTTGTTTGCCAGTTTTCTTGTCACGGTACAGTCGACTCGAAAGTTATTATGCTAGTTTCGAAGCACAACATTTAAAAATTTGTTCGGAAATATTAGATACTTCAGAGTTGGATAAGGAAGACGAAATTCGTCACGATTTCGATAATAAATATTTTCAGATAATCGAAATTCATTCGACACTCACGTCACCTTCCCATTCAGACGGACAGCAGCTCGACGTATGCACAAATGATTTGTCTGTGAAACTACCTCGTTTGAACTTATTGACCTTCAATGGTGATATTACATTATGGAGTTCGTTTTATGACATGTATAACACTACCGTACATCATAACAAACGGTTATCGAATATCGAACGTTTTTCTATTTTAATTTCGCTTCTTTCCGGTGAACCTCTTCATCTTTTGAAAGGCTTTCCTCTTTCAGGAAATAATTATTTAGATGCGTACGCCGCCTTGATTGATCGTTATCAATGCAAACGTAAATTAGCTTTTCGGTATTGGGAGGAGTTGCAAAATGTAACTCTTAAATCGAACTCTCCTCGTGAGTTACGTCGTCTCGTTGATACTTTCAAGGAGAACATCGCGGTATTAAGGAATTTGAAGTTACCTGTAAAAGATTGGGATTTCCCTTTGTTTTACCTTTTAATAAATAAACTTGATCGTGATACTCGTCAACGTTTTGAATTGCAGAACGATGATAAAGACATACCAAGTTTTGACTCCCTTCTGGAATATCTTAATAAGGTCGGCCAAGCACTCGAGCTTGCCGAGCCTCAGATAAGTACAGCGCGCCCCCCTGTGCAACTGCATCGCGCCGCCGCTTCTGGTGCCGTTGCTGTAACCTCACCCACATCTTACTCCCGCACGGTGCGCACGTCTCCCGCATCCGCGCCTCAGGATTCTTATGGTAGGCACCCTCGCGCGCCTATTACGAATGCCAAGGCTTTGATAGTGAATCCACTTACACCAAGTGATAACTTGTGTGTTTTGTGCAAGGCACAGCATGCCTTAGCGAATTGTCCCACTTATCGTGATCGCACCCCACGTGATCGATTCTCCATCGTCAAGGAACATAATCGTTGTGTGAATTGCCTTCGTCAAGGTCATGTGGTTAAATCTTGCTCGTCAAACAGTCGCTGTCTTAAGTGCAACGCACTTCACCATACTACATTGCACTTTGATAATTCGGTGTCGTCAAATGCTAACGTAGCTCCTACCACTTCATCTATCGTCTCAGATGCTACCGCAGCATCAGCTCTCGCTTCATCTACGCCGACTTCACAAACATTAGTGGCAGGCTCGAGTTCTCCCACGCATATCTCGCTTCTTGCTACTGCTTCCGTTGAAGTCCTAGATAACTTTGGTAATTACCGCTCAATTCGAATCGTTATAGACAACGGAAGCCAAAGGAACTTTATTACCAACAAGTGTGCCCAACGTCTAGGATTAGCCTTCAAGAAAACCATGTCACTCGTTGAGGGCATTGGTCAAACATCATCTGTCGCGACTAGTTCTACCGTACTTCGCATCCGTGGGCAACAAGGTTATCCGGAGCTAGTCTTGGAAGCTCTCGTTATTCCCAATATATGTGGTGATATGCCGTCTAATACCATAGATATTGCTCAATGGCCACAGTTGATGAACATTAAGCTGGCTGACACTAGCTTCAACGTGCCTGCGCAAATCGACGCGTTAGTCGGCGTTGACGTATTTTGTCAGATAGTTTTGGGTGAACGTCTCGATTGTGGGTCAGATGGACCCGTAGCCTTTAACACCAAATTCGGTTGGATAGTTATGGGTAATATTGCATGCATACCACATAGTTCTAGTAAGTCGATGATTTGCTCTTTTAAAGATTTAGACTCTCAAATTCGTAAATTTTGGGAAATTGATGAACTTCCCAAATCATCACCGCTTAGTGATGAAGATGCTCTTTGCGAACGTATATTCGATACGACGCACTGCAGGGATGTGAATGGAAGGTATATCGTCCGTTTGCCTTTCAAGACACCCGCGCCTACATTTGGTGATTCCTACAGTTTGGCACATCGTCGATTGTTATCTCTCGAAAAACGATTGTCACGTAATTCTCAACTTCGTGAGGACTATAATGCGTTCATGAGAGATTATCTTGATTCTGGACATATGGAAAAGGTCGATGACATTGGTTCGGATCGAACCTATTATATACCGCATCATTGTGTGCTCAAACCAAGTAGTTTGACCACAAAACTACGCGTGGTGTTCGATGCTAGTGCTAAGCCTGCTAATGGAGTCGCACTAAACGAACAACTATTTGTCGGTCCAAGATTGCAATCAGATATTAAATCAATCCTTCTTCGCTTTCGTTTACATTCTGTCGTTTTTACTGCCGATATTAAGCAAATGTATCGCCAGATACTGGTGGCTAATACTGATCGTAATTACCAAAGAATTCTGTTTCGATTTTCGCCTCAGGAACCCATTCAAGAGTTCCGTCTTAAAACCGTCACGTATGGCATGTCCTCCTCAAGCTTGTTAGCGCTTCGAACCATAGTGCAGGTGGCACAGGACGAGGGAAATAATCGTCATTTCGCTGTGACTGCACTTAGGAGTGACATGTATGTGGATGATGTCGTAACCGGGGCTGACTCACTTATTTCGGCTCGTGAGTTAATGAAAGACATAAGTGACATCATTAGCAAGGGATGTTTCGAGCTAAGGAAATGGACTAGTAACAGTCCTGCTTTGCTTGAAGGTATTCCATCTGAACATAAGCACGATGCTCGTGATTCGCTGACATTCAGCTCAGAATCTTCCCCGTCGGTAGTAGTACTTGGTTTAGAGTGGCATCCAAACGTGGATGCTTTCTCTTTCACTGTGACATCTTTACATCAACAATGCACCAAGCGCATCATCCTCTCGGAATTAGCTCGCATCTTCGATCCCCTCGGTTTCCTAATCCCACTTACCTTTACATTTAAGTGCATAGTGCAGAAACTTTGGAGTCTCGGTTTGAATTGGGATGAGGTTGCACCTGATTCAATTGTTCAAACCTGGTCCCGCTATCGTGTGGAATTCAATGCTTTGTCGTCTTTAGCAATTTCTCGTTTCGTTCCCGCATTGAACTCCATCAAATTACAGATACACGGTTTTTGCGATGCCTCTGAGTTAGGCTACGCAGCCGTCGTATATTTTCGTATTGAGCAAGGAGACGATCGCGTCACTACCCACCTGATTATCGCTCGTTCTAAAGTTGCTCCTCTAAAAAGAATTTCTATTCCTCGCTTAGAACTATGCGCTGCAGTTCTCTTGGCAGATCTTGTCGCATATGTTCAAACTGTGTTCGCTGATAAGATACGTGTCGATGGTATTTTTTGCTGGTCTGACTCAACAGTGACTCTGGCGTGGTTAAAGTCACCCTCCTCTCGATGGAAGACTTACGTGAGCAATCGTGTGAGTCACATACAGGAAATCGTTCCACCTTCTTGTTGGCAACATGTTCGCTCTTCTGACAACCCGGCAGATTGCGCAAGTCGCGGACTTACAATCAGCGAACTTCTTGGCCACTCATCGTGGTGGCATGGACCTCCGTGGTTGCTTTGTGAGCCCGATGGCTGGCCAATTTCATCGTTTTCGTTTGAGGATTCCAGTGATATAATTTCGGAACAGCGTAATTCTGACATAGCTCTCTTCGTCACTGTCGATAGTTTTGATGAGTTTCTGGACAGGTACTCAAGTCTTAGGAAGATTCAACGCATTGTCGCTTATCTCCATCGTTTCGTCTACAATTGTCGCAACTCTAATAATCGTAAATCAGATCATCTTGTCTCTTCAGAGCTCAAGCAATCGTTGTTGACTTTGGTCAAAATCGCTCAAACTTCGAGCTTTGCAAGCGAGATTCAAGGCTTGGAAAAGGGGTTGCTTTTACCCAAGCCACTACAAAAATTAAATCCGTTTCTTGACAAAGATGGTCTCGTCAGGGTGGGCGGTAGACTCACTCATTCGGATCTAGATTATGATTCCAAGCACCCTCTGTTGTTACCTCGTCAACATCGTCTCACATCGCTTATTATCGATCAGTGTCATAACGATAATCTACATCCAGGGCTTCGCACCCTCAATTTTCTGTTGGCACAAAACTTTTGGATTTTGTCGCCTCGTCGTGCCATCCGTAATAGATTATCTAAATGTATCAAATGCTATCGCACCAATCCAAGGCCTGTCATACCTCGCATGGCAGACCTCCCTAAGTTGAGGGTTTCGCAACTTAAGCCTTTTTCGTGCATCGGTATTGATTTCGCAGGTCCCTTTCCAACATATGTACAACGCTATCGCGGTGCTAGGACCTTTAAGACATATATTTGCCTCTTCATATGCTTCGCCACCAAGGCGATACATATTGAGCTTGTCGTAGGGTTAACAAGCGAGGCCTTTCTAGACGCTCTTCGTAGATTTATCGCTCGCCGAGGCCGTTGCCAGCGCATTCACTGCGACCACGGTACGAATTTCGTTGGCGCTCATAACATATTGCTAACCCTTATGCAACAGGCGGCTTCGTCTGAGACGATTGAATTTAGCTTTAAGCCCCCTGCTGCACCACACTTCGGTGGTCTTTGGGAGGCAAACATAAAATCCTTCAAAACGCATCTCGCTCGTGTTGTTGGCTATCAAATTTTAACTTATGAAGAATTTTTAACTTTAGCAACACAAATTGAGGCTTTACTCAATTCGCGCCCCTTATGCGAAATGGGATCGGATCCCAACGATTTGGCTGTATTGACCCATGGTCACTTCCTCACTTTGGAACCGCTTACCTCGCTTCCCGAATCAGATTTATCCGATGTCCGTTTGAGTTGTTTGAATCGTTGGCAACTGTTGCAAAGACTCCATCACGATTTCTGGAAGCGATGGTATACGGAATATTTGCATACTCTAAATCAGCGTTCTAAATGGCACACCAGCACCTCAGAACTTAAACTAGGATCGCTGGTTTTAGTTAAAGATGAACAAGCTAAACCCCTTAAATGGCCGCTCGCTCGTGTCGTGCGATTACACCCGGGGAAAGACGGCATTTCTCGCGTTGCCACGGTCAAGACCCAGACAGGTCTTTTACAAAGGCCTTTAGTGAAACTCTGTCCTCTACCTGGCAACGACTAATCGTTGTTATTTTCATTTAGTTATTATTTCGCTATTTATTTTAAATATTTACTTTCGTTGTTAGTGTTTGTTATTAAGTTCCATTAATTATTTTCGTTTGTATTTTGTTTGGCAATTTATTTTAAAATACGTCGTATTTTGGTGGGCGGAATGTTGCAGCCGCGTACTTTAGAACCATCACGTATTAAAGTAGGTAGTTTGTTATTAATTATTTTCTCTCGTCGCTAAGCATTATGATATCCAGTGAGGGTGGTTTTCGATTTGTTGTTGTCGCCACCGGCTCTCGCGATATACACTCTCGTCGGAACACCGTCTCGTCCGCACGGTATAAAGTCGCTCGCCTCGGACATTCCTCGTCAACCACGTTCTCCAGAATTTAGTGTCATCAAGCCAGTGTGTGTAGTGGGTGCCTGAGGCTCAGGAACTTTGAATATATAATGTATAGCTAAACCACGTCGGCGCCGACCAGGAATTATCACGGAACGCAGTACCGGTGAGTTGGCATGACATTTTGCATACACTTCTCTCGCTGGATATTCGCATCATAATTTGCTATTTATTTCGTATCGCAGGTTGGTTCCATATTTGCGTGGGATCAACCAGGTAGGGTATGTGTAAGAAATTTCAATATTACTTTTAGAAATCGTGAAAAAAATATTTTTTCTTTAACTCTTGACCGATTTTGATGACATTTTGTACACGGGAAGTTTAATCATTCCATAAATGAGAATCGTTAATAATACATTAGAAATCGTAGAATAGAATAAAAATAATCAACCAATTTTGCTGAAAATTGTACGCGGGAAATACATGCCATTACTAAATTGATATGTACGGCATATGAATTGTGAACTATATGAGTAAAAACAAAGTTACGGAATGTAAATAACTATTGCGTAGTAACAAACGCGTGCGGGGCCGCGGGCACACCGCTAGTACATAATAAATTCTTGATACTTGAAATTATTAGCATAATCTAAAAGGAAACCGATTATAGCTTCTTTTAATAATATTTTTGAAGTGATCCTTCATAAGCGACGATTCGATAATGGGACGAGAATTGAGAGTGAAACAAGGGATCATCATGGTTAGGCACATTTACATTACACGAGAGAGGAAAGTTATAACGTAGAGAGAAGCAGCAGAAAGCATTGTATATCTAATACACAGTTTAGGCTATCCGCGTCTCTCTTTTTAAGTTTCACATGCAAGCGCAATTTTTTTTAGTGTTTACCACAATCTCACCTGTTGATAAGTGACGTTATTGCCTAATATGGTAACACGCTAAGTCTGAAAGGGAATTGGCTTGGCAGTTGCCGGAACAAACGTATAAGTGTTTGGTGACAAATTTTTCACTTGTGAGTTGACAGATGGGCTTTAGAAAATGCCATATTAAATGTTGATTAATTGGATTGTAAAGTTTTAAAATGTTGACAGGTTCATCTATTAGCGGCGACGTAACACCGGTGTCTATAGCCTCAGAGTTGGAATTCAACAGCAATGAGGCGACAGCGGGCTCCCTCACTGACCACGACCTTCTTGTGAGTGATCCCATTCTTAAATCCACATTGCTCATTGAACCTTGGAAATATGGACATCTACGTATTAGATGTTTATTTTTATAGGTTTAGCGTCGTGGCCATAATCTCATCCGCTCTTAAGTGACGATGTGGCCCAAGATGTTAGCACGCTAAGACTGGCTGTCAATTGCAGCTGCTAGAATACACCTGTTGAGGGTGGTAGCTAGCCAGGCGGGTATTAGAAAAAACCCTACCACCATGGTTTCATCACGATGTTTTCCTTCACCGAAAGTTCGAGCTCATTGCAGGGATTCCGAACTCACGTCGATCGACGCGGAGTCCGTACACGTTATCAACTGAGTCATCATTGCTTTTGTAGTGGAATGATACATGGACCGATCAGATTAAGTCTGTACTGGGCTGCCAATTGCATGAACGCTCTAGATGGCCCAGTGTTAGCTTGTACGGACATCGCATCGATCGAAGTGTGTTCGGATCCCTTCAATGAGCCTAAGCTTATGGCGAAGTAAAACGTCGTGATAGAACCATATAGCATGAAAATCTGTCGCCAAGCACCTATAGGTGTGTTCCAACAGCTACACTTGAAAGCCAAGTCCATCTGTAGGCTTAACGTACCACCATCTTGGGCCACATCGTTACTTAACATTCGGTGAGATTGTGGCCATAACTCTTAAACTTTGAAAGAAAAAAAAAATGCGTTTTAAGTTGCCACAAAAACTCTTGAACAGTTTCAATATGAGAGCCGCCATTTTGTTTGAGCTACGTTTGAAGATTAAGTGGGAAGCGAAATGTAGTCGCAAAGAGCCTCTGACTACATTTCAGAGCTGCTCAGTAAAGAGTGTGACTACTGAGAAAAGATTGAATATGAAATATTAAACATTTTTATATAGAGGGGTAACAAAGCTTCATCTAACTTATTAGCGAGTTATTTACTCGGCGGTGAGGCATTGTGTAATGCCTGATTGGTGGCTCCATCTGGAAGTCAAAAATCTCTCGCCAAGCCTTGGGTGTTCAACAGCTGCACTTGGGAGTTAGTTATTGCAAAGAGAAATTTCTTTGGAGATTTCTCTTTACTTGGGGTAGCCCTACAGGTGGAATACCTCTACCCTACAGATGATCGCAGCCAAATAACCTTGTGTTGTGTTCCTGCGGTGAGTGTGTTTGCTCTGCTCCTTAGAGTAGCGTCCAAGGTCGACAACGCGCTTGTGATACCTATGATATTCAAGCGCCGATAGGCTACGGTAGCCGCATACCATCAGACGGGCTGTATGCTTGTTCGCCACTTTTGTAGTAAATAAAAAAAAGTCACTTCATCACCTAACATCAAGTGAGATTTTACTTAAACCTATCAAGAATAAAACAATATACAATAACACGGAAAAAAATTGTATTTGAAGGCCGCTAGTTTCAGTCCACCACATCAATCTGGTCCCTCGCGTAAATGAAATAGAATATATCAATAAGATGTAAATAACCTATATTAATACTTGAAGGTATTGATTCGACAGGGGCTTCAAATATTTCGAGGAAGCTCCTGGAGATTTGAATGCCCCCAGGAGGACCTGAAGCTCGAGTCTCCCTTAGTCCGCCTCTGTATCGAAGGATAAGAATCAATACTGTTCAAAAAAGTTATCTTTCCCAAAGAAACAAGAGATGGACAAAAAACATGTATCACCATATCGAAGAACTTTCGAAATATTGCTACAAACGTTTTGGCAGTTAATGTAAAATTTGAAATGTCATATTAATTCTTAACTATCAATTTGTGTTTTTACAAAGTGGTACTCCTAATAATAATAATATTATTCTCAGAGTGCGGATGGTGAGGACGGTGAGGACGACGAGGAGACACTTTCAACTGACGCTTGCGGTTCCCCCGTCATCATGATCAAGAACGATCTCAGTCCGCATGCGTACTGTGACGGCACCCAGCCGTCGACGAGCAATTCCTCGAATGACTTCTACGGTCTCAACTTAC
Organism: Saturnia japonica; assembly: GCA_033032175.1. Classification (NCBI taxonomy): domain Eukaryota; kingdom Metazoa; phylum Arthropoda; class Insecta; order Lepidoptera; family Saturniidae; genus Saturnia; species Saturnia japonica. The sequence goes on along the minus strand of CM065306.1, from coordinate 5,718,078 downwards.
AAGAAACCAAAGAGAACTTATACAAAGATATCCCATCGAGTAGTAAAAATTATAACATAGAGTCTAACGTGAACATAAAATGCTTAAAAGGGGACACGCAGTATTTATCTAATTTAGATTCGTTGAACTTACAGTGCAAAGAGGCGAGCAAAGGTAAAAGTAGAAAAAATGACATTTTGAACAACGGCAGTAGAAGGTATAGTGACAGTAGCGCTCTTAAGCCCAATGTTAATTCACAGGGGACTACCTTAGGCAGTAGATTTACTACAACTTTAGTTTCTGAAGATCTTTTAATGGCTAACACGTCGACTGATAGCAAATCTGATAACAGCTTGCAATCATCAAAGGAAGCGATTGGACCTTCAGTCACGAAAGCTAAGAATTCTAATGTTAAGGCGGGATTCAAAATTACTGACGCATAATAATAATTAAATATACGAAAGTATATATTTAATATTTATTTCTGTGATTGAATAGGAAACGTAATGATTTTTTACTACATAATATAATAAATATAAAGTCAATTTCCTGTTTACTTTGTAAAGTGTGTATTTTTAAAAAAATCACGCAGTTTGTAAATTATTTCAGTCTTAACATTCAAGTAAAGAATAAGGATTAATTTTTTATACATTTTTAACTACATAATATCCTTTTTAAGACGAAATCTTGATACAAGACTCATTAATATTTTGCAGTATTTATTTTTAATGTATTAATTAAAGTAAATAAATATTTTTTTTTATTTTTTTGTAATAGTAAAATGTATAGAATTCATGTCGTACCAATTTTTATTGAAAGCTATAATTTCTAAATAGTACAAAATGTTAATAACAGCATTTGTAAAATGGGTATAAAAAGATTTTATCTCCAAAAAAAATGTTAAAATAGTATGATTTAATATTATGATTATATGACCCGAATAAGATTTCAAACACAAGTTCTAGTGCTTTATCTCTTGCCTTTTTATATGAATTTTAATTATAAAAATCAGCGATTGATTATGTGATTAATAAAACATTGATCATCTATTGTTTGTATTTTTATTGCTTTTGCTAAGGGGCAGTTCGTAAAAACCGTTACGCAAAATTTTACCTTTTTAAACCCTTCTCCACGCTGTCACATTTTCTACAAACTCGCAACAATATTTCGTATCGAATGATAGATATATTGATGATATATTACACAAATTTAGGTATTTTTGAATAATTGTTATTTGCGACACCCCGCGTCCCGTCCACCGATAAATAAGAACGTATTTTATGAACGGTCCCTAATATTTTACAGCATACTACAATAGGCAGTGATTACCATCATCTTAGAAAATAGTACAATACTAATGACAAGGTAAAAACTGCAGTTCTGTTTGTTAATCTACTGAGATTCTTTTTTAGTAGCACGGAAATGTATCTGATGGTAAGCACAGTACAATACAAATCAACGGCGACCACCAAGGGGTTTAGCATAAAACCGGTTTCAGATTGTCGTTCGCGACTCAATAAACCAAATAATCCCTTAATCACCCACACCACTGTATAAGCTCTGTTGGTATGTATATAAGTGGTGAACTATGATTGTTTATCATTCTTTGTTGTTAATTTATGTTATGTTTACGTTATTGTTAGAATCCTTTATTACTTCATGATCTGTATTGAATTAATCACTCGGCACCTAATCATATTATATAAAATGGCGCTTAAATATTTATCGGTGCCAGCAACTTCTGTGCCTTCGAAGTCCTTCTCGACAGCAGGAGACATGCTCTCATCCAGAATGAGCAGACTTCTAGATAAGACTGTCAAACAAATATGTTTTATTCACCAGAATTATAACTTGATTGAATAAATTTAATAATTAAAACATAGCAGTTTCATTACTTCCTTTGATTTGTTAATTTTTTTGCTATTTAAATAATAAGAAAAATATCCGATAAATATTTAAAAACCGAATTTTTGAAATCTTGGTAAATACCAGTTTTGGTAATTGTAACCGGATTAAATCTGACACCAACTATTTCGGAATGCAATACACATAAATATGGCCACTATTGCGGGTGTTACTCCTGGCATATGGTGGCCGTAATCTAGTTGGGCATAGTTCTCACGTATTACCACTCAGCAATTTAATATCAAAGGGACTCTATGCCCATTACTGCTTTGGCGTAATTAATAAAGAATACATCTAGCCTCATGCACAGGAGTTCTTATTTTCATTGAAAACTACACCTAACCAACAAAGTTGTTATGTCTGAGAATTTCGTATGTTATATGAAGGTAGCACCAAGAGAATATATGAGAGTTAAACAGCAGAAAAATTAAAGCACTTTATTTAACCAAACTATTATCACACATCCATTAATTTAAAGCTGACAGTAAGGGCCAATTCACCACAACACCACAATATCACTGTTGAGATTTCTATATATTATGAATACCTTTAAACCATTAATCACAATACTTATTTGCAATTTTCAGTTTATTTCTGACAGCTCAGAGGTGCTCACTGGTGACTACTAAGACATTATGGTGATGTTCCTGCATCAAAATAATGCAGGGCTATATAAGCTATGTTATGCTGATATGGTGCTGTAGTGATTACTATTTTTACCCTAAAATAAACTAAGCTTAAACTTAAAACTTATGACCAGAAATAAATAAAATTAATTACCACCAAAATTGCAATAATGGGGTTGCCATAAAATTACTCGGACTTAAGACAAGTTTTTTTTGGTGTAATATTCGCGATAGAAAATAGAGTGTTGAAGATTCCCTTGTATCGGATGCCAGGCCAAAGAAGAATCATAGTAGTCATTGTGTAGAGCAGGAATATGTTATTCACAGAAGAAGCAACCCAAGCAACAGTGCATAGCATGCTGACCGATATCAGGTAATACTGAAAAAATAAAGTATAATTAGTATTTTTAAATTGCAAAACTGCAGTCAGTATTATATATTTCACAAAAAACAATTAAATCTACATTAGATACTACTTAAACTCATTGTCAAGTCAACTCCGAAAGGCCTCTTGGTACAGTGGTAGTAAGCCCTACTATCGAGCTCAGAGGTTACAGGTTTTGATCCTCATATATAGCTGACATTTGTGTGATGAGGAAAATTGTCAGTTGTATGTCCGGTTGTTAAATATCTATAATATATGTATGTCTATCAGCTGTTTAGTTACCATAATAAAGCTTTGCTTAGTTTGAAATTAAATGGTTGTGGGTGAAATTGTGTACCCATATTGTTATTATTACTTAAAAGAATTAATAAGCTTATATTTTAGAGGACATGAATGAAAATGATGCATAAAATTAATCCAATCATGAATTGTTCCTGAAGAAAAACTTGTAAGAAATCAAATTTAAACTCTATTTTATGTATAATACATACATAATGTACCATGGTTTTCTTATTATTTAGACTACTACACTACACTATATAAATATAAGTTAAATTAACTTATCCCAAATAAATAGATTTCTAAAAGTTGTTATTTTGACATTACAAACATACACTTAAATTTTATTTTTTTGTATATATATTTTTTTATACAAAAAATGTGGTAAACAGGCATATTATGGCCCACTGGTGGTAAGCAGCTACTGTAGGCACTTTTCACACCATAGGTATTACTAGCATGTTGCAAACCTTAACCCAAGGAGCTCTGGAAACCATACTCACCATAGGAACACAACACAAGGTTATTTGGCTGTAATGTTCTGAAGGGTGAAGGTAGAAACCAGTCAGACTGCTTCAATTAGAGAGAAATTTCCAAATAATTTTTTGTGCTCTACCTCCCTTTGGATTGATTTCCATAAATATTTAAATAAAAGTAACAATTTTAGACTCACCATAATAGGACTTGTTTCTCTCATATTGTAAAAAGAAGAGATACTATTTAATGTCTTATTAAAAGACAAAACTATGCTTTTACAAATTTCTTCAAACATTTTCTCCTGCTGTCCTGTCCAGTCATTAGGTCCATAGAATGAATTGCAAACAACAGGAATTATAAAGTCCACGAAATTGATAATTAGACCCATAAAGGCAAGTGACGCCAGTGTGTTTAGATCAAGGATCCATAAAATGAGGTACAAGAATGATGTAACTCCTACTATAGCACATGGATGCCAGTGTTGTTCCCATAAAATTATTGATTTTAATGGTAAAAGAGCAAATCTCCAACCTTCCAATAATCTTTTCAGACGTTTTACTTGCTGTTCCTGTAATCAGTTGTTTATATTTAAAGAGAATGATAGACACTTGCAAGTTGGAATCTGGCAGATTTCATAAAGCTGTGCGAAAAACACCTATATTTGATTTTGAAAATTTAAATTATTTTCCAGTAAACAATGTGAAGAAATATATGGAAATCAACGAAACTAGTTAAATAATGACCGCATTTTTTAAAATAGATTTATAATTAACTTCTTCAAGAATAATTTTGTTATCGATTTATTGAAAAAATATATACGTAATCTTTATTAGCAATGAATATTGTTAGTTTACGTTTCGGTATATATCTATTGAAAATTAGAATTAATTATTGTTATAATTATTACCTGATCCATGGATGTACGTTCAACCATTTTTCGCAATTCGGTTTCAAGTTACTGGCTTACTGTCTAAATAATAAGTAGTCGTTTATAGTATTTTATTAGTAGGTACGATTTAGTTAATATAATCGCAGTATAAAAACCTAACAAAGAAATTCAGATCGCCTAGCAAATCGCACTTCCTTACGAATATTAAAAAGACAAGTCAAAAAAGAACGATAAAATTTGAAACAATAAATAAATCAATGATCGACATTCGACAGTCAACTAGGGGCAGTGTTGCCAACTCGGATTTTTGAAAAGACGTAGGCCAGCCCATAGATGTAGTTTAAAACTACATCTATGGGCCACAGTCAGATTAGAAAGGTACCTAGAATTATTAGTACAAGTTATATGAAAAGTTCGTAGATCTACGTACTTTTTAGTCAGCGAAATGAAGAGATTAAAACTAGAAAGTTTTATTTTTCTTATTATATTTATTTTGTTCGCTGACAAAAGGTACCAAGTGACCTTTAGGAATCAATACTTTTTATCCGTTCCTTTAGTGCGCGGTAAGCATTTATCTCTGGCGGTAAGCACAACCACAGAGTACATTTGTTTATGCACGACGAGCACGACCAGTGTGATCGTTTCAATATTTATGTATTAAACTAATTAATTGTACATCTAATAGTCTGTGATCCTCTGGTTATTTGTCTATGGTCTGTGATACTAACGAAATTTCTAGCCAGTGCTAAAATATACTAAATGAAAAATATAATTCTACTAAAAATCAACTAACTTATTAGGGTTATTGTTTAAGTTATTTTTCGAGACAAAGTTTAGTGTAAGTGTTGTGTTAGTGTTATACCTACGTTTTGGTGATATTAAATAAAAATAAAAGACATAGTAATATTGAAACGGTTTATTCTAAATCGATGCTATATTCATTATTACTAGTTTTATGTATTACAATATTAATCATATCTGGTGAGGTGCCAAAATAAGTACAACCTACAGTCAAAGCTTGCTTAACGTGTACCTAATATGTAAGGAATGTTCTAAGTTAAAAACCTATTTCTGTATTTAGTCTTAATGATACTAACTAGCGAAAAAATTATTTCACATTGTACATTGGAAATGGCAACACACATTATTAACTTTATAAAGTTAGTAATATTTTTATAATTTGGGTCCTTTTTCATATCAACAATATTGCTCAACATGGCCCGAAACTGCTGTTGGCCCAAAACTGCTCTTACTATCATCACCATCCATGACCACCACACAAAAGGTTTTGTACTTCTTGATCGTACTTCATTTGACGTCTAACGATATTCTTCTTCAATAGCTTGTTTGGTAGTATCATCTATGTTCGGAAACTTATCTATAACATTTATAGAGATGAAAAGCTTTCGTAAATATCTATTTGTGGGTCAATAAATTTTAATTTTTAATAATGGCTCTTTAAAAGGTAGTCTATACTGTTGACAGATAGTAATCCTTAAAAATGTACTCTTATGTGTTAAATTGTACCAAAAAATACCAAAATTGGGTTTTATACTAAAATGAAACTGAATAAATTTCACAGAATTCTAATTATACCAATTTAGTACTGAAAGTACTAAAAACGGTCATACTGTACAGGTCCATAGTGTTGTTTTTCGGGACGCAGTGCGCAGGTGTGCACAGATATACAGGATGCGTTCACTTTATTATAGGTAAAGCTAACAGTAAAATATTTGCCTATGGAGATTGGATTGTGATTGGACACATTATCGGTCAGACGTACTTTGCCTGTTTTGATTCTGTATGATTAAAATATAATTATCTAAAAACGCGGTAAAGCATTATAATTGTTTATAATATAATATTATATATATATACCATTTCCATTTCATTATTTTCTCGATGACAGCTCCTGTGAAAACTAGAACGAGCGTCTTTTTTACATTTTGTATGAATTATTTTATAAGAATACGACGTTTACACACGTACAAAGTTCTTCTTTTTCTTCCTAACTTGGCAACCGGTCCTCTTTAATGAAGAACATTACTGCCATTATCGAGTGAATTATTGTATCAAGTGATATGACGAGGACGAGTTAGTATCCTAACAAGATGGTGGCTCTCTTTTTAGAACTTTCTAGGAGATTTTGTGGGATCTCAGAGTGAATGCTTTCAGCTTATATTTATAATCTACTTCACTTATGAACAAAAACCAAACTATATCACGCAAAACGCCAACAATATTACATAATATAGGGTCAAAAACCTAAGTTTATTGAATGAAAAATAAAAACCACAACATGTCACTTCAAGATCCGCCAAAAACTTCACGCACAAGGTTATACCAGAGTTGGAGAAATTGATAGGGATGGAGCTATATCGATAAACGTAACACGATAACAGACTTGATATTTTTTTACAAAATGTAAGAAACTAAACTACTGCCGGATACTTTTGTACAAATTTATTAATTAATACTTCATTACAAGATGTTACACGTGTTAATTCTTGATTGATAATGCCAAATTCTTTAAAATTTTCGAAGCTGTTGTAAAATAAGTAGGTACAGGTAGGTACTCGACAATGAAACGAAATAATTATAACGACAGATAATCTTTATTTATTTATTTTAATCAAAATCTGATGAATCGTCCCTGTCACTCGATGAGCTGTCTAAAATCTAACATCTTGCTTGCCGTAAAAGGAGGATATGTATTATTTCGAGCAGCGTGTCCTTTGATTTGTGCCCATAGTAGTTCTATACTTCTATAGCATTGTACTGGCAATGATACCGCGGAAGTCGAAGAGCCCAATGACCACATTCGGCAGCTATTTCGTTGATAACATATCTTTTAGGGAGGCTTTTTTTTCGATTTTAAAGTATTCACTAATTGTACTTTTAATAAAGTACTATCCATAATTTTGCCATGACGTTGGAGCCAGTCAATTATCTCTTGTTTTTTATTGGCCTGCGTCGGCATTTTATTAATTTATCTGGAGTGATATGTAGCGTTGTCCATAATAATTATGGACGGTTCTTCCAGAGATTGCACCATTTCTTTAAACCATCCTACGTAAATCTCCGTGTTCATTTCTTCGTGGTAGTCCGTTGTTTTCTTGGATTTAAAGGCCAGTAAAGCATCTGACACGAATCCTTTCGTAGACCCTGCATGGCATATGATAAAGCGTCCACCTTTTCTCATTGGCACTGAACTAGTAGAAGCGGCGGTGTCGTCATTCCAGTTCTTAGATACTGTTTGGTTTGCATTTAACCAAATCTCTAGAAAGACCGTCTTGTTGCGAGTGACTGATTAAAACAAACACAAAATGGCGGTGGGCCATTGAGTGTTCCCACCTTGAAAAAATATATGTATTTGAATGTTTTTGTTGTATTTGTCTTTGTTCAAAATATAATAAATATATGCGATCGATATCATTACTTATTTGGTCAAAACACTACAACTATCAAATTAGAACTGTCATCGAGAAAATAAAGAAATGAAGAATGGAATAATTACATATTTAAATCGGAGTGAAAGGGTCATTTATGATCACAATAACACAACTTCCGTTTAATGATATTGAATGTAGTCAAAACATGTTTGGAATGTGTCGGCGGCCGAAGGCAGTCTAAAAACAAATGTTTTAAATATACCGCTACCTACAACTTCCCGTTCGTGCTCCCGCTATATAAAAAAAAGTGCGTGCGTACAGAGTACGCATGTCAGAAGTGAAACTACTTTGGTAAACTATTTATAAATCTCGTTTATATTTATACTAATCTAAAGTTGTAGATTTCCGAGATTTAGAAGAAAAAAGGAATTTAATTGTCATTAAAAAATTAAGTGTCGAAAATTAATACAAATCATAAATTTAATTTTAATTTATTTCATGGATATCTACATTATTTGATGCGATTTCTATTGGTATTGTTGTGACTAAAGCATTATGATAAGTAAAATAAGCAATATAAGTTCGTGTTTCAACTTAATCTAAATAACTTGTAAAAATAGCATCAATTGTCGTTCCTGAATTTGTAGTTGGTGTGTTTGGATTATTACTTAACTGTGGACTAAATATTAGAAATAATTAATTAATTTTTTTTAAACTAAAATTTAGAAAAGAGAATTTATGATATATTTTTATTTTTTATTTTATGAAAAATAGTATATTAAATTCATAAATAACGAGTGACAAATTAAAATGCCACATAATATTGAAACTTCCTAACATTCAAACGAATTAACATAAAAAATTGTATATTAACAAAGATATAATAAATATATTACTTACTCCGAACAACTGCTTAGTATAGGATGATTTTCAAATTTATCGCAAAATGTTTATTTATAAATTAAACTCACTGTTTGCACATTGCTCCATGGCTACGTGCTTCATACTACGTTCGCATCAATCGCTCTCTCCCTCTCTCTCTCAAAACGTTTCACATCTTCGTGACGCGTTTCATCCGTAAAAACATTACCCTCATGCGCGCAAATAAGCGTCACTTCAATAAATATAAATAATAATAAAATATACTTGAGTGTGCCAATATCAATCTGTAAAAGGCCTATGTTAATCACACGATTTACATTTACTTGGATAGCCAGGCCGCTCTCTTGGCACTGGCTTCAGATTCAACAGATTCAAATGTTGTGGCCAACTGTGTGGCAGTACTGAGCAGTCTGGGTAAAAATAACATACTAATCCTGCGATGCATCCTGGGGCATGCAGGAGTTCCTGGCAACGAGTCTGCGCACGAACTTGCAAGAGCCAGAGCTGCAGAAAAACAGATTGGTTCAGAACCATTCTGTAGTATACCAAAAAGTCTTGTTCGATGGACCTTAAGTAACCATTACAACCAAAAGACTATAATGTTCTGGTACAATTTGCCAGGAGAAAATCATTCCAAAGAGCTTATTGACTATATAGTGACTCACTGGACACTGTTGTCTAAATAAACATATGTACAACATTGGTGTCTAGGGCACAAAAGATTGAAGATTCTGTAAAAGTGCGAAGGAAAAAAAAAATGATCCTGTTAAGCTTTATCAGCTAAATGTTATTTAACTAATTTCAATATTTTATAGAAAGTATGTAGATTCTGGGACCGAAGTACGTTGATTTGCGAGAAAGGCCTAAAGTAAGTAGAGTTTGCAGCACTGACTAGGGGTGAGATGACTTCAATGTTGCCAACCTAAATTTGAGATTGGTAGATGAAGTGCTAAAAATTGGTAGTCTATAAAAATAAAATCGGTTGACTTTTTGGCGGGATCTTGAAGTGACATGGTGTGGTAGTTATTTTTAATTCATTTACTTAGGTTTTTGACCCTATATTATGTAATGTTGGTGGTGTTTTGCGTGATATAGTTTGGTTTTTGTGCATAAGTGAGGTGGATTATAAATATAAGCCGAAAGCATTCATTCCGAGATCCCACAAAAATTTCCTAGAAAGTTCTAACAAGGGAGCCACCATCTTGTTAGGATACGGAATCGTCAAAACACTTGATAATATAATTCACTCGATAATGGCAGTAATGGTCTTCATTAAAGAGGACCGGTTGCCAAGTTAGGAAGAAGAAGAAGAAATAAATCGGTAGATTATTCCGTGGGTATATCTATCTACTTTCCCAGCACCCTATTAATGGCCGTTTTCAATAACAGCTAACCGTTGTTTCAGTTACTAAAGGCTTCAACCCACGTGAACCCAAATAACGAGAAAGCGGAAAAGCTAATTTATTTTCACTTCAACTCATAATAACACAACTCCAACGGTATACTGCTAATGTAGGTGTTAAAATGAGAATATCGTTCGTCCTTTCCGATCGACAGATATTTTCGATTCAATTCGATAAAAATTACTAGCTGACCCACGCAACTTAGTCTGCGTCACTTATGAGAGTGGGACGTATGCAGAGAAAAATAACAATTGTCGTCGGAATCTACAATACAATTTATAGGTGCTGCCCGCCTGCCACATCATTCCGCTAAATTGCACGCGCGGTACTTGAGAGTTATTTTAAAACTGTATCTCCTAAGATATTCATTGAAAACAAAATGATGTAAAGGGCAATTTTGTCCAAATTAAGTACTAAAATTAAGTTAATGATTAAAGTATTTTTTCGATAAGGATTAATACCATGTTTATAAAAACACCTTCGCAAATAATACATTATTTTATTTAAACCTTAAAAGGTAGGACATAATATGCTATCGCGGACTTTTTTCAGAACTGTTTAAGAGAAACAATTCTATCACACATCGTTTTTGTGTAACTTTAATCGTTTACGGAGCTTTAAACTAAACTGTATACTTTCAAAAGGAATAATTTTCTCCCGTTTTTGCCACATTTTTCATTGATGTTCCGCTCCTATTGGTCGTAGCGTGATGTTGTATAGCCTATAGCCTTCCTCGATAAATGGGCTATCCAACACTAAAATAATTTTACCATTCCAACCAGTACTTCCTGAGATTAGCGCGTTCAACCAAACAAACTCTTCAGCTTTATAATATTAGTATAGATTTTGGTAGAACATTATCTTATCTTTAAAGTAATAAATTTAATATAATAATGATATCCCTGTATTTTTATTTATTCTTCATTAAATTAAGTAGGTTCTTATTTGTTTTTGCGGCCCTCCAATCCATGTAATGATTTATATTGGCCAGAGATCGTATCTAATTTAGACAGCTCTATACTATAGGTCATATGAAATGTACAGCTGTTTGGAAGGATATGGCTTTATGCGTATATGGCACAAGGGAAATAGATTAGAATATGAATTTACTAAATTAGTTCTGAACATAATAATACTATAATTTTATGTTTAGTAATACTAAATATATGGATCCCAATGTTAACAGATGAATAGGTAGGTATTTCATTGTGATAGTCTTGATGAAATATTTTGTTTGCCATGGACCTGCTCTCGGATATAAAAACACAAGATTGGAATTATAATTTTTTATTTACAAACATGTAATAAAAATATAGGATCACAAATATGGCCTAAGAAATAAACTTAATTACTTAATAAGAAATCAGTTCACATAAGTATCAAGATTAATAATAATAATAATAAACCCTTCTTTGTGTAAAAAACAAGATATAATAAAAATTGTTCATTGATAATGTTAATAAAAATAAAGATACCTCACACTTTCTATGAAATAATGTGATGTGATATATGTGTGATATCCTTTACTATACTCTTCGGAAATAGCGTTTTCCAGGAGTGTTGGCGTTTTCATGAGTAAGGGTCTGAAATGAGATTGATATGTTAATGCTTAAATAAAGAAGCCATTTCATAAAATACCTGTAATTTGACTTCATATTTATGCCAATATGTTATACCTAGTAAGAGATGGGTTAGTTATACTGGTCTATTTTTAGCATTTATCAGAGATAGAAATGTTATACTTTTATCCGACAGTGAAATATTAAGGGCTAATAGTAATAGTGAATACTTACTATAATACATTCATCATCAGTGAAAAAGTAGTGACGCCCACATTTTGCATTATTCTCTGGTATTATAGACTTAGTTTCAACTTCATTGTCATTAAGAATATGTGTTACACTCTGAAAATTTTAAAATTGTTTAAAAAAATATAGTTTGAATTTAGAATCGTTTGGCACAAATTTGGAGTTGAAAGGGGTTGAATTAAATAGAGATTAGATCCCTGATTATAGCAGTACCACTTCCATTAAAAGGTAATAAGCCGTTTTCGAGAAAATTAATAAAAACAATTCTAACTTCAAAATCTAAAAAATGTTTGTTGCTAATACAAAACCTGAAATGAAAAGCAAAATTATAATTTGGTATTCTTACTCTGTCATCCAACAAACATTTCACAAATCAAAAACTCCTGAAATCAAACACAAACACCTATATAGTATACAAAGGAGACTGAACTGCATTTGTATACTATATCAGTGGAGCTTAACAAAATACATAGTAACATTAAGCAATTTTTCAGAATTTATTTTGTTTTATTACTATATTGTTCTAATAATATAGCTAATAATAAATGTAAAATAGTGAAAAATGATGTTAATTATTATTATTACTATAAATTACATACTAAAATAAAAGGGATATTACAGTTTTACGAAGGGAGCTCTAAGCGTGTTAGGTTACTTGCTATGAGAAAAAGAACGAGCTGAGTGAGCATGCCGTGGATGGTGAGTATCAACTCCAAATCTTATCATTTATTATTTTTATTATAAGTTCAAAGTCGAAAATTGAAAATTTAATTTTGAAGCTTTGAAAACCCTATAACTCCAGCCAGGGGCATTACTTTTCCATGGAGATGGTATAAGAAGATAGGGAATTGCTTCCTCCGCCGTACCTGTACCTTTTCTTGCTGCTCAGTATGCAAAATGTCAAGATTTCGAATTTGATCTTGAAACTATGAACCAATAACCCCAACAAGTAGTATTACTTTGTAATGGGAGTAGTGCCAGAGGGTTTGATGCAGGCCCCCCTTGCTCCCGTTCTCCTCCATGTGCCAAACAATTATAAATTTTAACCAAAATAGTTCCTATCTTGGAAAGTTGATATTAAAAAAGGGTGAGTTAAAAATTGATACTAATAATTATTGCTGTAGAAACAAAGGTTATCAAGGTAAGTAGTATCAGGTTAAGTACTAAATAATTTTATCCTGAATATTTTTCCAATAATAATTGCTATTTACTGATTCTATAAACTAGTTTAATGAAAGTACTGACTTTTATAGTGCTATTTGGCATTCGCTCTTCATATTCTTCACCAAGTTTAAACTTATATTCAACTGTTCTCATCAATGATGAGTTCTTGATGGTCATTGTGTCTCCATCTAAGGTGATTTCCATAAGAGGAGAAGACATCGACATCATTTTTCTACCCATGAATGGAACACCTGCAAATAAAATGTTTCAAGTTAATAAAAAAACGAAATCAGTAATGTTGGAATTAAAATATATAATACTGGCAGCAGCCCGCGACTTCATACTTCGTAGTCATTAATTACAATAAAATATTGCTTACTACATAACCATCAGGTTTCTTTCTATATATGGAATAAATTTTCAATTAAATTAGTAGTTCTACAGGTTATATCCTGCTGACTACTACAAACAATAAAAAAATTAGTATTGTAGTAATACGTACCAACTGCAGTGAAATATTCGTCAATATTCTCATTTTTATAGTGCTGATATTTTCCTGCAATAGACGGCATATTTACAGTAATGAGTGGCCACTATTGGTAATTAAGATTATCTAAAAAATAGTTGCTGCCTGAAAGAATAATGTTCAACGAACTAAAATTATTATGATAACGCTATCTTGTAAATTATCAATCACGTACACTTATGTATTATAATGATAATTTCATACTTGATAATGCTTACTTTACAATTAGGTACACGTGAATGTGATGTACAGATGTATAGTGTGAACTGTGAAGATGTAATTTATTAATTAAAGTACATAAGTTGGTAGTTACGCTAATTCTATTTTGATTTTTTGTTTACTTTCTAGTTTTTATTAGGAGTGAGGCGTATATATCGGAACAGGTTAAAATAACAGGTATTTACAAGTAACAGTTTGCAACTGTTATCTAATAACAGAAATAGCTGTTACTAAATAGTAGACTGTTCCACATCCTAGTGAGACGTATTTATCGGAACAGCTCGTAACTGTTACCTCTAAAACGAACAGGCTGTCCTTACGTAACTGTTCCAGAGAGTGTTACTGTTTCAGCTTGGAACATAATTTTCTGTGTTCTAGCGTAAGGATTATTTAATATTAGATCCTTACATATCGACGATGAAAAACAATAAGGTCGTAACCCGTTAAAAGGTCGTAACAAGACTAAATAGAAGGTAATAATCAGCTTTTTTTTCTGCGTCGATTGGTCTGGGTCTCGTTGCTCTACGACGATATGAAATTGAAAAATCAGACAGTATTTTGAAATTCGTTTTCAATATTTTTGGCGTAACTGCCCATAAAACGGCAAATTTTAACTTTTTAGAGATACGTCAAGTAGAAATTTGTGGTTTTGCTAAAAATTTAGTTACTCTGTTCATTTTTACGTGCACCACAGTTGTTACGACTTTTTTGCGGAATGCATTTTTTATACTTCATTGCTTACGACATTCTCACGGTTCGTATTTTTCTAAGGACAACGTTAACCTCTAAGATACTACAATTTCGTGGGTGGCTGAAATCAACCCAAACCATGTTAAAACAATATTACCAGAATCAATATTTTGTACTTTCGGTAGTTAAGACGAATCATAGGTTCCGTAATTTTTGGATTTTTCCGGGTTTTCCTCGCTTACGCCCCAGGTAAGCTACCGTAGTCACTGCACAGACGCCGTAATGAAGGTTGTGCCTGTTTCGCCTCAGCGAAATCTGTTGTGAAAACTTTAAAAATCTCTAAATCAAGGTATGTAACGTTTTAATTAGCTAGTGATAACTTTAATAATACTTAATCAGTTAAACGTTACCTGCATATATTATTATTATATCATCCTTTCTATTTTTAAAGTTATTATTACAAGTATCCCCACTTCCAAATCGTAATCATCCCGGTTCTCAGTTAAGTTCTATGATTAAGGTGCTAGAATATTATAGTTTCGGGGCAGTGGTTCAACTGGTCTGTGCAACTAGTTGAATTACAGGCCTTTACTAGGGGCGTGGTCGAACTATTTTTGTAGTTGGACAATGGCCCTATAACAAAACCCGTGGTCCAACTGATTTAATAACATTAACTTAACTTTTTTAGATGTCCAAACGAAGAAAATGGATTGATGATCTCAAACACATAAATAAAGACGAGAAAAATAATAAAAATATTGATGTTTTGAGTGACCAATTAATTTACTTAGATGGGAAACTGGTTAAGGAAACTAACTTTAAAGTAGAAGAAAAATACGACAGTAGTAAATACGATTCGAACTCCCAACATTCTGGTTCCAAGGATAGTGAATGCCTTCCATGCTTGCCATTGACTCCTCACCCGAGAAAACGTAACGTTAATTCATTAGAGATATTAGAGCATGCCAAATCTTTCATTTATCGCTTCTTCTTTGGCCGTCACATTACAGCCGTAAGGATTCACAAAAGCTTTATTTACAGAAATATATTAAGAATATTACCAATTTATATTATTTCTATGTTTAACACTGTAAAAAATATGAGACAAAGCCTATTTCATTTAAAGTACTTTCTGCATATTTTAAACAAAATTTTAATACAGGATGTCACCTGCCAAAAAAAGATAAGTGTGTTTTATGCAGTGCTAAAACTTACGACGTCGTTACAAAAGTAGAGACTGACAAAATGAATGCATATCTTCAACAGAAAGAAGATTCATATAATCGTTTTATATTTCACTAAAATTTAAATACACAAGACAAAAGTATAATTTGCGCAAGTTTTGATCTACAAAAGGTTCTAAATACACCTCTTGGCAATAATATGTCTCTATACTACAGCAGAAAAATTTCCATATATAATTTTACTATTTAAGAAAGTGGAACTCAAGAGGGGTTCTGTCACATTTGGAACGAAACAGATGCTCACAGAGGAGCAAATGAAATTTCTACCATTTTGCTAAATTATATTAATGAAGTAGACAGTAGGGGCTATGTCAAAACTCTTATATTCAGAACTTAACAGATTCAGGCAGACAAAATAAAAAAAAACAGTTTTGAGTATGCTGCGTTATGCATTAGCGAATAGCCAAAATTTAGATGTGATTCAAATTAATTATATAGTTCCTGGCCATACGTATATGCCAGTAGATAGCATGCATGCTGTCACTGAGCGTTCGGTTAAGGACACAATGATATGGGCACCTTCTTATTGGACAACTGTTATTGCCCTATCACGAAAAACCCCGTTTCCATATAAAGTGACGTTGATGGAAGGAAATCAATTTATGGGATTCGAGGACATCATAAATAAAACACTTAAAAACACAGAAACTCATGATTTAACAATAAGCGTGGCAACTTTAAAAAATAATTACCTCAACAAAATGTTGGTGAAACGTTCAATGTCGGCTGAGCCTGAGTATACAGCAGTGACTCTAAATGCATGTAAAACAGGACTATCGCCCAAAAAAAATCTTTATTTAAACAAACTACCAATATCGGCACAAAAGTATGCAGACCTCAAAAAACTTACAAAAAATGTCATACCGCAGCATGCACTAATGAGTACTTAGATCTTAAGTATAATAGTAAGACTATCGATTGCCTACCAGAGACTGATGAAGAGGATCACTGAAATTTTGCGATAGGTTAAGATTAGGATTCGGAATTGTATTTTCTAACACATTTTGTGTGAGATACATACAATAAACACAGACTAAGTTGTTTTTCTAATCAAACATTCACTTAAATTAATTCGTGGTACCTATTTCTTGTTTGATTACAATGAACAGCTTAGTCTGTATAAGTTTCAATGTATGTGCCTATTTCGTTCGATTTTAAATATTTACTTAAGTCTTACCCAAGAAATGTATAAATTTGCCAGATTTTTGTAAAATTTTGTTGTTAATGTTTCGCTAGACTAATGTTTGATTTTATGTTTTTTAGCTTTATAATGTTTCCACCATGTCCAACCAATAATATTACTATAGGTAAATATAATTAATAATTTTCTAGTGAAAAGAAGATCTCGAGCTAATATTATGGTTGATCGGTTACCTATAAATGTTTTTGTTCTTATTTTAGTTGACACAAAGTATAATTATTAATGTTATGTTATTGTTGCGAATTACAAACATAAACATTGTTTAGAGATTTGAACGTGTCCCAAAAAGCACCTACCTGTTGAAATTCTAATCACATTCCTAGACACTGTTGTATAATTATATGGTTGAGATTTGTAACTGCTAAGATAGAAACAATGAGATTAAGATGTTTTATTACATTGATTATAAAATTTTGCTGTGGTGTTAAGATAAAAGTTTTTCATTGTCTACCTACTTAATGAACACCTCCCTATTGAAGTCCGTTTTAAATAATTGTGTTGTAGACATTGCCGAGTTAAAACACGATTTGCCACATGTAACTTTTAAAAAATTCAATAAATTTGCGTTCAGAAAAGCTTAAGACATTTTATTAGGATCATTGGGTTTCTAGAGGTTTAAGTTACGACAAATTTTCTAGCCATTGCATGTATTACTAACGTGCTTACACCCCGTTCCTGACAGCAAATTAAAAGAAAATGTATTAACTACCTTTTTGAAGTCAGCGAATTTGTTATAATTTTCTGAATCAATATAAACAATGTGTCAAAATACGACATTTTTGAAGTTTGTAATTTCTGTAGACAATGGCTGTAACTCGAAAAAACCCTATTTCTAGTAATAAGAAACTATTGGTTTGTAGACCATTTCATACAGTGTTCAATTTAATACTTATGCTCTAAAAATCAAATTCATACGACTTACCGTTAAAAAGATAATGATTTAATTACTATTTTTTTTTCGTATTTTGGCTCTGGTGTAAAGTTGGGTTTGCCAGGGTTACGCCCTTATTGTTTTCTATCATCGATATGATATTAGCGTTTTGTCGTACTGACCACTTTGATCTGAAATATCTCCTCTTTGGTAAAGGATACCAAATTCAAATTTATGAATTCATTTAGCTGGAACATTTGAGTTTTGAAAACAGTCATTCATTTGTTTTTTCCTCATTATTTTTTTCTTTGGCGTCGCTTATTACCGCACAATGGAAAATATGAAATATCGGTATATTTACGAGTACGAGTTCTACCGTGGCACCAGTGCTGCAGAAACAGCTCAAAGGATTAATGATGTGTACGGCGCTGGTGTCGCAAATAAAATCATGGTAAGTTTTTGGTTTCAACGTTTGCGTTCTGGAAATTTCGACTTTCAGAACCAACCCCGTGAACGGCTAGAGACCAAAGTGGAAAATGAAGAATTAAAGGCTATTGTGGAAGCTGATTCATCACAAAGCACTTCAGAGATAGCTGCGGGCTTCGGGGTAAGTGATAAAACTGTATTAATCCTCTTGAAGCAAATCAGGAAAGTCAAAAAACATCAACGATGGGTACCTCATGAATTGAGTGAATCGAACTTGCAAACACGCCTCGACTAATGTGTTACTTTGCTCAACCGACACAATAATGAAGGGATTTTGAATCGAATCATTACTTGTGATGAAAAGTGGATACTGTACGATATTCGGAAGCGCTCTTCGCAATAGCTGAATCCTGGAGACCCAGCCAAATCCTGCCCTAAACAAAAATTTACTCAGAAAAAGTTAATTGTGAGTATTTGGTGGACAAGCGCCGGTGTCGTTCACTACAGCTTTCTAAAATCTGGCCAAACGATTAAAGCACATATCTATTGTCAGCAACTGCAAACCATGAAGGAAGAACTAGCTGCTAAACAACCGAGATTGGACAATCGCTCTAGGCCACTGCTGCTTCATGACAACGCAAGACCACACACTGCACAACAAACAACCACTAAGTTAGAGGAGCTATAATTGGAATGTCTGTGATATCCACCGTACTCCCCGGACCTTGCTCCAACAGATTACCATTTTTTCCGGAATTTGGACAACTTTTTACAAGGAAAAAAATTCAACTCCGATGCGGTAGTCCAAACCGCCTTCAAAGAATTTATTGTTTCACGCCCCCATGGTTTTTTTTTAGTAAAGGGATCAATGAACTACCTATGCGATGGCAAAAGTGCATAGATAACAACGGTGCATACTTTGATTAATTAAATATATTTTACAAAAAAATTGACTTTATATTCCTTCCGTACAAAACGCCAATTTCATATGTAAGGACCTAATATAAATTATGGATTGATGGATGGATGGATTGATTGATTGATTGATGGATTGTAATAGATTGATGAGTAGGTGTATTTATGGATAGATTGATTGAAGGATTGATTTATGAATTGATTGATGTATTGATGGTTCGATTGATTGATTGATTGATGGATTGGTTGATGGATTAATAGATTAATTAATGGTTTGAAGGATTGATGCATTGATTAATGGTTTGATGGATTGATGGATGGATGGATGGATAGATTGATTGATTGTAATAGATTGATGAATTGGTGGATAGATTAATGGATTTATGGATGGATTGATTGATTGAGTTATACGTTATTTTAATATACGTTAGGGCGATAGTGCATACGATTTCGAGTTACCGGTTTATACTTAACTATGGTTACAAGTGTTACTACATATTATATCCATAATAAAGCGTATTAGGCTGTTATTTTGGATCAAGTTATTGAAACTGTTATTTCTCTGGAACCGGAAAAGTAGTAACAGGTATCTTATTTTACCTGTCATAGCTCACCCCTAGGTTTCTATAGATATAGAAACTCCGAATAGAAACGTAACAAGACCGGCCGGCCGGTTTTTGGCGGGTTCTTAAAGTGACATGTTGTGGTTTTTATTTTTTATTCATTAACTTAGGTTTTTGACCATATAATATGTAATTTTGGTGGCGTTTTGCGTGATATAGTTGGTTTTTAAAATTCAAATGCTAATAAACACAGCAAATTAGTATAAAACATAATTTTAACTATAGTTTTCTTTTATTTATCATATGAAAATTAATTTGTAACAATAATCTACATCCTATTTGTAATTATATATTCATTTTATTATTAAAATTATGTCAATTGTATTATAAAATTTGAGACACATCTTTTCTTAATTCTAATTATTATAGTGGGTAGAGGACCTAGGGTGGGTAAGGAGAACTATCTTACATGAGCACCGTGCTTGGCACCCAATTTTTTATCTTCAGGGTTTTTTAATTCGAATTGTACCCTATAGTAAGACAATCCGGCCCTAGTACTTCCAGACGCCGTGATATACGTCTCCCGTCTAGGTACTATGATTATTGATTACTCTATGTAGGTTGTATATACATAGGTACTTAGTTAGTTCTATTCTTGAATTTGGCAGGAAATAAAAAGAAGAGGTCTAGCTAGCGCGTCGTTTGAATGCTTTTAAAAATGATTGTCGTGTTTTTCTGATTATTTTATTTAATAGTCTAACTTACGAATTTGTAATATATTGTGGTGGCTGAATAAACGTTTCAACTATCTGCCGACTATATTATTTATAAGACTGAGCTAGCTTGGCGAAAACCCTGATTTTATGGAAAATTATTTGGTTTAAGACAATTCTGTTAAAAACTTCCCAATTAAAAAAAAATGTCAACGGAATCTACCCGAGGTTAACTCACAATAGCAATCCTGCTTCCTGCTTAAAAGGAATGAACCTGCTACTTATGGTCACACTGGATATCCAAATACCTACTGTTGAAACTCGATGAAAGGTAAAAGCGACATTAAAACGAGTGAAACACATACTTTAAAGGATTTAGTATAGTATGCAGGAGAATGAGATAGAATACGTTATACATTGTTATTGAAAATCCTGTTTCGAATTAACCTAGTAGTGGCTTGTTGT
Organism: Saturnia japonica; assembly: GCA_033032175.1. Taxonomy (NCBI): domain Eukaryota; kingdom Metazoa; phylum Arthropoda; class Insecta; order Lepidoptera; family Saturniidae; genus Saturnia; species Saturnia japonica. The sequence goes on along the minus strand of CM065306.1, from coordinate 5,697,056 downwards.
ATGTACAGTACGAGTAGTCGATAGTTCGAGTATGTACGTAGATCTACGAACTTCTCATGTACATTTTTTAGTAACTCTACGTATTTGTCTAGTCTGGCTTCTTAAGTCTTTTCAAAAATCTTGGTTTGGTAACACTGCTCAGTAGTCTGTGGCTTGAGGGCTAGGGTTGCGCAATATTAGAGAACAATCGATATTGACATTGATATCTACATTATTAGGTAAATCTCGATTTCTAATGATTATTAAAGTAAAACCATTGATGTTTAGGTGTTTGTCAAATGGACGAGTTTTTTTTGGGTGCTACATCGGATCCTAGAAATCTATATAAAAGTACACCAATTTGCAAACATCAATGTTCCATTTTCTTGTTCCTAACATCAGTGTTTTTATAATATGAAAGTAAGTATATCAACAACGGCTATAAATACAAAACGCATTACAAAGATATCATAATAAAAGCATAGAATATTTGTTATGCTATAATATATGCATTTTAAAGTATAAACAGTTTACAACGGTGAACGTGTTATAACTCTCAACCCACATTCCGTGTTCGGGCAAAACGCTCTGTACTAGAATATTAATAATACGATATATATTTTTTTTATGGTTATTATTTTATTTTTACGAATTTTTTATACGGTTCGTATATTTATTGAAGTTATACTTCTTTAGGCGCGTTATGAAAAAATGATGAGAGTGAAATTTTAAGATGCGTGCGCATCTGTGACACAAAATTAACAGTATGAAGTTGTCTGCTTAACCGCTCATTAAGTCTCGAAAAAAAAGCTACCAACAAAATAGAAATTGAACCTCGATATTAGTCGCGCATGTTGGTACGCTCGTCACCTCTGATCACTGTTTTCATATTTATAATATTTATCAACATGTTTCTAGTTTATACATTCCCAACACGTGTTTTAGTTTCATACAAGTGCGAATTATATATGTGCTAATAAATTATATTCAGTAGTGATTTAAATTGAATATTTTGATTGATATTACTTATTATTTGTGAATATTAGTGAAAAAAATTGTGCTTATATACTTTTTCAAGTGCTCCAATATAATTGAGGTTAACTATCCATATGTATTATTTATTGATATAAATTAAAATACTTTTATTTAATATAATTAACACTAAATATTATTAAATTATTAATGTTAAATACTTATTATTGGTTATTTAATATTTACAAAATAAAGAAATAAATTTAATAAAACATTTAATAAAAAGTTTGTGATAAAAATTAAAATTGAACATCAAATTATAATATTAATTTTTAATATTTGCTATTAAATTGAATAAATAATAAATATTTATAAAAATAACTAAATAAATTTAATGAAATTTTTTTGATAAAAATGAAAAGTGAATATTAAATTAAGAAATCAATAAAAATATTTAAAAAATGACCAACCTTAAATTAAATTTTTGAATTTATTATTAAATTTATTTTTAAAATATTAAATAATCAATAATAAACATTTAAAATTAAGAATCTTATAATATTTAGTACAAATTATGTCTTATATATTTATTATTCTCTAAATTTGGTTTTTAATAATTATATATATATATATATTAATTATATAAGTTCCGATTCAGACATTACCGGAAGATACTATGGAAGTGGACATCATTTAATTAAACAATTCGAATAATAAGACAATTTATGTTAGACTTAATGTAAGAAAATAAATATTTATTTATTTAATTTTTCAAATTTAAAATGAACTTTGTTGATTATCCTTTTCCAATCCTTCTATTATTTTATTGTAATTTATGATTTGCATGCAATTAAAAACTATTTTTTAATGATGCCAAAGAAGTATAACTTCTCACGCACGTACATAAGTACACGCACCCATTTTTTTTTGTATGAGAGGGTCTTTTTTCAATAACACACATGAAACAAAAAGATAAAATCACGCGCCAAAAGCACCAACTAGCTCTTTGAACAGCTGACTTTAAGATCCCGCTAAAAACCCAGGAATATTCTTTAAAATTTTAAAATATTATAATTGTCTTAAATAGATCCGTAGGCGTGGGTGGTGCGTTCCATTCCTTGTAGTATTACACTTTTAGTACAATTAAAAATTATGAATAGAATGCAACTCATTGTTTAATTATAAATTACAATATTCATAGCTGATATTTAATGGCGATTGGAGTGTTTGGCGGAATCTTGAAGTTGTGGTTTTTGACCGTATAAAGTAATGTTGGTGGCATTTTGCATGATATAGCTGGTTTATTGTGCAATGAAGTGGTTTATAAATATATACTGGAGGTATACATTTTGAGGTGCCACAAAATCTCCCTAGAAATTTTTAACAAGAAGGTACTGAAATCGTTCTATGACGGACACTCTATATTCACTTGATATTGGTAGTAATTGTTATAAAGAAGACCAGTTGCGAAGTTAGGAAGATGAAGGGTGATTGAACACCTACTGTAACAAAAATATTAGATAAAAAAAAAATGTAAAATAATAATGATTTTTTATTTAATCGATATCTGTTAGATCGCTTTTTTCACATCCCTAGTTTTTGGTTTGGGGTTTTGGGTTTAGAATGAAAGATTGAATGACAATGGGCGATGAGGAATACTTATCTATAAATTTTGATTATTTACAAAATTGAATGTGAATATTTATTGTTTCATGTCGAAGATAAGAGATTTTCATTTAGTGTATAAGAAAAACAGTGCTTTATTGTTAAGATTACTTGTGCTAAGTTCGTTCTAGTTTTTGTTTCTGATTTGAATATCAAGGGTTTGCTCATCGATTATCAGTTTATTTTTTTGTTTATTATTTAAAAACTAGTAGCTTTTAAAACAATGGGTGATAAGGAGGACTATTTGACTTTATATCGAGTGTTTTTTGAGAACTTTGCGGCAACAGTGAACCCTGAGGATCAGCTCCCGGTGAACATAGCTGGATATACGATAACAGAGGCGGAGTTACCGGGTGAAGTACTCTACTGGATCACGCAATATTTAACTGAAAAGTGAGTATTTTTATTATTTAAAGAATTAGTATAGTTTTTAAATTTATTTTTAACACAAGACAGGTTGTTTGATAAACTTACATGTAACTGATAAGACATGCTTATTGTAAAGTAGTCCACAGGCTTGGCTTGTGATAAATATTTACCAAAAAAAGATTATTTTATAAATAAAAACCAAAATAGCTTTATAAATACATAACATGAGGAGTTTCTGATAACCCTTTTTTTTTGTTATTATTATGTTCTATGGGTCTTGTATATCTCACATCTGATTTGTCTATATGTAAATTTTTTGTTATCATATTGAAGTAGGAAATGCCGTTTATGCTGTTAGATATGAGAAATTAGGTTATAAGGTTTTTTTACATTGAATAATAATAATTTTTGAGCAGGGCTTGATATAACTCGTGTATTTAGTCTAAAATAATCTAAAATCAACAGCTCTTTATTCAAGCGCATAATATGTATGCATTATTATAAAAATATTGGTTTAGCTAAAGACTCTTACAATATTATGAAAAACAAAACACTGCAACCATATGGAAATAACAAATATGTAACTTAATAATAAAAGTAATGGTATGATAAAAAAAATACACATAATACAACATTATGGAAATCAATATTTTTTAACAATGGATTGTTTGTTCATGGCTGTGTTTTATGTATATATATATACTAATTACATATATTTAAAAAAATCCAAATATTACCACTGTGTTTTCTTTTGAACTCTGCACACTATAAACAAAATTAGGAAGGACATTTGGAATTTCTTTATTTAATAAAGATGTTCATAATGCATTATGTGTGTATTAGCCATAATCATCCAAATATTTTTAAAAGTTGCCAAACTTGCAAGGGGTTGTTCACTTCCACAGACATAACTACCTAACGTGTTGTCCTCCATTCAGTGTTCAGGGATTAGCATTTAAGTGCAGTAGAAGACTTCTCACCTGAACCGTCGATGGATTATGGGTATGACACACAACAATGACCTGCAACTCACAGGGCTGCTAATTTACTATAATATAAATAAACTCACCACTGACGACATCTACAGTGAAAGAAAAAGCTCCACAATTACCGGCTACAGTCAAGGAAAAGGTGGGAGAGCTTAACGTCAGGTCCATCGTTCTCTCACACCAATGCATCTTGTGGCGAGATTACAATTATACGCAATATATCAACATAACAATAGCCACAATAGAGATAATTTATCCATACCTCAACACAGTTCTAACAAACAATTACATGAGGTTTTTTTCAAGTTACAACAGTGGAGGTATGCGTAACTTGAACTGCCGGTACATTGAACTTCAAGACAATCAGGATTGGCCGTATTATAGGGAGAATATATCTCGTCCCATAGCCCAACAATCGCGTATTCAATCATCTGACCATAATTAAAAGGAAAAGTACAATTTATATCGCGATCTGATGTAAAAACTACTTTTCAAAACAATACAAGCAGCACAAAGTAAAGCAAGAAAAAACCGGTGACAGCTGATCGCTCGATAAGCGAGAGGTTGCATGGATAGAGAAAACTAAAGACAACTTGTATTGTCAGACCGTGGTTCTGAACATAAAATATTCAAATTTTGACTCTTCCTTAGCACTTATTGTTTGTTAAAAAAAGTCTGATAAAATTGTTATTTTCATATAAAGATTTTAAAGTCCAGAGTATTGTAAGGGTAAGCACAATCGGTTGCAGCATAAAGTATGATTTATTAACTAGGTACACTTCATTATTATTCTAAATAGGCTACTGACTACACTGTTAACCTGTTGGGCCCTATCCAAAAACACAGCCACTGATTGCTTTTACAGCTTCACCGGGCTTGGGGGCGAGCGCTTAAGGCACTCAGCCGCGAAAGTGTGGGCAACATGCACACAAGGGTGCCAAAATGGCCAGACCTCGGCTTGGGCTGATGACACGATTGCAATTAAGTCACAATCTGACTAATTTCCCTATCCATAAAATTCCAGCCAAACTAACATATACATATATAATACATGTCCCTGCCTTCTGGGAGGAAGGAAGGAACACGTGTATATGTATTTAGTGTTCTGAAATGTGGTCTACACTAACTAGCATAAAAAAAGAAAAAAAAAAGGTTCCTTATATAACCTAATAGGTTGGGGAAAAAGTTTCTTTGCATTTTTATATGAAAACTCAAGACATTTTTTCAAAGTTTATTTACATTTAATTATAGTATAGATGTGCCGTTTTGTTCGATGACTTTCTGCCATTTTGTAGGTAATGACATGATCCCGTTGCTGTAGGAACTTTGGGACTTCTGATCAAAAAAACACGACAAATACACACATCAAAAAAGTCTAAGCAACATGCGTGATATTACAAATTTTTCCATTTATATTAATTAATTTCTAAATATTTACTCAAACAAAGTGCGTAGGTAAGTAAACTTTTTTGTTATTGATGACATACTGGCTGGTTGTAAAAAAAAATTAGATTATGTTTTGTTTTTTCATAAAATTCAAATGACTGCGAATTTGTTTGAATTTAAGTGCGTTTTAATTGCTACGTTTAGTCTTGATTTTATAATTTTACCAACCATTTAAATAAAGTTAGCGACAAAATTGAATTGTTAGATATTCTTTACGTCATGAAGCGACGTCATTTGATGGCAGATGAAATGCAAAGAGCTGTAGGGATGTTGCAAGCGGGAAGTAATCAATCTCAGGTATCTAGACATTTTGGCATTCATAGAAGTGTTATTTGTCGTCTTTGGCAGCGCTACAATAATACAGGAGAACCCGCTGAACAGCATCCAGGCCGTAAAAGGAGTACAACCTCTCGGCAAGACCGGTACATACAACTGACTGCAAGACGCCAGCCGATGTTAACCGCTCGAGAGATAAGTTTGAGGCTACAAATTTCAAGTGGTGTTGATGTAAGTCCTCAAACTGTGCGAAATCGACTGCATGAGTACGGCCTACGAGCTCGACGCCCAATCAGGTGCCCACCGATACGTCACGGGAATCGCGCTCGTCGATATGAATGGTGTAGAGAACGCATAATATGGACCCAGGAACAATGGGATAAAATTATGTTTTCCGATGAGTCGCTATTCAGGTTTAAGCCTGATACAAGAAGGGTGCGAGTGTATCGTCGGCCCGGAAATACTGAAAGGCTCAGGTGCGTTTAGGAAGTTCATCCATACAGCGGCTCAACAGTTATGTTATGGGCGGGTATTATGAAGAACAGGCGAACTGAGCTCGTTTTTGTAAATGGAAACATGAATGCTGAAAATTACATTGAGGATGTTCTCAGACCTTATGTCTACCCATTTGCACAAACCTTTGACTCCGATTTTAGGTTAATGCATGACAATGCGCGTTCACATACAGCTCGGCGAACCAGTGAATACTTTGCAACGGAGAACATCCGGGTATTGCCCTGGCCTGCACAATCGCCAGATCTCAACCCCATCGAGCACACATGGGACATGCTCCAGAGACGTGTTTTGAAGGACTTGGACGGAGCGACAACAACCCAACACCTGAAGGATTTGCTACAATTCCATTGGGAGCGAATACCGCAAGATGACATAAACAGTCTCATTAATTCAATGAATAATCGTTGCCGACAAGTTCTGAATAGCAGATGAGCCCATACTTTGTATTAAATTGTTCTATTCTTTCACAATAAATACATTTTCTTTAGAAATTTCATTTTGTAAGAAAAACGTTTAGTTTCTTATGTATCTTAGTTTCTACAGTATATTCTAATATTGTTCATTTCTGTTATTAAAAGAACTTATAAAGACAACAGCTGTTATTTTTACATCATAGAACCCTAAAGATATTATTTTAAAAATAAAATACAACATTATAATGTGAAGAACCATCCTAAAATTTAAATTAGTACATGTTGCTTAGACTTTTTTGATGAGTATAGTTTTTGCATTCCTCTCTTGATGTTAACCTTATGAAACCTAAAGAATTCTGAAGAGACCGAAACAGGTGAAAATCTGAAGGTGAAAGGTCAGGGCTATATGGTGGATGCATTAACACCTCCCAGCCAAACTTTCTTAATTTTTGCTGAGTGGCTAAAGATCTGTGTGGTCTAACGTTACTGTGATGAAAGACCACACCCTTTTTGTTGATCAATTCCAGCCGCTTTCTCTCAACTGTTTCCTTCAATCTCATCAGTTGTTGGCAGTAGAGTTCCGAATCGATGGTTAAGGTTCATAATGAACAATGCCCTTCCAGTCTCACCATACACACAGCATCACCTTATTTCGAGTTTGCCCATGTTTAGCCACAGTTTGTGAAGCCTGGCCGACCTTAGACCACGACCTTTTGCACGTTCTAGTCGTACGTGATCCAATTTTCATCGCCAGTTATCAATCTCTTCAAAAACAGCTTGGTTTCATTACGTCTCTATAATAAATCGAAAATGAGTACACGGTTCATTAGGTTTCTTTCAGTGAGCTCGAGTGGCACCCAAATATCGAGCTTTTTGGTATAGCCAGCTATCTTCATAGGGGTTAAAACTGTTTTGTGGTCAATTTCCAGTTCTTCAGCTACATCGTAACTACTGATATGCTGATCTTACTCCACTTTTTCAAAAATGGCGTCCATTTTATTCGTAACAGGGTGACCAGAGCGAGGTTCATCTTTAACATCAAAATTTCTGGACTGAAAACGTTTGAACCAGCTTTGTGCTACTCTTACTGGCACTGCATTAGGTCCATAAACATCAGAAATTTTTGTAACAATATTTTAAAAGGTATCGAATTTCTTCATTAGATTCACTCATTTTTACAGAAAGAAAAACAAATGAAAAATAGCGGGAAACAACTTTTTTATTTTTAATTTTTAATCCAAAACCAGCCAGATACAAATAGTACAGCCAAAGAAATTTTATAACAAGTTTTTACCTACGTTATGCGAAAACACTTTTCCCTGACCTATATACATATGTGGTGTGTATGTATGTACATATTGTGTGTAATGTTGTATGTGGGTAGCTAAGTGATTGGAAGTGCAGTGTCACCTGTATCGCGCGGGCGGCTACCATACTCAAGTGTTTCATACCGAAGAACGGACTTAGGCTTGAGTTGCCGCGTGAGAGGGAGGTCGCGACGGTAGACCTGTATAATGCGACCAGTGAGATCTATTGTGATCATCCCGCACTAATAAAGCTTGCCACATATTCCTTTAATGTACTACAGGACTTTTTTTGGCAGAGAGCAATTGAATTTCTTCTGGGTGCAGCATGTGCTCGCCCTTCTGAAAAATATTGTAACTATAGTAGAAATATACATGATTACTATATTTTAGTTAAAATATGCAATAATCGGTGAGAATGGGCATATTATGCAAATGAAATATAGCAATTTCTAATGCCCACTTGGCTAGCTACCACCCTCGAATTGAAAATCTGTCGCCAAGCACCTATACATCTGCCCTGGCAGCTGCACTTGAAAGCCAGTTCCCCTCTAGGCTTTAGCATGTTAGTGTTTTAGGTAAAATATCAATAACATCAGATGGGATTCTAAACTACATATGTATAGATAAACAAAACATCAATTTAAACTTACTAGCTGTACTCGCGGCTTCGCTCGCGTGGACGACAGAAGAATGCGTAATTTCTTTAAAAATCATAGTTTCTGAAAACTTTAGTAACTTTTTTTGAATGAAGATATAGTGATTTAAAAAAAAAGAACAATGTCTATGTAGTAGAACAAAAAAAAATTGATCAAGATCTATCCAGTAGTTTTTAGTGATGCGCGCATAAAGGCAAACCTCAATCATTTTATTTATATAGATAAAAGATAACAATACTATTCCAGGAATTAACCAGGAATGAAATTAGAGTTTCTAATATCTTAGACAGTAAAGTCAGTGCTCTACGAAACCGATCCTTGGGTTCAAGGTCATCTATACAAGTTGTACAATCAGTTACACATAAACCAGTTATTTTAAACCCACAATGGCTTTTAAAAGTTCATGTTGAATTATTAGAGTGTAGTCATGAATTTAACTTAAACATTTATTTTAATCAAAAGGGATATAAAATTAAGTTGAATTTTTATAGAAGTTATTTTGTACAAATGCTAAGTTTCCTATATGCGAATAGACAAGTTACTTAGTCCTAGTATTGAAGTATCAATGAACTATGTAACGGACATTGACCACAAAATTCCAACTAAGGGCCCAGATCAGCTTTTGTTTTCGATACACGAAACATTTGTTCAGTTGGTAAATTTAGATATGCCACCGTTGTAGGCTAACTAATGATGGTATTGGAAATGTTTGTTGATAAAATCAAATATTTTTAAGCGTTAGTTGAATAATAATTGGTTAATATTTGTCCACTGTATGGAGGACTTAAGCTATTTTATAGCCGGTGCGGTAAGATACACGTTGTACGTGTTACGTTAGTCATCAGACCAAGTAACAAACAAACCTCAAATGAGGCGTATATCGTTAAAGTTTATATTATATACACGTAGTTTTGCGGTTTGGAAAAGGTTGTGTCATTAAGTACATATACGCAATTGAAAGTTTTATCTTTGCCGGAAAATCAACGTCTTTTATATGATGGCATCGCAAATGCTTCATAAATTAACTTACTAAAATCTCAGTCATTTTCCGTTTGCCGTGGAGGATACAGAATTTCGTTTTTTGGCCAAATTTTATGTTTTTACCTATTTTCAAGATATTTTGTTCAACCTTTACTTTGTTATCCATGTAATAACATAAAGTCGAAAGTGGTCGATGTATTCGCGCCGTCCATTTTTATTTATTTACTAGCTGTCAATCGGCCACACGCGTGAACATTGCCTTCCCTATTTCCGGTTATATGCTTATTGTGGGTGATCCTTAGAAGATAGACATATTATGCTCTCTCTGACTTTTTGGCAGGTCTTTTTAATGTTGAAGTTACATAACAAACCAATACGCCTGTATTTCCCGAAGGGTTAGGCAGAGGTGTACACCCACAGTTTGCCGAGTATGTTTTAGGTACCATGTAATAGGGGGCGAGTTTATTGCCATTAATCGGGCACAAAGCCAAAGTCCGAGCTGCTACTGAGAATTTAATAGAAAAACCCAATAACACTTTGCTCGACCTGGAAATCGGACCTAGGACCTCGAGCATAGCAGTCGCTTTTAGGACCACTAAGCTAATGAGGCAGTAAAGTTATGAATTGTCAATAGTAAAGCGATAAACTCTAAATCAGGCTTTTATAAACATAAAATACACCACTTTGTTAATTGTACCTGTGCGAAGCTGGAACGGGTCGCTAGTAAATTCATAATATACATAATATAACTTTCAAAAAATTATTATCAAGAATTCTTTTATATGGTTTTGTAGCTTTGATTTATTTATTGTTTGTTTTCGCAAAATTTACCATGTGCTACTAGGCTAATCGTGATACATATTTGTAGATATATAGTTACAATTTCATTGCTAAGGAAATAGCATAAGTTATTTTTATATAGTAATACGGCAAATTGACGGTACTGTCCCTGATGGTAAGCACAGTACATTTCTAACAAAACGGTGACCACAGAGAGATCGTAATCCAACGAAGGCAGCCGCTGTCATGCCGGCCTACGTTAATTTAACTGGAAATGTACAGGCCGATCTTGAAATGCGACACACAAAAGCGAATCATTATGATGTACTTTTCACCACATGCATGGTGGTCGTAATCATATCGGGCAAAACTATCCTACCACCCTGCTTTCGCCATTTCCTTGCTCGTTACACAGTAGGGTGCACCACGTGCAGGTGAAGATGGCTTGGGCATCTCATTCCTAAAAATCAAAATCATCAAAATATCCCAGTCATTGAGAAGAATCGGCAAGAAACTCGATCGAATGGGATTTTTCGTAAGATTATATAATAATTTATAGAGAGTTCTTTTCTTTTTAGTTAGCCGACAACAAAAAACTTTGCTTTGTTTGGGTTTAATGGAATTGTATTGAGATGCGCTCTACCTATATGTGATTTTAATAGTAATCGTAGCCCCGTGACTTCTGTTAATTAGATTGTCCTCGAGTGGTCGATTTATTAATTTGTTGGCGTCCAAATCTGATAATATTAAGCCTTCCAAGCTTTACTGCACCAGTTATTATCTTTTAGCCTTTCACCAATTGTTTCATCATCAAATTTTACGTACAAGACTTCTGGTAACTCCTCATGCTCCAGTTGATCTCTTCTTAAGGCCAACCATTTTTTGATTTTGAGCTATCCATTCATACTAATGACAGAGATGGAAATCTTATCATCACTCGGAATTCTACGCAAATTATTATTAGTGACAGAAAATCAACACGTTAATGACGTCTTTAGGAATTACGATGTCTGGTGTTTTCTTGCCATAGGCAATGCGTTTTTCTACCCGTAGTCGTTTTCAATAAACCTACGGAATGCAACATTCACTAAAAAAAGAAATTTTTTTTTTTAAGTAAAACAAAACTGACTTCCTATATATTCTAAACTGAAAAAAGGCATTAAAAAAAATTACGTTATTTATTTACTTCAATTTACTTTAAAATATCCTTTTTTAACTTAATGCTTCTGCCACATAACTTATTAGGACAATAGTATACAAAATAATAATTGTTATTATTGGAGTCAGCCCAAATAAAAAAAAAACTACTAGTCATGGTGAATCAATTCGGGCGCTTAAATGGCTTACGCTAAGTAAACCATGGGATATATATCAAATTAATGTACTACATCATTATACACATTAAAAAGACCCCCAAAAAGTTAGTATGTGCATTATGTCTATCCTCTAAGGATCACCCACGATAAGCATTATTATTTTGGAATGGTACGATTAGCTCTTGTGATCGACGACATTTTGAGAGCGCAGTCGCGGGCACTGCTAGTACTACATAAAATTAAAATCATAACATAATCAACAAATTATAAATCATTTCATTAAGTTCGCTTACATTTTTCCATTTTTTTGTTTGTTAATTAAATAATCTGACTTTCCCTAGATGCAAAAAATGCAGTGCAGTTATGCAGTTATAAAAGTACCGTCTGGACGCTTTGTAAACAAGGAGAAATCCGGAGAAACCCGACGGATGACAGCCAGCAATAAGGCTAATTCAGTCCTGGCTTGCCTTGCCTTGTATTGGATTAAAACGCTTCTCTTATTTTGTAGTAACTTATGCTGACGGCTCCGCTCAGTCTGCCTACATAATACGAAATATACAATTACCCTCCATTTACTTGTAAAGTTGTTTTGTACTATTTGTCTTTAGAATAACATATTCTTATTACTCAGTGCCTTTAAGGAAAAGTATGAGTGAAAACACGGTGGAATATATTATTTTTACTATGTATATAACTATATGATACATCACGTATTTACATATAATTAAGATTTTTTATTTACTAGTTACTAGTATGGATTAATAAAGATAGATATTAAAGTTAAAAATATTTTTAGCGGTCACCGCAGTACGTCATCATTACGAAGTGAAGATATTTTTACGTTAGATCTATGAGCAATTTGCGGTTACGTGTGTTTCCTTTTCGTAACTCTTGAAACTTTTCATTTTTCGTGGAAGTGAGCGAGGGCGACAAAGTAAATATGTAGGTTGGCCCCAAATAAACACGACTTTTATCTCATACTTCTTTATTATCGATCGACCTTTCCTTCTTACTCATTCGGCGCAGCGTCTCCTAGTGTGTTATTTTATTACCTCACTATGTATATCAAAACGAGTGACCGACATCTTGCCTTCTATTTTAACATGTAATTTGCTAGTCGCTCCATTTATTTCGATGCTGTAAACATTGTATACAAGCGTAACTTTTATGTTACGTAGCCGAATAATCATTATAAATCTATTATTACGTATTCTTGAATCGTTATATTTATCTTTACACTGTTTTATGTTTTCCATTTTGTTTCTCAATAATTCTCAGGTTGTTCTATAGTTTTTTACTGCATTTGTCTACATTTATATTACCTACATAAAATTGAGGAATGCTTTGACATAACTTGCTCATTTTCGTGGCAAATGAATTGTTACGTTATTACGTACTATGCCAACGAAAACTTATTACAAGTTCACTAGTCTGGCTCGTTTTGATACTTAGCAGGAATTAGGTACGGGGTAGATAAATAGTACTGTAAATTAGGCTACGAGTTAAGACTGATTAAGAACAATGGAACACTTTTGTTTGAGCAGCCAAGTATTTAAGTCAGTCTCCAAAATACGAAAGCGAACGCTTAAGCAATAAATATATTATGTTGAGTGTGATGGACTAGTAGTTGAAAGCAACTGTATTCTGGACAAGCATTATATACTGCAATGGAAAGAGGAAGATATGGTCTCTATATAAAAGTATCTGTAGTCAATTAAACCTATATTATTATATTATGGTACCTATATATATTAATAATTTATCTTCTCCATTACAATAAAATTAAATGTATGTAGCATACTATTTTTACGAGTACCATATGATTGATGATCAAGCTTGATGTTGTATTTTGTAATTAGGACTACGTAGTCTGAGAAATTTATATAAGTAATTGTGTCATACATTGCAAACCTCACTTTAAATTATTATGTATTTACAAGTGAAGGTGTTATGTCACATCGCCCGCCTACTTAGTATAGGATCTGATTTCGCCTCAATACCACAGCTTATATTTTAAAACTCGACTAATTGTTTTCTTTAATATGGTAATTGCTTTTGTGATTTAGTATCTATTGTAAAGTCATTAAAGGCGCCACAAATACGGTTAACGAGCTGACTAATAGCTACGAGTATATCATAATAACTTGGATATTATATTGCACAGTAAAGCGTATTGAATCATCAATTCGTTCGTGTGAAATATGTAAGATATCATTTTGATGTGGATAGTGTTACAAGGGATATTCGAGTCGTGAGAAAGCTGTTAGCATATCTTAGTCCATATTATTGTATACCTCCACCCTTCCACTCCTAGTTCCTTGGGTTAGGGGTTCACTGTCTGCAACGTGGTAGTGATTACCTATGGTGTTACAAGCGTCTATAGGTTACGGTAACCGCTTACCATCAGGCAGTCTGTACACTTGTTTGTCACCTTAGTTGTATATTCAAAAAAAAATTAAAAATGAACCATCCTATTATTTTGGGTCATGATACATAAACATATTATGGATACGTATGATTGTTCCAATATATTTCGTAGCAAACATTCTTAAAATAGACATGCGAAACTTGGCAGTATACGGCGTCTGAGGTCATCGAGTAGATTCATCTGCAATCAGCATTCGGTGCTTCGTTTCAATGAATTCTGGGGCTTATTTCGACTTCTATTCGCCTTCCTATAAGCGGGAGCATTGTTTTTAAACAGAAAGTAGGCTGATTTCTTTAGGGCCAATGGGTTGAAGTCGTAGGATGCTTTACTCGATGTTATAAATTAGTGCGAGAGACCGCGTGGGAAGATGCGGATGTGCTTGATAGTGTTGGCCAACAGTGTCATTGCACTGTCGTCATTGTGCCCTCACCGAATGTCTGTTAATTACAAAAGTACCTGTGTACACACAGTCGCCATTGTTAATGTGTTGAGTCTACATTCTATAAGCTGTATCGTTTATTATACAGTTATAATCCGTAACCTAGATTATGACATTCCGATTCATAGAGAACTTTATCTCATCAGTAACAGTCGTATAACTTTTTGCTGAGTTGTCCAAAATACTATCTCAATATCACTCTGTATGTTTGCTTTCTTTTTCAGAGCAGGGGGCAATGACCTCTTTATGTATTTTACTGACAAACAGACTTCGCGTTTCGACGTCCGCGTTTTGTTTTAAAACTCGAGCTACTGGTACAGGAGGAAGTTAACATACGTTTCTGGTCCAACTAGGGAGCACCTACGAGTGAACGCCCGCGACGTTTATTTGTTCTTCTAATTCATTGATTTGATACAGATCTATGTAAATACGTATTTTGTGTTATTAAGACAATAGTATATTATGTTTTAAACGAATATAAAACTGTGCAAAGTATTGCTACATTCACACAATAAAAAACATTCGGATAAAGTTACTTATGTAATTTGAAATAATAGAGAATTAGATGTATAGATCAAGAAACAGAAGGACCGTAATGAAGACTGGACTTTCGAAAAAAATAACTAGAGAATAATGAAAGGAAATGACAAATTATAAAGTTTCATACATATTATTGAATCTGGTCGGTAATAGGGCAAAGGTTGCGGTAAAACGACTACATAAAATTCACATTGAAAATTTTCAGAAAAGAAGAAAAAATACATAAAACGGTACGGAAATGGTAAAATAAAAATTTACTATTGTGATGAGCAACAATTTTTTTTATTTTGTGAAGGATGTTAAGTGTAAAAGTAAGGAAACGTTTAATCATTTTATAAAATACATGTACTAGTTATTTGCGTAAAAATTGAATCCTCAAAAATAGCCGGTGTTTATTCTATTATGTAATGTATTTATTGTGATGAATTTATTCCTAAAGATAACTAATAATATAGATCTATTGTATAAATTATAACTATAAAATATCAAAAAGATAAATATGCGAGCCACATATTATAACGAATTCCAACGCTTTCTCATTAGTTGTGGAATTTTTAAAGTCCACCAAATAAGATGTGGGTTAAATTTACTTTGATCCAAAAGTGATATAATATAATAAATTGTTTCTACAGTTCATTGAACTTTCCACAATTTTTATTTTAAAGTTTCTTTGGTTGTTCTTTAATTACATAATATGTATGTAAAGAAAATATATTTCTTTAATTGTAATTTAAGTTTTGTAGGTTTAATATGTTCAGTAATGTAGGTTGTATATAGTTTATCTATTATTAAAAAGAATATTGTGACATACAAAAGGTGACAGATGTGTCAGATATTAAAATGAATTGTAAAACTAAAGAAAGGACATGTAACTAGGAAATATAAACTTTTAATGTCGTATCTTTGTTTACAGGTTGGTTAATTAACATGTTATTATTATTTAGTGTATATTAGTATAAAATATTAATTAATTATTAAATTTTATGAAATAAAACTGTGTTTACAGAGCAACGCTTACAGTTTATTTTACATGCCAAAGTAAATGACTATAGTCGTCTTATATGTATATAAAAAAAATATTGTAGTGCTTTTTTAATCGTTTGTACGTTTAGCGTTATGGCCACAATTACAAATGTAAGCTCAAGATGGTGACACGCTAAACATGGTGGGGAAACTGGTTCTCAAGTGTAGCTTCCGGAACATACCTATTGGTGCTTGTTGAAGGATTTGCAACTTAAAGGTGGTAGTTAGCCAGACGGTCATTAGAAATTCCTCTAACATCAAGCTATGGTTTTAACACGATGATTTTCTTCACCGAATACCCAGGCTCATTGCACGGATTCGAACTCACGTCGTCTCAGTACGTTTCAAAGTGTACAAGTGTGTACATGTGTGTACCAGTGTACTATTCCTGATGGTAAGTACAGTACAATCCAAAAACAACGGTGACCATCGAGAGATTGGCAATCCACCGTCGATCGTAGCTGTCATGCCAGCCTGCGAGCCTGAAGCCAGCGGCTAAAACGCTAAAAACCAAAAACGAATCATTGTGAAGGGTGTATCATCATATGCATGGCTGTCGCGATCCAGTCGGTTACATAAACCCTACCCTACCACCCAGCCAGCTAATCAGCCATTATAAGCGAAATATAAATTTTTCTTAGGGTGAAGAGAGTGAAAACGGTTTATTTCTTTTTAACCGACGTCAAAACAGGAGGTTCTCAATTCGGTTATACTTTCATAAATGTTTGTAGCACCGACTCCAAAAATAACAATGTAAGTGGATTATTATCCTAATAAATTATGTAGCAGACGCAAAGTTCGTAAGAATGTAAGATCGACTTTAAAAAAGGGGATACTTATAAGTAAATTGAAGTAGGTAAATAAATAACGTAATTATTTTTTAGTGCACTTTTTTTCAGAGTAGAATTTTTTGTAGTCTATTTTGTTTTTGTTTAAAAAAGTAAATGCAAATAAACTTTTTGCAACTACTATAGACTAAAATTGTGTTCTATTATCATCTCTATTATACTTCTATGCTTTGATTACATAGAAGTTTATAAAATCAAAGCCTCTATGATTAGTATTTCGCCTCCAAAGGAACGAAATAGGTATAAATAATTTTCTATTTAACGTAATTGGTAAAAAGTTAGTCAACACAATTAAGCATGCGAGTTCGACGGTGGAACGGATGCGGTTTGTAAACGCGTATAAAAAAATAATAAGCAGATGAAAGTACCATAGAAATCAGGCGAACAGTTCGGGCGAATAACATCTTCATTGTGTTCCGATATATAGACTTCCTGAATATCAATGTCCGTCCGTACAGTATTTTACACGGCCTATTTTCATACCAGTTAAATTATAAATGACCTATAAAATGATCATCGTTGGCATAAATAATTACAGTTAATATATTAACAAGCTAATGTAACTCTGTACACAGATTGAATCAATTTTGATAATGATATATTTCACAATACTCGTAATACGAGTGAGTACATATAAAAATGCGTACATAAGAAAGATCTTTCTCTTTTGACAATTATAAAATAAAAAATGTATTATAAAAACTCAGCCATATTGTTATTTCATTATCTCGGTTACGTGTATATATTACTTCCTTAATAACTTATTACTTAAGTTTAGTTTAATTGTTAAAATAATAACTTTTTAAAATCCATGACCGCCTTTAATACGGAAGAAGTTTTTCCACTCAGTGATTACATGCCATTTTGATATATGTATATTCAACTGCGTGGCTTAGTAATTGTCAAAACGTTTATATATAAAATCCAGCCTTACTCAGTATATTAGCCTTTAGTATTTAAAGTTGTATCTTCATGCAGGCAACCCTAAACACTTTCTGTTTGTTATACCATTTCCATTTCTTTATTTTCTCGATGACAGCTCCTGTGAAAACTTGAACGAGCGTCTTTTTTACATTATGTATGCATTATTTTATCAAAATATGACGTTTACACACGTACAAGGTTATACCAGAGTCGGAGAAACTGATAAGGATGGAGCTATATCGATAAACGTAACACGATAACAGACCCGATATTTTTTTACGAAATGTAAGTAATTAAACTACTGCCAGATACTTTTGTACAAATTTATTAACTAATATTATATTTCATTACAAGATGTTACACGTTTAATACGTTGATTGATAATGCCAACTTTTTCAAAATTTTCGTAGCTGTTGTAAAATAATTAGGTATAGGTAATCTTTATTTATTTATTTTAATCAAAATCTGATGAATCGTCACTACTTATTTCATATCGATATTCATCCAGATCGATATCATTACTTATTTGGTCACAACACTACAACTACCAAATTAGAACTGTCATCGAGAAAATAAAGAAATGGAAATAGTATATGAATATTAAAATATTAATATTGTACTCTAATCAATATTATTCTAAAATACCATAAGAAATTACTGGAAACTGTTCGATAGAGTTTTTGTCGGGATTTTTGTTTGTCATGTAGTGGTTTTAATTTTGTATACATAAATTTGCATTATTTGACCCTATAGTATTGTGTACTATAGGTGGCATTTTGCGTAATATAGCTTCGTTATTGTGCACGAGTGAAGTGCACGGCAAATAATAACATGAACAATGAATTGTGAGATGCCATAAAAGCTACTTTGAAATTTCTAACTAGGGAAATTCTTGCCAATGGAAATCCATTTTGTTAGATCACTGGCATTATCGGAAGACACTGTAAAACGAAATAATTCTTAAATGATATGGTCTCTAGTACCGAGTATTAAGTTGCCAAGTTAAGAAAGAAGGTGTATTCTTTTTTAAATGCACTACATTTTACAATATATTTCTGACTGTTGGAAAATAAAACTTCTGGAAAAGTTACTACGATTAAGATTGTTTTGGTCAACAACAAAAAACAAAGTTATATGAACTAAAATCCCGTTATTTAAAATTGTTTCCCGTTAAATATAGGCTTAATTAAGTAGTAGACACGTTATGGAATATTTCTTAATTTGTTCTAAATTTACTTTTCAGACAATGTCCCCAGGCGTTGATGACACCGCTACGGCGGATTGTTCTTGATGAAGTACGAATAGCATCGAAGAAACAACCCATCGAATTCGGATACAAGTCTGATGAATCAGGTATTTATTTGACTTAAGAATGCAGATATGCTATTTGTGTAGTTATTTTCTTAAAGTGCGGTTTCATGTTGTTTTTTAAGTAGGCAATATTTTTTTGAATGTTTGCTGATCGTTGCTATTGTAGTATAAACAGTGCTTTGTTTTTTTTTTTTTTTTGCTTTAGTAAACGTGATGTAGTACAGAAGGAGGAGGGTATGTGTAAAAGGTACTTATTGTAATACATATAACAGTTCATAGAGGAGAGTGAAAGATAAATATATTGTGCCGACCCTACCTATGGGGTAAGGATAAGAAGAAGAAGAAAATTGTGTTTAATGGTAGTCATTTATTTTAATATTTTAATGGAAAAAGAAATCATTATATTAATACGTGAAACAAAAACTTTGTATCCCTTTTTAAGCGTATTGCGTGCACGGAAGATAGATTTGGCATGGTTAAAGTTTATATGGAGAAGGAGTGCAGGAAGCTAAAATTTATCTATAATATCTGTTACTAATATATTCAATTAAATTAAATAAATTAATACTGCGAATCCTAACCCGATCAATGCCATTGAACTTATATCCCCCCCCCCCCCCAAATATTGAAATTGTCACTCAAAGAAAAGTGACAGCAAGTGATATAATATTCATTGTTTAGGTTCATACTGCAAATGTCAAACAGAAAATAGTCTATGATTAAAAAGTCGCTGGTCGAATTTTGATCATTGGGCGACCGCTAGTATCTTTAAAATGATCTTATAAATTATTCTTATATGTGTAGAGATTTCACCATTGTAACGATTTAGAAGTAGGTATACATTATATATTAAATAAATGCGTTGCTTCCTCTTTTGTGTTCTTTTGTAGTACATTTTGCTTGCGGTACAAATTAGTGTTATTTTGTATTGTCTATGCCACGAAATAGCTGCGTAGCGCCATTAGTATTCTATTGTTGTGAGAATTTAAAAAATTGTCTATTGTTGAGTGGCTAAAATTTCCTATTATTAAAATTCGTGATAGGGTTAGCGTTTGGCCCAAGATGGTAACACGCTAAGCCTTGTGGGAGGACTGGCTCTCAAGGACAGCTGCAAGAACACACGTACAGGTGTTTGGTGATAGATTTTCAACTTGAGGATGGTAGGTTACATTAGAAAAAGCTCTACCAACATACTTATGGTTTCATCACAATGTTTTCCTTTACCGAAAGCTCAGGCTTATTATAGGGTTTCGAACTCATGTTGATCGACGTTGATGTCTGTACACGTTACTATTGAGCCATCATTGCTTTAAAATTTATATTCTAAGTAGCTGTGCCCCACGGTTTCACCCGTGTTAATTTTATCCGACAAAAACCGCGCCACCAACGTACCCAGGTAGTCTATCATAAATGTTCTTCTCGCAAGTACAATTATTTTATTTTTTTATTATCTCCTAAACTATGTGTTCAAATAGCAACATTTAACTTCATAAAATTGTCTTTATGATGAAGTAACTTTTTTCGTAAGGATTGTTATGCCATGTCTAAATATATTAGATAAAAATCATTTTTCAATGACTTCCGACTTACGTAACAAAAAAATCAATATTTAAGGTTATCTAAGAGTTGTAGCCTATTCCTCGAGATTTTGTCTATCATATATAATTTTTCGAATCCGACTGGTAGTACCAGAGATTAGCGTGTTTAAACAAACAAACAAAAAACTTTTCCGCTTTATTATATTAGTATAAATAGATACCAATATTATAAAGAGGAAAGATTTGAGTTTTGTTTGTAATGGATAAACTCCAAAACTACTGGACCGATTTTAAATATTCTTTCACCAATACAAAGCTGCAGTAACAGCGAGTAATAGGCTATATTATAATTTGAAAAATTTATTTATTCCTCATAAAAATGTCGATAGTTTTACACAAAGTATAAAAAATTGCCTACACGGGTGCGTTGCGATGTTTGTTGTATAAAATTAACACGGGTGAAACTGTGGAGCACAGCTAGTATTCTATAATCATAAGAAACTTTTCACCGTGTGCGTCATTGTTGTCGACCTTTCATAAAGATTACTTATCACTAGATATCAGATACAATACAACATAATATTCTGGTTAGCGACCTCCAATAAAAATTTGATTGTATTGATTGACACTGGCAATTGGCCGGTTGACGCACGCAGTACGCAATTTTATTTTTGTTAGGGGACCCTGTCCACGTTACAATCGTGTCAATTCCCATGCATTCCCTGATATTATCACTATTTAAAAACATTTCTCTTTAAACTTTTAAGTATGTTTGATATTATGTTCGATATAAATTATAATTGATTTTAATAACCTTTAAAATCTGAAGGCCAAATCTGTAAAGGGTGGAAAATATTTTTTTTTATTTTCATAGAAGTTTGGACATTATATCATAAAAAAATATTTCGGCATTTCTCGGTAAACTTAAATATAAATTTATTGGCAATAAGTGCTATTGACGCTGCATCCATTCTTTACAGCCAAATGGACTTTACAGTTATTATAATATGATATCATACAATCTGAGTTGGCTTGTATAGTTACATCATCGGCATCGTAAGTACGAAATTCCATTCGACTATTGCTGAAGTTGGCATTGTATATGTTTGATGCATCTTAATCGGCATCGTAATGTAATGTAAATTCCATTACGTAATCATATAGGTCCTACACTACTAATTTATTAGAGTAAAGTTTTACGTGATTATTTTTAATACACAATTTTATGCTAAGTTTAATCTCATTCACGATGTCTTAAGTCGTTACATACAAGTTGGAATTAACTTTACTGTATGGTAGAATACGAACATTTTATCAGATCAGACCACGATTATCATAGCCTGGGTGTAACACCCGTCATGGTGGAACGTGTTGCGTTCCGTGATCAGCCGGTGTATATTCGAGCGATATCTATATAATAGTCGAGCGGAGTGTACCTGACTGTGCCACGATCACTGTCGGTCGTTTACAATAACCTATCTATCCGTTGTTTCAGGATACGATAAAGATAGACAAATATAACCTTTTGTCATATTATATATTCATATCCTATAGCTTGAATTGATAAGGCAATATTGACATGTTATCTGTCTTAAGTTAATTAAAGTACATACTTATTACAAATATGTACTAATCGGGGATAGCAAACTCAGATATGTTATTGAAAACGGCAGTGTGCAAATGACAATAAACCTTGTCACAGTGATTCTCTTTTGTTTCGTCGGGGTCGGGATCGGCCAGAGTATATAATCCAGTCGCCGTAAGCCTTGCAGGCTTGCATTACAAACTACGACCGCGGATGGATTGCCTGCCGGTAAAAGCCGCAGCGTTGCTTTTGGATTGTACTCTAAGGCTAACAGACTGTAGTCAGTGCTAAGAATAAAAAAAAAGACCTTGCAGGGCTCCACCATATACAAGCTACGGTCGAGAAGTGGATTGCAACGTAGGTTTTATACACGGTGGACAAGCCGTTGTGCTTTGGATTGTACTCTCAGGTAATCAGTTACTTTCATATGTGCAAGTACATTCCTATAACTATAATTACAGGAATTGCTATGGAACTTGGCACCCGTTATATCAAAACGTTTTTGTCGATGACAACGACTACCCGAACGTACGTTTTATACACACTGGACAAGTCTTGGGCTTATAGTATCTGTAATCAGTTATTACATATGTAAAGTACATTCCTATAACTATAATTACAGGAATTGCTATGGAACTTGGCACCCGTTATAGCTCAGCGTTTTTGTCGATGACAATGACTACCCCGAACGTCGTTTCCACCGAACTTGGTCCTTTTTTCACATTTATGTTTTTATTGGTTTATTAAACGCTATCTATTACACTTGTATGCACGTATGATTTTCATTTATCGCTTAAATGTGTCCCGATCATATAAATTATTTGCAGGTCGCTCGGGTCTCCACTCTGTTTTAAGTATGTCGATTGATAAATAATTTAGAAATCGTCGACCGATTTTACTAACTGAATAAACTCTGAATGTTATGTATAATTGGCGTGTTAAAAGATAAGGCAACGTGTAACATATAGCATTATGATTGATTGTTTGATTCGCCATATGTATTTGTTTTATTGATAATATCGTAGGTAAATAAACGGTCTCACGTGGTCACCTAGAATTATTTTCGCAGTCTCGCAAGTCTCGCGTGATATAAACCGTTTGCTTTTGTGTCCTTGTAAACTGATGAGTATGGGTTATCTGTGGGATTATGAATGAATGCAGTACCACGTGTATATTCGAATAATAGAACTTTGTCCATGTAACTGATGCTATAATTAAGTGTCTTTGTCATAGATAGTTAGTTAACGGCTACAACGTTTTAGTAATGCGTTTTACTCGCATAACATTTTTACGAAATTACTGAATTCATAGGATGTTACAAAAGAGACATCAATTATTTCAGTATGCAATTATAATTCAATTCTTTTGTGTTTTGGTTAAGAAATCTTGGTCGCGTATTTCTAGACAATATCTTTTTTTTACTAAAAATTTAAAGATTAGTTTTAATTTTCATTTTCATCACCCTATGATTTCATAAGAGGAAATCAAGGTTCAATACTAGCTATGCCCGCGGCTTCGCTCACATAGACAACAGAATGCACACGCGCGAATTTTGCTTCCTCGCTCCCGGCTATTTTAAAGATAAAAATGCTTATTGTGGGTGTTTTTTTTTTTTTTTTTTAGAACTGACTACAATGTTAGCCTTAGGGGCCCTATCCTAAAACAGAGCCGCTGCGGCTTTTACAGCTTCACCGGACTTGGGGGCGAGCGCTTAGGGCACTCAGCCGCGAAAGTTTGTGACGACCCGCACGAGGGTGCCAGAGTGGCCGAACCTCGGCTCGGGCGGTCGTCGCGAATGCGAAAAAGTCGCGATCTAACTTATTCCCTAATCCTAAGAGAATTCGAACTAACTAATATATACTCATATGCACGTTCCCCTCCTCCTGGGAGGTAGGAGTGGACCATGCGTATGTGTATTTAATAATCGGAATGGATTTTCTACACTAACTAGCGCAAAAAAAGAAAAAAAAAAGGTCCTTTACAGAACCTATGTGCCTGTGTGGTGTTCACGTGTGTGTGTTCATACGTGTGTAATGTTGTGTGTGGGTAGCTAAGTGTTGCACGTATAGTGTCACTTTGTATCGCGCGGGCGGCTGCCTGACCCAAGGGTTTCACACCGAGGAACGGACCTAGGCTTGGGTTGCCGCTAGAGAGGGTGGACGTGACGGGTGTGCGGGAGCGAAGTTAACCGCTCGTCCTCTGCGGAGAGAACGGTGGTTACGCGGGCGTGGGCAGTGGCACGCTCTGTTTGGAGAGACGGTGGCGTAGAACGCGTTAGCTGTTTCGGTTTGGTCGGGCGGGTCAGTGAATATATTACGCGGCCGGCGTTTTCTCCGGCAGGCGTTGGGGTCGGGAACATATGAAGCTGCCGCTTTTATTAGGGGATTCGCGTGGTTCGATGCGGTGTCGAAATAAGAGCGAGAAAGGTGTTTGACATAGGCATGTATCGAAGGAAGGTCCATATCTCTATAGAGATCTTCCATACGAACATACCAAGGGGCGCCAGTAAGGCGGTGAAGAAACCTATTCTGGATGGCTTGTAAGCGTTTCCAATTATATCTTGACATATGTGCGAACACAACGCAGCTATATGTCATAATCGGTCGGATACACATCTTGTAGAGCGTAAGCTTGTGTCTCGTGGACATTTTGCTTGCAGCACATAACAGAGGATGCAATCGGGCGAGGTATTGTGGGTGTTCCCTAAGAGCTTATTTCACCGTCCGATTTACCTCAAACGATTTCGAGAGGAAGGAAGCTTGCCTGTAGGATCGAGCGTCGCTATTGGCTCGATTCCGCGGCCAAGCCACCCTCCCCTCGGAAATCGGGTGCGGTAGGTCGGACGGTGAAATAAGCTCTTTAGAAAATAGACATATATTCTCACTGACTTTTTCTTTTTAATGCCTATGATTATGTAGTACCTACATTAATTTGCTATATCTCTTATGGATTACTCAGTATAAGCCATTTAAGCGCCCGAATTGATTCACCATAACTATTTTTTTTTATTGTGCGGAAATCTGTTTATGGTAACTAAACAGCTGATATACATACATATAAAGATATTTAACACCAAGACACACGTTGTAAATAAAGGCTCTTATAATTTTGAATATTAAAGGCTAACAGTATAGTCAGTCAGAAAAAAAATAGGCACGTTCTTTGAAAGTTTGTTCATGAATTGATTATTTACAAAGTACTCTTTTAAAGAATTCTAGCATACTTCACTGAGTATCTATCATATGAAAGTATTGTGGAGGAGTAAAATTTAACTACTTACGTTTTATAATGACATATATATAAATTATTGAATTAATATTAAAACCCTTTGTAATAGTATTTAATTAATAGTATGATTTCTTTATTTTCAGTGTACATAGCCCTAAGATTAATGCAAGCGGTGACGGCCCGAGTCATCGACGTGTGCCTGCGATACTTAGACAACTCGAAGTTAGATACCTTACCCCCGCCCCCACCGCCCGCACAAAGAGACCTGAAGACTGTATCATGCGCGACAAAGAATTCCAGACGAGCCATGGAGGACAGGCACGTTGAGATTGGAAATCTTGAAGCTTTATTTGGAATCGAGGTGAGATGTTTGCTATCTTATTATTACCACTAACATAGATGAATAAGACTTTACAGGTTTTTTAGTTTTTAAGTTATACGTACAGTATATTAAATGCTTTATTGATGTGACTAAGTTTCAAGATTTTGGCTTTTATTTTTATGAACTTAAGATTTAGATTGTACAATGTAAGATAATGCTTTTTCTGAAAAACCATTGAAATATAATATATTATTTTTTAATATAATTTTTCATTTGTCTTCTAATACCTTCATTACAAGATTAACAAGTGATAAAAATTATTTGTATTCATGGAAATATGAGAGACTGATAAATTTCAAAACCGTTTTAATCGATCTCCATGAAACTTTACCAACTTTAATACTTACCGTTTTACCAATCCAAGTGTTTTGTTTTATGCACAAGATTATTATGCTATCCCTGAATCCGATAGGTGGCGTTGCGGTCGACTTATTGACCATTGGAACGGGTAGCACAACGTCTACGGGTCCAGCTACATAAGTTATTTGAAAAGAAATATAGGTAACTGTTTGTAGAAAAAAACACAAGTCATAGATTCCTTATTTTATCAAAACATCTTAGACAATTTCACCGGATGTTTGCCTGAAAGATAAATATGGTTCTGATAAATAAATCGATAAGACAGAATGTATTTTCATGATATGTTGCAATGATAATCTTTAGAAACGTTGCAGGGTATGGTTAGTCAGCTAAGGGTTACAAAAATGTATTCAATAGCAGATGCTATGACTACATTGATAAAGTGACTAAATAGGAGGCTAGGCACTAAAATGAAATTTTGAGCACTGAAACCAAAGGATTTGTCAGAATACGAAAATGTCTCATATTAATTAGTATTCCACTGATTTCTTAGAAAGGCAACTTCATTCAATGTCAGCACTCCGTGTGTTTTTATTGTATTATAAAAAATATGCCGTCTTATGTGTGTAATTACACAATAATAAAATTCTTCTCGAAAACAAAAAAGAAATACAGACTAACGTTTCAAAGGTAATAAAGCATATTTAGATATTATTTTCCGTATTATTTGTTACTGATTATAAAATGAAAACATTGGGTCTAGCTTGCAATTAAATATTTTACTGGAAGTTATAGTTAAATATATGTATGTAGCGTTGGAAGATCTTTTTCGAGAGATCACCGCATTTTTGGGCGAGCGGCGACTGGCTTCCTTAACATGATAACGCGTCAGCGCATTCATCAAACCTCGTGCAACAGTTTTTAGCGAAATACAATATTAAACAACTCCGTCAGCCTCCGTCCAGTCTCGACATAGTCTTCTTCGACTTTTGGCTGTTCCCAAATAAAAAAATGCCGCTCAGTGGAAACCGGTTTGACAACAGCAAGACTATTGAAATTAATGCGACGCGTGCACTCATGATTATTTCGAAAATTGATTACCAGACCCGCATCAGGGTGTGGAACCACCCATGGGAGCATTTTGTTCAGTCGAAGGGAGGACTACTTCGAAGGATGTCTTGTGCCGGATGACGACAAATTATGCTGTTGCGAAGTTACAGGAACAGGCCGGATACTTTTGGGACACAGTAGTACTTTTTTATACAACTAAAGTGGAAAAAAAGCGTATGATCCGCCTGATGGTAAGTGGTTACCGTAGCCTGTAGATTCTTGCAACACCATAAAGTATCACTAGCGCGTTATCGACTTTGAACCCCCCTATCCTCAAGGAGCTATGGAAAAGCAACTTACTGCAGGAACACAACACAAGTTTGATGGTTATCTTCTGTAGAGTGGAGGTACTTTACTAGTCTTTTACCACAAGTAGAGAGAAACCTCTAAAAGTATTCCTCTGGGCCCTACATACATCTCTATTACCAATAAAGTAATAATTGTATTTTATCTTCAGACTAGAGAGCCAACGAGTTTTTACGCTGTTTACGACGGCCACGCCGGGCCAGCGGCGGCGACGTACTGCGCCGCGCACTTGCACCAGTATCTGGTCGAAAGCTCCAGGTTTACTACAGACTTGCAATTAGCAATGCGAGATGCATTCCTTAGAACAGACGCCGAGTTCATCAAGAAAAGTAATCAAGAGGTTTGATACTCTTTTGATATTAAAGTATTCTCTATAAGTAAGTGTAAGTTCTCTTTTAAGTATTTTATATCAAATTTTAACTTCAACTTAAAACTATTAAAAAATTTAAGGATAATCGGGGAAATGAAACTTTCTTGTCTTGGCCATGGCCATATGGGTTAAATAACCGAAAACTCTTAAATACATATTTTTCAATTGGTAACCGAGGACCTAAATCCGAGGTTCCGTGTCTCTTACATCAAAGATAACGAGACTCCTGACTTAGGTTACTTTTATTTTAGAAAAATAATTAGGGTGCCGCGCAAATATAAAAAAAAAATGGGCATGGTGCATCAATTCGGGCGCTTAAATGGCTTACGCTGAGTAAACCATAAGAGATATAGTAAATTAATGTACAAAATTTTTGATATATATCTCGTTATTTCTAAACTTGCTAATATAATACGACAGAGATAATAAAATGCAGTGTGTTCGTTAACCAGTTTATTACGACTAAAATAGTTAGAACTACCTACATACTAATATAGTTCTTATGACATACCTTACAATTTTAAAAGACCTTTAAAATAAGTTAGCGAGAGTATATATCTATCTTTTAAGGAACACCCACAATAAGCATATTTGTCTTTAAAATAGCCGGGGAAACAAGATTCGCGCGGGCATTCTGTTGTAGTACACGTGAGCGAAGTCGCGGGCACAGCTAGTTTATAGTTAAAATATGCGAAGTTGCATAATAAGTGTTAAATAAAATAGTTTGTTACAGCGTGCGAACGGAGGCAGCACGGCTGTAGTGGTGTGCGTGCGCGCGCGTCGCCTTATCGCCGCGTGGGCGGGAGACTCGCTCGCGTTGCTTGCGAAGCGCATGCGGCTCATGCAGCTCGTGCGTCCACACAAACCCGGGCGCAAGGTACCTTCATACCACAATTCGTTTTAATAGTCGCACCTTCGGTAAGACAAGAGCGTATCTGCACTTTTTGTAGTTTTTCATGATAGACAATATTTGTTCTGCTAATATTGATCTGAAGTTATTATTATTTGCGTGAAATATGCCTTACACTTTTTACAAACGTCATTGTTCCTCCAGATAAAAGGGTTAAAGAAATTAGGCGTACTTAATTCACTTTACGCATTTTTAACAATTGAACCCTTCTACTACCGAAGGTGCCAGTTGTGTCCTTCTCTTACCGAAGGTGTATAGTCTGACCGCTGTAAGCGCAACCCTCCTGATGGTTTGCGGAACGCGGGACGGTGAGTATACACGGATATACGCGGTTTTGAAATAATACTGAATATCTTAAGATTTAGTTTTTGTTCTCGTTATTGCTTCTTTGACAAATATCTAATAGTAAATAATATTTAATATACATTGTATAGTAATGCATTGTTGTTTTTCTTAAAGTGTTAAATAAAAAATACTATATTAAAGAAAAACTGTACGAGTAAACTTTACACGCGGTTAAAGTAAAACTTCTTTGAATTTAATAGTATATTGACAATATAATTAACACGGAATGCATCATAGCATCATTTCGATTGCCTGTATAGTTTTTTTTAAAAGCAAGATCGGTAA
Organism: Saturnia japonica; assembly: GCA_033032175.1. Taxonomy (NCBI): domain Eukaryota; kingdom Metazoa; phylum Arthropoda; class Insecta; order Lepidoptera; family Saturniidae; genus Saturnia; species Saturnia japonica. The sequence goes on along the minus strand of CM065306.1, from coordinate 5,667,519 downwards.
TTCCATCTGGTTTAAATAAAATTCGAAAGCCCTAACGTCAAAACGCCCGGCGCGGCGGTCAGCAATAGACTACACTGTTAGTTTTTTTTGTAAAATTACAATCTTTTTACAAAACAATGTAAGAGTACAATTACAAAACAATGTATGATAGTCTAAAATTATAATACTGCACGCGTAATTTTCTTAGACATGTGAAGAAACCTACAGAAAAGCGATGTAATTTTACGAAACCATTTGTCAGTTTCCGAAGAAAATCTTCTCAAATTTACAAAGTTTTGTATTATAATAATACGCGATTTAAATTTCGGCTAAAATGTTTTGCATATTAGTATACAAAACATGGTTTGTAAACAACCGACGAAATTTTTAACAGTGTAGCTTATTGGTCGATCCCGCAGACCATTAGAAAAGTCGCACTAACGGCCGTCAGCCAATAAATTACTTAGAAATAATTTTGAGTCATTACATATTAAATAGACATCCGTAGCAGCGAGTTGCACGTCATCCACTTTTGCTAGATCTATGTTTACTGAATATAGACGAAGATTATATAAAGGGGTTTTCTACGTGGCCTATTTGTGCACGAACGGCGATTTGTTCACTGATAATCTAAGTGAAGCTTTAAGAGCTAAATTGCTAAACGCCTCTTGGGCCTACCTAATATTGCCAATTATACCAAGTTAAAAAAATAATTTTATTGGAAATATATTTTTATAACATTAAAGACTTAAATAGTTTACAAGGTCCATTTAATAGTAGGATATCGTTCTGTTTTTTTTATATGTCTTTCTGTACGTTTAATTATATTATGTGCTATACCAGCATAGTAGATTAATTTAATCAAACCATCTCGGTGACCAAGAGAATTGTACAAATATATTTGCTTCAGGATGAAAAGGAACGAATAGAGTCGTCAGGTGGAACGGTGATCTTCTGGGGTACATGGCGAGTCAACGGACAATTGGCTGTCTCTAGAGCTATTGGTAAATTGTTTATTGGTATTAAAATTCTAAACCCTTTAATTGCTTATCCATAGTTATGCAAAACATTTTGTATTGTGCAAAACAGTATTGCATGTTATTATTACATTACCTTTTTTATTTTATTCTTCACCATTTGGAGATTCTTATTCTTACGATTTCTTAAAGAAATGTTGAAAATTCTTATACGCTATATATTGACCAATGACATAAGCACCCCATGTACAAAATTTAATAAGAATCGGTCAATCTGTACATAGTTTTGCTAAACAGAAATTTTAATATAAAGCATTGGTTGAATTATGTCAAGAAACAGGAATAAAAGTGTAAAGTTGTTAGGCTCTTTTTCTGATACTTAGCCTGTGGCTTTATGCTGCTTACATAAAATAGTTTTTGCGGCAACTTAAAGTGCATATTTCTGGTTATTTTTTATAATCCACTTCTTGTACACAATAATGAAACTACGAGTACATTTTGTTATATTATGTAAAACGCAATCCATATTAATTACATAGAGCCATTACGTTCCGCGAAACACAATTTACGATTAACTGGTCTACGTCATTTTTCTTTATCCTGCACCAGTACTTACAATATACAGGGTTATTGATAATTCGACGTATTCTCGTTAGGAGATGATAGGGGTGACTATTTGCGATAGTTTTAACCCCCATATACATTATGCAAAAGTGAACTATTTTTGAGTTATTATGTTTTTTAGCATTTTTCAAAAAAAGTCAAAAATAAATAAAAAATGCAACATCGTTTTACTCCTGTGCAAGTCATTCACGAAGAGGACCCTGAAAGGAGAGTTACTTTCTGTAGATTCATGTTAAATGCGGATTAAAAGAAAATCCTATGGACCGACGAATCCAAATTTGACCAAGATTGGATTACTATCACAATGAACATTATTGGAGTGAGAAAGTGCACAAAAATCCTAATAAAAAGAGGCCAAAATCGTCGCAATGCCGTTTTTTTGGTCAATGTGTGGATGGGAATAATTAACGACAATTTAATCGGACCACATTTTTTACCTAGCAATGTAAGTACTGCAGCTTACGAAAAATTTTACAAATGAAATGTTTGACCTCCACGAAGACGTGCCTTTGGCTACAAGTCAAAACATGATATACCATGAGCCAGTAATAAAACGGATGCCCTGCACATTTTGGTATAAATGTTAGGCGATGGCTAGATAGCCATTTTCCTAATCGTTGGATAGGGCGAGGAGGATTCATTCCGTGGCCTGCGAGAAGTCCGGACTTAACGACGGTTGATTTCTATGTCTGGGGTCACATGAAATCCCTAGTTTATGACGTCTCGCCTGTGTCGTCCGCGGAAGAACTCAAAACAAAAATTATAAACGCAGCAAATGCGATGCGGAATAATTTGACTACTTCGGTAGTTAAGTCTCAACTCAGAAAAAGAATGCGACTTTGCGTACGCAAATAGGGGAAGTCACTTCGAGCAAGAACTTTAATTAGGCTAAATTACAAAATGTCTTAATTGTTACTTATTATTAATTGATTACTACCAAACTGTTGCGGACAGCGAGCGGGGCGAGTGAATAACGATAGTGTAATAGTATAAAATGAACAAGTAAATGAAATAATACGTGTTAGGAATAAGGTTTATAAATACGTGTTAGGAATAGATATAATAATATGAACTGAATATGTGTGAATATGTGTATTTTAAAACGATTAGAATAAGAATATAGCTAGTTGTAAGTTTAAATGTATAAATTTCACTAGTTGTAAGGATGAACCATGCCAGACTCGGAACATCTGGCATGGTGACTCATAGTACTGCCGAGAGCGCGCACACAGGGCGTGCGCGCTCATTGGCTGAGCGACGCCCCGCACGGAATCCATCGCACTACCGGTTGCGAGTCAAAGGGCGAGGTTAAATATAGCGGAGAGGGCGGCAGTACTGCGATCAGTTCGAGAAACACTACAACAACAGCAAGCAGCGAATCTGCGATCAGTTCGAGAAACACCACAACACCAGCAACAGCAAGCAGCGAATCTACAAGCAAACTACAGTCAAGAACGTTATTAAGAAACCACATTGTTACTACGAACTACTGTAACTTTGTAAGAAACAAGAATAAAACAAGCGCTATTAATTTAGCACACATTAAAATATTGTGGACGTCTTTTATTCACAATATTATCTGGTCCTTCGGAAGCCGGATCGGAAGAAAAAAGAACAGAACATTTCGCCGATCTACAACAACGCTTGAAGAAGAAACGACGTGTTATCAAGACATCTGTATCCACGAACGGCGTACCCAGATCAATGGTTGTTACGAGAAGCCAGGGAGACGCAATGGAATCACAAAACAGAAATAACACAGTCCGAGTATTCGAAGAATCGCCGCTATCGCCAGACACACAGAGGGCTGAGGGCACACCCCGACCGGAGGGAACACCCTCTGTACCTGTTACTCGCACTGACGTCAGAACAGGCCACGTTTCCCCGCCACGCTCACGCAGATCGACGACGAGTGCGACTATGCGATCACGCCTCGCCGAGCTACAAGCGGAAGAGAAACTAGCCGCAATTCGCCGTGAAGAACTCCGTATGGAGGCGGAATTAATAAAGAAACGCCTCGCCGTGGAGTTAACGTCGATACGGGATGAAGCAGAGGACGTACGTGAGCAAACGAACGAGGAGCCAGATGAACGTATTCACCGAATGGATGACTGGCTCCGCTCACAGCCCGAATCTACACGGGGGGAAAAATTACCGTGTACCCGTAACGACGCGCGGCAACAAGACGAACGCAGGCCTGAACGACGTGCCCGTTCGCAATCACCGTCGCAATCGAGCAGTGATATTAAACAACTCGCCGTGATACTAGAAAAGATGACGCATACTCATCCACCGCCACGCCAAGCCGCCGACTTACCTGTATTCACTGGAGCGATCAACGAGTGGCTGCCATTCAAAGCAGCTATGAGGGACTCCACGCAGCTGTATCGTTTCTCGCCGATAGAAAACATAGCTCGCCTACGTAACAGCCTGCGTGGGGACGCCCGCGACGCAGTGGCAGCGCTACTACACACCGCGAACAATCCAGATGGAATCATGCGGACACTGGAACAATGTTTTGGCAGGCCGGATGTAATTATAGACAAGGCGCTGGATGATATGCGGAAATTACCACGACCGGGAGCTACCGCAAGCGAACTGAACGCGTTCGCAGTAAAACTACAAAACATAGTCTGTGTTTTACTAAATCTCGACAAGCGGAGCTACCTGTACAACCCGATGCTGGCTCGGGAAGTATTAGAAAAACTTAGCCCACACCTGAAGTCCCGGTGGTGCGACTATGCGGAAGAGAACGAGGGAACAACGGATCCAGAGGTCGTTGTATTATCACGCTTCCTAATGCGTGAAGCGAGCCGTGCGTTAAAACACACATATGCGCCCGCCACCGCTTCGACAGCGACCTCTAGACGCGAAGTATTGAAGCCTGCCGCACCGCAAGTCGCCGCCAGAAAGAGACAGAACGTCTTTGCTACGGTGGACACAGAAACCGAACATCTGTGTCCTAGCTGCGATAAGCCCCATCCGTTGTCTCGGTGCCCGCAATACAAGGCACTGAACGTCGAGCAACGGTGGGAGCTAGTGAAGAGCAAAGGCGTCTGTTTCAAATGTATTGACAAACGCCATCGTCGTGTGTACTGCAAAGGAAAGCCGTGCGGTATTAACTCCTGTCGTCGTCCGCATCACTCGTCGCTTCACAACGACAGACCAAGCGATAGCGAAGAGCAAACTCAGAACAACGTGACACCGTCAACGAGCGAGACGGTAATGGCTGTCGCAACAACTATAGAACCGAGACAGATTATACTAAAAATCTGTCCGGTGACTATATCGGGCCCCAAAGGAGCGGTGAACACGTACGCTCTGTTGGACGAGGGCTCGACTATATCGCTAATCGACGAGGACTTGGCCAAGGACATCGGAGCGCATGGACCGTCACATCCACTGCAACTACAAGGCGTCAATATGGGCAAAGAGTACACGAATAGCCAAATTGTACAAGCGAAGTTGTACGAACCGGGCGGCAACAAGAAGCACGAGTTCCGAGCTCGAACGATAAAAGGACTCCGACTGCGCGAACAAACAGTGTCTCTAAGCACACTCCAACACGCTCACTTGCGCAATTTGAAAGTGAAGCAGGTGTGCTATGAGAAGGCGAGGCCGCGTATATTGATAGGTACGGACCACTGGGAGATGATCGTATCCAGAGAGCTACGCGTCGGCAAACCGAACCAGCCGGCGGCGTCGAAAACTCAACTGGGTTGGGTGGTGCACAGAACCGCACCACACGTGATCATCGGCCACAGCGAAGCCCTGCTACACATATACGCACCTGAACGCAACACTGGCAGCGAGATCCGGAACGAAAGTCTACACGAGCTCGTAGAACGGCACTTCAAAATAGACGCGCTCGGCGTAGCCCGCGAACCGAGAATCAGCGACGCCGACAAGCGCGCGACCCGAATACTCGACGGAACGATCCAACAACGCAGTGAAGGCTACGAAGTAGGTCTACCGTGGCGCCGCGACGACGTAGTACTACCTAATAGCTACAATATGGCGCTACGACGACTTCACTCGATAGAAAAGAAAATGGATCGTTCCACAGAGTTTGCGGTGGCGTATACAAGTCAGATCAAAAACTTGTTTAAGAAGGGCTACGCCGTACGCTGCCAGGGACACGAACAGACTAGCAACATCAGCTAGTTTTTACCTCACTTCGCTGTATTCAACCCGAACAAACCCGGCAAGCTACGAGTAGTATTCGATGCCGCGGCACGCAGTGGAACTACGAGTTTAAACGACGAGTTATTAGAGGGACCGGACCTGCTACGATCGCTGCAGGGGATTTTATTCCGGTTCAGAGAGAAGCCCGTCGCCGTCACTGCTGATATAGAGGAAATGTTTCTGAGAATACGAATACGCGAAGCGGACCAGCCGGCACAACAATTTCTGTGGCGAGGCAACGACCGGAACAAGCCGCCACAGAAATATAAAATGAGATCGTTGATATTCGGCGCAGCAAGCTCACCGTTCATAGCACACAGTGTACGCGACCGCAACGCTGAAAAGCATGCACGAACGCATCCAGACGCGTTCAAGGCAATAACGCAGAGCCACTACATGGACGATCTGGTGGATAGCTACGACGATGAAGAAACAGCTATCAACACTATAAGGGAAATACAAGAAGTCCACGCAGTAGCCGGCTTTACGTTACGCGGATGGAGCAGCAACCGAGCGAGCGTACTCAGTGGAACACCGGACGAGCTACGCGCACGATCGCCCGCACAACTTGGCGGGCATGAACAAGAAAAGATCCTGGGCCTATACTGGAATGCAGCTACGGATGAACTAGGGATTAACACGTCCATGCATCGGGTACCAGCCGATGTACGCGCACGCAAGCGGGCACCTACAAAGCGAGAAGCTCTGAGTGCGGTTATGTCAATCTATGACCCGCTCGGCTTACTCAGCCACTACACGATACGCGCGAAAATATTCCTGCAGAACCTGTGGCGCTTACAGATCGGCTGGGACGACGAGATACCCGAAGAGGACGCAAGTTCATTCGACGACTGGCTACAACAGTTAGAACATGTAGCAAACCTGCGCTTGCCGCGATACTACAGTTTGGCACTACGACGGATGGCAGCTAGAAGAGGTTGGCCCGCACTGATGTACAGCGATAACGCGACCAACTTCCGTGGGGCGGACACCGAGCTACGCGCCGCCTACGCCGAATGGGCACCTGCGCTACGGGGGGAGAGGCTACGGCACAGCGTCGAGTGGCACTACATCCCGCCCGGTGCGCCTAACCAGGGAGGTGCATGGGAGCGGCTAGTGCGGTCAGTAAAAACCGCGCTCGCCGCCACTTTGAACGAGCGTGCGCCTAAAGAAGAGGTGCTCCAAACCGTGCTCGCGGAGGCCGAGCATTCGATTAACGCGCGGCCTCTAACGCACGTGAGCGTCGACCCACGGGACCCAGAGGCGATCACTCCCAACCATTTTCTGCTTGGGAGTTCGACGGGTATGCCTACGACAGGGACCTGCGACACGGCGGACCGGCGTACCTGGCGAGCAACCCAGGCGCTCGCCGATCATTTCTGGCGGCGCTGGGTAAGGAGTACCTCCCTACACTGGTGCCACGCGGGAATTCAGCCGACAGCACGCGCCCTCTGAACGTCGGGGACTTGGTCGTGGTTGTCGACTCCGCCTTGCCGCGCAACACCTGGCCGCGCGGAATCGTCACGAGAACCTACACCGGACCAGATGGAGGAGTGCGGAGCGCCGACGTGAAGACGAGGAGCGGTGTGTTCCGGCGCCCGACGACGAAGCTCGCCGTCCTGAGAGGAGAGTGAGGCTGCGCAGGCTACGCCGGGGGGAGAACTGTTGCGGACAGCGAGCGGGGCGAGTGAATAACGATAGTGTAATAGTATAAAATGAACAAGTAAATGAAATAATACGTGTTAGGAATAAGGTTTATAAATACGTGTTAGGAATAGATATAATAATATGAACTGAATATGTGTGAATATGTGTATTTTAAAACGATTAGAATAAGAATATAGCTAGTTGTAAGTTTAAATGTATAAATTTCACTAGTTGTAAGGATGAACCATGCCAGACTCGGAACATCTGGCATGGTGACTCATAGTACTGCCGAGAGCGCGCACACAGGGCGTGCGCGCTCATTGGCTGAGCGACGCCCCGCACGGAATCCATCGCACTACCGGTTGCGAGTCAAAGGGCGAGGTTAAATATAGCGGAGAGGGCGGCAGTACTGCGATCAGTTCGAGAAACACTACAACAACAGCAAGCAGCGAATCTGCGATCAGTTCGAGAAACACCACAACACCAGCAACAGCAAGCAGCGAATCTACAAGCAAACTACAGTCAAGAACGTTATTAAGAAACCACATTGTTACTACGAACTACTGTAACTTTGTAAGAAACAAGAATAAAACAAGCGCTATTAATTTAGCACACATTAAAATATTGTGGACGTCTTTTATTCACAATAAAACTGTTACTGGTTCTAAATGTTATTTTAAATTTGTATTTTTTGTTTTATTTACATTAATTTACAGTATTGTTTTTAATGAATTTTATAGAAATTTTAAAGAACGACCTTAAGTTTAGTTCGAATACGAATTTCCGCCTGCTTTTTTGTCATCATTATTTTTTCCCGTTTCTTTGAAATAAGTTCCTAGTTGTTTTGTATTGTTGGAGGGATAGGAAAACGGTTATAAATTAAAATAAACTGCAAGCCAAGTTTCATAACGTTTTTGTTTTGTTTTTAAGGCATTTTAGTGTAAAATAATTAAAAATATATATTGAAATAATATCCTTTTTCGTCCCGCATTTAAGTTAAATTTTTCATGTTGCATTTTTGACTTATTTTGAAAAAAAAACTAAAAAACATGATAACTCAAAAATAGTTCACTTTTGCATAAGGTATATGGGGTTAAATTATCGCAACTAGTCACCCCTATCACCTCCTAACGGCAATACGTCGAATTACCAATAACTCTATAAACTGCATCACTGCACGACATAGGATAGTGTTTCAAAATTAGGTATATGGTATTGAAACTATCAATTACAATATTTTTTTCCTTCTACGTAACTATTTATTATTACTTCCTTGTTCCCTACGCAATTGCAATGATCTACCTAAGCTAGAAGTATTATGACCTTCGGTCAATGAAAACACGATTAAATTAAGCATGATTGCGATTAAAAGTTTCTATTTTAACTGTAAAACGTAAATTGCAAAGAAGTTAACTCATAATACATACTCGTAAATAAACGTTATGTGAATACGTCCACTTTAAATTCTATAATTTATACTATAAAGCTCAAGAGATTGTTTGTTTGTTTAAATTCGCTAATAAATCTCTAGAACGTCACATTTCATAAATTCTTTTTACTTTTTATAACCTATTTATTGAGGAAGGAATTAATATAACTTCTCGATACGACTCAAAAGAGCGGAGAAGTAACTATGAAGGTAAAGCAGTCTGGTAAGTTGTAGGCAGGTACAGAAAGTGAGAACAGCAATATCTACACGGGTGCGTTGGCGGCGGGGTGTGGTGGGGCATTGGAGAGTTGGTGGAATAAACTTAACACGGGTGAAACCGTGGGTTCCAGTTAGCTGTTGATAAAGATGGCGTACGTGTAGCGTGGAGCGTAGCGAAACTACCTCTCGTGCGAACCTGCCGCTCAGGGCATTACTTTTATGACCGTCATAAACATTTACACTTATGTGCAGAATTTCAGTAACTTTCTTTATCAGCTGACTATCGTGGTCGTTGACCTTGTCAAGTAATTTTTTTTTGTACATATGTATCATCTAACTGGTCAGAGGTTGTGCTCCCAATCTTTTGACATTAGTCATCGTGCCATTTCTGGATTTGACTAAATTACAGTGACGCACAATTCATTTAGTGAAACTAGAACGAAATTAAAAGATGTTAAAAGTCTCTATCTCATCGGGAAGCAAGCTAAAAATTGGTTCAAAAATTTGTTCAAACAGATAAGATAGCGCGCTAATAATAACGTATGTAGTTACTATAATTTTATATTCCATATTAAAAAAATTCATTCAAATAAAATTTCATTATGAAAACGTTTCATTCATATCCATACGTGTCAATCTCAGAATAAAATCAGTGAAAAAGAAGGATGCTATAATATCGATTATTGAGTCTATCATGCCTGCAATGAAAGTTCGGCTACTACTATGCGTTACAAATAAGAAGATAATCGCGTCCGTGTCAAATTCGCTCACTACTAATTGTCAAAATTGTATAGCAAGCAACAAAAATATAAAAAAATATCTATTTTATTAGTAATACGGAATTTGAAACGTGGTTTAGGTAGATACCTACCAAAGAAGAAAACATGAAACCAAGAAGAATATACCAAACATGAAACACCGTATAATGATTTCTATCTCATTCTCTCGCAGGCTAAATCCTATAGATTTTTGTTTGTCTCTTTTTAGTGTCGCTCTTTTGTTTCATCGCGTATCAAATCACAACGCTAGTAAAGAAGTTTTCACTTGCTTACCTCGTTGTTGTTTGAAAAATTAATCGCTATAAAATTTTTATTTACATGAACAAAGTGTACCTATTACTACTGACACCAATCTAGAGGTCCGAAGGTCCATGTTCTATTCATAACAGACCCGATGCTGTGTGAAACAAACGAGTTATTATTATTGATAATTATATTGTTATGAGAAGTGCCGGTGAACGAGTATCCTTTATGTCAAGAAGGTATCATTATCGTCGTGTGCCGCCCATTAAGTAGTTAACGTTAATGCTCCTTGAAAGGGAAGGATTCGGAGATTTATGATTCGGTTGTAAATATATTGAATTTGTAGGTTTACATTAATTAATATATTTGATACGCCAGCGAATATTACGATTACTGTCATAATTTGGCGTAGAGTTTATCACTCATTTTATTTAGAACTAGCTGTAACTACGATTTCGTCCGCGTGGAAGTTGGTATGCGACGACGGCGGCGAAGAGATGCAATATTCGTTTATTGTATTTGCGCGGAATCCTAATTCTTTTTTTTTTAATAAAAGAAGTCTTTGTGATTCCTTATAACATCAGCTATCTGCTAGTGAAAGTTCCTTCAAAATAGGTCCAATCGTTTCGAAGATTACTACGGATATACGGATATGATTATGCCGTATCAATTGAGGAATTAATTACATAAGCATCCCGTGTACAAAATTTCATAAGAATCGGCCATGCCGTTTTTGAGATAAATCAGGACATATAAACATACAGACAGACAAAAAATGATTAATGGCATATTCGTTATCAGTATCGTTACTTAGTATACCAATTAGGAAGTTTGGAAAAAAATGAAATGTGCAGACAGAATACCAGATTTATTATTATTAATATAAATTATAAAACAGGTATATGTGATACCAAAATAGCTGTAAAAATGTGCACTCGTTTGATAGTGTGTTAAAATATTTAAAACAATAGAGTATTAATTTATTGTGAGCGACTCGGTGGGCGCCAACGTGTCGCGCGTCCTGTCGCGAGCCACCCTCCGTAGTCCACGCGATCTCTCCCTCCTGTTGCAACAACCCCACATTTTACACCGCCCGCGCTATCCACTCTATATCGATCACTCGGACACGCGCCCGCCACACCACGCTATGCAAAGCCGCGCGCCGCGCCGCTCTGCATCTTAGTGATGCGCCTCACATCGTACAGTTGGTATAACTACTCGATTATACAGTCGCTATTTTGGTTATGAGGAATGCTTATGAAAGCGAAACAATGGTGTTAAAATGCATAATTAAATGTTGTACGTACTTATTTAAATTTAAAATGAAATCGTAATGTAGTAGATACGGATATTTTTATTAATTACTATTGTGTGGTGCCAAGCAGTGAGTTAAGAAAAATCTTTTTATATTAAATTAGCACTTTTCCGCGACTTCGCTCGTCTCATGGTTGACTTATGTCCCATTATGTTTTTATATCCCGTTCTAACTGAGTTGCTAAATACCAATTTTCATAGATATATGAAAATAATTATAATATAAATAATAATTGGTCGACCGGTTTAGACGCGCGGAATATCTAATTGATGTCGATTAAGCCTATACCTTCCCTTGGGACTCTTCTTCTTAAAGGCATCTTTGCCTTTGCCCAGCAGTGGGACACTTACAGGCTGATATTATTATTATCTTTAAAAATGACGGATTTTCATACATACTTTCACAGCCTTTTTCATCACCACCTGAGAGGTTGAATTTCCAAAAACGCTTCCTTGTTGCGACCACAGGATACAAGTCCTTTAAGTCTAACGTTGTGCAATGTTTCTAATCTACAAACATTCCTGTAACAAGATGTTGGTGCCCTTGTTACAGCTGTCTAGAGAGTTTTTATGGTAACTCAAAGATCATGTGTTTCTAGTTATTAGTTTATAATCTACTTCATTTGTGCTCTTGACACAGCAATCCAACTTCTACGTAAAATGTCATCTATAATTTATAATAATTATATAGTTAAATAACGTAAGTTCATAAATATAAATAAGATTACAACATGACAAATCAAGATTCCGTTAAAACTCTCCTACAAATTAGCTGTAAAAAAAATATTGCTGTACTGTCACATCCCTTTTGTCCGGTATCATCGTTCAAGGGCGACGATGGAGCTGTTACAACATGATGTTGACATTCTCTTCACAGCTCTCCGAGTACACCAATAGCCTGTTTCCCCTAAGCGGCGAACTAAAATTCATCGATTTCGAATTCCATAGGGGATTAAGGTCGAAAACGATTATTCTTACCCTGCGAGACGTTCAGCTTTATTGCGTCAAGTTTTACGGTAAATTAGTTTTATATTGATTGGTATTTTGTTTTATAGAATGAAATTATCGCCTGCAAGTGTTCTAAAGTAAATTCTGTTAAAAATAAAAATGCATTTATTTATTTAAATTATCTTAATAAAACGTATATTTAGATATTTATTGAAGTCACGACAATAATTAAAAAATAATTCGATTCGAAATGGCCACCTTTGGTTTTGATACAGGCCTTTAATCTATGGATTTACGCAGTTTTCATGGGGCATTTTGTTGCTCTAAAGTTTTCTCAAAGTAAAGAGTAAAGAGACTCAACGGCGCGGCGGCGTCGTGTCGTTTATAGCAGACCATGTCATCTAAAACTGACCCTAATTTGTAACTTGGGACTCGCAGATCTGGGTTAGGGCCAGTCTTCGGCTGTACTATTATAATATTTTTAAAATGTAAACACGCATAAACCTAAGGAAAAGTATGCAGTAGGATAAGTATCAAGTACTTTGTACAGAAATAATAAGTAGTAAAAAATGTATCTCGAATGTAAGCCGGTTCTCGAGTTATTTTACATAATAAAAATAAAAAAACTTTAACTCTGTAATGTGTAAGTTAGTGGTTGAAACTAGCAATAAACGAAATGTTTGGCGGTCATACGTGATCGGGGGCAACTGGACTGGAGTTTTGGTAAAACCAATATCAATAGAGTCGACTGGCAAGGTCTCTTGAACCGAGTATGAATGGTTTTGTTTTCATTATTATATACAAACATTTTTTGTTGATACCTTTTTTTGTTGTTGTAGGTGACGCACAATACAAGCCTTATGTTACGGCTCAACCTGAGATTGTGATGGTCGACCTAGATGGCGATGAAGATTTCGTAGTGGTGGCTTGCGATGGCCTGTGGGACTTTGTCAGTGAAGACGACGTGGCGCTTACGGTATATAGGCAGCTCGCAGCTGATCCAGGTTAGTCCTAGTTTCAATTACAGTAGATTAGTTTGATATTGTGCTGTATGTACGATCGATCACCGGGATTTGGTGATGGTTTTCTTTTCTCATTTGTACAGTATAGCGCGTTCCACAGTAACATAGTAACGTCTAACTGTTTTGAACGTTGAATAAGTTTTGACGTTGAAGTGAAAATGTGGCCGAAGGATTGTATCACGCTAAATATTGAATAATCTACTGTGTACTTTCAGTTATTTCTACATTCCCCTACTCAAAAAAAAAACTTTGTATAGTTTAGTACTTCAAAAGGCACATAAGAACGTTATATCACCCCACCACTGCACCGGTACGTAAGACATCCTCAGTCATCAAGAAGAGCCGGCAAGAAACTCGATCGGGTTTCTCAATATATTTTAAAACTATGTATTGATCTACCCTTTAATAAACTTTTGACAGTAAATCGTGCTTGATAGGTCCTTGAAATTATTATCCCGCATGTGCTTTGGAACTATTTTACCTAACACTTTTATCTAAAAACTTCTGTTTGTATTGACCGATTCTTATAATATGGAATGTATAATTTGTGTTTATTTGTGGTTTAAAAATGATGCGAGTCATTTACAAAACCTAAATTATCTAAGTTTATGCGAAAATGGATTAAATTACCACGGATGTTTGTGATAGTAAAGTTGATTTATAAAACTCCTGGAACTCGTTGTTTTGTGATTTGATAGGTCCCATATTGTGAATGACTGAAATTGATCGTTTTTATAGTATAAATATGGTATCTACCTCAGCTGCTGTCCCCCAAAGTAAAATACCATAAGACATACTAATATACTTAGGACTATTTATTGGTTGTGCTTTTTGGACCAATATAGTTCATGTCATAAGGTATCCTACTGAGTATAAGAAGCTTATAAGTGAACAATGAAAAGATTCTGCATTTGTATTTTGCCATAAAATAAATAAAAACGCAGAAATACTTTTATACAGAAATATGAAACATGCGTCACCTAGTATTTATGTTTCTTTTTGTAGATTAATAAAATATTTTTCTTGTTAGTTTTTGTTCAAACAATTATAGTATCCAGCATCAATGTGTTGGTACAGTGACTCAACGCCAGCTTAACAAAATAAATGATAGGAGTTCGTAGCAAGACTGACAGGCATAATTTATGCTAGTATATCTAATTTTTTGCCTCACTTAAAAGTCTGTAGCGATTGATGTCTTTGATATCTCGGCGTTTGTTCCATACAACGTGACAATGTTCGTGGGGAAGATTGATGTTATATGGCGATTGTGAACTGTCGATAATAAAAAGTTGAATAGTACAATATACTGATTGTTCAATAGTCATTGCTGAATCCAAGGTATAGAGAATTATGAAGTGATATTTTTAACTGCACTATACAACCGCGGACGCACTGTGTGTTGTTTTTCGTAATTCGTTGTACTGCCGAGAATCAATGGTAGTTTAATTGACTAACGAGCTTAAATATAATAAACTTTACACGTTAGTCAATTAGCCTTTTCACCTTCGAAATGATGCATCGTTTTAGTAATGGTCGACGATTCCTGAGATATTTTTTAAATGTCTAATAGAAGTAGCGAATAGACGTGCAGGTGTTGCGGGGTCCGTAATAACCCCAAAAAGGATTCAGAGTTATCGTAGATAAGTCATTATGTGCATGGAGATCACGGACTCGCTTTATTACTAAGCGAGCCACACTATGGCGGGTATTTCACTTGGAGTATGGTTGTCGCGATCCAAGGGGACACAATTGTTGTATCGTATCTACCCAGCAAATCAAATACTGCTTCAATTGTTTATATAAAAGATTCCGTTTTAATTTCAAGTAATTTTCCTGTATTGTCGAATTTAAATTTGCTTCCATACAATACGATTAAATTCGTACCTCATCGTTATCTATGAGTCGTAGCATGCTGACCTTGAGGTTCATTAGTCATTACCCATTACACAATTGCGTGAGTCACACTGAGCTCGTAGACAGGCTGAATAAAACTGCAATGCCCTCCGTCAAAACAAGGTAAACTGCAACGTTTCTGTAATAAATTAACAATTCTGACTGCGTTGCAGGTCGCTCCGCCTGCAATTGAGGGGTCAATAATTATTGTTATTGTTGTAAAACTGCTTGATCACCGTCAACTCCAATTATAAAGTTGAGTCAAAAATTTCTTGTTATAAAATTTATACTTGTTAAAATGAAGTACCTATATACTTAATTATTTCTGAAAATTTTCAAGTGTTGAACACATGGTTGTGATGTAACGAGTACTAACTTGTGAAAGCTGAGTGGATATACGACCAGTATACTGAGAACAGTATCGCGTTACACTCTCCACATTTTTACCTTTTGATAAAAAGTCACTTAGGCGATGTTTGTCTGAAATTGTAACTTTTACTCTCAAATGCTTTTTAAGTGTCTACAACAGTTGATGCAACGTTAAGAGCGATAAGTGTCATTACGGATAAACAAGTTTTCTTGTTTTATAAATATTACGGTGCTTATTGAATGTAATTTTGTAATAAATAGCGGCAAAGTACAGGACTTTTATTATTTTTATAACTTCATTATTATAAAGCGGTTCAATATAATTAAAATGTTATAATTTTAGGGGAACAGATTATGACATTGCAGAAACTGTAATCCCACTTGTTGACACATCGCTTTAGAGGGACGCGGGCCCCCACGAGATAGGATCGTAAATCCATCACTGTTGTCGCAATTTGACGTATGAATGATGTTCGAAATTTATGAATAGCAATGTTAAAAGTCCCGTCAATTAGCTCACGTTAGTATAGAACACGTTAACAATGGGAAAAGTAATAAACGTGGCCCACTCTCATTGAACGGAAGTTGTGAAAGTATCGAATATGGAACGATACACCATTTCAGACAGGTACTATGGAAACGCAAACGACTTCAAATTGATCATGAACTAGTACTAAGACATTCCAAGCAATTACTCTATTTCATTGAAAAAAGGTTGAAATCAAGTGAATTTAAAATTGTCTGTTTTTTATTCACTCTAAAGATATCGGTAAAAGCTAAACTGGACAATAAGACCATATTTTATGTTCCGTAACGAGATATCTGCGGCGCCTAGATTTCAGTGAATCTGCGGTCAGGTCTCCGTCGCTACAGCCCCCCACAATACTGTTTTATAATTGCGTCGCAAGTGGGGAATTGGAGAAATTGGATACTTTGTTGCCCTCTGTGTAGTAAGTGGCTTCGCGTTGTACACTCCGCATCGCGCCGCTCCCCCACTCCACTGTTATGAAGCCTTTCTAATTGTTACCTTCGTAAACACCACGCAAACACATTATTTTTCTTCCATGATTGAGTCATTAGAGAAACTCAGGGTAATTTCATTAGAAACTGACATTAAATAAAGTTTTTATAGACATATTCGTATATGAAATCTATAGCAGAAATAAGGTACAAATGACAATTATTCCTAAGCTTTACTGAATTTATTTTGTTTCACAATCGACTTAACTTGGTGTTCATATTCAATTTAAATTCCTAAATCCCTTGGTCTACGCTCCAGTGAACGTAGATCTGTTTCATTGGATTATGTGATTTGAAATATTCAAACAGGGGGTGTTTGCCGGTGGTCAGCACTAATTCATCCTGTCGGGAAAGGGATGGCAGGGTGGGAGGGGTTGGTTCTTTTTGGATTACCTGCTTGTAATCTTTGTTTTCTCATAATAGCTCTTGAATAAACGATACAAGGTTGGTTTCCTAAAACCACTCGTGTCAGGTAAACTGTTCTATTTCATTGGTTAGGTGTCCTCTTACATAACACTTTCTCGTCTAGCTGTTACGCTGAAGCCCAGTAAGAGTTTGTTTGAACTTATTATGTGTTTACACTAACCGTCGCGTCATACACGTCCTGTTGTAGTCTTTATAGAAGTATTCTATTGTTGTTTTTAGTAATACTTAAAATAGATTTAATATATTTGAAAACTGTATTAAAGTTCTTATGTATTTTATTTTCTTTGTATCCATATTGGTATTGTCGTGTTATTGCTACGTTAAGTATGCAGTTTTTAACAAAATAAGCTATAAATATCTTCACATAATGTACCGTATTGTAAAACGTAGTGATTATAATGATGTAAAAAATGTTGCTTTCAATTCATTTTGATTTTTTCTAAATTGAATTGGCTAATATCATGCTAAACTTTTGAAGTAGCTTCCAAAGATTTTTATATTTCACATGCTTTTACAAAGTAACTGTTATCTGAATTGATAACGTGTTCCATACCCCCGTTCCTTCGAATACGTATGTTTCATGTTCACGGTTCAGTAAAATTACAATTGTAAGATTAATTTGGATCGTGTGACATTAGTTGGCATCGCTAGCAACAACAAATACGTTGGCGCGGACCTTGGCACTGTTGGCCGCTATATGTTATCTGCCAACTTTCATTCATTGCTTATCGTGCATCACTCTGAACATGACCGGTTAGATATGTTCTTGTACGTCTCATAATATGAGTGTGACTGTATAGACAACATCACATCATATGTAAATAAGAAGTTTGACTAGTGTTTCATTCAATAAAATCCAACGTCGATATAATGTTGATTTTACTAAAATATTTTGTTCCTTTCTTTCATAGTTATCAAGTAAATTGCTAATATAGGTCCATATTGTACATCTAGTAATATTATAAATGTGAAAGTAACACTGTCTGTTTGTTTCTTACCTTATCACGAATAAACCTGTAAATCGGTCACAATGAAATTTGACTCAGAGGTAGAGAAAGATAAAGGACGAAAAACATGCCGACGAGGCCAAAAATTTTAAACGTATGTCCAAGACAAATGGCATTAATTATTTTAGCTTTATATAATTGGTTTAATATGTTAAAAAATACACTATACAGAGTAAAAAGAGAATGTATATTGATTAATGAGAGTGCAGCCCCAGTTGTTAAACAAGCCGTGGACTATTGCGAGCTCATTAGCATTCCGAGTTGGAGATTGTAGACAAGAGCCCTTTCCATCTTACGTGATAAGTAATAAATAAATGCTTGGGGGCAGAATGTTCTCGAAACGCAAATATTAGCAACAGTACATCACTTATGTTTATGATTTTATGGGTAATACAGTTGTCGATATATTGACTCCAATCTATTGTTATCATAAAATAAGTTTGAATACATTTTCTTATGTGTTATGAATTATGATACTTATGATATAATTGGTCGGATGATCTAAAAGTGTACTGAAGTCTGTCAGAAATACTATCTCTTTCGTCATCAAAAGATGAATTAACTAAAAAGTTAATTTAATTGCGGAATTTATCACCCGTATAATATTGATTGAAAACTAATATCTTATTTTTAAAAATTCATCGTACCTTAGTGCTTATAAGGTCCTAATGGTGCCCTATAATATGAGAACCACCGATTTAATTTAACTATTTTGTCATAGATATTTTCTTTGGTAAGATTCTAGTATATATTTTATTACGCAAGATAACTTAGGATTTAGTAATGTTGTAAATCAAGTCAAACAAAAATTACCGCCAAGATGATGCACTCGCAACGTGCTAATATGTAATCGAATTATTTTAGTAAACAATACTATAAAATAAAAAGATCTACAATAAATAATACATTCTACAATACTATATAATATGTAACTTTTACATTTAAGTCATAATGACTGCTTTTAAGTTACCTAAATTGTTTACTCGCTCTTATGACTTCTAAATCCTTATTAAATTTACGTAAATTTTACCCTCTACCAAATACAGTTTTCTTGTATACTTTAGCAAATAACTTGAAAATATGTAAACAGTTTATTTATATGATTTTTATAATTGCGAGCTCTGTTAGAGAGAGGCAGGAATTTAGGTAGAAATATAAAATAAAAAAGTATGTAACCGAAATAACATTGATTATAAATGTTTTTATTAAAGCTATAGCAGATAAATTTTGCATAAAAAATAATCTGTGCAAATACTCAAGTATGGCCACGAGAATTTCGCGAATGAGATGCTGTCGTTGAAATCTTGTATATGCAGCGATCGTAGGGGCTGGCAACCTAGACATATTTTTTTCAGGTGCCCAAAAATATTGATGTGTTAAATACCCTATTAAAAGAACTATAATATACTGCTTGATTATTAATTAAGTTTCGATCTAAATAATATATGCTTTTATTAATACTTTAATGAAATAATTTGCTTTTGTTTAAAAATATGTATATATTTTTTATTAATTATTGATGATGGAAAAAAATATTGACTAACTAACGTGCATGTAACAAACTTTATACATTAGTCAATTAGGCGTTCCACCTCTAACATATATTCATAAAGGGCAATATTTCTTTTTGACCGGGGGCGATTTAACCGCTAGAGCGTGCGCTGTGTAAGTCACTGATGATAATGAAACTAGAACATCGAGTTTCAATGTTCTTGTTTTAGACAATTTGTTGCGTGGCGATATGGAACTCTTTGAAAGTACATCAGAATTTTACCATAAGAAAGTGTATGTGGAGTCTCGATCTATATGACAAGTAGGACGGACGCGGACGGGTCGCATTCGCGCTTACACGGTCGGTACCATCGGTGTTCATCGAATTTGCATTGTAAACACGCAGTCACCGACGCCACTATGCATGTCTTGATTGACTAATGCCATGTCATGTCATTCAAAACTAACAAACAGCTTGTTTCTCGATTTCATTTAGACTTAAACGGTGACTATTGTTTGTTTTACTTAATTTCGTGTATTTTTTTATTATACTGGGGCTGTCAATTATCTTACTTGTTGGAACCGGACAAAACATTTAAAATCCCCGGAAATTTGGATGAAATCGAGTTTTTCCCTGTATTTCTTAAATTGATTTTAAGCAAAAATAAAATGACCATTTTATTTCTTTTTGTTTTTGTTAATCAAATAATCGGATTTTCCTGGGACGCAAAGGGTGTTCGGATTTCCCTCTGACCTTTTGAAACTAGGAGAAATCTGGGGCAGGTGCAGCCCTAATAAAATTATATTAAATCTGCATAAAAAAATGGAAGACTGAAACGATGATGCATCACTGTTCCACATAGCACAATCTTATCATACACTGATTGCTGGTTTTAATATTAGGTATGATGTCATTTTTCATTCTACAATATAACTCGTTAACTTATCCCATTATGTTGACAAAACGGTGCCCTATCTGCGGCGATTTTATTTTACAGTCGAGTGACTTTTCGTAGTCTATTCGCGAGGGGTGCTTTTCCAATAAATTTGTAAACCCTTCTTGGCAAGGGGCCTGCGCTCGTTACGTTGCTCAATTGCGACTACCGCTCAAATCGTTTGACTCGTCTTCCACACCACCCCTTATGTTGTCTACAAAATATACTCTGAATTCGTGATCTCAGGTTTTTTTAAACATTTAGAAAATGTTATCACAGTCTGACGTATTAAAATTAAAAAAAAAATAATGCAGAAAGACTTTTATGAGTTGTATTAGACTCAATAAAGGTACTTAAAAATGTATGTAGGTAAATTTTAAATAACACTGAATTAAAAAAAAACACAATATATTAATTACCTTATGATCTTATAAAACATTAATATACCAATGAGTGTATATTTCAAAATTAAAAACAAAACTGCAAATTCATATTTACGTAGTTCCGTGTGACGTTTAAACATGCTGCATTTTAATTTTATCTCCTCATAAATTCTGTATTGGAACATTTGGAAAGCGTCCAGATGTATTCCGTCATATCGATGTGTTTCCATAGTATGTAGGTGGATAGAGTCCCTATTTCGTATTTACGCTAATAATAACGAACCGTATGCGTAGCGTCGTCATTCGATGATCCTGACACCGGATATATCTTTTATTTTTCAAAAAAAATACTTTTATCCAAAACGCTTCGTTGACAAATTACATTTTAGTCTCCATGATAGTTGTTTATAATAAAATAGTAAAGAGTCGAAATCTGTACATTGAAGATACTTGAAAAAAAAATACTACAGAAGACATTTCGATAGTTTTTGAAATTTTTGTCTGGATGTTTGAACGCCACTAACGCAGAAACTACTGGACCGAATTTAGAAATAAAGTGAAAAGACACCAAATTTATCCAAATTATTTTATCTTTACATAATTTTCAACCGCTATACGGCTAGGTTTAAATTATCACGAAATGGGTTTGATATTTTTATTTTCTATATGCACGTATATTAATAATTTAAGGCTGGTTTTTTTTTTTATATTTTCCGACAGATTTTTATGTTATTTTTAGATGTATAAATAAGTAGGAATATTTATTCTATCTACATTTGTACGATACATGTTGTTATTTACACTAAACAGATAAGTACTATAAAGCGCTATTATTCACGGGAAAATAACGGTTTATAAAAATAAAGATATTAAATAAACTTAGCTTTTCATAAAGGATTGCAAAACTGAACATTTTTGTATGTTTTTATATCTCTTAGACGTTAAGATATTTAAAATGATTTTAGTTGTGTATTATTAAAGCCTATACGGAACAAATATCGTAGGGAGACATTGAGGTGAGGTGAGGTTTTTATTTAGTTGCTGTTTTTCATTAACGAAATTTATACTACGTTGAGAAAGTCGCGGGCAAAGCTCGTCTATATTTACAAAAAGGCAATGTTTTGAATGACTCAACATCGCTTAGCCCAAAGTAATAAAGATTGAAATTTGAAGATGCGGACATTACATTTAGGGCATCGGTTAACAAGCGATTTTACGATATTCAGGCCTTAAGGGGATGAAAGAGGTTGTCAAAGTTTGTATGGGAATTTTTTTTTTAATCCAAATCGTTATAGCTGTTTCCGAGTAATATTATTACATTTGACGTCTAATAATTTGTATCGACTAAATAAAAATAATCTTAATGACTTAATTGTATGTATAATGGAGAAAGATTATACAATATTTTACATTTTTCTGTCAGATGAGCGATTAGATTAGATATACATATTTTAAAAAAATGTTGCATTTAGGTTAAAATTGTCATATACGAGATTATAAATATATTTCGTCCTGTCTGATCCCACGAGCCCCGTGGTATAAATAAATAATGTATTGTGCCATATATTATTATCATGGTGCGTGTTAACCTGTCAGATCCGGTAATGCAATACTCTCATCCGCCCGAGGGTCTTGTCAATGTTCATTTCTGATGTCAGGTCCAACTGTCCGTGGCCTTATGTTAATAAATAACTGTTGTAGAAATTTATTAATGCATCTTTCGCCATCATCACTTAAAAGTCTGTTGTTTAACATACATTATTTTAAAGTAAAAGCCGCTAAATAAATATTATATATAAATTTATATCTGAACGTAGCAATTTCACTTTGTTTAAAAAAACTATTAATGTAAGTAAAAGTAACGTTTTTAGTGAAACTAGTTTGATTATTATCAAGTCGGTAAAGTTAGTTACGAAGGGCACGTTTACTCAGTGTGTCCTTATCAGAAAAATTTAATTATAGTTTTTGTTGGCTATGTAAAATTACAGAGTTTTAACCAAGAATATAGAGTTTTGACAAATAAAAATACAGTAAATAAATATATTACAATAATTAATTTATAAAAATGAAAATCAGTAAATGTGCGATTAAATTTATCGAAACGAGAAATATCAAAAACGTCAAAGAGAGGGAGGGGCCCTTTTGAACTGTCCCGACTATAGATATAAAATCCTCTAGTTAAAACCAATACCGTAATTGTATTCTAAGAACAACTTTGGTCACCTAATATTTTCATTTTCAAATTCCATAATTTTATTTAATTCTATCACAGCTGCCTTTGTATTCGATAAGGGTATTCCCGGTGTGATCATAGTTTATTAAGTAAAACTAAAGTAAAACGATTATTTTATACTATATTTTTGCAGTTACGGCTATGTTCTTTTTTCATAATACTAATTTTTTTCACGAGAATTACAAAGCTCTATATTCACTGTATTTTACCAACTAATACAGTAGGTAAATAGTTAGAAAACAGTAAATTTACTGTAATTGCAGTGTATCTGGACACACTGCGTGTACCTATTGCACGTCAACTGGTTGCTACGTGGCTCTGGTGGCACGCGCCCTGTGCAGCGTTGATTAGCGCTCTGTTGTTTAATACCGGCTAATGTAAACTGATTTGTCTAAAGGTTAACGACACTTGTTGAAATATAACATAAGCTTAGTACAGTCGTCGAAGAAAGTAGGCGGACTATCCGCGATCGTACGTAGTTCACGCAGCACCGCGCCAGCGCCGCGCCCCCGCGCCGTACTCTATGTAACCAATCGACGTTATCATACGTCGACTCTTCTTTACCAATTAATCGTATCGTAATGGCATCGGGGACCGTTGCGAACACACTGGTTTCTGTCACGACATACAGCGAAACTATCTAATTGAGTTCACACATGAATAGTGCCGCAGAATGTATCGCGTCCATGCATTAGCTGATCGGTCGGTCCACTTTGCATTCGAGGAGAGGTTCCAGTCACACGCCACTTAATTAATTTAATTGTATGTCTTTAACATATTTGTTTGATTAAACATATCTTTATGACATTTCATTTATTATTCAATATCGTTCTAACTAAATATTACTTTAAAATTTGATAAGGGCCATTTATAAATACCTACTTTTTCAATATAAACTTAATCAGTCACGTTTCTGTTTAGGGGCCATCCATAAATTACGTCACACGAAATTCATGATTTTTTGACCCCTCCCCCGTCATTGTCACAGCTGGTCACATTTGTGAGACCCCCCCCCCCCAACCTAGTGTGATGTCACATATTTTTCAATTTTATAAATAGAAATGTATGAAATTAAAACCGCAGTGTTCGGAAATTATTTTAATTTCCATTTAAATAATTTTTCAATAAAATCGACATCAAATCAAACAAAGGTATAAAGGTAATAAGTTTGAAATAATAGAGTTGTAAAAGTTGTTAAATAAAAGATTGCTATGTTCGAGATACAGAAGTCCAATTAAATTTTTTCTCTGATTATTTTGACTAGAGGGTTGAGATATAGTGCAACGGAGGTTTTGGGGCTTGAATGGAAGGGAACACATTCTTTCGAGTTTGGGAGGTTTTCGATTGAAAGAAGTTCGAATGTACTTAGATATAAAATATTATAATTTGAAAAAATGTGAGATGTCACAAAATTTGGGACCCCTCTCCACCCCTTGTCACACTTCGTCGACCCCCTCCCTTCCCCCAAACGTATGACGTAATCTATGGATGGCCCCTTATTCATATACAAATCTATAACAATCTTTGAAGTCGACGTCAGATGTGAATATCTTTCATAATTGAAGAATAACAAGACGGTATTTGTATTTAGTTATTTGCTGTCTCTCCAGACGAGTAGGTTCCTACTCTTAATTATTTGGAATTTTAACTACTCAATGTTTGTACATCTTAATTTTTTTTAAATAATAGAAATAGATATTTGTATACGTTTTACTGGTGTTTATTTATATATATATACATTATCATTCACTTTACTGCATAATTGGGTGCTATTTAACATATTAGGTTCTTACTACATAATGGCGCTTAATAAGAGAAACCAAACACTGTATATGGTCATTAACTTAAGCCGTCAAGAAATGGGTATGATGAATAATATATTTTACACTCGCAAGTATTTATAGTCTAACTATATATAAACTCACTAAAGTTAGGCCGTAATAATGATTGATTCAATAGAAACTAACCACAACTATATTTGGACGTAACTTCTTATTTTGAAATCCAGTTGGTGTCTCGTTGCTGTATTTTTTGCTCGATGAATTTACAAAGAGTTGAATTGTGTGTTACCAGACCTTGTTTATAGAGCCACTGTTTGAATTTTGACCCGTATTTGCTGTACGCTATTGTAATGTCTAGTCTCTCGGCATTTTGGTATAAACGGTGAATGCATGGTGACACGGAGGAGAATAGTCGCAATTTAACACATGCCTAGAATATTTTGTAGGGGTTTCTATTAACTAATGTTCAGTATTATTTTGATTATTATCTGTTTAATGTTTATAATTTTGTATTCGCTTTGATATATATTTTCATGTGCACAGATACTAGAACGATGCTCGAATTCATAGATCTTGCTGCGTAATACCGCAATAGACAGTTGTTTTAGCAAACGAGAGTTCAGTGACCGCATGAATTTTACACGGCTGGCCTTCAGGTTAAGAAAGATGAAAAAATATACAACATAAAATAAAATTACTTAGGTACACGTATCTACTGTATCCCACTGTAATAATTTTAATTATATTTTTAAAAAGCTTTATCTTTATTTTTTGTTTGTTTGCGAAACAACATTTATTTTACACATCATAATTTTAGAATAAGACGAAATTACTCTAATTAGGATATTTACTCGGAAGTTAATAACCAGTTCGAAAACCGTTTCGAAAGAAATCCTCAAGAAATTCGGCTGGACTCGTCAACACTACACGTTGTATATCTTCTATACAATCTTTAAAATATTATCTGTTTTCCATTTGTTAAAATTTTATTATTTTTCCACTATAATAGATAAAATTACATGTAATTTAGATAAACAAATAAGTAGAAATAAGAACATAACGCTTGGATAGATTTACGGCAAGCACAAGTCACATGCGGTTCAGGACGTGCTGTACGTACGCTTACGTAAGTATAATATTATTTTATATTTTACCTCTACTTATTAATAAATATCACACGCGTGAGTTGGTAATGATCCGTAATTGGCGACAGAGGCTATCGCCTTTCAGTAAAGACGCCGTGACATCCGCTAGCTAACTGTCTATTTTATCAATATATAACCACATAATGACACGATAATTTTATTTTATTAATAATGAAAGATTAATTTGTAGTTATGAACTATAAACAATAAAAATAATTAGGGTTTCAGTTGATGATTACTGATTCGTTGTGACAACCGTTTGTTGATTATACAGTGACTTCCTTTTATATTTTTCTTTTATTAGTTTATATCTGCTATTGGGTCCGTACTCTTATAAAAACATATAATAATATCTATATTACATAATAACATAATATTATGACATAATACAAAGCGAGTACTCGATAGTACACAATTTTTTTTTTTTCTTATCGCTTATTGTGTGCTGTGTGTGTTACTTATTAGTTCGCAGTTTCGGCTGTGGAGTGTGGCGATGTTTACTTGAATAACTGTGTCTTTACCTTAACAAAAACATAATATCATTCTCATTAAAAAAATCGAAACACCCCTGAAGTTTTGTTTTGAATGAGTCTTATGATTTTTTACGCTAAAACAAAAGCAAGAAATAATGCCAGTTAATTGCGGATATTATAAGGTACGTTTGATGAACATTGATGTTCTAATTTAAAATAAATTTCTTTAGCTAACGTGTTTTGTTCAATAGGCGTGTTTTTACCATTTGAGTAGAATTTGTAAAATGTTAACAAAGACGTAAGACAAAAAATGTTTCAAAAAAGGATATCAGTATCTCGTTTTTCGTTCGACTCGGAGAGTCTATGGGATTCATATCCGGGCTTTTTGCTGGCCAGCCCATAACCGTAATACCTACTTCATTCAGGTATTCATTTACAATGCCTGCGGTATGAGATCTGGCATTGTCCTGCATAAAAATGAACTGTTCACCAATAAAATGTGCGTGAGGTACTTACCACATGAGGCTCCAGGCTATCTTAATTTTCGTCGTAACATTTAGTTTAATTTAAATACGGTAAGCGAGGTCCAGATGCAAAAGCAAGTTCAGTTTTTCCATCGGCGCTTATGCCTCACCCACCGTCCATGAACCGCCACCTTAACTGACTCTTTCTTCAGTGCAACACTGGGCAAAACGCTTTCCCTCTCTTCGATACACCTTCTTTCTTTCGTCGTTATCATACAGCATGATCTAACATTCGTCAGTAAATAGAACGTTGCTCCATTGAAGGTATGACCAATTAAAGTGCTTACGTGCAAATTTAAGGCGCGTTTTTCGGTGGTCTACCGTCAATATGAGTTTTCAGGCTACAGTCCGCCAATCTTGTTCTAATGGTAGAATCGCTCACAGTAAATTGTCGAATCACAGGGTGCTTGCCGCTGCTGCAGTTGAATAGAGTTAAATCGATGTTTTCTTAGAGAAACTGACAAATATACCGGTCATCTCGATGTCTACCAGATCCTGGACGGCGAGTAAACATAGCAGTCTCCCGATAACGCTGATATACTCTATTGACAGCAGAGAGGCTAAGATTCAATTGTGCGGCCACAACACGTTGACTAAGCCCTGAATTCAGCAACGCCAAGACTTGGGCGGCTTCCTTCGGCGAGGTATTCATATTTGTTAGGGAACAAATCTCTATGGTAGGATGTAACAAAGCCTTGATACCAATCACTATTAAAAAAATATTTTTAGTAAAAAAAAAAATGTGTTTAAATGCAGAAATTCCGTCGGAAACACATTGAAAACAATCTACACACTGAGCTCCATATTCATTTATTCGTTGAAAATTCGAAATTGTGTAGACTAAACTGCCAGCGGAGTATTTTTTTAATGATATCAAACCTCTTTTTTATTTAAATTCCGCCTGGATAATGATAAGACTCATTCAAAACCAAACTTCAGGGGTGTTACGATTTTATTGCCGTGTCAGTCTATAACAAAAACTCCGTCACAAAGGTCATAGGAGGATAAACAAAGCAAAAGTGCCTTTTGCAAATATCGTTGATAAGATATTCCGACGGCCAGTCAGTCACTGAGTCATTCAGTCCGTCAGTCAGTCAGTCAGTCAATCAATCAGTTAAACTAACACCTCTTTAACTATTGCATATTCAAAGACAATCAGGAGTAAACTTCAATCGTGCGTCGAAGCTACCACACGCAACACGCATACTTTTTATACTTCTTAATATATTTTATCGTTTGATAATGTCTCATGTGAGACAAGATGTGGCCGAAGATGATAAACACACTAATCATAGGGGACTGGCTCTCGAGTGGAGGAGCTACCGGAACACACCTATTGGTGCTTGGTGACAGATTTCTTACTGGTAGCCTAGCTAGGTGGTCATTACAAAATGCACTATTACTATTATACTATGGTTTCCTTCGCCGAAATATCATTCTCAGATAATATATTTAATATCTACATAAAGTTTCTTGTGATTGTATCCAGCATTGACTTTTAAAAATCATTGTATTAAATTTATCTTCGTATAAAATTTCCTGTTTATAACTTTAAAATGGCTTTACTTGCATACAAAATTTAATCTCTTATTCAACTCCGAAAGAGTTGAAAAATATTTAGAATAATTCTTACTGAATAAAGAATTAAAATTGCGATTTTTTACATCGCGTCATGTCAATGGTTTTGAATTTACCATAGAAGTCTGTTATGTACCTTTTCATTTCTTTCTTTGTCTACGTCAATCCTACATTTAGTGGTTTGAGCTGGGCGCAGCTCAGTTAGATGACTCAGACAGACTATAATTATTTATAGATATAGTTATAAGTATATTAGCATAGGGCTAGCGGCTTCGTAGCCTCATTGAGATTCAGCACGACATCGCCTGGACCAAACTTCACCTTATCCGGCTAACTCGTAATGTTTCCATTGTTCACCGGATTAGTTATTCCACGAATATTTAACATTTTGCATGGGTTATACAATTTGTATGGATAATAATATATACTGGTAGGTTTTTAAGAAACAGGACTATATATATCTTAATGTATGTATGTTTGAAGGAGGTAATCTCTCGAACTCCTGACCCGATTCCAAAAAGCAACATTATTCTCCAGTTCTGTAGGCTATTTGTTGTTATTAAATTTAATATTATGATTAAACGCGAGTTGTGGGAGCTTGCTAAGTTTATTAATCTATACTGATATTAAAGTTTGTGAGTTTGGATGGAGGAGGAAATATCCGAAAGCAGTGATCCAATTATGAATTTTTTCTCACTTATAGTTAAGATACGTTTAAGCTGGATAAGTTTTACAAAAATTAAACAAGAAAAAGATAATGTAAATAACGCGTATGAAATCGAGGACGGTTGCTTGTTGGTGTATAATAAAATTAATAAAGTAATGTTATAGTTTGATTCTAATTGAATTTGAAGTGAGGTAACTAACAAATTAAATCTTTCTTTTCACGAACAATTTAGAAGTAACATTTGTTTTTTTTCTTTATCTCTGTCTCTTCTCTTTTCTCTAGTTCGGTTTACAAAAGTTTTAAGATTTTGATTTTAAGTTAAAATTCTATTTAAATCTGCCAGAACTCCTTCAATTGATCATACAACATTATAGGTGACATTGGGTGATATTTTTCTTAACAAAATCAAAAGTTTTTGCTTGTGAAAGAAACTATTACATGTTAAGTTTCTAGATTCGGCGAAAGCAAGGTTATGTTAGAAAGCCAGATTGCTTTATGCGAGTTCTCTTACGTTGTAATGTTAATGCAGCTTTAACACGACACTGCCGATTGCAAGAAAATCAGATTTCAGCGTGAGACAGTTTATTTCAATAGTTTTACTGTATGATAAATTTGAGCTTTATTAACTATTGAAAGAGTGGGAATGGGATGTATATTAGTAAATTAAATCATCCATAAATAAAAGCTCTGATAGGCAACCTTATGTCGATAAATCAGCCAGATTATGAAATTGTATTTAGGTTTGTTACAGATTCGTTTAAAATTTGTTTTTTATCTTATAAAGAAATATTTAAAAGTAGTTAGTGACTGTTGGTCGTTACATCAGTTTTGCGGTAATTTCACGGGTGGCGAGCTTCTAAACTGTTCCTAGTGGAAAAGTGAAGTGCAAAGTTTCGGCGCGGCGCTACGTGCGGTGGAGCGTGGCCGCGACGGGGTCGTCGGCTCTTCATCTACTGCCGCTCTGGGGCTGCTCTATGATTCTACTAGTGATTTACTATTATCATGGCATAAGAACACAGTTTCATGAAATATAGTTGTATGTACAATAAGAGTACAGCTCGTTCACTGAACAAATGTGTCTCCTTTGATTCGGTGCGTCTGAAAGCGAACTTCTTTTGAAGTTATGTATATCAGTGTGGATTCTGGAGGTTTCTGCGAATACCGACAGCCGGTAACATCTGGAGGGCGGATTGCGCGGGTATAGGAGGGAGGGGAGTAGGGGGACCGCGGGGTGCGCTGCACCGGGCTCGGCATGAGGCGTGCACGGCGCACCACTCGGCTGACTCGCCAGTCCCCGAGACACCGGCCGCGCGAACGGCCACCGCGAACAACCCGCGCTCTGTTCAGTGAGTGACTCTGCCGCCCGCCCAGGACCAGCGGCTCTCGCAACCCCTGCGTGCTGTATACCTGTGAGTTCCACTGTACTACGTTTATACACGTACACTAAGGTGCGTCCCGCCATCTGCCGCGATGTCGCCGCGCTTACTGTATATATACTACATATATATCCATAATTGCAAAGAGCCGGCCGGCCGGCTTTTTCACCTAACCTCTTATAGTGCAAACATAAAATGAATAATGTCGAGTGCACGGTGAATATTAATGACTTCGCAATTTTATTATCCATTCTAATATAAAGCTCCGAACTCCAAACGGCCTGAGTCATTCACCAGTTTGGTAGGTATTAAGAATTAAGAAAGGATTCGCCAAAACTTTACAATACTGTCGAGTCTCGCTAATCTTTGTCATATTATGTCTGCTTAAATTTAATTATGATGTACTTTTCACTTGATGAGAATATGAAAATTGTACCTTTTCAGTCGGGTAGCTATCCGCACTGTATTTTTGATTATTGTACTATAGTTTGCTCAGTTTGATTATACCAATAAATACTAATGATTATTGCTAATAATAAATTATTAATGAATTTTCATTGCAAATCAAACCATCACGGTAAGGCTTGTAGTGAGAGTTACAAAAACTTTACTTACCAAGGCGAAAATCAGTGTGAACATTTATATAATTAACTTTTCAGTCCTAATTTATTAGAAAAAAGAAAACCTATATTTCTTTTCGTATAGATGACTAATACTCTAGTATAAACCATTTGCGTGACATCAGCTAATAAAACTATATTACTGTTAAATGTAAATAACTAATCTCTTAAATAGATAACGTGATCTACCTACCGGGGTAATAATAAAATAGTGGTTAGAGAGCATTATTTTCAATTAGATTAATTAAGGCGATCCCAGTTGGGTTTGCGATGACGTGACTGTTCACTGTCCGAGCTATTTCAGCGCCGCGGTAAGCCGCTAGCCGGCGAGCGAGCGGCTGAAGCTGTTCCAATCACCGTGCGCTAGTCGCCTCGCCTCGGAGGTCTACGAACCTGTACCGTGGAAATGGGATTATTGCACGATGCCTTTAGATGCTATTTTGCGCTTGTTTTGGCCGCTATATAATAATGGCCTCGATGGTCGAATGAGATATTACACTCACTGAAGCTTAGATTTATGTCTACTTTATTACAGGGATATTTCCTTTTACTAAAATAAAATCTAGCAGATAATGCTTGACTATTTTGACTGTGCAATAGAAATAACTATTAATGATTAATTAAGAGTAAATAAGTAGAAGTAAATTTTTTTATTTGGTTTTTAAACAGTGAGTGGAATCAAAGGTTTTTTTATAAACAACATAGGTGGTAGTCAAGCTTACCATACACTTGTGGTACCATAAGTGTGATAGGTATCACTAGCGCGCTGCCGACCTTGAAACTCCATAGCCTAAAAAGCTCTGGAAACCCAACCCACAACTAGGTTATTAGGCTGTGTTCTTCTGTAGGGTGGGTGTATTCCACCAGTCGGACTGCCCCAAGTAGAGAGAGACCTCCAAATAAATTTCTCTATGTCCTACCTCTCTCTGAATTCCTCTTCCCCAAGGAGCCTTAAAACCCTACTCATAGCAGGAACAAAACACTAGGTTATTTGACTGCGATCTTCTGTAGGGTGGACGTATTGCACCAGTCGGACTGAAAATGAGAATCAAGTAAATAAGTTAACTGGATGTTTGTGAGCACCGATAACTATGGTAACGAATAACGATAACGATATATATGAAGTATATTATGAATGTCTTTTTTAATAATTAGTTTGAATATTTAAAAATTTTTTTTATTTACAACATATAACATAATATTGCTATACCTACCTTGTTAAAATTGAACGTAATAAATAAAAAGATAAACTAATTCAGAATACATAAAATCTGTTTTCCAACTAACTATTGTTATATGAACGCAGGCACAAAATACGTTACAAATATTCCTTTTTACATCTCAAAAAAGCAATAAAAAAATTGTGCACTTAAAATCTTGGCATAAAAGCGTTTTTGATGCAATTTTCAGTTATGTATAGCTTTTTGAAAAGTTAAAGAAAAGCAAGGTATAATATTGTTTACTAAAAAGCATACTACATTTCATTCAATCTTTCTACCTTCACTTGACAAATAAAAGATAACATGTGCTAAATGCGATAAATTGCACTTTAATATAATTTTATTTTTACCATTTCCATCTTGCCAAGTCACAAATTGTGAAAGATTATATATGAATATATAATTATATAAACCAATATAATAAACACCTATTTTAACTTTTATAGGGATGCTATTTGTTTTAGTTGTTTTTTTCCACTCTGTGTGTGCAGTATAATCTATTGCATTGAATTTGGGTAAAGAATTTTGCACACGTTCTTTAAATACTTTCTCCGCAAAATTATCTCGACCTATTTGTGAAATGTTTATTGCATAAGTCATGTGACAGTTAACATTTCCGCTCATGCGTTTAATAATATTCTCTAGTATATCCACTGGTTAATAATGAATAATGTTTATATTGATAAATCAAATTACTTAGAAAGTATGAAATTATATACGATACATATAACAAAAAGCCCATTATGAAAATTTTTGTCTGTCTGTCTGTTTGTCCCGGGTAATCTCCGAAACGGTTGGACCGATTTTGACGGGACTTTCACTGATACATATCTGATGATGTAGGGAGTAATTTAGGCTACTTTTATTTTAGAAAATAATTAGGGTTGCACACAAATAAAAAAACCGGGTCATGGTGAATCAATTCGGGTGCTTAAAGGGCTTATGCTGAGTAAATCATAAGAGATGTAGCAAATTCATGTACTACATAATTATAGACATTAAAAAGACCTACAAAAAAGTCCGGGTGAGTATATATCTATCTTCTAAGGAACACCCACAAAAAGCATTTTTGTCTTTAAAATAGCCGGGAGCGGGGGAGAAGATTCGCGCGGGCATACTGTAGTCCACGTGAGCGAAGCTACGGGCACAGCTAGTCTCTATTAAAAAGTCAACTAAGCGTCGCCAATAACCTGTCGGCATGTTCGGCAGCCATTGTCAAACTGAAGCCAATAAATCAATAAAAATATAAACAACAAACGCGAATGGCTTATGTGGTTGATTGAACTGTAACCATTTTATACGTGGCAATGTTGAACACATTACTGCTATGAAAATATTATCATCATGTTATTATGAGAGTTAAAATATAAAACACAGCACCGAAGAGATGAAGTTGCGAAAACTTATTATACCTTGGGAAGAACAATGCACAATGTTAGTAAATAATTGTATGTACATGTCGTACATAAATATACCGCATAATTGTATGTAATTGTAGATACAAGACGGATAACCGACAGATGTCTGTTCTATAAAACTGTTGCAACACGAAGCGATCAGCTGGGCGTTTGGTGCACTGATATAATTTCGTGTACCTTTATATAACCCTATGGTAGGAGTTCATTTAATTTAGAATAAAACGGTATTTTTAACAGTGCATTACTAAAATTTGAAATCGGAATAGTTTTGTTATCTTCCGACAATCCCGGGATTATAAAAAAGAGTACGACAAGACAAGGGAAAGAAAATATTATAACTTAATTTACAAATTTAATTTGATGAACTGGATAAACCCATATCCATCCATCCATCCATACCCATCCATATAGCTTGATATAATGAGGTTGCTAAATATATATGTAAAATGAGAAAAATATAAATTTTGAAAGACGATATAATGCGAAAAGATTATAGGATAAGATGGGGTTGGTATGACTATTGTCCCAAACCAAAATAAATGGGAAATAAAAAAATGAGAGTACATTATGGAGAGAATGAGTACACAAGTACATTAATTATAGCTGTAGACGGTAGTTTCAAAACAAAATGTTACTCATCTATGAATCAAGGCGCATAGTGATTTTATATGCATTTCTAAAATAGAATTGATGCCAGAGTGAACAAGGGCTTTTTGCAATATCAGAACATCGTTCTATTTGCATATAAGTGTTGCTACAGTCATTGTTTAGGCTATCTATTCGTTCCGATCGGGTGGTGTGGCACTTAAATACTTTGTTTGCTAGCTGAATTCCCAGACTATTACCGTTTGTACCGTCATTAAATACAGTTGTGAGTGAGATATACTTGTGCTATCTGAGAGCACAATTTTGAGAGATGCCGCGGCGCGGCGCGGCGTGGTGCGGTGCGGTGGCCGGCGCGGTTGCTCGGCCGTCAGTGTTATGATGAGAAATCACGGCAATCCCGCTACTCACGGCTACGGTACTTTCTATGGCTCTTGATCTTCTCTTAATGCGTTTCGTCTTACCAATGCGGTCAATTAATCACTCGAACAGTGTTATATTGCGTTTTACTTTGCTGTCTGTAAGACAATAAAATTTCGTACCACTTTTAGTCATTACCGGAACGATTTTAGTATAGTATCATTAATTATAAACATAATTTCACACACACGATGTTTTTTAATAATAATGTAATTAAACGTAGATTGATTAAAACCGGTATAATTATCTCAGCTACCGAAACTGATTCTATGAAATTCTCATCGGGAAACAAGTATTCACTTACGTCAAATGACAAGTGACCGCTTAATACCAAATGTTTTGATATAATATTCGAGGACATGGAATAACCACATTGTTGTGCTCGATTGAAGATTCAGCCTTAATATATAGGGACTACAGTTCTCTTTATTTGTTTTGGCTGCTTAGAGCACACTGTGGTGACGTCATGGCCAGCTGTAGGGCGGGTGACGTCACGTCTCTCGGCACGGTCGTCGACCCCTTTCCAACCCTCCAACACTGGTCGCTCGCTGAGCCTACAATCATGAATAAGTTATTGTATTCCGCTACCTGAACGCAGACATCGCACCGACCCGACCTGGGGCAACCTGCCCTTATTGGAATAGTTTGTATTTATTGTCACTCTTTGTGAGGAACCGTGGTGCTATTTTTTATGTTAAAACATTTAATAATTTCGTTTCTACGTGTATCAATTGCTAAGCAAACAAATGTATGTGTGACAAGAAGTTCATGTTTTCAGATTGTTGCCTCCATCTATGACACTGAATGCGGTATTTTTTTCTATTTTCAACTTGATTTTTGTATTATTATTGTTAAGTATTTTTGTATTAAATCAAAATGTGATACAATTTAACGAAATAATGCAATAATATTATTAATTCTGATTCAACTTTTGTCTATTCATGAGGTGAGGTGTATATTATTCTTAACTTATAAACTTAAAAACGACTTCTTTTTGATTAAAAATGTTTTAAAATATCTTTAGTATTATATTTATCCGTAATTGTTATCAAAGATTCTGGAGAAGTACTTTAAAGTGTGTTATATATTATTTTGATTATGTAATATAAAGCTGTGTTTAGTGTATAAATATAATAAACTTCTGATTTAAGTATATCACTATCCCCAATATTTTCCCAAAGTCAATACTAATCGAACACGCTTTTGTCCTTGCGGTGTAATATCGCGACCCCTCGTATTCGCTAACCCCACCTGAATCTTGTTATTTCTCGTGGGAGTTGTACACAATACTTTAATATGTGTGAAAAATCCATACGATTCGCCCTCTTTACTTACGGTCGTCGAGGAAAAATGCAGTTCCTGTTGTCTTGCCCTATGTCACAACCATAAACGTTGTAGAAAGTCTCGAGCGCATTTTATACTTTATCGCCGGACGTATGTTTTTTACGACAGCCATTACTTGCCATTCGGAGCTTTATCATGGCGTGTTTTAATTTTTTTCTATTTTTAAAAACTATATAGTCCAAATTCACAATGAAACACAAAGCTAATATTTCTATGTAAACCTCATTGTATTTCTGGATAAAATAATATAAGATCATCAAATCATATTTATAACACAGAAAAGAGACCATTGAAAAGTAACTTCGTGATAATTTTAGGTTTAATGTGATAATACTTGATAATCGATTTATTATTTCTCCGTGAGGTGTGGACTATCAGCAATATTTTTCTACGTTGCTAAAATATTGACTTACAATTTATTAACTTAAAGATTTAAAAGAATAACGTGTGAAGAAGCTAAATATTTTAATCAATACAATTTAAATACGGATATTTCAATAAAAATATTAATAAACAACTTTTTCACGTTTTAAAATATTGCGTAAATCTTTAGAAAGCGTTTATTCCGCGTGTAATACAATTTCTCTTGATTTAACAACGATCGCTGTACTCGCTCCAATATCGACAATAAATATTCTTTGAAACTGCTTATCGTACGTACTGTACGAAGAATTGCGATATGCTCGGTGTCGTTCACTATGTTTATATTTTAAGCGTCACGCAAAATAACCTCCGCCCAACGCAACCAAAACGCCGGTCGTCAACATTTCTAATTTAAACTAAGTATATACAAAAGAGAGTAGTTTTAATGACTATTGAGTACTTTCATATTTTTAGTTCTCTGCATATCATTAAAACATAATCACATAAAAGTAATTCCTCTGTATTTTATAACTCAACAAATTAATTAGCCTATAATATGAACAATTTTAATTTAATTAAAGATATTATTTCAATTTTACATCAACTATATTATTGGTCCTTTTTTTCTCTGTTACTTCAATCAAAATTTAATGTTTGATGGTGGATAAATATAGACTATATCGGAATTTTATTCATCTAGGTACTCTTCATTCAAAGTTTGTTTTGTGGAGTGCATTCACGTACCACTCGATCCCTGAATGAGGGCTGGCAATCGGTAGGCTACGTGAGGAAATGCTCTTTGACATAAAACCCTGTTATTGGTGGGTGCGATGGAGGACCGTACCTACCTACCAGGATTATTTACTAGGTAAAAACAATGTAGAACAAAACCATGCCAAAGAACAGATGCGCAGATTGTGAGTCACTTCGACCATATTCTAATAGTCTCTGGTAAAGTAGTACAGTCGATGTTGGACGAATAATATTATTAAAACGAATTGACTTTGTTATAACTCTTTGCCACATCGGAGTGAATGACAAGCGTTGAAATGTAATAAAACTGGAACAAGGGCTTTCACTGTCTGCAAGTAAAATTTCAAGTAGGCTAATCGTTACCTAAATTCATTGGTAATTAATTAACAATACGAAATTATTTGAATTTATATTATGATTAGTTTTAGAAAAATAGTCTTTGCAGTTTGAGCGGATAAGTCCTGATTATTGTTGAGATAATCTGGGCTAAAAAATATCACAATTATAACTAGCGGTGTGTGCGCAGTTGTCCAGTCATTATAATTATTATAGAAACAAAGGTGTCTAATTTTAATACGGTCACTATAAATGTTGATAGGTAATTGATTGTTAATTGTTTAATTGATTGAAGTTATTGAATAGGTGCTTACATATATACTAAATAAAATGACTGATTTGTTACATGATATCTCACAACTTTTTGTAATGAAAAAACTGCTTTACGAGACTTGGCATTATTTTACGACCTATGTTTTAATAGGATTATAATATATCGTTATATAGTAAATCACACATTTCCTTTTTGTAAGAGGATAAATTATTTGAAAATATATCAACGTTGCTAAAAAATCCGTTGTAATGATAACAAGAACGTTGAAAAAAGGATCTTTAAAATAATTTGCCCGAAACAAAAGAATACAAAAAGTGTCCGTTGATTGTGTGTTAGTTATGAATGGTTACTTTATGCTAGAAGATTGCATCAAGACAAATCCTCCTGTTTTAAAGATTATGTCATCGATCATTACAAACATCGATTAATATACGATTTTAACAAAAGATAACACTGTTTGAAGATATCTCAAATTTTGTATCTTAATATATCTACGAAAAGTGGTTTTATTATTACTATTCATTCAACCAACGAGTAGTTAGCCAAATCTTTGATATTGTCTGTCAAAACGTATTTACTAATTACCATTAATTATAAAATAAATTTCTTGTCTGCCGCTTTGAATAGGAAGCGCTACCGTTTTATATCAGTAGATTTTATGATTATGACAAATTCTCTTAATTCGCATTTAGGGGTGAAAATACTCTCGAAAATTTGCTTTAAACCGGATCTTTATTTAATTATTTGTTTATTAGCATTTTTTGAACATTATTGTCATTAACGCAAACTGAAGTAATGATTATACTTATTTTAAAGTTCTATAAAAAATTATGTACAGTATTTAAAGAGTTTCTTTGTTTTCTTAATATTTAAATTGACAATAAATTTAAATAAGTTATTATCATATTAATATTTAAAAGGGAATACGTTTGTTTTTAGCTGGTTTTAAATGACAAATGAATTAAAACATTAATAATAAAAAAGATTAT
This sequence comes from Saturnia japonica, assembly GCA_033032175.1. Lineage (NCBI taxonomy): Eukaryota > Metazoa > Arthropoda > Insecta > Lepidoptera > Saturniidae > Saturnia > Saturnia japonica. The sequence continues at coordinate 5,628,512 of CM065306.1, read as the reverse complement.
AATGATAAGTGTATTTGTGACAACTAATTTCGTGGATTATAATTTTTAACTTTTTCATTTTGGTCAATCTATGCACACGTATGTGTGTTTGACATTCCAGAATTATTTATATCGTAGTTGTATAAAAGATCACTGTATATAGAAAAAATGCATAGAACGAAAAAAGGCAAAATGTATAAATTGTTCATAACTTGCAATTGAAGTTTTTTCTTTTTAATTGGTAGAATATATTTAACATCAAGTAAATAAAATGTGATACAGATAATATGCATTCGCTTTTGCGGTTAGGTTTTTGGACGACATGTAACTTTGTTTAAAAATAAATTCATAGCAGGTGTTCAACCTCTTGCACGGTTATGTATCTTGTAGCAGATGCATTTTAGATTTGATTACTAAAATGTTTTTGAATTTTGGTTTTTGAGAGATTTTAATATGAACATGTGAAAACGTTAAGTGCTAGCAAGGGTACCGACCCTTATACTGTTCGTGGTGTGCTTTCTGATTTACACGACAAACGGTGATTTTAACTTCAGGGTATAGGGTTTCATTGGTAAGCTGATTTTAATTACTTTTTATATCAATTGATATATTAATATCTGGACAAAATTAGAGGATACATTACTAATTTCCTAGCAATGAGATTCCATTCCTTTTTAATGAAATTGTGGGAAAACATGAGAACAATATGCTTATTGCAATTTGAAGTAATTAATTAATAAGTACAATTATCTTAATTTTATTTATTACAACGGAGGAAAGAATAATGATGATGATGTTAATGATAATGATAATGCAAACATATTATGTTCAGTTACATATGAATGTATCCGTTTATTTTGTGTTAATGAAATATACCACTGTGGCAGTGCCTTTATGAAATTGTAATGAGAACTATTATACTTCAGTATAAAAAAAATAGGCGAGTAACAAACAATCGCTTTAACTTGAAATGGTCATTGGCGCGTATGCAACAAAAAAGTGTTCTCGTGTTATGACAATGTATACGCCGCGATCCACAAAAAGTAAGAAACTCATTTAATTTATTCCAATAAATTCGTTGATGTAATTTAAAAAATATGTTTTGCTACGCGTATGTACTACAAATTTGTGACGGTTTTTGTTTCAATCGAATGACGTTTGATAAATAGACGCGTGTACTCTCACTAAAAGCAATTTGAAAACAGTATGTTAATTAGCATGTTGAAACAAAAGAGATAGGAAATCACAGCGTAAGGTTTCCTGTCCGCTGTTGTGGAGCGAGGCTGCAGAGCTGTGTTACGGACTGTGTCTGCCCATTGAAGCTGAGCGAGGCTGCGGAGCTGTATTTAAAGAGGGTGGCGCACAATGGGTCAGGATTCGCAAAATAGGGTCATCGGCATCGAAAGTCGAAATTTCAATCTAATTTTTGTTTTAAAGAATGATCGATCATAATTCAAATCATTTTTATTCATAGATAAATTTCCATATAGAGTGAAAATAGTATTGGAGAAAAAATTATTCTCCTATGAAAAAATTCAAGTGTTATTGTATTACTCGAAAAGTTATCAGTTAAGCAGCTTCTTGTGTATATTTTGTTGTAGATTAAGAAGGTGTTCAGAACATAAAATAATAAAAAAACATGTCGCCGCCGCCACGCCGTTCAAGTTCTTTAGGTGCAAAGTGGCTAATATTTCCCAGGTGTATTTTTCAGAGAATAACTGAATAAATTTTGATCTTAGATAAATTTCGATAAAGTCTATAGTTTTTTTCACCAGTTGGGCAAAGTGCACTTTTTATTTTTTTTCTCCCAAAACAATTTCAATTGAGAAGTATAAGATGTATAATGTATATATTAGCATAAAAGACGATATTCTGAATCCTAAATACAAATACACATGTCCAATCATTTATCGTCGCAACCTAGCGCACTTATTTGTTTTTATTTGAGGTTCGCAGTAGCCTAATTTGCAACAGCAAGTACTCGTAGATCAACTAAAAGTTACTAAAGTATAACAAAATCAAAGTAAACAAATTGAGATTTTTATGCAATACTATTGGTCGACAAAACTCCACAACCTCGCTCCGCATTAGTGGATTGGCAGACTAAGGCGGAAACTCTGTTGTCAAAAAAGGATAAAAGTTGTGAACTGAAGGCTCATCCCAGGCCCATCTTTTACAATTGCATGTAAAGAGCGTCAATGCCGTGTCTACTTATAAAATATCATTGTTTCAATCTACAAAACCCTAGTAGAAAGTAGAATAAATATTTAAGTTTCTGCATTGTGGTGTTTTTACAGTATTACCTAATCATTTAAATTGAGGAAAATATGTACCTTAATTGAGAGGAATATCCGAAAACATATAATCAACCGAATGTATCTGCTTCATTTAAATAGATGAACTATAAAAATAATTACATCTAAAAGTGTAAATCAGTTTATGCGTACAAAGGAACAGAATATTTTGAGACTCGTTTTTTAAACTCAGTTTCCTTACTAAGACGTACGTGATGGCAAATTTATGAATTTTAAGATTCGTGTCCTGAGGTTTATTTAATACTAGTTACTGTTGTTGCACGTTGGGCGTGCTTTACCGCATTAACATTTCGTGCAACTGCACGGGAGCGGCTTGATTTACTGGTTATCTTGGCTTTAAGCGGGGGACTTAAATTAGTGTTCTGTCATATGTCACACGATATTTTATTTTGTTCCTCTCTCTCCCTCCACCTTCACAAGCTTATTCCGTTCAAAATCTCCGTTCTTAGGTCGGTCGTCACGGGTTATTTATAAAGACGCCTTATTTAGAAGATGTTTCTTAAAGCTCGGCTTTATGGTGTTTCTGCCTTGTGCAATACACAAATTTTAGGTCATATTGTACCTTTAAAGGGCGTATGTTATACTTTCAAAGTTTTTATATTTCACACCGGCTTGTGTCAACAGAAGTTGATTTTATTTACCTTGTCATACGACATGTTATTAGAAAAAGAGGAGTGACAAGATTGATAGTGAAGTTAGTCAATAACAGGAGCAGGCCGCACTTCAAAAGAATCTTTGCTGATTGATATACCGGAATTCTCTTGACGAAACACAGAATGCGGCAGATACTATTCGTCTCTTTATATATGTATATAAATAAACCAATTTATGACTAACTTAATAGGAGATTATAAACTAAGTTAATTCGATTACAAATTCAATTCGGTACTGTAATATTTATAGAGTACTTCATTAAATTAATGTGTTCAATATTCATTGGAAACCTAATTGTCTAATCATAATACCAGTTAATATTGGTTTTAAAAGTTGACAATTGAATTGTAGTGATTAATCTGATACTTGTTGTATGCTGTTGGTTAATAGCGTGTTTACGGTAAAAGTATGTAAGAAACATTTTTAATAAAGTTTAGAACTTTATTGTGTATTTAAAGAAATTATTTTATGAGGTGTAAGCATGTATACGTATATATTTATTTTACTATAACCGATCTGTTTCACATTAATATATGAATTAGGCATTTGTATTTCTTCCCAAAAAAATTTGTCGAGTGGACGCCTCGTCACGCTTCTTGTCGCGTCGCTTTATCGCCAATATGTTTTCAGAGCTTTTTGTGTATGAATTGAGTATGAGCCAAGTTCAGTTTATTACATATAAATATTAACATGTAGTGATAACAGGTTTGCTTGTTTGTTATAACTTTTAACTAGCTAATAACAACATTGCATATAACCTTTCAAATGAGATGAAATTTACGTCTCTGATGAAGTCTGGGTTTAAAGTGTGTTTAAAGTGGGTTTAAAAAAATGTTAAGGTCGGAATAGGTAAAAACATTAAAATTGCTCATTCTTTTGGAGAGTGGAAGATTAACTCCATAAATGTAGTGTGTTTGTCAACAACAATGACTGTATTTGACGTCCTTAAATTTTTTTTACTACAAATTCGGACACATTGGCACACATTACCTTTCCCGGATCAAGTATTCAAATATCACCCACGAATAAAAAAATGTGTTTACGATGGCATAGACAATATTCTTAATTAAATTAATATGGATGAGCCTGGGTCACGTAGAAAGATGATGTAAGTGTTGATTTCCTATGGGTTTTGCAAAGCACTGTACTGGGAGTATGCGCCGCGCTAGCCTTTTAATTAGCCACGGTGACGTCATCTGTGGCGAGCGTGGCTCCGGCTTGCCATTACAAGAAGCCTTCGCGCGGAAACGACAACGACCGGCGCGGCGCTTTCTCTGCCGTGCTGCAGTAACCCACAATGCCAGTCCCTGAGAGATGCCATAGAAGGCCACGTTTAAAAGTATTCTTGACCTTATAGTAGTTTTGTTATAAACAACAGAAAGAGAGAGAAATGCTTATTATTTTCAAAATATTATATTATACAGTTATATTTTATTCTTATAAGGTGTGACGAATAGCTTGAAAAAGAAAAACGTCGAATTCACAGATCTATAATTGATAAGACAGACGCCGGCCGACGCGTCGCTAAGCGTGACTCATCTTAATGGCTGCAATTATGGTACCAAACTGCGCGGCCAGCTATGTCTCGAAGAATCGTGCCACGTGCCGCCACAAGACACCGATATAGATAAAATAATTGAAAATTTCAAATCCACAATAGGGCACTAGTAAAACGTAGTGCACGTTTTAATAACAATACATTACCTTGGTAACAATTTATTTAGTAGCACAATATTACGAGAATGTACTTATTGAACGGAAGTTTAAGTGTCCTTCTTTTCTGTATTTTCTAAAACACCGACACTGCGGTTTATTGTCAATCAAATTTGGTGTTTAGTATATCGAAGGTTAATCCAATTGTCGTTTCGATTTAGTTGCAACTCCAGATTAGCGACCGAATCGAGGAAATCGATCCTTTTCAATTATTTTAATGTAAAGAGGTCAACCGTTGTCGTAAAAAAATAACATAAAAACTTAATTAAATGTACGACTGACTAACTACTGATTGCGTAAGAATTTAACATTTTGTTTACCTCTCAACATAGTAGTAGGTTTTAGGTTAAATTTGAAGGCTAGATTACCCAAATTGATAGCAAAACTGCTTTAGTTGCGCAAAATTGGTTATACTTCTCGTCTTATAATCGGAGTGCAACCTGGTAAATGTATGGTAAATTACTGATGTAAGGATTTTCGTCATGACTTAATAACAATATCTGAGCTGTTTTTATCAATAAAGATTTTCGAAATGAAAAGTCTCTCGCGCTAACTATTGTAAATTGGTTGAACTAATACAGTATATCTTCTTTGATGTGCGGGCAAAATTTCAGCAAAGTTTCATCGCAGTTGGATGAATTTAGGAAATATGGGAACGCTAAAAAACAAACACAATTTTATATAATAGAATTTAATACAATAAACCAGGATGATCAAGAATTTCAGGTTTTAAATAAGTTAAAACTAAAGATTTACGGATTATTACAAAAATATGAGAAATACTGAACACAAGTTCTGAGGAGCTCAATCATCAAATTAATAGACAATTGTAAAAGGAAATATGGAATGATGACTCATGGCATCAATTTCTCTAATGTCAAAGCGTTGATGACTAGAAGTATTATATGTTCGATGTGATAAATGTTATAACGAATTACGATTGCCATTTAAACTGTTGTAAAAGTTAACACAAAGCTTGAGTGGCCGTATCGCTGCAAATTTTGTGTCGTCGTTTATGATTCTCTAAACGTATGTTAACAACATCCTATGAGTCAGCTCGTCGATGTCATGTTGCCTGCTCAATATTTTCTCCCGTTAAGTCGGAGTATTGTTATGTCTTTGCAAATACATAACAACATTTTGAGAATTTGAAATTACGAACTGGTTACAAATTTTAAGTTATATTTCAGTAACTCGTAGAGTATTATAATATAGTAGTCTGTCTATAACCGTTAGACTGGTTTGGTGTTATAATTTGTGATTCAATCAATACAACTACGTATATTTTTATGTGACTAATGTTAAGCGAATACATTTTAATCATAATATTTAGATATTATCGTAAATAAGACTCATCTGCGTATTTTTGCAAATCAAGTGCCCAACACTATATTGGTCTTTCTCAAATCGGAGATTTCTATAATACTAATTAACAATTCGTTTGGAATTTCATTTGAGAGTTGCACAATAAGTACCACCAATATCGCACATACCCTGGGTGTATCTTGTATCAGGCTCGTATCTTTCCATATTCAAGTATATAACTAGAAATAATATCTCTTCATTCTTTCATGTTGTAGATAATAGAACTATGTAGTTTGTATTAGCGGCTTCGTGAATGTGATGTTACAATTAAAGCTTTTATATCATTCTCCATCGGTCTGCTTTCCCCTCTTTAAACGTTGATTCATAAAAAAATCTTATTAACGTTCGTATATCCTAAAAGGAACTTACTGTAAAAAAATCATATTTCTTGCAGTGATTCTGTTTTTTTACATTCATATATTCTCGTCTCTCTCTATTTACGATTTAATATTTTATTTTTATATTTAAATGAACTTTAAAATAATATTGACACTCGGAATTGCTTAATCCTAAAATTGTTTACAGTTATTAACCATTTCATTTGTCGTCAATTACGAGTTAACAATTTATAAGTAATCAAATCGCCCCCGCTTGACACGTTATTTACAGTTTCGACACAGTGGAACAATAAGGCTTTACCGAAAAACAATAGGCCACTAAATAACGCTCTCTGTTCAACGGAATGGAACCAGATTTCAGTGTGTATCTATTTCGGTACACCTACGTGTGATCTTCCTAGCGTGAACAAAATTATTGGAATGTCGAATGTGTTTTGTTTCACTTTAAACTCGAAGTAAACGTCAGTGTTAACATTTAAATTATAGGCTAGATGTGCGAAGAGTAGCTTTGGCTGTGTTATCGTATCGCTCGTTACTGCAGCCTCCGCGACCCACAGGATAACTCATGTTGTCCGCCCACGCAGTGATGCTGGTAATAAAATACCGCGTAGGCTGCTTCGCAAATATATCTGTACGCGGCTTTAATTTTTGCTCGTTAATTATAATGCCAATTTACTCTCTTTTTATTGCTGATAAATGTACAGTTGTAAGTGCAGTACACATTAAATGTTTTGTTATAAAATTACAGAGTACTACTGGTAATGTTTTATTCATTGATGCAATTTAAGTATAAAAAAGAGGCAACAATGCGTTAGCTTTCGAACTAAGTTGAGTAGCACGTTTTATGGTTTCTTTGGTATTTCTCGGATACAATGCAGAAAGGTACTTGATAACCTATAAATAATTCAAGGCCGTGGCGTGTATTTAATTATATTTGGGCGATTGCAGAAATACTACGGGATAAATTAAAAGGGCACGAGCTGCAATACCTAAACAGGTTTTTCTTACATGTTTGCCGTATGCGTACGTGTTCGCCATCTCCTTGACCCTCACGCTTAACCTGTGCTGACTTATTTTCAACAATATAAGTAAGTACACTTTTATTTATAAAATAAATAACATGTACAATATTAGAATGAGTTTCTTTAATGTATATTTTTGTCATTCTTACAATTTCATGAATAATGCATCATTCAACTTCGGTGAGTCAATTAACATAACAATTAAATGATTCATCCCAAAATATTGTTCAGACTATTGGAGCTGAAGTTCCTATATAATAGGAACCTTATTTTTTCAATATGTATACATCACATTGTGTAATGTAGAACATTTCCAGTAATGGATATATGTATTCATATTCCCACAGTTTCTCCTAGTTATAGTCTTCTGGTCGGAGTTGGTTGTGTGTGATAACGAAAATCGGTGGCTCTTGTAGTTACCGTGCGCATACATTTCGCTTGCACCGAGTTAAGTGCACTCGACTCTCGCCTCGAGTCACAATGTAAAATAATTTTAATTAAAACATGACTTCACTATCCGCTGTATATACATAGTAGTGAATATAATATATATTCACTATTACAGTAAAATGTTTTCTTTATAAACCGATTTAAGCTTATCAGAAACTGTATCTTCATTGTTGAAATACCAAAAGAAATTAATGCGTATCGACGTAGTTGTTTTAATTCTCTTGTGTTTTGTCATAATTATGACAAGCTTTAAATCTTTTAAAAATTAAGTTTTTACATTGAAAGTAATGAAATTCACAATTCAAAATATATCTATACTATTAAAATATTTTATAAAATCACGCAGTAAAAATCTCTTAAAGTTAAGTATTTTTCAAAGAAATTAAAATTCATTATAATCGATGATGTATTGCAATTATGTGGACGATTATTGCGATTGGACTAATTGAAGTAATAGGACGCATGCAGTGTGGTTGTCTGGGTTTATTTAATAGTTATAGAATTTTTGACTTGAAGGTATACAATAGTCCTAGTGCTCATTGATGCATACTCCATTTGTCTTGTCTTCCTGTAGGAGATAACAAAATACTTGAAACTTGTCAGTACGTAATTGTTGATTGTGTGGATTTTACTAAATAATGTTCTGCTTTATACAGTCTGGGTAGTTCGATGATAATACTTGTTTCCGAAAAAGGTATCGATTTGTCAGATTTAACAGGACCTGTTGGGTCGCTTTGGGTAGAAAGTTTTTACTCGCAAGCAAAGCTTTCTGTGTTCATTTTGTACAGTAGTCATGACCATATATAGAGGATGCATACTGTGTATAGTTGTTGTATTTTGAAGAAACGCAGAACGGCGAAAACTTGTAGACAAAGCGATGCAAATTTCCAAGTATGTAATAAATATACAGTGGAAATCAGTTTACTACGCAGATGCAGATGTCACACGTAGCATTGGAGAAATACTTTTAAAGAATGTTAACAATATAATTATAATGTGTATTTTACAATAATTACTAGCTGGGCCTTACGGTTTCACCCGTGTTAATTTTATCCGACAAACACCGGTCCTCCAATGCACCCACGTAGTCTGTCATAATTCTTCTTCTCGTAAGTGCAAATTATTTTAATTTTTCATTATCTCCTAAACTATGAGTCCAAATAGCAAAATTTAACTTCATAAAATGGTCTTTATGGTGAAGTAACTTTTGTTCGTAAGGATTATTATGCTGTCTAAAAATATTGGTTATAAATCACTTTTTAATTTTTAACAAATCTTTGTCACTTAATGCCCTTATTGTGGCTTATGTATAAGAGATAGGCATATGCTATCGCTGATTTTTTTTAGATATACTAAGGACCAATATAATTGTAGATCATTTGTATTTCCGTATCATTAACGATTACGCCAGCGAACCCGGTTAAAGTATTTCGGAAGGGCCTCGATTTCCGACTTACGTAACAAAAATCATTATTTTAGGCTATCTCAGAGCTGTAGCCTAATCTTAAATAGCCTATACTATTCCGCAAGAGTCTGGCTATCGTATAAAAAAATAATTTTTCAAATCCGACCCGTAGTTCCTGAAGAGCAAGATATTTTATTGATTTACATATCGTTATTAGCAATATCAAGTAACAATTAAAATCTTATATTATTAAAAATTGCAGGATGTTGTTAGTGTGCATTTAAAACGTGATACAAAAAGTCAGTCTCAGAGTCATCAAACGTTTATGACGTCTGTTTCTAGACGTTCAAAGTAAGCTTTATATAAACTTTCTCTTTGATGTGCTGGGTTCTGCTGGAGCTTGTCATTTTTTGTTTTACTGTTTAACGCATACTATTTTATTTGGTTTAATTTGCAAGCTATATTTTTTCTTCTACAGCTTTAATTCATACGTATATAATATGAATTCAGATAATATAATAAATCTTAGGCGATGCGTATTACTGTTTGTTACATGATACGCGTGCACCTTAATAGCAACAAGATAGATAAGGAAAAGACTATAGGGAATAGTCTATGCTTGGCAACCGTCTGGAACGTTGCCCGGTGTCCGATGCATGGTCAACATTCCGTAAGTTATGCCGGCCATAATATCTTGGATGTTAACGACAGTTCTCGCAAAATGTACAGAAATAACTATGTCCCCACTCCGCGAACGTTCCGATAATTCTGTCAGTACATAACCACTGCACTCCGTTGCTGGAGACGATGATACTATTTTGTTGAAAACGATCGACTAATATTAATTTAAGTTATCGACTGCTACGAGTATTCGCTTCACACGAGATATGACTTGTAACTTTATAATTAGCTTATCAATTTACATGCATGTTTCTCTTTCTGTTTAACTTTCCATGGAATTCAGTTAATTATTTTATATGTACTTTAACTGTACAGTTGGATGTGTAAAAGTGAAAGTGCTTGTCTTATTTTAAATATTACATTCTATGCATAGCATTTTATTGTCTACTAGTTAATTTTTAACTACTTGTAATTATAGAGATTTAGTCAAGCTTATAATAGAGGGGATCGATGAGAACATAACATCTCTACTTTTTAACATACAATTGTAGTATTATTTTAGTTCATAAATAATCCTAAATATAGTTGCCGCAAAACATTTTTACCACATTGACCGAATTATTTGCTACTGTTTTATTCGATTTCTCTTGACCTCGAGTTCCATAGTAGAACACGCAAAAGGTGTTTTTATGTATTTGGCTGATAATTTCATACAATCAGATTAATAACTATGTTTTTGTGGTGTTAAGATATTTTAAACCCTAATTGTGGCCCTGTTGGAGTTTACAAATAAATTAGAACCTTATTCAGTATTTAATATAGTCAACAAACTGTACGTTAGTTTATATTGTAGCTTTACTGAAATTAGAGCTTAATATTTAAAGCTTACTTACTGGTGCTTTATTTAATTAGCGATTGGACTGAGTTTTGGCTATTTTTTTTTAATATATTAATAATTAAATATTGATGCGTTACTATAAAACAAATGTATTTATTTTTTCATTGAAATTTGTATTTACGTCTTTAGTATTAATTACATCATTACGTTTTCACAGTAATGTTTATACTCTGTTGTGATATATAGTTATTTTAAATTAATATATAAGAGAATTATAGAGCCAAAAGGGAAAATAGAATGAAAGAAAAATAAAATCTAATATAAATATAATTCCAGGACATTTACACGAATTAATTAAATTTATATACTATAATAACAATTTTTATATTCCTTTACTATTAAAAAAAAATACTAGATTTATAAATACCGTAGTTAAATTAAACAGAAAATATAGTGCATATCAGGTCTCGTGAATGTCTATCTCACAAATGACAATTAGTAGAATTGTCAGCAACATATAGTTCTTCGTCGGGATCTCGAGCCAGGATCTCTTGGTTTCAGTGGAACGGCTCGATAGACTCGAAGCCAGAACCGTCGCCTGTAGCAGCCGGCTCAGCGTAATAATCTCGACCAACGAGATTTTTGTCATTTATCAATGTTATATTAACTTTTAAAAATAATTATTGTAAATTCAACTGGAGTTTTAAAAAAATTGTCTTATTTTTTAATATTTATAAAAACCAATCTCTTCTATTCCATAGTCTATCGTATAATGACAATCGTTCTCTCTATCATTTTTCAAATACTCGAACTCGCATACATTATTTAAATTTTTACATTCAGACATCGAACTACCTATAGGTTTTATTTGATCAAATAAAACCTTGATAGAAAAACATTAACTAACTCCTTACAGCGCATGCCCTAAAACTATCAGACGAAACAGAAATTGGCATGTTGACACTCTTCAAAAGTAAACAAGCAATGTATTATAATTAAATATGATAAAATTATATGAAACATTCTATATTAAACTAAAAGGATCGTATTATAAATGATATCTGAACGGACGAATATATTAACCTAACCGATGCCCTGGAAATTTGACAATAAACAATTAAATAATAGACACGAAAATAATACAGGAAATACAAGGTAAATAAGAGTATTAAGATATTAGGATAAATAGAAGCGGACCACATAGACCTAATATAACAACTCCTGTATCACTTTTGGGTATATTATATACTTTGTTCTGGAAAAGAGAGGTAGGTAATAGATGTTATCTATTGCTATGTTAACTTTTATCTACAGTCTTAAAGTTTAATGCTAATATGCTGAGCCGGGAAATAGGACTGGGTCTCAAGTGCATGTATGTAGGCGAACTCTAGACAATTTCCTACCTTAATGTTATTACGACATTTTTATTCACTAAAACCTTTCGCTCAATATAAGATTTCGTTTATCTCAACAATGTCCGTCATTATTTCTAGTCTTACAGTGATATAAGAAACCGATTAATAATGCTTTTCCATTAGTAAAATGGTACTATTTAGAGATCAGGATGTGTAGTTTTCATTCCAGAAACTTCAAGGCATATTTTACGCATAATTTGTGTTACCTCATAAAAAAAGAATGTAATGTAATTTTCACACTTTACTCATATCTTGGTGCTATTTACAGTGTGGGGGTATTGTTTTTTAAACTTTCCATAGCTTCTCACGATATCGTTCCGAATGATTTCATGAGATCACCGTCGATTTGTAAAATTTTATTATGAAATTATTGAAATAATTAATAAAAATGACGAACCTAGATAATTTGAATAACTCAAAATTTTGTTCTTGTTTTGTTATTTTATCAGTTTTGCTTGAAAAAAAAGGCCGGCAGTATTAATTATATACTACTAGTACATATTAAAAAATTACATAAAACTAAGTTAAATATAATATTCATTTAATTTTACATTATCGAAATGTAATTCGAACAAGTGTCTTAAGAATATTGTGGAATGTATTAAAAATACACTATTATAAATCAAACTGTTGCTAAAATAAGCTACCAATAAATTAAATCTGAAACGACAGCTTATTTGAAACAAGCAAACATAGCCGTTCTGGTTGAAGTTAAATCTGTTATTTTGTTTTACTAGCATAGCTAAGTATATATAAACATAAGAAAGTAAACGAATGCGTTTATTAGTTTTATTTTTATTTTTTATTTAAATTAGCAGCGACGGAGAAGGCATTTTCTACTTATACATCAGTTTCTTGAGATATTTATCTAACAATCTAAAAGTTAAATACTTGACTCTGTCACGGCTTGTTAAATACAATATTCGTGCTTCAATAACTCAAGGGAAAAACGTTACAATTGATTGAAACATTGTCTTAATTTGAACAAATTGTTGTTATCTCTATATTTACTACGTTTAAAGTTTCAAATAAAGCTTGTAAAGTGAAACTTATTTTCGAGTAGCTGGTGCCCGCGACTTCGTCTGCGTATTATTGTATATACACAGACTGATCTCGGAACACGACAAACCAAAAAAATCGCCGTTTTTGCGTGATTGAGTAACAAACATAGAAACTTTCCATTTATTATTAGGTCCTTACATATGAAATTGGCGTTTTGTACGGGAGGAATATAGTCAATTTTTTTTTGTTAAATATATATTTAATTAATCAAAGTATGCACCGTTGTTATCTATGCACTTTTGTCATCCCATAGGTAGTTCATTGATCCCTTTACTAAAAATACCGTGGGGGCGAGAATCAATAAACTCATTGAAGGCGGTTTGGACTGCCGCATCGGAGTTGAATTTTTTTCGTTGTAAGAAGTTGTCCAAATTGGGTCGGTTGAGTAAAGTAACACAGCAGTCGACGCGTGTTTGCAAGTTCGATTCACTCAATTCATGAGGTACCCATCGTTCAAGTTTTTTTACTTTCCCGATTTGCTTCAAGTGGCTTAATACAGTTTTATCACTTACCCCGAAGCCTGCAGCTATCTCTGAAGTACTTTGTGATGGATCCGCTTCCACAATAGCCTTTAATTCTTCATTTTCCACTTTGGTCTCCGGCCATCCACGGAGTTGGTTCTGAAGGTCGAAATTTCCAGAACGAAAACGTTGAAACCAAAAACGTAACGTGCTTTCTTTTGCGACACCAGCGCCGTACTCATCATTAATCCTTCGAGCTGTAGAACTCGTACTCGTAAATATACCGATATTTCATGTTTTCCATTGTGCAGTTAATAAGCGACGCTAAAGAAAAAAATAATGAGGAAAAAACAAATGAATGGCTGTTTTCAAAACTCAAATGTACCAGCTAAATAAATTTGAATTTGGAATTTTTTAACCAAAGAGGAGATATTTCAGATCTAATTGGTTAGTACGACATAACGCTAATTTATATGTAAGGACCTAATATATTTGTAGGATAACACTGGTTAAACTATGATTTTAACCGGGATAAAAAGTACCCTATGTGTTATTCCAGGTCATAGAATATCTGTGTGCCAAATTTCATTGAGATCTGTTCAGCCGTTTTAGCGTGATTGAATAACAAACATACACACTTTCACATTTATTATATTAGTAGGATAGTAGGATACATAAAAATTCTGTTAGTTTTTGCTATGTTAATTCAGTATTTTTATAAATACTAGCGAACGGCCTAAGGTCAAAATTCGACCAGCGACTTTTTGATCTTAGACTATTTTCTGTTTGACATTTACAGTATTCATAAACAATGAGTATTATCTACATCACTTGCTGTCACTTTTCGTTGTCAATAATTTGGGGGGTCTAAGTTCAATGGCACTGGTCAGTTTAGGATTCGCAGTATTAATTTATTTTATTTAATATATCAGTAACATATATTATAGATAAATGTTAGCTTCCTGCACTCTTTCTCCATATAAACTTTAACCATGCCAAATCTCACAGTCTTCCGTGCACGCAATACGCTTAACAAGGTACCGAAAGCTTTTGCTTCACGTATTAATTATATAGATAACGATGCAATTTAGGTTAAGCGTTGAGCGAACAAAACATCGCCGACGTGCATTGGCCACCGTGTATGAATTTGATTTACGTATGAAATGCTATGGAAAAGCGATGTTATTGACTGATATATTAATCGCTTCATGTGTAAACAAATCCGTATGCGTCTCCGGCGCCGTTTCGCCGGTGAGTCAGACGATCACGATGTGGGACGCCGGACGCCTCGGGGCATTGTGCGGACTGCGGTGTGCTAGGCTGTGGGTCGCGCTGCATAAGTGCATACAACGATTGTATGTAAAGAAGGCGCAGGCGGAGTCATATTGGGATATATAACGTTTTATATATCCTCTAGAAAGTAACCCAATAAAAAAGGAATTAATGATCCAATACCAATACACAATTCATATGATATCAATAGGCATTTTATCTTTAATCGCTTATCGACTGTGTTCCATTTAAACAATGCACTGTTTATATTATGTTTTAATTTATTAAAGAAAATAACATACGATTATTTTGAATCTACAAGAGCTGCCTTGTAAGTTTAATGGTCATCAAGAACACTATTTGTTTGTTTATCTGGAGCTTGGAGTCTTTTTCTCACGATTTCTGTCGTAATGAAGACTTTAGCAGATTCACGAAAAGATAACTTTCTTCGACTTGGTGAATTTAGACTAAGCATTATCCGCGTATTGAAACTGAAATATTTCATTATTATTATTATATTCCTATTATTATTTTCAACTATAACATAGATAAAATTATGTAAACAAAACCTTAAATTCTATATACATACAATTCAATATAATTCAAAATTTACATAATTATGGTTGGATTTTACGCTGTAAATTTTGCTAATGAGATCATGATTACGAACAACAAACATACGTAAACTTTACTGATATGTATTAATGTACATGCCAAAATTTCTGATTGCGTCTATTTGACCGGGGTAACGTCCGATCATCGTTCTCGAACAGATACAAGGTAACAAACATGCAGCTTATCCTTGACCTGGCGTGGGATGATATTGCCTAGAAATGTTCACTGCCTCTTTAATAAAAACTCTACAGATATATAATTACTTAAGAATGCAAATGCTCAAATTATTTTATTTGGTATCGACTATTTTCCGTTAAATAAAATATTAGTTTTATCTATTACAGATATAAAGTGTAGACGTCTAGCTCATATAGACAAATCTCATTTACGAGCAAATATAAAATATTATACAACTGAAATCTGTGTTATGTTTACGCAGCTGTTGGTGACGTTGCTTTGTTTAATTTGTGTGCTAATGCGGTAACGGGCGATCTAGCAATATTATTTAGATTAATTCTTATTATTCCTTTCAACAAAGGAAATTTGCTTGGGTACGTTTTTAATTTGATTGCCATAAAGTTTAACAAATTAGTTTGAATAGCTACAACAACAAAGTGTATATTTATGGGTAATATTTCTTACGGTGATTTAGGAATGATATGTGTATAAAAGATGTGAATACTGAGAGGACAGCTGATAGAGGAGAATGGAAGAGAAAAACATACTATGGTGCCTCTGCTTAGGTGGGATAAAGGCTAGAAGAAGATGAAAAAATGTTGTACGGTGACTAGCATTTTTTATAATGAAAACTAATGTATGTAAATCGATAATAGTTTATTTTAACAATTTTGAATGGATACAATAACAAGTAAGATAATGCAATTCTTCGTTAATGGAGGATCGTTATGTATAAGAGTTAACTAGTTTATTCGAAGTCTTTATAATAGATCATCTCGCGAAGATGTGATGACAGTGCACTATAGGAAGTTGAATCCTGGTCTATACAGTATTACGTCAAGCTAAAAATAACATTTATAAGCTACTGTTTAAAAATGAGTGGGCGTTTATTTTAAGAGCTTAGCTGTTGTGTACATTTCGTGGGTGTTTCTTATGCATCAACAAGATCTTAGATGTTATTATAATTTTCTTACTTTATTAACAGATCAAAACCATGCAGTTTAAGTTTAGTTGCAATGTGCTTAGATTATTTACTTCGGTCGTTCATCGTGACGTCTGTATTAAGTTTACGTTTAATCTTTTCTACTCGTCTGATATATTCAGTATTGCAGCTAATATTAGACATGATAAGGCGGAAAGAGAATAATTTTCACTCGGATAAGTCGGTACATACGAATCGGAAATTGCGAATGATTGCGTTGTAGGTAGAACGGGTCAAGCCGGTTCATACTGCATATTGAAGATGTAATTATCCACCTATATAGGGATGCAATATATTCGTATTCACACTTCACCGTTTCAATTATAGAGACTAGTAAGTATGTATCTAGAACTATAATAGCTTTGGTAGATAACAGTGGAAAGCGTTCGCTATTCATATCATACGTATTTTATCAGTACAGTTGTAATGTTGTGATGATAAAATTAAGAGATTTAAATGCTATTCGAGAAATATATCATATTAAGTAAACTCTGATTTGCGATTAAAACTGCCATGAATAGCGCAGCTTGATTATTTTGTAATCTACGTAATTCTTATCTGTAGTTCTATTTTCTTTTAACAATATGGGCTAGATATAGAGGGAGGGAAGTTGCAGATATTCGTTAGTATATAAAGTAATTGCAATTTATTATTTATAATCAAACAAAAGTAAAAAATGTCAATTTTAACCAACTCGTTCCCCGTGAACTCATCCCAGTTCAGGCCTCCCTGCTCTGTCGCGACTCCGCCCTCGCAAATATTTGCGACAGTACAAGTATTTTGCATTAACACCGCGCCTACCGGACTGACCACTTCTAACGTTTATTGAACTTTACTAACTTTATCAGTGTATGTTCCCCTCTATCGGAGCTCCTATCACTTGGATTACCTGCAGCTGTTTCAAAATCAATCAATTTTAATTGAAAACATCGCTGTTAACATTTCAAACATCACTCAACGTTTGAAACATAAATAAGTCAACGTGTCTCAGACAGAGGATATATTTACGTGAACTCGCTGCATGATTCATTCATGACAAACCGAGTTGGCCTCGATATCGCCTGTTACCTGCGCAAAGCAAAGAACCTGTAACACTACTGTTGTACTGTACTGTTTATTGGTTACTTTAATTATATCTTAGAAGTAACGTTTCTTTAGGTGTGTGCGACTTGAGAGTAATATAGATTTTATTGACTGAAATAATGTTTTTTTCGAACTGAACTCTATCGCCTATAGACTAAACAGTTTCTACTTGAAAATAAAATATTTTTAATAGATCAAAATTCTGTACGCGCGTTTGAAGTTAATCTTCTTTGACCTTAAAGCAGATATTACGATTGCACTAAAAACTTAGTCATGTCAGAATTTTCATTAGACATTACAAATAAGTTAATTTATTTCTTCTATATTATTGTTATTTATTTTTAATATATACATAAAAAGTAAGATTTAAAAAAAATTGTTTCAGCAATCTCGCCTGAATAGACTAACTCTCAAGTGCAGCTGCCGGAACACACTTATAGGTGTGGTGTTTAGCGACAGATTTACAAACTGATCGCGGTAGCTAACTAAGCAGAAATTAGAAAATTCCCTATGCAAATTATAAGTATGAGAGATTTGTTCGTGTTTCGATAATCGCAAAAATTTCGCTGCATCGATCAAAGCGTGATCGTTCACAATTTGTTCTTTGTTCGTTATTAATTATTTGGATCAGGGACGATGTGGCTTAATCGTTGTTGAAGTCATACAAAATGTACGTGCGTGCATTAGATTTGGACTTGTTTCACACAACGCCGCATACAAAACGGCGGACGCTTTCCGTCGCGGGATCAATGACACTTGGCAAATGGTAGAACCCAAACGATGTGCACCGTGCTGTAGTTGCTGTTATATTGTCTGGTTATTAACCTGAAATGTGTATGTACAAAACTTCATTATAACCAATTTTATCTGATAACAAAAGTAGGTAGGTAGGTATATGCGATGATTGTTATACATGGGTAATGCATTCACTAAACTGATAAAGTATCTTTCATATTAGTACACCACTAACTCATAAATTTGTTATTGTCCATAAATATTACACATGCCTTTAACGTTTATTTTCTTTTCCGGGAAATTTTTATTAGTAATAAATCGATATTATTTCTATTATAATCATTATTTCTTCGAAGACGCATAATAGTATCAAATGTTTATAAAATATGATAGGGAATGACCGCAGGACAAAAAATGATAGATAGACAGACAAACATGATAGACAGTATAGATATTTTACTCGATGCAAGTGGTAGGTACTTGTGCGTAGGCGAGATTGCTTTGCATACAAAACGCAAAATACAGGCGTGATTTACCACTTTGAAATAAGTTGATCGCACTAATAACTATGTATAATGTATGTACATTAATTCATAGAACAACTGATGTATTCTTTGAAACGGACACGTTATGTTTGCAACGATGATACCGGGTTTCAAAATTGTTATTACAGCTAAAACATCTAGTTTTGCTATGTTCTTGTCATTTCCCGGAACAATGTATTCCACAATAGGTCTGATCCTCATCTTTCACGCCGTGTTCATGTTACTGGATTAATACGGGTCAATTGGTGTGTATACGAATACAATACGTTCATCAAAATTCTGCTAAATATTATTACCGGTTAGGTAGGCTTGGTTTCTACCTATAGGACGATTGTGTTCGCTTTGCAGAACTAAATATTATAATTTTGTTCACTTTGCTTTTGAAAATTACATTGAAATTAATCAGTAGTAGGTACAATTGGTATTCGTTGTCTAGTTTAGTTTAGTCGTTGTAGTATTGTTTTAAGTTCTGTTTTATTTGCTTTTATTGACAAATATTTTCTACAAAAACAGCTACTTTTATACCTGTAATATAAATACGTCAAGTCCATGTTATAGTAATAGTCCAAATTTAAAAGTACCATTGCCTGTTTAATAGTAAGAAAAATAAGTTGCATAGAAGTTACTACACAGTAGACGAGAGGTAGCGCAGTGGAGGCACGGCACGGCACGGGGGCGACATCGACATGGACAGCCCGACGGGTCGCCTTCCAATTACGAAGCCAATGAGACCGGTATGGTGGGTGCTGGATGCACTGACAGTGTTAATTAGAAGGATCCCCGGCGCGATGGCGCTACTTATAGCTGTTCCTGCAAGTTCCGAGTCACGTTTGCTCGCTCGCAAACCAATTACCGGTACAGCGATGAACGCCGAGCGTGCATGAAAGTTCCCACTCAATTTCATTACGCTCCGCTGTGCGCACTAACAATTAAACGAGTTTCTATAAAATCGCGATAAATTCATTGATTACAGTAATCTGTTATTAGAAAATGTTTCTTTAAGTTTATGTTATATGAAGTTTGAAGTTAATACAGAGAGAGCTATTTAAGATAGGTAAGACAAAGATAAATCTCTTTGGAAATTTCTTCTAATTGGAGCAGCCGGAATGATAAAATACCTACACCCTACAGATGATCGCAGCCAAATAACATTGTATTTTGTTCTTACAGGGAGTAGGGGGCTATCAGAGCTCCTTAGGGAAGCGGTATCCAAGGTCGGCAACGTTTTAATGATACCTCTGGTGTAACAAGCGTCCATAGGTTACCGTAACCGCATTCCATGAAGCGGGCTGTAAGCTTGTTCGCCACCTTAGTTGCATAAAAAAATCTAGTAAATATGCATTCGAGTTTGGGATGTTACTATCCTCCCAAAAGGTTTTATTGGCTATTTTGTCAATTCTGAGGTGTGGTTACAAATGAATAGAAGTCACGTTAACTGTGTGTGTTTGAATTAAGGAGGATACGGATATGAGATTACGGATCCTGTATGTAGGATATGGATATCTCACGAGTATTTAATCGGTTTCGGTTATGAATATGGATATAAAATTATTTCGGTTATCCAATAGTTTCTTTCCGCACATTATTAATAGAACATATAGGTGAACAATATTAATTTTAGTTTTAATGATAATTATTAGTTATATGTATTTTAAGTAATTTGTGGTATTCGAGCGTATCGCAGTCGACTTCGTCCCTATCTGAAATGATTCAAAATATTGTTTTGTACGGTTTCGCATATTATTTTATTTCGGATATACGATTTCAGTTACGGATACGGAGTTCCATAATACCACTGGTTTGAACTGTCAGCTATGCAAAAGACGCTGGTTTGTGTTCTACCTGTTTCTGGTATTTAAAGGTTAGACGCAATATTCACAAATGACCTTTGCGCCTCTGAAAGGTAGCTGCGACGGCGGCGGTGGTACACATTGTTGTATGTGAGCTCAATTTAAAGAGATTAACTTAATTCGGCACACAGGTTTTTAAGATTCCATAACTAAAATGTGTTGTCGTTTTGTTATACGTTTGTTTGACGAGAACGGCTTGTGGCATAAAATTGACATGTAAATCATATTGCTGAAAATAAATAATTTGTTTAATTCAATTATTAACGATACGGCGCTTCGTATTAAAAATCCCATTCACCGATCGATCATCAAAATTTATCGGGTGTTAAAATTTGGCACGAATGGAATTCTTTAGACATAAGTTAAGAAAAAAATCCGAAAATAGACTCGTTTTACCTGAAATAAAACGCATATTAAAATACTTCCCTTATTAGAAGCCTAATATTGAGAGCAGCGCATCAGTGTTTCCGTTGATTTCTCTTTCTACCTTCTATAGCCATCTCTTTCGCACCTCCCACATGTGTCACCAGGCGGCGCGGGGGGGCCGTAGCCTTGGTAGTAGGATGCGGCGAATTTATTTGTCATTGTGTCGAAATTACACCAGGCAGAGTTAAAAAGTAGGCTTCTAATAAGGGAAGTATTTTAATATGCGTTTTATTTCAGGTAAAACGCGTCTATTAAATTACTGTCCGTTATTAGAAGCCTAATATTGAGACCTGTTTGTTATCGCCTGGTGAACACGCCAATGTGATATGCCATAGTGGGTAAATATCTATACGCCAATGTGATACGTATATGTAGTTATTCATAAAAATATGAGGTGCGAAAAATAATAGGATTAGTTTCAACAATTACACAACAAGGTCGCAAACATATTCTAAAGCAAGCTAATTAATACGAGGCGAAAGAAATAAGTTTGTAAATATTAATGTCAAAATATTACTAATGTTACCGACTAGCCCCATTTCGCTTATTCTGATTAATACTATCTTTATTTTACATACCAGTGTAATAAACCGTATTATTGAGCAGAGAGATCGCAGGTTCGATTCCCGCACATGATTTTAATATCGGCCGTGCGTGCGGCCTATATTCATATTGTCCACCTATTTATAGTAGTATATACCTACTTATATATCTAAAGTTATATGCACCCTTTACAAAAACTACGTTAGTGCGAGTAGTACCTACTGCAATTTACTTCACATTTATCGCCGTCCTTTCGATTCGCACTTCAACAATTCTTTCGAGGTCTGTGCCATATTCTTACTGTAGAGCTAGATGCATATTTTGTACGTTTGGAACGAACCAATTTCTACGATGACCTAACCCTAATGGTTAGAATATCAAATGGTCACTTACTTTGGCGAGCTTCTAGACCGTATCACTTTATATTTAAGGCAGTGTTTTTACAAGTGAAGCTATGATACTTATTTATATCAAAGAAAGTGGTTATAGCAGAGCGGAAATATTTGCTATGAAGAGACACTCCGCGCGTTGCGATATAATGTGATTGGAGTGATAACGGCTTATACGTTGGCTACTCAGCTCTGTTTCGTACTTCACATAGCTACACCACGCGTGAAGTTTTAGTACACATATCTCACTTCAGAAACCCAGTGAAGACATTTGCGTCTCTGTGTTATCAGAATAACATCGAGCAATAGCTTCTGTTATGTACGAAATGACTCGGTTGCCAGATAAATATTACGACTCATTTCACTCCTATTATAAAATATATTGATGTACAAAAGTTTTGATATAACTCTAATACATAACCATATAACTCTTATGTCGACTGAACGTTGAATATATAACTGAACTTTCAAGTTACTGCGCGAAAGTAACCATGATCAAAATGTCTGGCTGTATTGATATATCAACTGTACGTAGTAAAACAACTTTAGTTATGTAGTAAGATTTGCTGTATATCAGTGGTACGTAATAAATTGTCATTTTTCATCTGATTTTATGACTGCATATTCCACGTAATTCTGTGACTAGTCGGTTATGCGAGGGTAGAATTTTATATTTATGTAAGCTATACATAAAATATTAACTCGGGTAGGTATAATCATATTTGACATCAATATGATGCTATATAAAATCACAGAGCATGACAACATGTAATCACTAATCATATTAGTTTTATGTCAAAATGCTTGACCTACATAAATGTGTCATGTCGAAATAAGGCAACGTGTTCTCTAATAAGTTTCCAATCTGGCAAGATGGTTGGCACATTTTCATTCATAAAAAGTTATCCTGCATTATGAATTGAGTAAAATAATTTCTGAATAGTGAAACATAGCTGTATTGTATACTATAATTATTGTGAATCCTACTATATTTTAAATTGTGAAATTATTGGATATTATGATCCACTTAGTAGCTCGGTAATCCCAATTATGATGTTATATTTACTAAAATGGTAAATCCTGCAATTCCTTTCGTAACCCAGTAGAGCAACGTGCTACAACAGTCAGGTTAGGTTTGATTTGCAATAAAATACGCGTGCCGCTGGCGAGCGAGCGAGCGTCAATTTTTAATGCGCGACATCGAATTAAGATTAACTGGCCGATTGTACTTATTTTCATATTTTGATGAAATAATTTATAAATTCGAAATCTGTTACAACCAAGCGGTAATCTTAAGACATTCTGTATTTCAAGTTGGTGGTCGCTTCTCAGATTACTTTATATAACAACCAGCGCCATAGAGCAGCCTTTTATCTGCCCCTTGCGAGCTGATGAAATACCTTAGTTTAGGTTATCGACACTTTTTGTAAAACGAGTACCCAGCTCGGTTAATTACATACATTAACTTTAATTTAAATTTATAATAGTAAGCTATTCAATATCCTATATCCACGATATAGCACTATATAAATAGAAATTTCACGCGAATCCTTCCAGTCGTTGAAAAACAGGTTAGGTTAGGTTGGAGCTGTGACCACAACGCGCGAGCCGAGTGAGCGCAGCGAGCATGCGGCGGTAGCGGCCGGCGAGCGCCACAGAAGAATTTTATTGGCAAATCATAATTTCTCGTTCTTTCAGGTATTATTTAATAATTCTAATGGCATAATATTCCAAATTATTGCATCTGGATATAAAAACATTCACGTAATCTTTCTCGAAGAGAGACATTTTTAGGCCGTCAAGCATTTTATATAAATTGAGTAGTCTCACGCATATATCACACTGCATTTTGGTTGTTAAGTACACGTGTATTCTTTACAGTATACAAGTACTCAGGTCATTTATATTGATACAATGCCAAGTCTTAACAACAAACTTATTTTATGCCGACGTCACTAAATTGTACGATTAATCACGTGACAATAATTAACTGTACAAGGTTTCTCAGTCTTTTAAAATATCCCAATTTTTCTGTGAAAAATATATATAAAGCGCTCCTGCGAGAGGCGCTAATTTTTCTGTGAAAAATATATATAAAGCCCTTCTGCGAGAGGCGCTGTACATCGGTACAGGTTTGCACAGGTTCATGAGGTGATAATTTTTCTGTGAAAATTATAATAAAGCGCCCCCGCGAGGGGCATTATACATCGGTACAGGTTTGTACAGGTTCACGTTTTGTTAGGTGATAATTTTTCTGTGAAAAATATATAAAGCGCTCCTGCGAGAGGCGCTATACATCGGTACAGGTTTGTACAGGATAATTTTTCTGTGAAAAATATATATAAAGCGCTCCTGCGAGAGGCGCTATACATCGGTACAGGTTTGTACAGGATAATTTTTCTGTGAAAAATATATATAAAGCGCTCCTGTGAGAGGCGCTGTACATCGGTACAGATTTGTACAGGTTCATGAGGTGATAATTTTTCTGTGAAAAATATATATAAAGCGCTCCTGTGAGAGGCGCTGTACATCGGTACAGGTTTGTACAGGTTCATGAGGTGATAATTTTTCTGTGAAAATTATAATAAAGCGCCCCCGCGAGGGGCACTATACATCGGTACAGGTTTCTACAGGTTCACGTTTATAATTTTTCTGTGAAAAATATATATAAAGCGCTCCTTCGAGAGGCGCTGTATGTTTGTGAAATATTCACACAAAGTTTAACCTGCTTATCGGTACTGGTTTATTAATGCTTATCCAAACTTGCAACATGAAAATTTGCACGAAAAGCATTTAAGCAAACTCCGCGGGAGTTGCCATTTATCGTTAATGATCATTGTTTGTGAAATATTCACACAAAGATTAACTTACCTGCTTATCGGTAGTGATTTATTAAGGCTTATCCAAACTTCCAGCATGAAATTTGCACGAAAAGCATTTAAGCAAACTCCGCGGGAGTTTCTATTTATCGTTAATGAACTTAGCTCGCATATAATAAAACCCTGCGAGGGTTGGTTTGCATCGTTAAATCTGCCTATGGGCAGTCGTGCATTTTATGTATTTGAAACAAAAAACGCTAAAGGGAATAATACCCCGGGAGGGTATTTTGCATTTATAAGCGAAACCTACCCCGCGAGGGTAGTTTGCATTTTTAATAAACATTAGCATCTCTGCGAGAGTTGCTATTTAATGAACTTAGCTCACATATAATAAAACCCTGCGAGGGTTGGTATGCATCGTTAATGAACGTTGCTTCTAAAAGTTTTATTCTCTAAAAGTCTTATTCATCTGCCTATGGGCAATCGTGCATTTTATGTATTTGAGACAAAAAACGCTAAAGCGAATAATACCCGCGAGGGTATTTTTCATTTATAAGCGAAACGTACCCCGCGAATAGTTTGCAATTTTAATAAACATTAGCATCTCAAAATAACCATGATAAACTCCGCGGGAGTTGCTATTTATCGAGGGAATAATACCCCGCGAGGGTATTTTGCATTTATAAGCGAAACGTACCCGCGAGGGTAGTTTGCATTTTTAATAAACATTAGCATCTCAAAATAACCATGACAAAATCTGCAGGTGGACACGTTAATACCGGAACACAACGAACGAACTATTACGGCGTTTCATCCTGTGTGTGATGGTCATAATCCAGTCTTAATATTCAATATATCACACTAGTTTAAGAACTGTGTAGAACAAATATTTACTTGCTTTATAATTTCACTTCAAAAAATATGACCATTCTATTACAAATTCTGACCTGTGGAAGTTTAAGCTTATTTTCTACGACATGTACGATAAATATAGAATGTAAAAATGATAATTTTTAAGGTAGAAAAGCAAAATTATTTTTGAAATTAAATTCTTAAATGCCTTGCAGGTATAAAACAAGTAAAATAATTTTTAAAAGAAATTGATAATTCAATACTTAAAGTCGAACGGTTAACCCGTTAATAATAATATATTAATAAATATAGGTACCTGTGTTTGGAGTTTGAACACTTACATCATTTTAAAGTAACAAGGAGGCTATTTGAAACACTTTAAAAATATTTGTATAAATAATACTTGTGCAACTTACGTGTTTGTGGTTTGAACAAGACACTACTAACTTTTAAATACAAATTGCCCGTTCGAGGCACGTTTGGAGAGCACAAGTTGTTCGAACGGAAAACATCACGCCAATGACAAATAAATTCGCCGCATCCTACTACCAAGGCTACGGCCCCCCCGCGCCGCCTGGTGACACATGTGGGAGGTGCGAAAGAGATGGCTATAGAAGGTAGAAAGAGAAATCAACGGAAACACTGATGCGCTGCTCTCAATATTAGGCTTCTAATAACGGACAGTAATTTAATAATTAATTTATCATCTGGAATTATTACACGACCATGTTACATTTGCTGTCGCGCCAGCAATATAAAAATTCGTCATATAGACACATTTAAGTATCCTGATTTCCGATCCCGTTTGGTATGCACCGTCGTGCGTCAGAGATGTTGAAGAATGTAAGGATAATAAACATTCAATATTTTTATAAACCATGTAACAAATACGGAACCCTCGCGTCGAGGTCTGAGTTTTACCTGCTACTTCTCCGTTTTTTATTAAAATTTTTGATGTATTACGAAAAAAAAAAAAAAAATGTGATATATATTTAGGGTGGAATTTTGTTATTTATAAAAATAAACTGTAATGTATTTTGCGTTAATAATAAAATTACTTGACTTATAGCTTTCACCAAATGTAATAATATACATTTTTCCTTTTAAGCTTAAAATTTTTGGTTTTAACTTTTGTATTCAATTTATTTCAGTTCGCTAATAAATTTAGATTCATCGCTCCATTTTGTAAGTGCAGGAATTTTATGGAAAATGTATTCATAGTATTCATATGAACTTTGTACCAAGCGGCAATACTTATGGTGTTGCATTATGTATCAGTTTCTTATCGTTTTGTATTAACTGATGATGCACCATTATTGTAATAAATATACAACGGTAATTATTTCTTATTATATCTTTGATAACGTATTGATGTGTGTAAAGTGAGGCCATTATGAAACATGTCGGATTTCGTCTGAATATCATGTGACAGTGTATCGAAAAGCTTTTAGTGTGGAAGTAAGTAGTCCTATATTTGTCATATGTCGCGTCGACGCCGCGCCTACGTACCTACTTACTGGTAGAGGCCGTAAACGTTGAGCCGATATACACTAAGTAATTCTGTCAAGTTTGTTTTCTTACAATAATGTGTGTGTAAACATCGCCTCTCTTCGCTTTATATACATAAAGCTATAATTGATTCTTACGATGTATCCGATTATTTCCAATATATGTACATAGAATTATATTGAAGAAAATATATGATCACATCTTAAACATGTAATACAACAAAATATGAAAGTCAAAATTATTTTAGCATAGAAATAAGACTTCATTAACATTTCAGAAAGCTTTCTGAGACAGGTGAAAAACTTTTCCTCTTACACAAAATATATTATTATTTTAGGCTTTTTTATTTTATGTTTTGT
The DNA here is from genome assembly GCA_033032175.1 of Saturnia japonica. Classification (NCBI taxonomy): domain Eukaryota; kingdom Metazoa; phylum Arthropoda; class Insecta; order Lepidoptera; family Saturniidae; genus Saturnia; species Saturnia japonica. Next base: position 5,600,718 of record CM065306.1, on the reverse strand, counting down.
AATTTCTTAAGTGCTCCCATCGTTAGGGAGTGGGGATTATATTTTATAAAATTTAACCACGTTTTCAATAGATCGGATACCTTTTATCAAGACTTGCAACAGTCATATCATCTTGATCGACTAGTTTAAAAAATCGCGTAACTTCAAATTAGTCTAAGTCGAGGTATACAACTATATTTCGTACAGTAGTACCTGTACTATAGTGCTTATCATATTAGAGCTATTTATATCCTTTGCCGGTTTTATCTAGACTATATTTAAATATAGATTATACCTATTTATATTGTGACTTTGTAAACAACTGTGATGTAATTCTGTGTATGTACTCGTATTAATCAGCACAGTATCAGTCTCGCGGTGTGGTTTAACCGCAGACTTAATGTCGACAGGGATTTGGTACCGTTTCGCAATGCACGCCAAGTGGATAACATACACAGTACATGTATATTGTGCACATAATTACATACCATCACGCTTGTATTCCCCGAAGGGTTAGGCAGAGGTGTACAAATTGTACACCCACAATTCGCCGAGTATGTTTTTAGGTCCCATGTAATAGGAGGCGAGCCTATTGTAATTAATCGCGCACGAAACCAAACTCCGAGCTGCTACTGGGAATTTCATAGGAAAAACCCAATAACACTTTGCTCGACCTGGGATTCGAACCCAGAACCTCGCTCATAGCAGTCGCGCTAACGACCACTAGGCTAACGAGGCAGTCGCTTGAATAGATTAGTAATAGTTTTTTTTTAACTTCTTTACTAAAATAACAATTAATAATTTATTTCAGGTTGTACAAAAATAAAGCTAGATTATTAAATCGGCAGTTTAAAGTCATTTAGTTTTTTTTTTTTCAAATTTCATGATATACCTCTGTTATGAAGGGCCTGATCACGAATATGACATAAAAATATTTTGCCTGTCTGTCTGTCTGTCTATTTACGTGTCTGAATTTAACTTAAAACTGCTTCATAATGATAATGTTGTACAAAAAGTTAATTATTGGCTTTAATGATGAACATGAATGATGAATCAACGGTTACAGCGCTTTGGAATTTGTTAAATGTATATATATATATATATATATAATATATATATATATATATATATATACCTATGTGCCTTGCATTTCAATTAGTGACTTGAAATAAGGGAATTTATTACTTTTGGGATTGCTTTAAAAAATACACTAAGTTCAATTGGTACGCGGTATTCACATTGATTATGCATGCTCATTTTATAAATCAATCGGTAATCACAATATATTTTATACTAAGCGGTTACCGCAGCCTATGGAGCTTTGAAACACCAGAGTTATTGTAAGGTGGAGGGAGGTATGCCATTAGTCGAGCTTCCCCAAGTAGAGAGAAATTTCCATAGAGAGGGGTTACTTTGTGTCCTACCTGTCTACTGTCTAGTACATCTAATCTCAATATATGTTTACATGTAATACATATAGCAATGAAAACGCGTAACCCTAGAGTGTTATATAAATATAAGCATTCTACTCGTAAGTGCAGTTGATGCATTCACCATAAATTTAATAACATCGAGAGACATGCTCTGACTCGACAGAGGGCCGGGGGAGGCATTCCCCCGTCCCATACTCTATTCTATCTCTATCAACTCATCCTTTTCGTCTCGTGCGGTTCTATTTTAACCTGTCTTAGAGCGGCCACATACAGTCGGAATTCTGTTTCGAGATTTCGAACGCAGTAAATCCATACAGATCTATGGGACCTATCAAAATCATACAGTAGTTTTCCTTTCGTAGTTTTCTCCGATCTGAAATTCCGTATGGTGGTAGCCTGTGCGTCCGGAATCTCGCACGGAAAAAGCTGTTTCGAATGCATATTTTTCATAGATTTTGTACGAGTCGCAGTACACGTTCGTTAATTCCATACGGAATATAATATTATATAATGTATAATTATATAATAATTTATTATATTTTATGTAATATTAACTGTCTTGCAATCTTTGAGTGTTACGTGGATGTACTCAGTAACGGCGACGTATTTTCTTCTTCTTAGCAAGATACAGCAACAATGCAATCGCAAGTAGAAAATCGTCGTCCATTGCTGTTAAAATGTCTGCACTCAATGGTCGTCGTCTGTCAACTGAGCCTTGTTATTCCGAACGGAAATAAACGTATGTGCGTAAAATATGTACGGAATCCCGAATCGATATTTCGAATTGAATTCGAATCCCGTACATTTAATATACATATTTTACTTCTAAGTATTAAATGTAAACAATTAAATTTATTTTATACTACGTATGATTTATTTTGTTCAGTAGTAAACACAATATATACTATGTGTTTTGTAAAGGTTCCATTTAGTGGCAGCTTATTGAATTAATTTTTTTTTTTTTTGCTTTCTGCCTATGTAGGCTATTTTGCCAATGTACTTATTGAATAGATAGTTGCGGAACAGTCGCAAGTAATCAAAAACAAATGATATTAACTTGGATTAAGCTACAGTTATCTTTATGCCATCAATAGCTTTTGAGCTGTTAATTAAGAACCTCAGAAACCGGGAATTGGTCTATAAAATGAGTGGTGGCTCTAAGAGAAGTACAGCACCCAGATAACGTGTAATATCGCTCTTGTATATTGATTGCCATTCAGTCTTCAAAGGATACAATTATAATATAAAATACTTTATTTCCGGATGAAGTAAAGATAAGTTTGTCGTTTTTAAATTGGGACTATTGACCGTCTAATTGTAATGTGGCAGGGAATGTGTCATAGGCGCCTCAGAATGTTCTTAACTCATTACGGTGACATTATCCATTTGAGTAGGAAATTACATAATGTCTTGTTCTGTTTAAGGTGTGGTTTCGGTAGTGGTAGTCTTCCATATTTCAATTCAAATTAAAAATTAAACTACAATCGTGAGTGTATTTACTTCAAAAAACACGGCGCTAATTTGTAAAACAAAACCAATGCACGCGTGAAAAGTTTTTGAAAAAAGAACTCTTAGAAAACTTTGTTATTTTTTTCTTAACCTGCCAGTTTGCTTTCTGCATTGTCTTAGGTACGCATTATACCTATTTACAAGATATTCATTCAAACAGGGAATTTAAGTTTAGTTCGAATACGAATTTCCGCCTGCTTCCTTTGTGATCTGTTTTTTTTCAGGTTCTTTGAAATAAGTTCGTAGTTGTTATGCATTGTTGGAGAGCTAAGAAAACGGTTGTTTTTAAAATAATCTGCAAGCCAAGTGTCATAATGTTTTTATTTTTGTTTTCAAAGAATTTTAGTGTTTTTTTAAATTTGGACCGATAATTCTTGTTTTAATATTGATAATTAACCATTGTTTAATCGTTTTTATAAATCAGAAGAAAAAATGAGATTTAAATTGTTTTTTTTTTTTTTAATTTTTGGATGTTGCATTTTTGTCTTATTTTGAAAAAAGCTAAAAAACATGATAACTCAAAAATGGTTCACTTTTGAATAATGCATATGGGGGTTAAAATTATCGCAAATATTCACCCCTATCACCTAACGGGAATACGTGGTATTACAAATAACTCTGTATATACCTATTATTATTACTTTTTATCGTTATGGATTTAGCTTTGTGATCACAATCTCGCCTGATCTTAAGTGATGATTTGGCCCAAGATGGTAGCACGCTAAGCCTAGTGGAAGACTGGCTCTCAATTGCAACTGCCGGAACACACCTATTGATGTTTAGCGACAGATTTTCAACTTGAGGGTTCATTACGATGTTTTCATATATCGAAAGCTCATTGCAGGGAATTGAAGTCACGTCGATCGACGCAGAGGTCGTGCACGCTACTAACTGAACCATCGTTGCTTCAATTACTTATGTATACGCGTTAGAAGTTATACTTTGTATAGTTATATTTATCATAATCATGTATCTTCAATAATATCTTTAGCATAATGCTTACATACTTATTTAACCAAGCTTATTAATATAAGTATGTTTTTCTTAATATTTAATATGTATCAATAAAATTCCAATGGATATTCATACCAAGATTTATTCTATTCTCGTATGCGATGCGACGCGACGGGTTGATTACTTTCAGGTCTGTGAATAAGTTTACCCATGTCAGTTCTGATATGTTATTTTTGTCCTTGCTGTATGTACAACAGTTAGATAAAACAAAATCTTTCCGCCATTTAGAGTACTGCCTAATTATTTACTTAATTGTAGGGGTGTGTCATTGTGCGAATAGTGTTCGAATGAAATAATTGTTCGAAACTTAATTTATGGATTTATTTAAAACTTAATACTAAAATGTAAAATCGTATGGCACGAGGAATCTCACATCTGCATAATAAATAATTACTGACGAAGTGATGATGTCATTTGTGCCTAAAGAACGGTAATAATAGCGTTAATACAAGTCTAAAATGAAGCAATGTAGAATAATAACAGTTACCGCTAATGCTTAGGACCGTGACAATACATTATTATTATTACAGAATATTATTAACGTTCCGTGATAGGTTCTATTAATATGCGACTATTACACAGTTATTGCTATGCATTCGATTATAATCTAACTGTGTACCGGAGAGCTAGACGCTGCTTCAAGCAGGACGGATGGGCTTGCTGGAAATTTGCACTTGATCCGGCCCGTCCCTCCCTCGGGCCTCATGCAAGTTCCCCCAGCGCCGTGCCTTTTACCTTTTATTCAATATCCACTATCCAAGCCTGCTTAGTAAAATATAATTATAAAGTGTACATGTACTATATACATAATCGAGGCAATTTCTTTTTTATATTAAAAATAATTTATTACATTATTTTGTAATACTTTTTTAAAAGAGTTTTATCATAAAATTTTGTCATTATGTGAGAACTATAGTGAGCTTAAAATAGGACGACATTCATGTATGTTAAGCGGATATTGTCCATTATGATAAATTATTCGTAAGACCAGCTGGACTAAATATCATTTTTTTTTACCTTAAGTCATAAAAATAATATAAAATTTCTATGAAAACAATGCCGTCATCTACTTAGAATCTTTAATAAAAAAAATCTATCGTGTTATCTGTACAGTTAATAAATATTGAAATGACTGTGACCGATATTTACAAGGGCCAGTTACCACTTAAGTATAGATGAGAAATGGCAGGTAATTTGCGGTCATCAGGTCTCGGTATGCCGTAATGGGCCGTGCTGCGTTTTTGCTCGTCGTTATAGGGAACGATGTTCGGCGTGCATTCCTTCGGTATCACCGTTAGCTGCGCGGCTGGCAACAGCCGTCATATTATCTACTCATGGTAATGATCGCAAGGAAAAGTCTGTGATACTGCGGACGGACGCACCATGATAAGGGTGTCGTCTGTGGAAGTGCAGATAAGTCCGTAACCTTAATGCTCGGTGAGTAGTTGTCCGTGCTCGTCGGCCACCGAGCTGCTTGATAATCCGCAACACCACGGACCCACCTTAAGAAAGACGCGTGCTCGATGTCTTCACACCATATTAACACGTTTCACGACAAATCTCCCCCATAAATACCCACTACTTATGACGTAGTGGTAGTAAGCCGTACTATTGAGCCGAGAGGTCGTAGGTTCGCTCCCCGGCACCTGACTTTTGAGTGATGAGCATAATTGTCAGTTATGTGTCTGGGTGTTAAACATATATACTATATGTATGTGTGTATCAACTATTTAGTTACCATAAATACAAATTTTGCTTAGTTTGGAATTAAATGACCATGTATGATACTCTGTCCACATATTTATTTTTATTTACATGTATTTATTTATACTGTTGCTAATTAAATATTATAAATTGAAATATATACACCTCGTCGTTTCCATATTTTCCTCAATTATATTCTGTAGATACGTAATAAATGAATTTTGAAAATCTAAATACAGTTTAACGTTCATCCAACGCGTGATGTAAGTGACTAATTATAATAGACAATAAAAACGTAACGCGCTATTATGCCATTTCTTATTTTGTCCTTTCTCTTATAAAGATGCTTTCTAAAGATGTACGTTTTAGTTTCATTTACTCATACCCCTCCCCCCTCTCTATATAAGGGTGTGTAACCCCTCATACTTCTCCTTTTGATTATATAATGCTTAATGATTAAATACAAACTTATTCAATCTATTTAACTGTTACTTGATCGTGATCGTCTAATATGGCCTTACGTTGTGAATTAAACAAAGTTGTAGTAAACAAGTTCTTTAATCTGGTACTCAGAAAACATAACATTAAATCAAATTAGTAAATTAGAACTTATTCCAACACATGACAGAGAGTGTTAGAATACATTGTATGAAATAAAGTTAATATTAATACTATAATAAACTGTAGTTATGTACTGTACTAGAAGTATGATTAATTGCACATGAAAGTTGTTCAAAGGTTTTTTTTTTAGCTGAAGTTATTTTCCCACCTCCTCAAGCCTGCAAAAGTAGCACTAATTTTTATAGTGAAACCCAACAATCAACCACCGCTAGCATTGCTAGTGAAGTTTAAGGGTGAGAAGGCAGGATATAGGAATACTGGAACCAGTTCCCTATTTAAATAAAAATAAATGAATCTAATGATTCAATCTAATGGGTAGTAATAGCAGACACAGTAAAGGCCAACTATAACCCTTCAAGATGATAAAGAAAGCTCCAAGGTTCCTCAGTCTATCTTTGTTTTCTATTGTTTTTCGCCGTGTCAATGCTTCCCGCATTCTAAACAATATCTTTTATTTTTATTTTATAAATTTTAACCTTTATTACAAAGATTTTAAATTACCTACGTTTGTCAAAACATCCAATCGTAGTAGATTTAAAGTACTTATAATGTTAAACTAGGCAGCGTTACTTGTATCGATTTTAGTTTTACATTGATTTCAAAATTATAGCTAGGTACTTAGGGTGGATCTGTTACAGTAGGTTGCACTAAACTTCTTCTCCGATTGTTCGTGAGGATGGAAACACTTTTTGTTGCTTTTCATCGTCCAATTATGTCTTGAATATATAAATCAAATTATAAAGTTTCTATAGAATTAGATCGGTCGGTACAAGAGTAGATGGGGCGCGGTTGGCCGGGAGCCAGACCAAACAGGGTAAAAAGCAAGGGCGGTGACGACGACCGCGCCCCGAAATAGCGAGCGGAGTCAAGGTGTGTGCTTAGACGATGCTATGCGACGCGGCACCGCATGACACGACGTGGCAGACGGCAGAGGTTAGTTTGAAACGAGTCGGCGGCGTTGTCGAAATGCCTATGTATACGCTTAAATACCGGTCTGGCAGACACACCCTGCCCTCTAGGACAGGGTGTGCCACACCTAACCACGCCGGTTAATGAAAACGGTGACAACCTTATTTGGATTAATCTAATTATTATCACGCATAAACAAACTACTATAATATACGCAAGTCTTAAATAAAACAATACCGCTTTGCGTGTGCATATTCTCTGACACTATTAATTAAGTTATGGTTGACATGTAAAATTTTAATTAACCCGTGTCTCATGCGAATAATATCACTCATAATTCCAGTTTTCACGGTAATGCAATGTGACATGAATATTCGGTCTTATCAAGGTAGCGTCGTTTGTGATAATGTATCACAATTTCTAACAAATTAAATTGAAGATGCGAAGGCGTATCACGTACACATATTGGTTAATACAATACGGTTCCTCGGCCAGTGATTCACCCCGTCCGCGTCCACTTTGAGACGGAACAAGGACACCAACAGGCAGAGCCGGCGCTGTGGCAAATCGAAACATAAACATCGTTACTCCATATCCGTCGGCGCGGCGGCGTCAGTACTCGGCGCTATTCACCATTGTGCCGCAACAATTCGCACACATAATAGACTTTACAACACTTTGACTTTGCGCTAGATGACACACAAATATTTTGAGGATAATGGCAACGTTGAGAAACTTTGTCGGTCGTCAATACAATTCATTATTGTGGAAGTTGTACATAATAAGATTTTTAATTACATATAATTTTGTTTTGTGCTCGCTAACTAATTGGTGTATTTGATGTTCTGACCAGATGACTTGAAGGCGGTAACGAAGCGTCTTATCGTGCAAGCCAAGCGGCAAGGTTCGGCTGACAACATTTCCATAATCGTGGTGTTCTTAAAGGACCCGCGTCACATCGCTGCCGACAACCGCCCGCCCATGGAGCTTGGGTGAGTTCCCCAATACATAGAGCCAATACAAGAACATAATATAGTTTTAGTTTACTGCGATTAAAATGGAGTTAATAATAACTTGAGGAAATAAAGACAGTTTCTAATTAAAGCCTAGTGGATATTGTTTGATAATTGTTGTTTCATAGGTATCATAATATTTATAGGAAATAAAGTGTAGTAAAGTTAATTATTAAAACGTAACGGCAATCAGCATTATTTTACAACTAATACGGAAATAATACATAGCCTTAATTTAGTAAAAAGGAACTAATAATAATAATAAGTACTAGTGTAGTTGAATGAAATATTTCATGATCTAAATTCTAAACTATTATTACAAATACATACGTATATTTGTTCATATATCAACTGCGTCCTGGTGACTGCTGAAACTGTGGATCCGATTTATAAAAGTTACTGATAGAAAGCTACTTTGTACCTGAGTGACGTAGGGATATATTATATCCTTATACATTTTTTAAACTGTAATTAATGCAAACGAAGTCTAGCTAGTATAAATATACCTACATAGATTATACAGAATTAGTAATTATTTTATGACTTCTTTCATGTTGTTTGTTTATTTATTTATATACTTACACAATTAGACGGTTGATTGTTAAAGAATTTCTATTAAATGTCTAGACAAAGTAAATAAAGGTATCCCAAGGCACTTGCTACAAATGCAATTAGTAAAAATAAATTATCACGGTCAAACTTAATTACAATAATAGAATGTAAGTTTCGCTATAAAGCGAGTTTATTCTGTTTGTCTCGTTCGGCCACAATTGCAAAAAATATATCTCTTACATTCCACATGCACCTTTCAACGTGATGAGTGACATTGAAAATTATTTATTATCACCTTTTTCCTTAACTATTGTATTGTGTTGTATTTAACGTTTCATATTACCTACATAATATTACATATTGCTTGTTTGCCATCATCGTATTATTAAAAAATGATTTTAAGTTTTAGACCAAACGCCAAGTTAAATTCTGATGTTACGCTAATCCTATCTAAGTATAGAAAACATCTTTTTTCGAAGTCGACTATCAGAAAATGAAAGTTTTAATGACATCCCAGACAACAGCCATATCGCATTTAAGAGAAAATAGTTGTAGTGTAAAAAAAAAATTGTTTATTAAAAGGGTTAGTTGTTAAGTTAGATTATATAAATAATACAACGTAATTGGTAATATGTTTTATATTCAGTATTTTAAATGACTTTACTGCCCATTCGGAACGCACTTTCCCTAGAGAAGAATTGGTAAGGAACTGAAGGGTTGCTGTTTTAAACCAATTCCTTTCCAATAATAATTAGTATTCAAGTAATCGACATTACAACCCAGAACCACCAGAAATACATTACAAAATAACATAAATACTTAGTTAATGTAATAAGCAGCAAGACGACTCTGAGGAAGAGTGTTTATTTGTAGTTAACTTATTATATTAACAGAGGTTTTCACTATCCAACAATGTTACTATTCAACGGTTCAAGCGAGAATGCCCCGCTCTTTGTACTTTTTTTTTTTTTAGATCTGACTATACTGTTAGCCTTAGGGGCCCTGAAGCCGCTGCGGCTTTTACAGCTTCACCGCACTTGACCGCTCTTTGTGCACTACGCCATATATTATATCCTTCCACACAGTCCGTCCATTAGGGTAGTTTTAAATATCCATTTATTAATATACCCCAATATATTAAACGGCATGTTATTTAATATGACGTATTAATAGAGGTAGCAGACTCTTGTAACACTAGTGCTGTAAGCTGTAATTTTGTAACAGAAAAAATGCTAATGACTACCAAATTTGTGCATTGCGAGATTCGTTTTCATCTCCATACTATTATTATCTATATACATCGGCTATTTTATTTATGGGATAGAAAAGCTTTCATTTAAAAAGCCCGTTGAAACTGTCAAAACGTTTTGAGGCTTCAGGGCCCTTAAGGTTAACAGTGTAGACAGAAAAAAATTGTTTATGTAGTTTTACACGTAAAAAATGCAAATGACTAATGCACGAATTCCAATGTAAAATTACTTACCTATGTTATATTATCTGTAACGATTACACTACGCTCCATTAATGCAAAACGATAATATAACTTGTACCCAATTAAGTTTTAAAGCCGGGACGATAAGACAAATTCTTGTTTACGAAATAACATGTAGTATTTTGTTTATATAGGTACAAAATGTGAAATTACAACTTGATGCCCATATTCAATATATTTAATGTCAAAGTAGACTAAAAATATATTTGCAGGCAAGAGGAGTATTAGAAAGTGAAGTGGATATTTTAGAATTAATTTATCTATACCTATATGTGCTACAATATAAAGAGATAATATCTGTAGAAGGTCATCTCTGATAGCGGCGACTGCCGATGGATTTAGTTCTCTCGGTGGTCGCTGTTGTTTGGATTGGGCTGTGCTTACTGTCAGGGATAGTACCGTCAATGTGCCGAGCTATTATAAAAAAGAGATTCTCAATTCTATGTTCAGTTTTATAATTAATTTTAATATTTGCCATATCAGTCATATTTAGTAAGTTACAATGTTCTTTCTAATCGTAGATAGATTATATAACAACATACACTACAAAACATATTAAACCTACAAAACTTAAAATATAATAATTAAAGGAATATATGTTCTTTACATACTTTTTAATAGCTGGGGCCCTGTCGATGTTCTTCTACCTTTTCCAATTGTCAATAATTCGACCACACCCGCCACCTATTCCGTTTTTTCCCTGATAACATTTCAATGATCATACACAAAACAAAAAATAATTACGTATATCAATCTTTTGAATCGTGAGTTATGGTCTTAAGTCCATACAAAAATCCGATAGAAAAAAGGACGTTCAGTCTTTCCCAACTTTGAAACTATTCCAACTTTTCTTGCAATAAAATTTTATTTCGGACTATTACCAACATTTTAAAACCAAAAAAAGTCAAATCGACCCAACCTTTTACAAGTGATGCGCTTTTCAACGAACAACATTTCATTTTTGTTTCTATAGATTTAACGCGAACGAATTCGCGGATATTGCTAGTCATGCATATACTGCTTGCTTCCTTTGTGATCATTTTTTTTTCAGTTTCTTTGATATAAGTTCCTAGTTATGCATTGTTGGAGAGCTAAGAAAACAGTTACGGTTTTATAATAATCTGCAATCAAGTTTAATAATGATTTTTTTGTTTTTAGGGCATTTTAGTGGAAAAAAAAGAAATAATATAGTTTTTCGTTTCGAATTTTTAAATTTGGACCGAATTGTCATTTTAATATTGATAATCATTATATTAATACGTGAAGAAAAAATTTTATACCCCTTTTTAAGCATATTACGTGCAAGGAAAACTGAGATTTGGCATGGTTAAAGTTTATACGGAGGAGTGCAGAAAGCTAAAATTTATCTATAATATCTGTTACTAATATATTAAATAAAATAAATTAATACTGCGAATCATAAACGACCAGTGCCATTGAACTTAGACCCACAAAATATTGACATTGTCACTCAATGAAAAGTGACAGCAAGTGATATAATATTCATTGTTTAGGTTTATACAATAAATGTCAAACAGAAAATAGTCTATGGTTAAAAAGTCGCTGGTCGAATTTACTACTTTTAATTTTAATACTTTTTTAAATAAATTTTTGATGTTACATTTTTGACTTATTTTGAAAAAAGCTAAAAACATGATAACTTAAAATGGTTCACTTTTGCATAATGCATGATGGGATTAAAATTTTCGCTTATAGTCACCCCTATCACATCCTAACGGGAATTTGTCGAATTACTAATAACCCCGTATAAGTAAACAACTACTTGTGACTATATGTGAATTGTAACTTCTTGGACCGCATAAATTTTAATCATGTAAGCTGGTATGGTATGTACTTTATAAAACGAATAATAGGAAATCCGTAAAACTCAGGCTGGAAAACACTCTGGCGATGGCGCCGCCGTTTCCCTTGGAGACAGAGGCGTGCAAGCGGGAAGTGGACGCCCCGGCCGCAGCTGCTGACGTCGAAGGCAGCGAGTGCGTTGACGCTGATACTGACGCTGACGCTGAAGCCGGTGACAACGCCGTGGATAACTCGGACAGCGACAGCGAAGATCTTGGCCCCGAGACCGCTGTCGACGCTGACGATATTGACGCGGACGCTAGAAACCAAGAACCAGAGCCGCCCACACCACCCGCCGACAAAGGTAGGCTGGGTAATAAACATTTACCTATAACTTATCAGGTTGTTGTTGTATAAAAATCACTTTATCCAGTGATGAAAAGTTTTTCAGCTGTTCTATATTTATACAAAATGGGGGTAAACTGCATTAAATGGTCGGTACTAATGCTAACTACTGAATTTTATACAAAAACGCAACAAGCTAAAAAAACTCGTAAGTTATACTGTATAACCACAGGTATAACTTATATTGCTAATTGTCGCCAAATTAATATATACTCTGTTTTGAAGTGTTGGATGATGGACACTAATTATATTTTATAAAACGTCACTGGTGGACACTGAAAAACATATTAAAGTAATCTTTTTTCCAAATTTCCCGATGGTCACACAATATGCAGGAAACTTATAACGAATATAGCATTCAAATTATTATTTTTGTCTGTCGGTCCATTTGTATGTCTGGATTTAACTCAAAAACGGCTAGACCGATTTTCATGAAATTTTGTACACGGGAAGCTTATGTCATTGGCTATAAGAAATTACAATATTACTATTAGAAATCGTAAAAAAATCCAAACAAATTATTTCTGTTAATTCTTAATCGATTTTGATAACATTTTGCACGTGGGAAGTAAAAGTCATTCCATGAATTATGAGTATGAGAATTTTCAATAACACTTCAAGGTATCGTAGATAAAACAAAAATTTAAAATGTGATTAATTCTTAACCGATTTTGATGAAATTTTGTATATGGAAAGTGTAAGTCATTCCATAAATTGATAGGCTTTAAGGTTCGTCAAAAATATTATTAAAGTAGTTAAATAAAAAAAAAAAAAATATTTGTGTTCATTCTAAACCGCTTTTGACAAAATTTCGTAGGCGGGATACATACGTGATTTCATAATTGATAAGCTATAAGAATAATCAACAATAATTTCAGAAATATGTACAAAAAAACAATTTTGATAATTCTCAACGAATTTTGATGAAAATTGTAAAGGGGAAGTGCATGTCGTCCCTCAATTGTGAATAATATGAGTAAAAATAAAATTACTGGTTAAAAATAATTATTGCGTAATAAATAAACGCGTGCAGACCCGCGGGCACATCGCTAGTTTTAATATAAAACTATATACCTATACCTAAATTTTATATTTGCCTGTTATTTGTTTTAAAAAATATTGTAAGTAGGTATCTTCCAAAAACATTTCATAATTTTATGGACATTTTACCTACTAGTGTTGGGAGAACTTGAAACTTTATATACTATAAATCATTTATCTATTTAATTGGTTTATTTTATTATGTATTATAAAATATACGGTTATTTAGGCAAATCAGTGGGTTAACGTCCTGGTTACCATTATAATATTATGGCTTACAGACTTGTGAACTCGCTTTTTCTAGTATATATATACAGATTTACTAAAATAAAAAGCTACTTCGTTCATGTTGGTGTTAATTATATAAATCGTCACTTAAAATCATTATATTTGTATATAAACGAAGCAAGCCCCGTATAATGGTTTGTTTGGTGATGCACTTTAATGCAGCAAGCTTTTTATTATTTATTAATTAATATAGATTATGTAAAGTTAGTGATATTCAATGTAATTTATATTCCGTAATAAGAAAATACGTAATCACCACATCTCTTCGTTAATAAACATATTATTGAAAAGTATGTACTGCAAGTATTGTATTTGTGTACAGTTATTATTTTATATACTCGTATATTGTTCTACTTGTAAATGTTTCTATTAAATTAACTTTTAATGGCCTCATTGAAATCATCAATTTTATGTAAATTAGGCTCTTTAATGCGAGTAAAATTGTTCATCGATTGCTATCAATATTTTAACTTCGTCGCTATCAACGTTTAAACACACATAGCCGCCAAAATTTGCAGTTTCAAATTATCTTTTGGAAGATCGATTAAATTCTCGAATATTTATTTACATATCGGTATTACAACAAAAATAGAGTACCCTTGGACATCCCTATTGTAATTGTATGAATATCACCCGACTCGTGCTAGCTCCCCCATCCAGTCCGAATGCCGTCTCACTTGCTCCGGCCCCCGCCCGCGACAACGACCCGTTCCTATCGCAGTCGCTCGTTGAACGTCGCGCGGATCTGTGTTGCTCTCTAAACTTGCTTCCCTATTGTATTCGGTGCTTTGTCTACATATTATTTGTTTATTAAACTCGAATATTACGGCAACAGTGAATATAATAATACTTCGTATAGTGGAATTGCCATTCACGGTACGTGGTTTTTAGCAAATGTTGATTATTTTCACATACCGAACGGCTTGTGAAAGGTTATTTCTGTGTTGATTCATGCAGAGCGGCGTTCTGGAAATAGAACAGGCCGCCTGCTTGAAGACGCATCCCTCCTTCACTGGCGAGTAAAGGAATCCTGAAGTTTACATAGTATTTTTCATATTCTTGGAAGTGTTTCGTGTTTCTTCGGGGCGTGTCGCCTTAGCCGCAGCTTGAAATGGCGTCCATAAAGTAGCAAGTTTGAATTCGCGACCGGTAAACCGTATTGGCATTGACCGATAGGCCGGAGGTAATGAATCGAAATTATTTATTGCGCTCTCCTGTCGATGTTTACGTTACCATATCCAGCGATTCATATTTTTTCTCATAAGGGTGATATATTCCGATTATTCTGATAATAGGGTGCGTGTTAACATGAAAACCAGATGCTCAATCGGCCCGTTAAAGGTAAATAAAGTGTTTTTTTTCTTGTGGCATGTGTAGTGGGAGACCGCCACGTCGATGGTGCTCTGCTGGATAATGTAGCTGAGAGTGGCGAAGACTCCGAAGACGAGTGGAATTACTTTAAAGGTGAAGGTAAACAGGAGAAACAAAACCCGAGCCCAGATCACGAGGAGCCGCCTCTTTCACACACGCCTTGCCAGGAAAATGTAAGTACTTAAATATTATCAAACATCAATGTGTTTTAATATATTCATTAAATAAGTATAGTAGTTAATGTTACATGTATTTTTTAAATTGAGAACTCACACTGTACTTATAGTAGGTCATTTTATAGAACATATTATGCAAATGTAATTTAATTATAAGTATGTCTGTCTTGTCTTCCGTATTCTTTGGCACAATTATTTTGATTTAAACCCATAATAATGAAATATAAAGGATAAGGCCTTATAAATTATATTTTTTTATCATGTTCTGTAATGAAATGAAATATTCCATAGGTACATCAAATTTTAAATTGAACTATTTTTTTACTTCCTAACATAAATAATTTACTTTGTATATTATTTATGTTTAATTTTGTGCAACATAGTACTTATAACATTTTCTTTTAAATACTTCCAACAACTTAAATGTATATATAGTCATTTAATTCTTTTGAATTTCAATAAGAATGTTTGTCACAATAGTGTTATGGAAAATCAGAATAGTGCATGTTTATTATGACAATATTTTGTAAAATATAATTTAGCTTGAGTACATACATACAGTTTTTTTTTGGTTTAATTTTTCATAATACATATTATGTAAGCCCTGTTTCTTTTTAAATATTTTATCATGGGTAACCAAACATAGCGTTTCAAATTATATACAGCTTTAATATAAATTATTCCTCTATAGTTATTATTAATAAAAATAGATGTTCTGTTTAGTGCATAAGATGAGGAAGGAAAGAGAAACTGTTGCATCATTCAACATATTGTAGGTGGTAATGCAATGTATTCTATATCAAAAGACTTGAGTCTCAATTATTCATTGCATTATGTTATACTTATTTTTTGTATAACACTATGTTGATTTTAATAACAATTTAACACTACAATATGCACATCACACACGTAGCGAATTGTTAAAAAAAAACTTTTCTTTCTTTCCTGTAAAATCAGTTCATAGTGCTATCTACATATATAGCTGTTTTTTACAGTATTATTGACAATCTATTATGGTTTTATTTATTTTTGTTTTATCTGTATGTATATTTTAATATACAATTAGAAAAATACCTCAAATTTTCTTTCTTATTGAACTATTACTTATTGACTAGTTTGTTTTTTATTTCAATTCCAGTCGGCATCAGAAAGCTGCTCATCAGATATGAACACCTCGCCACTTAATCCTGACGCTCCGGTATTTGTACCGGGTTCAGTTGTGGGTATGGACAAGTTGCTGGCAGAGTCACCACGCAAGCCACTCCCTATGGATGATATTGACCTTCCAGATGTGGCACAGTTTGAAACTGGAGCTGTTGTAAGACCAGCTGATCTACTTGATATGGATAATTCTGATCAGCATAATGGTCATCATGTGAGTGTCGTAAATTTTTTTTTTGTAATTATTGTGTTGACTTTCTTTCAATTTCCCAAATTTCATTCTATTTTCTGCCTTTCTGAATACTCAATATGATATTGTAAAAATAAAATAGTGTTGTTGTTTGAGGGTGCTCTACTATAGACTTACTCTGTAGAATACTATGAGGTTAAGTAAATATAAAAAGCTTATAACTTTCTTTGTCAGAATGTCTCAATAAATGAGGCCATCAAAGAACACCTCAATGGTAATGATAAGTGCAACATGGACAGTTTGGGCTTTGGATTCAATGTGGACATTGAACCTGATAAAGTCAAGGATATGAGTCTCATTGAGGACTTTGAGAGAATACAGAAAGATACAACAGACTTCTGTAATGTTCAGGTTTGTGTTAATAATTATTATTTATCACTGTCATCATATAACCAACAAAGTTTGAACATTGGGCAAAAAGCTATACACTATCTATCTGCATTAATAAATCTGTAGTCATGTCTCTACTATGTCCAGATTTACCACAAAAACGGTTTGACTGATTCATACTAAATTTTGTAGCATACACATATTGTAGCAAACTTGAAAAGAAAAATGTTAACCAATTTTGATGAAATTTTGTACATAGGCAGTATAAGTTATTACAGAAATGATAGGCTATATCAATTTTCAATATTACTTTTATAAATAGTAAAAAAAGAATATCCATCGATTTTCAACTGATTCTGATCTAATTTTGTAGACAAGATGCATACATCATGCCATAATTGATAGGCAATAAGCATTGTTAACAATTCATTTAAGCATCATATAAAATAGTAGTAAAAGATTTTGATGAAATTTTGTGCATGGAAAGTATAAAATGTAGTATCTCAATTGATAGACTATATGAATTGTTAATAATAGGAGTAAAAATAAAATTACGGAATTTCTTACGGTTTACTTGTGTAAGCCATTTAAGCGCCCCAAAATCGTCGTTTTTCCTAATTTATTATTATATTTACGGAATCCTAATCATTTTTCTAAAATATTAGGTCTTTACCTATGAAATTGCCGTTTTGTATAAAAAATTTAAACAATTTTTTTTCATGTATTTTTTATTTGTATTAATCGAAGTAATCACCCATGCAATCAATGCATCTTTGCCAGCGCAGTGGCAGTTTATTGATGCCCTTTTTAGAGAAATCAGCTGGATGGGAGGCAACAAATTCTTCAAATGCATTTTGTACTGCCACTCGGATATTTAATTTTTTACCTGCCAAGGAGTTATCCAAATTCTGGAAAAAGTAGTAGTCTGTAGGCGCAAGGTCTGGTGAGTAGGGCGGAAGACGGAGAACTTCCGAAGACCGTCTGTGTGTTAGGTGGCGCGTTGTCGTGCAGGAGCAGCGGAGACGAGCGATTGACCAATGCTGGTTGGAGATGTGCCAGCTTCTCCATCATTGTGTTCAGTTCTTCACAGTACACATCTGCAGTAATGCTCACCCCGTTTGGTAAGAAGCTGTGATGAAACACAATGGCGCTAGACCACCAAACAGTGACCATCACTTTTCTAGGAGTAAGTTTTCGTTTAGGGCATTGTTTAGGTGCTGAACCAGGATCCAACCAACTTGCTGAGCACTTGCAGTTATCAAACAGAATTAATTTTTATCGCAGGTAACAATGCGGTTCAAAATTCCTTCATTTGTGTGTCTGTTGAGCAGTGCAAGGCACGTCTCGACGTGTACTTCGCGCTGGCGATCATCGAGTTCGTGGGGCACTCATTTGTCAAGCTTTTTTACCTTGCCAGTTTGACGCAAATGGACCAATATTATTTTGACGCTAACGACGAAAGCTGCTGCTAATTCAGCCGTAGATTCATCAGCTTCCACAATCGCCTTTAATTCGTCATTGTGGACCAAAGTCTTCGGACGACCGCGAGGTTCATTTTTCAGGTCGAAATTCCCAGAATGGAAGCGAGCAAACCAATAACAGGTGGTGCGTTGGTTTGTAGTGTTAGCTCCGTAAACGTCGTTGATGTTGCGTGCCGCTTGTGCCGCGTTGCTGCCACGACGGTACTCATATTCCATAATTACTCGAATCTTTAACGTATCCATGATGACAAAAAAGATTGAAATGCGATGAAAATGTAACACTAATCAATAAACAAATGACTACTTTTGGAAAAAGAATTCCATGTTTTTAAAATAAAATTAATTTGAAATTACAATTCTTAGCCAAACAAACATGATTTTGATTTGAAATGGCCAGTACTGCAGAACGGCTATTTCATAGGTAAAAACCTATTAAAAGTAGGTCAAATTACTCCTTATAACATTAGCTATAAGCCAGTAAAAGTCCCATCTAAATCAGTGTAATTGATTTGGAGATTACCCGGAACTAACAAACAGACCGACACATTTTTTTAAAACATATGCATTTAGTATAAAGGCGTTGTTTTGACATTAAAAAGCCTCTTCTATTTTATTTATTTGTATTGATATATATATAAAATTGGGTTACAGGTATTCCAGACACATACTGAAACAAATCCTTTTGCTGTTGAAGGTGATGATGAACTGTTTGAAAGGTTGAAAAATAAAGAAAGGGATCCAATGAGTATGAGTTTTTATCAGGAAAAAGATGATGATACTTGTGAAAGGCTTTCTAAGAATGATTCACATATAGATCTCAATGCTGTCCAGCCCTTGCCAGACAGTGATGATGAGGATCTTGAAGAAATTGTTGCTTGCGAAAATATTATTGATACTGAAAAAGAAAATGTGAATCCACACCAATATACAGATTTATATGAAAATAAAAGAAACATTAATGAGCCAGACAATGACATAGTGTTAAATGAAAGTACCGACATTGTTACAAACAACACATGCAGCTTTCCAGAGGAAGGCAATTTTGTGGATTACAATATAATAAATTCTGACAATATTCATTTCCCTAGTATTGAATTTGGGATCAGTAATAATTCTCAGAATATTGTATTACAGACAGACACACCCGAATCTCATAAATTATTATTTGAACAAATTCCTGAAATACCAGATGGTAAGAGTTCTGAGTTAGGATTTTCAAATGATGATATTCATGATGCTTTAGAAAGTGACAAAGATGCCCGATCCATAACACCACAAGAGAAATCAGAAGAAGTTACAATAGAATTCAAAGATACTTCAATACACCAATCACAGTTTGAAGTTCAGGTGGAGCATATGACAGTTGAAAAGGTATGTTCTAATGAACATTTAGATAATAAGGAGACAGATGTTATTCTAGAACCAGAAAATTTTGTTAATATTGAAAATGCAATATCTCCATTGCCAAATGATGAGGAACAAATAATCCAGGAGGCTAAGACACCTGAGCACACACAAGACATGCAAGAGAATGTTATAGTAGAAATTCATCAACCATTAGAAAATTTGGAAAATACTGCTTCAGATATTGAAGAAGTAGAAGATACACCCAAAATTGAAATTGATAGAGATCTTCTTACTCCAGAAGCAGCAGTAATCATTGATGAAGAGTATATTTCAAAATCACCAATGCCTTCTGATTCTCCTCTGCCTTTACATTCCCCACTGCCTGTAGAACTCTCACTTCCCAGTGAGTCACCAGAGCCAGAGGCTATTCCAGTTGTTGATTTTCCTGTTTCAAGCCAGTCTCCCACCATGAATGAGGTTATTGATTCCAGTGAATCACATGATCATATAACTTCTGAAGTTGTAAATGAAACACCAGAAATTGTTGAACCTTCTATTACTAGTGATTTTACACCTCCCGATGACGTTTTGCAGCCAAGTGAATCACCTCTACCTATAGAATCACCGCCTGTCGAGTCTCAGCTCGCAATGGATTCAGTTTTGGATGTAGATTTATGTGAACCAAAACAATCTCCTGTACCTATAGAAACTCACGACATAACTAAATTACAATCTCCAGTACCAATAACATCTACTGAAGCTGCAAATGAAAGCCCCATTGATGAGATTGAAGTTGATATATCTGAATCTTTACTAGAAGATCCTTTGGAAGCAGATGAATTATCAATCCACACAGGACACCGCACGCATTCTCCTTTGCCTGCTGAAGTACCTTTACCAAGAGAATCTCCTTTACCAGGAGAGTCTCCCATGCCAATCGAGTCACCAGTGCCAGTTGAGTCTCTTCTTCGGACAGAGTCTCCACTTCCATCACAGTCTCCACTACCAACACAGTCTCCAATACCGGCAGAGTCTCTATTTCCGACAGAGTCTCTACTTCCAACACAATCTCCAATTCCAACAGAGTCTTCACTTCCAGCTGAGTCTCCACTTCCAACTGAGTCTCCACTTCCGATTGAGTCTTCACTTCCGATTGAGTCTCCTCGGCCAACAGAGTCTCCCCTACCAACCGAGTCTTTTCCAACTCATTCTCTGCTACTTGCGAAGTCCCTTGCTCCAGCGGAGACTGTTATTGCAACTGAATCCCCTTTACCAGTAACGTCGCCTATCCCTACCGAATCACCTATTCCTCCGAGGTCTCCTATTTCTGCAGGAGCTGACAATACAAGAGAAAATAATGATAACATAACTAAATCTCCTTTACCAACTGAAATTGCAACTCATGTTGAAGTTACTATTTCGACTGAAAAGGTTGAGACTTTTGTTCCAGCAATGTCACCTATTCCTAATAAATCACTATTTTTAGATGATTCGTGTCTCATGGCAGATTCAACTTTCCAAACAGAGCCTCAACCTATGCCTAATTCACATCTTCCAACAGAGGATGTGCTACCAACTTATGTATCTCAGACTACAGAATCGCCTATCCCAACTGAAAACTTGGTGACTGAAGCTTCTATTGCAGTTGAGTCTACATTCCAGGCTGAATCACCAGTGCCAGTAGAGACCATTCACTCTACTGAATTACCTATAACTAAAGACACTTTTGTGGTTGAACCTCCTCTTTCATCCGAGTCACCCCTTCCCACAGAGTCGCCTCTCCCATCAGACCTTACTGAAGTCCCTGTTGGAGAACCTGCAGAAGAAAGAGTAACGAAAGGTGAATTCTCAGTAGATATGCTGATGGCAACAGTTCCATCTATCTCAGATACCACTTTAATAGAAACTAGTGTCTGTACTATACCAGAATCAGTAGGGCTATTAGAACCCATCATGCACTCTGAAGACTTTTTACGGCCGGATTCTGCAGAAGAAGCGTTGCCATGTTCCACAACAGGTGGCCCTGCGCCTGACGTAGTGCCAGATAAACGCTCTGACATCACACATCAGACCAATGTTGAGCTTGTCACAGACATTGATATTGGTATTCCTGAATCACATGCCCAAGAGATTTGCGTTCCCATCACAAGCGAAATCCGCCTCGATGATGCGGTGCAGCAATCTGTCTCCACAACGCCGCCGCCTACGCCTGCCGTAGAACCTGAAATGGCTCCCCTTACAGATGCATTATCCGCCGCAGAAGCTGGCACACCTATTAGCGCTGCTGTGGCTGCGGGAGCCGCTGCAGCTGCAGCTACTGTAGCTGCGGCAGTCGCTTCCAAAGCGAAAACAACTGGATCGGCTAAAAAATCACCAACGACGCCAACCGCAAAATCGGATACGAGAACACCAAAATCTGCCACAACTGCTCGAACACCCGTTGCAGCAGCCGCTACTAAAAAGAAGACTGAAACATCTCGTTTGGCCCCTACTGCTTCTCGAACAACTAGCACGAAAACACCGACAACCTCAAAACCATCTACACCGGCCACTAAACCGGCGACATCAGCCACGAAATCTACTTCACCGCTGGTAAAACCGACGACGCCCAGCACCAAATCGACGACGCCCAGCATTAAATCTACGACATCCGCAACGAAACCTTCGATGCCCTTATCGAAACCTACTGTGGCCGCTACAAAAACGGCGGTTCCGGCTCCAAAAACTACTGCGACTGGTCTAAAACCGACTACTGTACCTGCAAAGACGTCCCAGACAAGTCGACCAGCTGCAGCGAAACCTACCACCCAGCCAGCGAAAACAGCAGCTCGAGACGTGCCTGTCGCCAAGGCTCCTACGACCGCGCGCACTACTCTTTCTAAACCTGCACCCAAACCAGCACCTACAACTGGGCCGCCTCGTGCAGCAGCGCCTGCCAAAGCCAAGCCGAAACCAACAGAAAAGCCATTAATGAATGGTGATGTGAAGGAAGTAAAGGTAGCTGCCACCCGAGCTGCACCTCGCCCCGGAGCCGCCGCCGCACCCGGTCGGCCTGCTCCTCGCGCCGCGCCCAAACCCGCAGCCCCTGCACCACCCAAGTGAGTCGCATTTTAATACTAAATCAGTAATTTTAAGAAAATTCCTTTCCAAACTAAATGAGCACAGTACATGCGCAATTTGCACACTGTAAATTAGTGAAAAACTAATTACAAGTCTTATCTGTCTCTGATGAAAATTGTATTAATGAATAGCTAATATATTATCAAACAATCATAGAAAATTTGCCAGTCTGAAAGTAGAATTTTAAGACATTTCGTATAAGTGAGCTCATATTAAACTACAATTTAAAAAGCTATTTTTGTACTACAGTTGATATTTTTATGTAGCGTTATGTTTATTATATTTGTAAAGTGGGAGGGTTTAATTATGAAATCCACAAATCATGCACGTGAATGAGTGATCCTCAAGAACATAGAATGTCGGCACTGTGCACAGAGTAAAAATTCAGTGCCGAGCTAAAGATAACTATTGAATCGATTGGTAAACATAAATCGAATTTAAGATATATATTTATTATGTTTAAGGATATCCTATTTTTAGAATTTGAATTTATTAATTCTAAATTTTTAATTCCTTTTGATTGAATTAATTATCCTTGTTCTACTTTTTATTGTTTTAACTCATTTAAATAAATCGATAATCATAACTTACTCCAGCTTTCTCATTTTCTAGACTGAATAGTAACAATATTTTGCATAATTCAACTACACTCTGATTTATGATTTGCTGCACTAAAGTGACAGCTGCTTTCTAATGTTTTTTTTTATGTTGCTAGCGTGGAGCATATTGTTGTGTATGCAATTTTCATTAAAAGAGTAAAAAGCGACTAAAATAGGAATCATACAAGATTGTTGCCATATCAAGTATTTCATAGGTAAAAATTTGCATTTGGTAAAAAAACTAGTGCCCTCTTATAATTTCTACTCATTTATATCAAGTACATTAGATTGACCATATTTATTTTATTGTTGCTTTCTTATTTATTACAAGAACAGTGTATGTTTTTGGTTTATTAATATTATTGTTTATTTAATGTATTTAGGTTATATTTATTAAACTTTTACTTACACCAATGATAATATGAAACCGAGTAGTAATGTAAAAAAAAATCAATGAATCATTTAGGAATAGCTATACTACGAGTACAACAATATGCTCCATGCTTGTAAAATAAATAAAAAAACAGGTTGATCACAGCTGTCACTGTAGTCCAGCAAAATATAAATTAGAGTATTATTACATTATGGGCCCAGAAATACTTCTCTCCTTTATTATAATATATCAATCTTGATTCAAACTTTGTTTAGATGTGGTGACCACGTTTCGCGTGTTACAACAAAAATGTCTTTAATAATGTGTGCATTGTATAGAAGCGGTGGGACGAAGCCGGCGCCGCGTGCTCCACTGGACAAGCAGAGCAAAGACCTCGCTAATAAACGACTCACAACAAAGGCTGCGCCGCCGAGGACTGCGCCTGCTAAGGTAATAACATTAGTCAGTTAACTGAAGAAGAAACCAAAGCCTAAACCTGAAAAATAATACAAAAAAATAGAATAGTCCAATAAGAGCTTGTCAGCAAAAAAAACTTTCCAACAGAGTTTCGATTAATATAATTTAGGGAAAAATTCTATTCTGCAACATAAGAGTATTTACTAAAACTTTAGAGATTAAATTTTACTATATAACTATATAATTGCTCTAAAAGTTGTTTCAACTCAATTCCCAGGAGTAAAAACTAGAGATTGGTCGAATGTGGTATATGCCGGAGCCGAACTTTGTTTAAATTTTGGACAGGTTTTTCGGAAACCAGTATTAAAAAAATAGTTAAATAAAAAATAAATAAATAAAATAATAATAATAAATTTAATAATAATTAAATAGTTAGGAAGACATACGGAAGCAAAGTGAGTTTCAATTCACCGCGCCTATTTTCAGTATATTTCTTAGAAACTTTATTAATATTTTTAATAAATAATAATCCCTTTTGAAATAAAACCCGTAGAAATAATTTAAATTAAACTTACACAATTATATATTTAATGTATTATGGTGAAAAGATAATAATGACAATTTAATATAGCGTTATCAAATGCGTAAGTAATTAACCCAAGAGACACAGTTGGAGGGCAGCCCTAGGGTGTTTTATCTACAGTGCGGCTACAGGTAATTGACAAGAATTGCCGAGATAACATACTGTTTACTTAGTGTAATGTCGTGCTACCTCGTCCCCGCGAACGTCTAAAACATAGGACGATCGAGCACGAACTTGTACAAATACCAAACAACCTATAAATCACTGGCCTGTTAGACTCCCAGTCTTTCTAAGGTTTGTACAGGTCTGCATGTGTGCGTAGGTGAAACTATAAATATAGTTATTAGTTATGCGGCTGCAACCGGCAGTGATTCGCTACCCGTTACATAGAGCGGTAATTAAATATATGTTAGGAATGCAGTTTCCACGTTTCATTTACCTCGCCCAAAGCAGTACGTAAAGGTATGTTAGTAATAATTATAGGCTGCAGTTCCAACTTAGCAGACATACTTGTTTTATATTACAGGCTGTTCCCGCAAAGAATGCAGTGACAAAAATTATACCGAAAAAAGCAGTAGACTCCCCGAAGAAGGAGCAAATAGTGAAGGATTCGTTGCCGAACGGTGGGACAGAGGAGCTAGTGAAACCGCCACCCAGCCCGCCCATCGCCGACAACGCGTTACTACCGGACGTGATCGCGTGAGCGCGCACACACTGCGAATGGATTCCGATTCCTAATATTTCCGCTTGAATTTTGTGATTTTCTGTAAGTGTACGATAGGTTAGGTAGACGAGTCGTTAGGTGCGGGAAGCTCCTCCCAGTTTTATATTATAGAGTCGCTTTTTACGGGCGCGCATGTCGTGGACCCGCGGCGCACGGTTCTCGCGTACGCGGACCGAGGTTCGGCCGTGCGCCGCGATGCTCTCGACGCTTATTATCCATTATTATGATTATAAGTCTGTTTTTAGAATTTTATATTACCAACGAACGATTGATTAAATCTGGCTTTTAATTTATTTTCTTTGTATAACCGTATTATTTAAATAATAATTAAAAAAAAATTAATATGGACTGACACAATGTTTTATTTAAGCAGGATTTGTAATACAATAAATAGTAAGAAAATATGGACAAAAAATGTAACTAGATGCGGTTGGCAAATGGAAATGTTCTTTATGTAATTGCTAGTTCTTTTAAAAAGTGAACATTGTATTGATGTATACTTAAAAATGTGGTGTTACAAAGAAATACTAAAATATAACATATTCGAATAAATGTTTATCACCATTTTTGTGTTCTTTTCTTGTTTGAACAATAGTTATATATGTACTTATGTACCACACTAAATGTTCCCATTTCAAAGCTCACCTTGACGCAAAAGATAACCTAGATGTCTTTCATCTTGGATAAGTGTATTTTGGTGATTCCCAAATTTTAATAATCTATTTTTAGATGGTATGACTGAATATTTTTAGAAAAAGATACGAATACTAAATCTCATTTTTCAATTGAATACTATGTAAAAGAGTTAAAAAAAATGGTTGATGATGAGAGCGTAAAGTAGTAAATGTACTTAACGCTCGTAAGGGAAGAAAATGTACACAAAATTGTCCTTGATCATAGCTTCATCTAGTTGCAAGTGCAGTTAACAAAACCGAGAAGTGTTTGCATTTTTTAAACTTGATTTGCTATCACATGTTAACCTACTGACTAAATGTAACAAAAAATACCTGAACTATCGGCATGCTATAGTTCGATCACGATTTTTTCCTTTACAAAAGTTTCAAATCGACGATAACATTGATTACGTTGTGAAATAAAATAATACTAGGCCACAAAAACTGCAAAGTTCTAGCATGGTGAACACCACTATACTCACACAGTACTTTTCTATATCCGAAAAATATATTGTATTCACGTGCGTGACATTGGCAGGATTGTTTATATAAATAGAATAAAGAAACATGATTATCAATAATTAACACCAGAGCAAGTTTAATTGTAATTCAATGAAGGACACATTTCATATAAACTGTAGATATATTTTATTATATTTACAGAAAGATGTTATCAATTATTTACTCCAAAATTCTGTCACGGATATAAAACAAAATACAAGAATAATGTATCGATATACTAATTTGAATATCGTTATTAACTTAGTTGAAAATAATTATTATAAGAAGCTAAGTTATTAAAAAGGAAACAAAATACCCGACTGCAACAAAAACTCTTTCTCGGAAACAGCTCCAACGATTTTGATGAAACTTTGCATTTAGATAATGTTTTACATTCCAAGTTTACCTAGATAGGTATTTTTCTTTTTTTGTTTATAAGACACCGAGCACAGCTCGGTCGCCCAGTTATTATGAATTAAATTAAGAAATTATGTTATGTATTTTATTTCTCTTTTAGCTGAGCTGTGTATCTCACAAGAATATCTGAAATAATACTTATAAACCTATGCTGGTTCTAAAGTATATCAGATCACTTTGTGGTTATGTTGACCCCATAATTTATAATCTAATCAAAACATAATAAAATTGTGTGATCAGTTAGCTATCCATACTGGGAAAACGTAGGTCTGTGTTTTGAAGATTTTTCTTGATCCAATGATCCGCTTGCTCTGCCATTTCTTCATCAAAGTAATCACGCCATCCGCCAGCTTTACCTGGTTCACATAAACATAAACAATTATCGTTAAAATTCATTGAAATCGTTATGTACTTGAATTTTTACTTTAATAATTATTTATGAAAATGCTACATGGTACTTATATAGACATGTACAATTTTAGAAAAGATTTAGCGACCTGCGAAAATAAAAATAAAATAATACGAAAATATTAGTGGATGAATCAATTCGAGCGCTTACTGTATGCTGCTGCTTACTGCGTACTGTATGTTCGGGCGAGTATGGCTGACGTTTTCGTCAAGTTATTGCCCGACTGCGAAAAAGGAGAGTTATGTTTTTCGAACGTATGAATGTATGCATGTTTACTTCTTTGGCACGCTCTGTAGCCTAAACGGCTTGATGGATTTTAGCATACGAGGTGTCGTTAGATTAGTTTTAATTGAGGGAGTGATATAGGCTTTAAAGTGTTTAAGTACGACGTCTGGGAATCAAATAAAATGTACCTAAAGATTTTTTTTCAGTGAAGTATTTTTGTTGCTGTCAGATTTTTTGTTTCCTATTTAATTATTTAGCTTGTTGACTGCTACAAAAGGCAAAATACCAATTTGCGTGGCAGCTGGCTTAGGTATAAAAATTTATTACATGAATGTATGCCACGTCAATGCGGTCCACGTGCAATAAACTTCGACGTTAAATTTTAATTTTGAATAACTACCTTTCCTAATGAACGATTCTTCTCCTCTAACGGAAATACCCAGAGCTTGCATCACATCATAGTTCACAGATTTATTATTTTTAAAATTTTCAATTCTTAGATGATCGCACAACCGATCAACTTGTTCATCTGTGAATTGTTTGTTAAAGAACTTGGAAATTCGTCGCACAGCGGCCGAAAGATCCTGTCAATAAAAAAAGCTTTAGTTATGAACAAAAAAATTATCACATACTACTTTTATAGCTATAACTTATCACCTACTTTGGCAAGATCTTCATAGAACAAAAATAACAAATTTGGGTGATCTTTTTTCTCCCATGCTTCTATCAGATGTTCGAAGAACGGTGTCCAGTGATCTGTAAAATAGTACCTAAAGACAATTAACTAGATAATTACCTAGTACTGTTTCTATAGGTACAGAATATTGAATGATTAACGAAACAAAATTGAACAGTTGCGCTGTTGATCATTTAGTTAAGTAATTATAACAATATTACTTTAAAATAATGATCTATTGTCGATATAAAAATATTTTTAGTAACGTCATCTAGTAATCAATGCTTGAGTTACTTTTATTTATTTACTAGCTGGTGCCCGCGACTTCGTCTGCGTATTATTGGACAAACGCAGATTGATCTCGGAACACGAGAAACCAAAAGAAAATTATATGGTAATATGAGTATTATATTTGTAGGATAACAGTGGTTAATTTATGATTTTACCAGGATAAAAAGTACCCTATGTATTATTTCAGGTTATAGACTATCTATGTGCTAAATTTCATCCAAAACCGTTGAGCCGTTTTTGCGTAATTGATTAACAAACATACAAACTTTCACATTTATTATATTTGTAGGATAACACTAGTTAAACTATTACTTTTACCGGGATAATATGTACCCTATATGTTATTCCGGGTCATAGAATATCTGTGTGCTAAATTTCATTCAAATCCGTTCAGCCGTTTTAACGTGATTGAGTAACAACCAGTGAGTAGAAAAGTACTCAGTTTAGTATATTTAGTTGTAGTAGGTACACTATCTTATTATAACATAATATACTTTTCAACACACTTGCTCATAAAGTGGCTCTAATATCACCGCAATTAGGCACATAATGACACCTGTAATCAAACTGTGACTTTTTCATTGCTATTATTCACAAGTGAGTCATAGAGTTTTTATTTTATTTTATTGGTCGAGTTGCTTTGTTCTTAAAAAAGTTTCGATACAAAAAAGATAATGATCAATAGAACAAATAAATTAATGTACCTATTGCTTGCTCATTTCATACAACTTCGTATTTAAATAGATAATTTCAACTTGTACATGTTTAATAAATAAAACTTTCACTCAAATATAACTTTTGTTTTCTCTGTAATAAAGAAAACTTTAAATTCCCCATTTTATACGTGGCTAAAACGCTATCTGCGGAAAGCCAAAAAAAAAGAAACCTCATTCCTTTAGTCTATGGCCGATCGCCATTTTTAGATGCGCGCGCAAACTGATTAACTTTTCCCGCCATAGCGAAAAAAAATTCACAACTCGTCACTGTTGAAATTTTAGTTATTTATTAATTAAAATGTCTACAAGTACTAGTTATGAAGAAAATGATTTATGTTGTACACCGCCCGATATAAGATGTGAAGCCCATAACGTTATGCAAAGTTTACTACCTGAAAACTCCAAGGAAAAATGATTTTTTATTATTATTTTCTTCACAAGTGTGTTGAAAAACGTCGTATGATATACGTGTGTATTGGTGATTACCGTCCTCGGCTCTCTTAAGACCCTCACGGCCTCACCTAACGGCTCGGGTATCAATAGCGCCTCAGCGGTAATCACCAACATTACACACTTGTACCATAATGTACTATTACATCTCTAATATAATAAACGGAATCAACTCAAAAATCATGATTGTTTGGAAGCTGCGTTTAAAGACTTGCAAATTCGCCGCCGATTACATTTGAATGAAAATTAAGAGAAATTTAAATGAATTTAAAGTTTTACCTATAAAATAACCCTTCAAATATCATTTAAAAATAATTTATATTGTCTATACCAACGGACTATACGTTTAAAAATTAAACATTACCTATAATTACTGTTTATTTTTTATAAAATATATGTAAAATATGTGACTTTGAGAATAATATAATTCATTTTATATGTATGTTTAAACTCTTTTGTATGTAGGTATGCATGAATACTCACGTAAATCATTCGAGAAATAATACCAAAAGGATTTGAAGTCACCGATATAACCTTGAGTCCTCATAAGCCGATTAAGATGGTAAAATGATACGACGACATCTCTAGGATCCCTAGCTACGTAAACCACCTTCGCGGTTTCGAGTAACGAGGGCGGCAATAAAGATAGAGGTAAGTGCGTCTTCACAAATCGTGGCGACGGCATATTGGCTAGTTGATCAGCACCGGGTTGTGTAATCCATTCTAATAACTTTAGTTTATCTTCACTGTCACTATTCTCTTCTTTAAATTTCTTTGCCATTTCTGGGTGTACACACACGGTAAACCTGTACAAAAGTGTTTTATTTAAGCAATTAAATATATTAAATTCTCCTCAATAAACTTAACAAGAAGAATATATTCAAACTATTCTAATAAGTATTACGTGTAACTAACTATAAAGGTGGACTTTTGAACAAAGCGTTTTAATGTCATGTCGCCACGACAAAGCGGCAGATTAATGTAGGTACTATGCAAATGTATAATAAATCGCGATCCGAACACAGCGTCAGGGACGCGTCGTCATAACACGCAGGTACATAGGTTCTGTAAGGGACCTTTTTTCTTTTTTTGACTAGTTAATGTAGACCCAAATTGACAGATTACTAAATATATATAAGTACGCATGTTTTTTCCTCCCTCCCAGAGATAGAAGAGTTACATCGAATTACGGATAGGGAATTAGACAGATCGCGATGTTGCAGCCCAAGCCGAAATTCGGCCACTTTGGCGCCATAAAGCTTGTTGCCACGGTTTCGCGAGTGAGTGCCTTAAAAGCTTGAGAACAGAACAAAACAGTCAGATCGAAAAAAAAATAACGCGTTGTCAGTGTCGCTGCGCCTGTCGTCGGAGGCTAGTGGAGGCTAGTGCCAGTTACATAGATAATACACTAATACGGGCCAGTTACGTGCACGCGCTTGCACTGTCATTACACGCTAACATAATATGTATATTTTCAGGTACATTTCTCAATTAATTTAATTTATTTATTGAAGAAGAAGAT
Source organism: Saturnia japonica (assembly GCA_033032175.1). Taxonomy (NCBI): domain Eukaryota; kingdom Metazoa; phylum Arthropoda; class Insecta; order Lepidoptera; family Saturniidae; genus Saturnia; species Saturnia japonica. The sequence continues at coordinate 5,569,142 of CM065306.1, read as the reverse complement.
GAACTTTTAATTTTATTGGTATCGTTACACCTATCACTGTATAATTTAACTGTGGAAGACTACAGGAATACTCGAAACAAAGACAAATTGTGGTCTGAAGTGGAGCAAGAAGTGAAGTAAAAGAATATATTTTTGCTCTTCTTTAAGTAATCCAAATAGATCCATAATCAATGTATAGGATCGTTTGGCCAATCCTTCCTATATTAAATAAAAATGCAGGTCGACACTCGAATTATTGCTGTATTCAGATTTTGCAACTCTTGCTTGAATTAATAAATTTGAACTGTGTGACAGATGTACTTATTATATTTAAATAGACAAATTGTCAGCCAGTCTGTTATATACAAATAGATCGTGGCTTAACTAATAACTATTTGTTGCCTTTAGTCACTACAAATGTTATAATTTCAAAAGAACTATTGTGAGATCAGGTCATGTGGTGAAAGCGGTACGACTGTACGTCTGTCGCCGATATCCAAAGCGTCTATCGCCGCGTTAGTGACGCTTTGCTCGAAAGTCCACCTTTAATCGGTATATTGAAAACGTTCCCGTGGCGATCCCTGTTTGTTCATGTTGACAGACTGATATAATTTGTAACAGCTGTCCACACGTCATGAAGGATATAATGCGAGGATGAAGACAGTAAACCTTGTGCGGCTTTCTTTATAACAGAAAAATAATAATGGAGAGAATGTGTGAAATCAGTCCGATGTGTTAAATTTATTCGACTTACTCTCCGCTGTACGGTACCACAGTACACTACATTCCGGTACCACAGTACAGTTAAATAAATTTTTAACGACAGTATGTGTTTAATTCTAGTACGAAAATAAAAAATCACTTTCTAATCGAGATATATTACTACCATAAGAAAAGAGTAAATAAAGCAGTTTATTAGGGAACAATATAATGCACAGCGGTCAAATAAAATCTAAATAAAAACATTTATACTATATAATACCTATTTAATGAAGCTACAATTACACCTTTTATGTTAGAAACAAAATTAAAAATCATTGGGTTGTTAATTAATCTAGAAACAGTTGGTAGTTAGGTATATATTTGGTATAAGTTGTAGGTCACTTAAATACTTAACTACCTACTATTTAATGTACATAACATTCACTCAATTTGACACGGTAAATGTATTTAATCAAAATAGAACTGCTATACAGTTATTTCAAGGACATTGCATTATTTTATTTGCTTTCGATGTAATATCGACGGCCAGATATTTATTAAATCGTAATAGTTCATTTGAATTACCTTGAGTTATTGTCAAGTTTAATTGACTATTGGACTGTACACATATATATCAAACAAATTGCTATTTGTTATTATGTATTACACTTTACAGTATATCCATGGCCGAACCGTTTCGAGAGTGCGAGGGGTGTACCCGTGTATGGCACCCGGGCGAGCTACTGTTAGGGACGACAAAATATAAAAAAAGAATGGAAATCCGGCCATATAAATAAAGAGTAGAAAATGCTATATTATTAGTACCTGCTATTGCTAAAGTTACGTCTTTATTTATACTACTAAAATGCCCAAGTCGATTGAAAAAAAATTGTTTAAGGATAAACACAATAAAACATTTTCATTCATAACAGCCGTGTCTGACTATTTTAGGCACGTTAATGCAGAAAGTATTTTATTATTTTAAAGTGGGAAAGCATATCATTTATTGAAGAAATGCAGAATTTTATTGTTATTAATTGTGCAACGCTATAATAGGGGTGGCAAATTATACTTAACTGAGTGTCTGAGTATATTGTAGGATAGTGTTTTGGGAATATGGGAGCTGGCTTTCAAGCATCTATTTCTAAGCCATGGGCTAGATCACTAGAACGAGTGCTTGACAAAGTATTAGCTATTTGACAGCAGTAGCTAGCGACGTGAACACTAGAAAATATCCTAACGAATGTACTATAGCTACGTCACGATGCTTTTCTCTAAGGAGATCTGTGCCCACTTTCAACACACCAGCAGGCACATGACTCTCGAGAGTTCTCATCGACTCCATTCACATAATTTGCACCTATTTTTACTATGTTATAGCAACGAGCAATGGCATGTTCCAATGATACAAATGGAATTCTCCAAAAATGACAATATAAAAATAATGACGTATGGAAAATCCCCGCTGTTCCATACAGTTATACACTTCCATAAATACATAACCAAACTCAAATTCCGTTCTATGAAACCTATTCAGGGAAAACAGTATTTATAAAGAAAGTGAGGGCATTATCAATGTTACACGCGGATACTGCAGCGTCCAGAGGTGGGCCTCACTGAGTCTCATGCTTTCGAATCCAGATTCATTAGAGCGGCCATCAAGCGCACTACATATGAGATATTTAAAACACTTTGTCATTGAGGAGTCATTTGAATTTATTCGCAAGAGCTATAATGACGTAAATTCATACAAATACGTGTGAAAATAACTCGAACGACCTCTTTGCTCTTTTTTGTTTGCTAATTAAGCGCAGTTGAATCCCATTTTTTGATGGTCATTAATTACTGCACTAAAAATATTTGATGAACTTACTCTAAAAACGGATATCTATCCGTGAGTGGTACTGCGTCCGATCCTTTGTAGTCTAAATCGTTAACGATCATCCAAACTAGTTCTTGAGTCCACGTAGTTCCTGTAAAGTTATACGTTCAATATCAATACCTAATTATACAATTTTTTTTAACATGAATTATAACCCATCAAGCATTTTCCCTTCGCTTGGCAGCTTTGGAGGATTCTATGAGACTTATCTAACTAATACACCAAGGTGCTCTTAACCTTCGGACGGATTTGAACAAGCGTTTTTATCACAATCTCTCATAACTTTAAGTGACGATGTGGCCCGAGGTGGTAACACGCTTAATCTACTCACTGGCTCTAAGTGTAGCTACCGGTACATAGACGTAGGTGCTTGGCGACAGATTATAATTTGAGGTTCGTAGTTAGAGAGGTCAGACGGTCATTAGACCAACATGTTACAGCTTCATCACGATGTTTTCCTTCACCGAAAGCCCAAGCTCATAGTAGAATTTGAATTCACGTCCTACGCTTTCGCATTCATCGTCAAACCTCAGCAAGGAAGTACTTGCCCCGGGGCCAATTCGCGGTCTGGTTATCGGTTGACTCTGGAAGAAACTTCAAAGACGTGCAGTTAGAGTATGCTGACGCTTCAGTTCTGTGGATGTGTGACTTAAACGAGTCCATGATCCGCAGACGACCTTAGGGCGGACGAAGGTCGTCAAGACGTGCCCTCCGGCGTCCGGTTCGTCGACCGCGGAAGGACATCGAGGTTGATAGCTCCGTTACCTGCTCGCAGTATGTGGTGACGGATTTCTAATTCTGATATAACCCAATTATTTTTACTGATTTAACCCTATATAACCTACGTGTGTTTTTGTGTCATTTTAAGTCGTTGAAATATATTTTTGTGTTCGATTAAATATATAAAAAAATAGTTCTCTATTTTAATTTTTGCATTTCAACAGGCGTCTTTCCCTCAGTTTTTAAAAAAGCCGTAGTACATCCGATATATAAAAGTGGGGACAAAAGTTTCATCAGTTTTGTCCAAATTATTAAAAAAGATTTTGAATAGTAGACTCAAAACCAATATGATTTTCGTGCTAGTAAAAGTACTCAAGATGCCGTTTTATTATTAAATGAAGTTTTGACAATAGACTTAAAACTATAACTTTCTTTTTGGACCTGTTTAAGGTATTCGAAACTGTGTCTGTCCCTATTCTGATAAGTAATCTTGAAAGGATAGACATTAGGGGTCAAGTTCTTAATATCTTTAAAAGCTATTTAAGTGATCACTCACACATCGTCAAAATTAATAAGATAATAAGTAAAGGGACATTTTTTACCTATGGGGTACCTCAAGGCAGTGTTCTAGGTCCTACCTTATTTTTAATTTATATAAATGATTTTTTTATGCTATCTCTTAATAATTCTAAAATCAGAATTTATGCTGACGATACCGTAATTATTGTACGATGCGAGAATTGGTCTGAAACTCGCACACATGCTGAATATTCTTTTAATTTGGTTATGAAATGGCTGTCTGCTAACCTAATAAAGCGGAATCTAGACAAAACTTAGTTTATTACATTTGCTCTTAGAGTTACATCTCAGTCTATCTCTTCTTATAGTTTAACAGCTCATAATGTTCCTCATTAGATAATTTGACATGCCCCTATAATTGAATTGAATTGAACGTATCCATACCATCAAATAGGTTAGGTTAGGTTTTGATTGATTGTTAGGTGTTTTGATTGTTAGCACTTTTACATAGGATAAACAAGTAGATTCACTTATATTTAGGGTCAGAAAACTAATATTTGTTTTTAAATCATTAAGAACCTCTGCAGACTCCCATATCTTGAAAACAGTATACTTTGCCTTAGCTCATTCAATTGTATCATGTGTAATTGTATCATGATGTATTACGGCTTGGGGTGGATCTGAAAAGGGCTTATTTCTTAGACTAGAGAGAGCCCAGAAGGCTGTATTAAAAGTCATATATATATTTTTACAAAAAATAGATTATTTTATTCTCTCTTTGAAACACACACATATATATACACTCATGATACTCTATAACTCTAAAATATTATTCATTTAATAGAGGAATGTAAATTTTATATTACAAAACGCTATTGTTATATTGCCTGGAAGTGGTCGCTATTGACTGCGACACAGCCTTCACTAATGTAGCTAATATCGTATATTTATGTTTTTTGTTGTAACATTATTTTTGGCCCAAGACGGTATGTAGCCCGCTAAGCTTAGTGGAAGGACTGACTCTCGAGTGCGGCTGTCGGAACACACAGCTGTGTGCTTAGGTAGGTATTAGAATATGAATTTTATTTCGAATGTGGACCAGCTCTAAAATCTACATGCCGGAACACATCGAAAGCTGTTTAGCTTGAAGAGTAGCGCCATATCATCATGCATATTTTAAACAGATATACATAGTACGGTTTCACGCGTGATATTCAACCAACCTTCCACCGCGCCGAGCGCTGCTGTGAAAGCATACGTGTAGCCTTTTAGTATTCTCACTTCCCGTACTTGCCTACATAGCGTGAAGTTATATAGCCTATAATCTTCTTCAACTAATAAGCTACAAAATTCAAATGTAACTGGTAGTTCCAGAGATGACATACCTGATCGAGGGTAACTGGCTACAAAAACGTCGTCGGGTCTGACTGGCATATTGTAGATCTTGCTGGCTTCCAATTTGTATCGGTTCGGGAAGAAATAACCTTTGGGGCCGACGCGGACGAAACCCGTGAGTTCACCTGGACAAAAAGTATCCCATTTTGACCACATGTGCGTTTTTTTAAAGGAAATTAATCTCCTACAATTCACCCATGATATTGAATTTATTTTTTTAATGTTTGTTTTCACTTTCATTTAAAATGTTGAATTTCTGTTCACTGTTGAGCGATTGATATATTCGTTTTTAAATTTAGATCCTTTGCAACAAATAGAGTTTTACTTCTAGGCATAATGTGTATGAATACTTAAAAATTCAATTATAAAATATTCATTTTTTAGTAATATAACATAGGCCGAACGAATAGAAATTGATCTATTCAATTCAGTCTTTAGCAATACGATTGTAATCGTTTGTGCAGTGTTGCGAGGTTACACATTTCCTGGTTCTACGAAACCTTTTAACCATTTCCTTATTACAATAAGTAACATGACTAAATTTTTTTGTGCCTATTTCTTGGTTTGAAAAAATCGCTTGGACATATAGTTTAAATATAATTGTTTTAATTTATAACATTCAAATAAAAGTTAATGGTTGTTTCTTGTTAATGTTACATTTTCTTTATCCTATACAATTGTTTCCTGGACAGTTACTTTGAAGAATTTCGTGCGTTTCATTTTAATGCTAATGGATTTTACAATTTTATTTATACCGTAAAATAATTTTTCAGTCTATTTATATATTATGTATATAAAAATTCAGCTACCTTATGATTGTGTCCGCAAAACTGAAAAAATAGTCGATGGAATCACGTGACATTTTTACATAATATTGCATTTCTACTAAAAAGCGTTTTTAATTTTATTTACTTTTTATACGGAAGTTCCCACGGGGACGGAGAATTCCAGTTGTTTCGCGAGGTTTAAATAAAATTAATTTTATCTGAGAAATGACTATATGACAGAAAAAAACAAATTTGTACTATATGCATTGATTTTTTCTAATTACACACATTACTATTTTCACTAATTTGTTTTAATATATGTATTTTTTTATTTTAACAAATAAATACAGTAAAGTAATAGATTTAATGATGTATTTTATTTACCTATGTGAAGTGACTGTGAAATATAATATTTAATAGTAATATCGTCATAATTTATCAACTAAAACTTAAACTAAGTATCATTTTTTAGTTAATTAGTAACTAGATGTATTTCATTAAAACTTTCAACTCTATTCTAGAAAGTACATGAGGTAATTTGAGTTCACTATCTGTACCAAGAATTAATTCATATCTAATTTACTAACTTACACAAAAAAATAAAATAAAAATATTAGGTCCTTACATATGAAATTGGCGTTTTGTTGAACTGGTCACTTTGATCTCAAAATTTCAAGTTAGAAATTTCAAATTCAAATTTATTCCAATTTTAGGCTTGTGTATTTGTTTCAAATTTAATAATTCATTTGTTTTATTTTTCTTTGATATTTTTTTTTTACACAACATAGAAAATTTAATATATTGCCTTATTTACGAATTTAAATTCCATTGTGGCAACAGCGCTGCAGAATCAGCTCGAAGGATTAATGATGTGTATGGGAAAGCTACTGTAGAAGAAAACACGGTACGTTTTTGGTTCCAACGTTTTCGTTCTGGAAATTTTGACCTGCGAATCAAACCCCCTGGACGGCCGGACACCCTAGTTAAAAAAGAAGAATCAAAGGTGATCGTTGAAGCGGATCATTTGCAAACCACATCAGAGTTAGAGGCAGGCTTTGGTGTGAGTGATAAAAAAAAATCACTTGAAACAAATAGGAAAAGTGAAAAAGCTGGAGAAATGGGTACCGCATGAATTTACTGAAGCACGCCAACAAACACCTATTGAATTCTGCATTACATTACTCAACCGTCACAATAACGAAGGAATTTTGAATCGTATTGTTGTTTGTGACGAAAAATTGATCCTTTACGACAATCGGAAACGCTCATCACTGTGAACCCAGGAGAACCGGCCAAATCCTGTCCCAAGAGAAAGTTGTCTTAGAAAAAGGTACTGGTGAGTGATTGGTGGACCAGTGCTGGTGTCATACACTACAGCTTTGTAAGATCTGTCCAGACGATAACGGCAGATCTGTATTGTCAACAATTGCAAACAATGATGGAAAAGCTAACCGTCAAACAACCAAGACTGGTCAATATTTCTAGCCCACTGCTACTTGAGAATAACGCTAGATCTCATACTTCACGACAAACGGTCGCTAAATTAGAGGAACTGTGGTTGGAATGTCTCCGACAGCCACCATACTCCCCGGACCTTGCTCCAACAGATTACAACTTTTTTCAGAATTAGGACAATTTCTTGCAAGGAAAATAAATTCAATACCGATGAGGCTGTCAAACTGCCTTCAAAGATTTTATTGATTCTTGCTCCCACAATTTTTTCAGCAATGGAGTCAATGAACTACCTTTAAAATGGCGAAAGTGCATAGATAATAATGATACATATTTCGATTGATTAAATGTATAATTTCATAATATTTTTTCATTTTACTTTTACCATTTAAAACGCTATTTTCATATGTAAGGACCTAATATTAAGATAACGTCAAATAATGTAAGTATAGGAGATGATAAAAATACAAGTATGGGATCAATTTACTTTAAATCATGAGCTCCAAAATAACATAAATATTTACTAATAAATATAACATATCATACCATTACGCCTGCATCCCCGAAGAGTTAGGCAGAGGTGTACTAATGTACACTCACAGTTCACCGGGTATGTTTTTTAGATTTCAGGGAGCCAGCCTATTGCTATTAATCAGACACAAAGCCAAACTCCGAGCTGCTACTGAGAATTTCATAGAAAAACCCAAAAAAACTTTGCTCTTTGCTTAGGCTAATAGTTTGAAAGTTCATTAAAAGATTTAGACATTTTATTATCGCTAACTGGTGTTGGTCATTGTGATGGTTACAATTACTTTACTTCATTTTATTAACTCCAATGTAGAGCATAGGTCATGCGTAGTCGGAATAAAGCATAAGTTCTTATGAGCCCATCTATCGTGTGTATTCGTAAATAAACAACACAGATAGTACAAGTAAGTAATTATCGTATATTGACCTACGGTTATTTACATGTATTAGTGGAAAATACAGATGTATGACTGTTAGATATCAGACAATATTGTGTCCGACTGGATTGCGACCACCATGCACATAGTTTTATATCCGCCATAGTGGCACGCTTATATAATATACTAGCTGACCCGCGCAATTTCGTCTGCGTCACATAATGGAAGCTCTCAACAGGTTTTTTGAAAGTTTTTTTTATATAGTAACTCGGCACCTTGACGGCACTATCCCTGATGGTAAACACAGCAAAATCCAAACACAACGGCGACAACCGAGTGATCTAAATCCATCAAAATTTTCCCCGTTTTGCAATATTTTTCATTGATGCTCCGTTCCTATTAGACATAGCGTGATTTTATATAGCCTATAGCCTTCCTCGATAAATGGCTATCCAACATTGAAAAATTAGCGCGTTTAATCAAACAAACTAACAAATTCTTCAGCTTTATAATTAAGGTACCTTTATAAGTGTGTCGCGTTCCGAAATCAGCGAATGTATAACCAGTATCAAGCGGGCTGGTAATGATCTGCACCTGATCATCACATCACTTTTCGGGATGAGACAGTGTATATACAGCTGCCGAGAGACTTACAGAATAGCATAACATTTACGACCTGCATTATTTTTACGACATTATATTTGGATTATGTTGTTCTTACCATTAGGTTCAGTATGTACCGTCATTTTGCCATGCTGTTATAAAAAAAAAATTGAATTTATTTGAAATTTAGCTTTGATGTGCCCAAACCAGCGTAGCCTGGTTTCTTAGAGCGTGTCAGCGATGTCACGTAGTCCCAGAATGCCGCGAATGTAATTGTTGCGTATTTTATTGAATCTGGTTACTCCGTACATCCACCGAAACATCTTAATGTGGGCAACTTGCATGGAATGTACATGACGCTTAGTTACAGCCCAAGTTTCACTACCATGCCTATCGTTGTAATTTATGTGAGTTGTGTGAAAGTATGCATAAGTAATTATTGAGGTTTTCTGGTTATAATGTTTGAATATGATAGACCTATTGAGATTTCGATTTGATTCGATTTCGAAATTAGAAATCGTCCTGTTTCGATGTCTATATTTTTATTCAACTCGATCGTAATACGCAATCAATGAGAGTTCATTCATGACTTTGATCTATGGAGATCCAGCGATTATCATCTAACTAAATTTGTACCACTCTGCAACCGAAACTGTGAACTAACACTTAGAAAACAAAATACAGTAAATAATAAGTAATAAATATATTTTAAATGTAAAAAAATACCTGTAAATAACTCTGTATTAAATCATGAGTAGGCACTTAATAAAAATCACGTATTTCGTATTTTTCCTTGTATTTATTTTTTATGAAATACGTCCGGACCAAATATTTGCAAGGATTAAAAAAAGATATAATTTATCTATTTTAGGGCAGATTTTACAATGAACAGATAACTTCCTTTGAGGAACAATTTTTAAATAAAAAATACTTCTCAAAGTTATCTGACGATTGAAAAATCGGCCATTAGAATAATTTGAATTAAATAGTAATATTATTTCAAATGTATTAACAATTATTGGTATATAAATTTATACCAAAATAAAATGTATCTAAAAATATTCAGAATAATAATATTGTACGATAAAAGGGCACTGACATTTAAAAGTTATTTATTTACCTTTAAAAACTTTCATGATTTCTTTGGCAAGTTCGGGCTCCACGTCTTGTATCTCAATGGGAAAATTATTATTTTTCGCATCCATTGTACACTTCTTGTTTTATTACACTAAAAATGTAAATAAAATATCTTGGCTAGAAAGCGTGCGTACCCTACCACGTACCAAATCAGTGTGCGAGAGTCGAGGCACTACCTACCCAGATCTAACTACTGGATAAGGTCAATAAATTCAAAGTTTCTCTTTACAAGTACTGCTTTCATTGTAATAAACGCCTGTGCTGTCCATACTTAATATTATAAACTTCAAGAGATTGTTTGTTTGAACGCGCTAATCTCTGGTACTACCGGGCAGATAAGATTTTTTTTTTGTATTTTATAGCCTATTTACTAAGGAAGGTTATAAACTATGTAGCTTCTCGCTGCAAACCCAAGCAGCGGAGCACTAGTGAGGAACTTCAAGCAATCGAGACAGCTGTAGTTAAGTACGAGAAGTGACAACAACGTTAGGTTACACAGGAGAGAGCAAATGGGGAATTGTTCACGAGTTATATATATATTTTAGATCTATGCGATCACATGCATTAACTTACAACAAGTAGGTACATATAGTACTAGCTGTGCCCCACGGTTTCACCCGTGTAGCCTATATAAATGTTCACTTCCCGTACTTGCCTACATCGTTCTGAATTGCTTGACTTTCATGGTTTCTGCTCCGCTTCTTATTTTTTTCCCTGTTAGGATAAATCTGTGATTTAATATACGCGTTAACGAAGTCCTTACAGGGCGAAGAGTTTATTCCTTTGGGAAACACTGCTATAAGATGTGATCGAGCTGATGGACGCAAGCAGTGTGGTGTAATATTAATTGCATCACATATCTAATTAGATTCTGCAACAGATTCCTCTACCTCCTTGTCACAATGTATTCAGTGCTTCATTTGACGGTACATTTAGGAAATAAGTTTTTATTTTTTTGTTGTGTTATTTACATTTCTCCAAAATGTTCAGCTTCTGAATACATGCATTTATTTTATTTATTAGAAAGTGTTTGTATTCGAAACAATAATAAGGCTCCACTCATTTAAATAAATACGAATATAATATACACTATAATAATATTTAAATACTACGTAATTTTATAAAGCTTAAAACTTTATTTTAGAGTTTGAAACTACGAGTCAGATTTCAAAAATTATTTTTACCTCCTTTGTATCCCGTTTATTGAGAATAGGCTATATAACTTAATGCTACGATCCATAGAAAGAGGATCGATTGTACATTAGAATTAAAAAAAACTGCGAGTGATACCGCGGGCACAGCTAGTAATATATAAAATAGTTAATAATGAAGTTCTTTTTCATACATACCCTCACGCCTGTATACCCTAAGAGTTAGGCATAGGTGTACTAACTAATGTATACACCCACAGTTCGCCGGGTATGTTTTTAGGCCTCGTGTGGGGTGCGAATTTGGCATCACCTCCACGTAGGGCAATCTGGGCACTGGCCAGCAGTATTCCTATTTGGGAATATCTATTCGATCAAAATTTTCAACGATAGATGTCGTTGTTTGGTGTTTGCGCTATCAAGATTTTTATTAAATTACACTAAACTGAAATATGTATATATACTATAAAAAATATTATTCACTGGATGGCATATTAAAGGTTTATAAAAATAAAGTTATTATATAAAATTAGATCCGTAAAGGACGGTTACAATTAGTTGGGTATTCTCAAAGTGTATACCGGTCAAATACTGGTGAGGGGAGGTTTCTATTTAGTTGCCATTTTTCGTACACCAAATATACCACGCGGGCGAAATCGCAGGCACAGCTAATAATAAACAATTACATTACCACAGAACCATCATCGCAAGTTTAGTTGTTCAACGAATAAAACACATTTGTTAATAATCTACAGATATATTTCATTTTTACAAAAAGATGTCATAAATTATTTACGAGTGTCAATTAAATAAAAAATATAAAAAAACTCTTAAAACACACACATCAATAATTTATTTGTGACATTGAGGGAGTGCAAATTTTTCGAAGATGTAGTCTAGAAGAGCGAAATGAGGAGAAAATCACGTAGGCTGACCCCACTACTTCCCACGAAGAAAGAGATATTAACACAATAGAATAAAAAAAAATGTTTTGAAAACATGTCATGTTTGAGTGTGCATGTATTTTATGTTTTGCGAATTCGTGTGTGAACGCGTGTGTGATTTTGTGTGTGTATTGTGATATATCTATGTTAAAAGGTTATCTAAATAGAGTATATTGCATATATGAATTTTAAGTTTTATTCCAAAAGTACACGTAATTTTTAATCAAATTAAAATATATTAAAATTGTATGAGATGAGTTAGTTATCCATACTGGGAAAACGTAGATCTGTGTTTTGAAGATTTTTCTTGATCCAATGATCCGCTTCCTCGGTCATTTCTTCATCAAAGTAATCACGCCATCCGCCAGCTTTACCTGGTGCACATTTAAAATACCTACTACATAATTCATTATTTACTTGAATTTTTACTTTAATAATCGTTTATGAAAATGTTACATACCTAATAGGTATATATTTATATATGGACGATGTTGATGTTGTTTGTACATCTATTTAAATAGGTATAACCATTTGGGGCATTCCATGTGAAGCGGAGAGGTAAAAAAGTTGTTGTTTCCGATTTTAGTAATTTTTGATTATGTTATTTATCCCTGTATAATATCATCCCTTCGAGTCTCAAATGTAGTAAAAGCCAAAACACGACTTTAGGGAAAACGCAAAAAACCGATTAAGTTGAAATGAAAATGTTTATAATTTTTTTATATTTGGAGCTACTTTCATACAAAAAAAATTGTTTGGGTAATGTTCAAACAAAGGTTTCATTTACGACAATTGACCAACGACTAGAACGGCAAGTACGATAACAAATAAAAGAAAAACTGAATTTGGCTGCTAAATAATCTGAGTAGAAAAATACATTTTTATTGTGATATCAAAATTTGAAATATACAGATCGTTATAGCTCTTGAAAGAAAGTAAGACAGCGTTTAAAGTCGATTTTTGACAAAATGGCTTTTACTACATTTGATACTCGAAGGGTTGATATGTCCTCGCCCCTTATACAAAATAATCATACAATATAAAATGTGGTTAATGAAATAAACGACTTTGAAGTTGTGACTAACTAGCGAGTAGAGGAACCCGGGGCTGAATGGAAAGATGATTTATAGGTATTTTGTGACAAAGATTTGTTGAAAATTAGAAAGCGATTTATATAAGCATTATTTTCAGACATGGCATATTAATCCTTACGAACAACAGTTACTTATATAAAGGCCGAGGACATATATAGGTATAACATAATAAAAAATCACTAAAATCGGAAACATCAAAATTTTTTACCTGTCCGCTTCACATGGAATGCCCCATTTATCAAAAATCATCAGTAAAGGGTGTATAGAGATTGAAAGTATGTTCGGAAAAAGAGTTTTGTCTAACTATTGTCTTTATTTATAATTATGTACACATAAAACAGCTTGATCGATTCTTATGAAATTTTGTACACAGGAAGTTAAGTCACTAGTCAATTGATAGGTTGTTATCCAATTTTTACGAAAATTTTGTACACGAAAAGTGTAAGACATTTACATGATTCGTAGGCTAAGAATTGTCGACAATGATTACCTATTGAAATATAAAAAAAAAAAAACAATTTCAAATGTTTTTTAATATACTGACGATTTTTAAAAAGTTTCGTACACTGCAGGCATACGTCCTTTCATATTTGATAGGATATAAGAATTGTCAATAATAATTTTTAAAATGGTAAAAAAAATTCAAATGTTTTTTTTTTTAATTTTCATCCGATTTTTATGAAATTTTGTTCACGGGAAGTACCTATATTAATTATGTAATTCCATAATACATTTGAAATCATTTAAAAAATTAACTTTACTACCGATTTTGAAGAATTTAGTGCACGGGAAGTACAACATGTCATTCCTCAAGGCTATATGTATTGTCAATAACATACGTTTAATATAATTACGGGGTGACAAAATTATTGCGTAATAAACGCGTGCGGAGCTGCGGGCACACTGCTAGTATATGCATGAGACTGACTTAACTGAATAGGCCACCACCATGAAAGTTGAGTGTTTTTTCCAATGGAGTCGATTTTAAATTTAAATGCTATCCTTGAACGCGATAGGTGGCGTTTTCTTCGAGTTATTTACTACTAGAAAGGGCAGACTTACAATATGTGTGGCAGTTGTCTTAGATATAAAATAAATTACATGAATTTAGGGGTTGCAAAATGCCACGTCATAAAATAAGTACACTCAATTCCGAGGAACTTTAAGTTTTAATTTATTTTGATTTAATAATTACATTCATTTTACCTTTCCTAATGAACGATTCTTCTCCTCTAAAGGAAATACCCAGAGTTTGCATCACATCAAAGTTCACGGATTTATTATTCTTAAAATTGTCAATGCTTAGATGATCGCACAACCGAGCGATTTGTTCATCTGTGAATTGTTTATTAAAGAACTTGGAAATGCGTCGTACAGCCGCCGGAAGATCCTGTCAATGAAAAAACTTTAGTTAACTACCTACAAAAAAAACTTGTCACATGTATAGGTAGGTATACCTACTTTGACAAGGTCTTCATAGAACAAAAATAACAAATTTGGGTGATCTTTTTTCTCCCAGGCTTCTTTCAGATGTTCGAAGAACGGTGTCCAGTTTACTGTAAAAAAGACAATTGTACCTAGGTACTATCTTCTATACTGAATATGAAATGATAAACAAAACAAAATTGAACAGTTGCGCTGTCGGTCATTTATTTGGAACAATTCTAGTTCATCAATCATTCATCTGTGATGACTTTGATCATATGAAAATTATCATCGCATTGTCGATATAAAAATATTTTTAGTAACGCCATTTAGTAATCCATGGGTAAGTTACTTTTATTTTAGAGCTTTATTATAAGCACTTTTCCACATCATTTACTTAGACTAATACAAAATATGAAAGTAGAAATTGTACGGAATTTTCGCTTTGGAGTTTTCTTAATAATTGGTTTTGAAGACCTAGATCATCACGTCTCAATATCATATTTCGTACTCACATCTTACGTTTTTCTTCTTTTTTTAATAGTACAATAGCAACAACTCGCATTTTTCTGCAGCTATCTAAGTATCTGATCTGTTTGTCCGCACTCGCTCAAGTATTTTGTATGTAATTTCTGATAAAATTAAGTATGTATGATTTACATGTGTAAGTATGAAATTAAGCATACCTGGGATATTCTAAAGAGATGGATAAGATCAGTGCAACCTGCTCCACAAAACATCAGGGGGCTATAAAGATTTATTGCATAAGAATTCAAGCCTTGATTTTGGCAAGAGGAGGTTACACTCGTTATTAGTGTTTCTACATTTGTAGATTTATTTAATATATATATTAAAAAAATTGTCTTTATTGCTGACCACTTCTTGTTGTTTGGTGGACGTGTCTATCGGTTTTATGGAATTCATCGAAAATCAATGAAAAAATACCCAGAATTCCCTTCACGCTTATTAATTTACACCAATGGTCCCCAAACTTTTTCGTCTCGTAGACCCCTTTCCAATTTCTACTGCACTAGGTGGTCCACTTACCTTTTGAATATTAAATTTTTACAAATCATCAAATTCAAACCTGTTTTTGGTATGTGAAATTGTTCTTAATTAGACTTTGGTAGGTTTTACTAAGTGAAAAATTAAAAAAAAAACATATATTAAATTTTCTATATTTATTAAGGAATTCAAATCAAATGAAATTTTTTCTTACAAATAAATGATCTCAATGGGAGGGATGCACCTGATTCTTCGATATCAAATTTTCTACATTTGGTTGCAATTTAGTTGATTTAATCTTAAATCCCCTAAGTGATTTCTAATCTATTTCTTTTTTTTGATAGAAGATTGGAAACGGCACTGAAGCCCCTTTCGACGAGGTTATGAAGAAGGAAATGCCACTAAAAACTTTCTCTCAATAGTCCATAATAATATATAATATAACGGGTATGTCCTTCTGAAGCCAAAATTTTGGATATCCTTTTCCGAACTCCACTTTAAGTTCTTCATTAGTGCCAATTTCGACCAGTTCTTCTTGAATTATAACATTCGATTCTTCAATTTCACCGTATGGATTGATAACCCATGGTGGTATATTCATAGTCAAAATATCTTCAAACCTAATTTCAATGTCTTTGTGAAGGGCATGTAAATGTTCAACATAGGATAAAACATAATCATCTTGACAGCTTGTCTGTGACAAATTTGAAAACTGGGAAAATTCTCTCCATCCAATGTTTTGCCTCATTAGTTTAATTCTGAGAAGGAAAGCTGAAATAATGGACTTGGTCCTTATCAAATTTAGACTGTCGCCTTGCAACTGCAGGTTAACCTCATTGAATTTACTAAACAAATCTGTTAAATAGGCAATGTTTGGCTTCCACTTAATTAAATTATGTTTCAAAATTGGATCTTTACAATCCAAAAACTCCAAAAATGTCTCAAACAGTGAAAAAAAAACTTGCCAAACGTAAGCCTTCTGATAACCAACAAACTTCGGTGTGGAGGAGAAATCTATGAAAATTTTCATAATTTTCTTCACACTACTGCACAAATAGCCTAGAATTCATGGCGTTGCTCTGAATTTTGTTTACTGCGTTGATGACAAATTGAAGAGATTGATGCAATCTACCACTCAGACTTTTAGCAACTAAATGTTGCCGATGGATTACGCAGTGTATAGCATACACCTCGGGCACATTTTGCTTTAAATAGCTGATAAATCCTCGATAACGCCCAAAAATTGCAGGTGCTCCATCTGTTGCCACAGATATTATATTTGATAAAGGGATTGCTTTTTCTGCGAAATAACTCCTCAAAACATTAAATATTGATTCGCCTTTAGTATCCGTTATCAAATTTCTGGCAAACAGAAGTTCTTCATGAATTTCCTGGTCCATTATAAAACGAACATATGCCAATAATAACGATTCGTTATTAGGCAAGGTGGATTCGTCCAGTTGTATAGAAATATGAGTGGTTTTTAAATGTTTACATAAGAATCCTTCAACTTCATTTCCCATTTCATAGCCCGGTTTGTGTAACACAGTTTTGAAAACCTCTTCAATAGCTGGCAAGATACATTTTTCTCCGATAGTATATGACTTTCCACACTTTGCTATTAAGAGTGCGATATTATAAGATGCCCTCAAACCATCGTCGCTTTTTTGTGAAGTCGAAGCAAACATATTATCCACCGTTGGTCTCTTCTGAACTATTTCCTTAATTAAAAAAAAAATCAAATCTTTACGCGAGTTCTCAGGATGACAACTTTTTTAATGACCCTCCAACTTGAAGGGTTTCATAAAGTCATTACTTAAAATTCTGTTACACAGAAGGCACATAGGCAATCGTTTGTCGGAGGTTGACGGAATGAAGCCAAACTTCAAATAATCAACACTGTGTTGTCGACATTCTTTTTTTAATCAGCCATTTTTGGATTTTTAGAAGCAGTTATCTGGGGAAAAATTAAAAATTCCACTAATATAATATGATAAGACTTAGATACCGAATTGATTCCTTGTGTAAAATCTTTTTTAATCTATTATAATATATGTATGGA
This sequence comes from Saturnia japonica, assembly GCA_033032175.1. Taxonomy (NCBI): domain Eukaryota; kingdom Metazoa; phylum Arthropoda; class Insecta; order Lepidoptera; family Saturniidae; genus Saturnia; species Saturnia japonica. Next base: position 5,551,403 of record CM065306.1, on the reverse strand, counting down.
TATTGAAAGGAATCATGTAGTAACTTATTTATAAAGATTCAGACGTACAAGTATATAATACCGATTCTTAAAATTTTGAAAAAGGTAACTATTAAGGAATAAGCATGTGTTTAAGCATCGGAAGAAACCTCTTTAGTTATCATTGATTTATTTTTAATTTTAGACATTGTCATGTCACAATATATTTTCTTCTTTATCTTGTTTTTCATCGCAATGTAATCGTTGGAAATATTATAATTAATTTAAGACCAAGCTTGCTTTTCTTAATAATCCCAGAAAACGAATTTAAACAGCATGCAACTGTACTTAATTTAATCTTGAACTACCAATACCTCAAGTTTGCAAGTCAAACGGAGGAACTACAAGAATAAATAAATAAAAAAAATTTACTTACTTTTCTCTGGTAATTTTCCAAACAAGACGAAATTGATTCACTTTTACTTACTTCACTTTAACTTACTTCACATTAACTTACTTGACTTTAACTAACAAAGTTCCAAAGACAAATGAACATTGTTTGTCTCTAACATACGTTTTATGGAAATATTCGCGAATTGAACAAGTCTGCACAAGTTCAATTGATGCAAGTCTTAACAAGCATTACTAGGTCAAGCCAGAAAGCAATTTATACGAATACCTATATCAAATTTGCAAGTTGTTACAAGTTCAAGTGTTCCGGCCACTAAGTGAATAGCTTGCCAAATGAAATTTAATGTGTACTCGGTAATTGTAAATAGAATAATTTTCTACTATGGAATTTATAATAATTCAACGCTTTTATTCAGATTTAATTTCAACAAAAGCACATATAAAAATAATTTTACAAGGTCATCTTATAATAGATCCCGAATTTTCCCATGACTAATGAATGTACTTATAAAATTCTCTGAATATAGCTCCATAACAAATTCTATAAATATTTACCTTTTAGAATTATTACCTTTATGTTTATTGTAAAAAAGTATTATGTAAGTACAAAGACATTATCATTATTATTTATAGGAAGTTAAAATTTCCGTCTCGACTTGCTTATTTATTCATTATTTGCCATTATTCGCCATTTGCAGCTCGCGGTCCCCAGACTTTGTTTTCGCTGCAGTGGACCCCTTGAAGTTCGATATGGACCCCCAGGGGTCCATATTGATCACTTTGTGGACTTATGATTTACACGATTATAAGTATACATACCACGTCAAACGATTAAATTCTGTTTAATAATCTAAAATCGATCTTAAAACGTAAATTTCCTTAGGTTCTTTGCAAAGTACTGTACATACGCTCGAAAAACATAGTCCTCCTTTTTTAAGGTTTTTTTAATTGATGTTCAGTCATAACCTTTGTTTATGGACCGATTTAGATGTTTTATTTGTGTTGGTAAGGGGATACTTAAAGACCACCCTTTTAAATTTAAATATACCAGAGAACTCCTCAAAACCATTGAAGTTAGTTTTGTTTTTTTGTTATACGATAAAAATGTTTGTCAGTGTTTAAAATGCTATAAGACACAATACCTACTATTACTGTTTATTATTATAAAATCTCTGTAAAATATGTAACTTTGAGAATATTACAATTAAGGGGCAGCGGGCACTTTGATACAAGGGTCACATTGATAATATAACATACCATCCCGCCTGTATCCTCGAAGGGTGTACTAATCTACACCCACAGTTCGCCGGGTATGTTTTTTAGGTCCCATGTCATAGGATGCGAACCTATTTCCATTAATCGGGCACAAAGCCAAACTCCGAGCTGCTACTGAGAATTTTATAGAAAAACCCAATAGCATTTTGCTCGACCTGGGAATGGAACCCAGGATTTCGAGCATAGCAGTCGCACTTACAACAACTAGGCTAATGAGGTAGTTGATTGATACACCATTAACATCTCACTTTTAAGAAAAGCTATTAGTGACTCAACAAAACTAATACTAATACTATATATAAGTATATATATCTCAACACCACACGCCGACCGTTGTTAATAATTGGCGTTGGAACAAAATAGGTAGGTTTTTATTGCGGCCAACTAAAAAATACTTAAGTATGTAAAAGTATTTCCCTGCTGTTTTATATGATATCATTATGATTTAAACTTGCCAAACGTTAGTTAATCCAGTCAATATTAAGCATTAGAAGTATTTTTGTAACGTGTTCGATGTTTTTATAGATTTTTTTTTTTAATTTAAATAGTTTGCTGGGGCATAACATATCAATGACGTCCAAATAAACGATACGAATGTGACAAATGCTGTAAATACACAAAGTATTCACATTGATTTATTCAGACATTCATACCAGTGAAATTAATGATGAGACTGCTGAAAATTATGGAGAAAATTAAATATCTGCAAATGAAGCAGACCCTATATCTACGGAAAAACCGGGATGTAATATTTTTGATTCCCATTGAGGAAGAAAAGATAAGCGTGGATTTATCAGTTGGTTTTACAGATACTAATTTTTCAAAGGGGAGGTCTCGAACTTTGATCTTATATACTTTTTGAATCAACTTAGGCGCTTATAATGTGTAGTAATATGTACAACCAGACAACGGTGGTAATAGTGCCAGTGTATATTGAGGGATCTTTAGGAATTTATTATTACTGAAGAGAGCTCAGCTTAAGCCAGCAAGTTTGCCATTAGTACAAGGTTAACTATACATAAACCTTTCTCATGTTTAATATATAATTAAGTCCATGGTAGTTTATATAGTTTTGTTTTTAAAAGTGAAGTCTTTGAGAAAGATAAATTTTATTTTACTAATGCTATTAAGACTGATTATAATCTTTAACGGTTAAAAGATACTTCCTAAAAATGTAATTTAATTATTAGATCCATACATATACATTAACTACCCCACACATTGGGTACAATGACATAAAACACATTTTTTTATTAATTTAATTATATTCTTTCATTATTATTTAATTTTAATGATTCTTATAACTTGTATTATAAAATAATAATATTTATAAAAAAACATTAAAACAAAAATACTAAGTATTTTACTCATTTTTTATGCATAAACTATGATATTAACTTTTCTGTATCTATCTGCCTCATCTCCACCTAATTAATTATATTATAAAAAAATGTATATTTCTTGTTATGTATGTATGTATACTCACGTAAATCGTTTGAAAAATAATACCAAAAGGTTTTGAAGTCGCCGGTGTAACTTGCAATCCTCATAAGCCGACTAAGATGGTAAAATGATACGACGACATCTCTAGGATCCCTAGCTACGTAAACCACCTTCGCGGTTTCGAGTAACGAGGGCGGCAATAAAGATAGAGGTAAGTGCGTCTTCACAAATCGTGGCGACGGCATATTGGCTAGCTGGTCAGCACCGGGTTGTGTAATACATTTTAATAACTTTAGTTTATCTTCGCTGTCGTTATTCTCTTCTTCAATTTTTTTTTTCATTTCCGGGTGTACACACATGCATATTCTGTAAATATAACAAGAATTTTTCCTCATTAAATATAACAAGAAGAAAACATTCAAACTATTCTGTTAATACAATTATTACGTGTGCCCGCCCACAAAGGTGTACTTTTGAACAAAGCGTCTTTGGCGCCAGTGTCGCCGCGACAGAGCGGCAGAATAACGTACTATGCAAATATATGGAATGCCATTCGAGCGCAGCGTCCGGCTCGTGTAGACAGCGCATGATTGCTATATTACTGTACCTTTTTCATAATACATTGCTAGCCACGAAAATTATACGTGTAGGAATAATAAACATGTTGAGTTTAACTAAAAAAAAGTTAGCGTTTGCGTGTAATAGGTATATCTAATAATTTGTGGCTGATAGAGTCAGAGATTAGCGTGTTCAGATAAAAAAATTATTCAGCTATTATTTTCTTATAAAATACTATAGATTAAAGAAAGGTTCAAGAAAACCAGAGGTTTTCACCCTGTGACAGTGATACCATGCGATTGTACTATGGTCTAGAGTATCTGCAGACTAATTTTTTTATTTTCTATGTATGACAAGGCCGAATTCTCGGATAAAACATCGGACTTGCAGCGATAGGTATGTTTTAGGATATTAGCAGACAAAGAATGAATGTTCAGAGCATGTAGAAAAACTTCCAAACGCTGTAGTTATCACTGTATCAACAAGGATAAAAGGTATATGATTATGCGATACAGCGTCTGAAATGTGAAAAACCTCACTTACTCTAAAAACGGATATCTATCCGTGAGTGGTACTGCGTCCGATCCTTTGTAGTCTAAATCGTTAACGATCATCCAAACTAGTTCTTGAGTCCACGTAGTTCCTGTAAAGTTATACGTTCAATATCAAAAACTAGTTATACTTTTTTTTTAACGTGAAGAAACCCATCAAGCATTTCTCTTTCGCTTGGCAGCTCTGGAGGATTCTATGAGACTTCTACTAACTAATACATCACGGTACTCTTAACCTGCAGCCGGGTTTGAATAAGCGCATTTTGTATTTTTTATTTTATTCTTTACTAGATGTGCCCGTGGTTTCGCTCACGTGGACTACAGAATGCCCGCACGAATCTTGCGCCCCCGTCCCGGCTGTTTTAAAGACAAAAATCCTTATTATGGGTGTTCATTAGAATCCCATATATCAATAATCTCCCAGACTTTTTTGTAGGTCTTTTTAATGACTACAATTGTTTAGTACGTTTAGTTTATGGTTTGCTCAGCGTAAGCCATTTAAGTGTCCGAATTGATTCACCATGAACATTTTTTTTTATTTGTGCGGAACCCTAATTCTAATTCTAAAATAAAAGTAGCCTGAGGTACTCCCTATAAATTCAGCTATCTACCAGTGAAATTCCCGTCAAAATCGGTATAACCGTTTCGGAGATTACCCGGAACAGAGACACAGACAGACAGACAAAAATTTTTAAAATGGGTGTTTCGTTATAGGTATCGTTCATACTGTCATAATAATATGCATTTAGTAAAAAGCTGTTATTTTGACATTACAAACAGACACTTCAATTTTATTAATTGCATAGATAGGATTAACGTTTTTCGACACAATCTCGCCTGATGTTAAGTAAAGATGTGGCCCGAGATGGTAACACGTTAAGCCTAGTGGAGGACTGGTTCATAAACGCAGCTGCCGGAACACATATGTGGGTGCTTGGCGACAGATTTTCAGTTTGAGGGTGGTAGCTAGCCAGACGGGCATTTATATTATGTGGTAAGGACGGCCCTACCCCAAGTCCACGTCGCGCCTAGGTATTGCTCGCAGAGTATGATGCACGCCACTTCGGATACGTGACTAAGTGATCTGTAGTAAAAGTCACTCTATCCAATTAGTCTGATTAACTATAGCTAAAATGGTAACCAATGGTTATAGTCCAAGCTGAACGGTTAAATTTTCTAACAAATATCACATATTTGACAATTGGTTATCTTAATTATGAATCAAAAAACGCATCGGCCAGGATTAAAACTGACCATTGGTTGAACTAACTACGGATCAAAAAATCGGGCCTTAACCGCGTTCATCATCCGCAGATAACCTTTGGGCACTTAGAGAGGACGGAGATAGTCACGTGCTCTCCGCCGCGGAGTTCGGTTCGTCGACTGCGGGTAGAGAGCGATGTTGATAGTGCTCCCTTAGGACCTGCTCGCAGAATGAAGAGACGAGGGATTTCTAATTGTATTTACTGCTACCCTATATTACTATTATATAAGATAATCAGCGTGCAATTAGTGTATCTTTTTTTGTCAGTATATTATTTTTAACCTGTTTACTAATGATATAAAGTCGTTCAATATCTATGTGTTCGATTAAATTATATTAGGTCCTTACATATGAAATTGGTGTTTTGTTGAACTGGCCACTTTGATTTCAAATGTCTGGGGTTTGGTTAGGAATACCAAATTCAAGTATATTTTAAATTTAGGCTTGTGTATTATTAGTGTTACGAATTTAGTCATCCATCTGTTTTTGCCCCAATTACATTTTTCTTTAACATCGTTCTTTTTCGTTTTCGTTTCATTGCATTTCGACAAGATATCGCGTTATTTACGAATTTGAGTTCCACCGTGGCATTAGCGCCGCAGAAACAGCTCGAAGGATTAATGATATGTATGGGGAAGCTACTGTGAAAGAAAGCACGATACGTTTTCGGTTTCAACGTCTTTGTTTTGGAAATTTTGACCTACGAAAGAAACCCTGTGGACGGCCGGAGAACCTAGTTAATAATGAACAATTAAAGGTGATCGAGGAAGCGGATCCATCACAAAGTACGTCAGTGTTAGCGGCAGGCTTCGGTGTAAATGATAAAACTATTTTAATCCATTTGCTAATCAGAAAAGTGAAAAAGCTCGACAAATAGGTACCACATGAATTGACTGAAGCACACCAACAAACACGCATTGAGTACTGCGTTACATTACTCAATTGTTACAATAACAAGAGAATTTTGAATCATATGACGAAAAAATAGATCTTTTATGACAATCGGAAATGCTCATCACAGTGGTTGAACCCAGGAGAACCGCCCAAATCCTTTCCCAAGCGAAAGTTGACTCAGTAAAAGGTACTGGTGAGTGTTTGGTGGACCAGTGCTGGTGTCATATACTACAGCTTCCTAAGATCTGGCCAGGCGATAACGGCAGATCTGTATTGTCAACAATCGCAAACAATGATGGAAAAGCTAACCGTTAAACAACCAAGACTGGTCAATATTTCTAGCCCACTGCTACTTGAGAATAACGCTAGATCTCATACTTCACGACAAACGGTCGCTAAATTAGAGGAACTGTGGTTGGAATGTCTCCGACAGCCACCATACTCCCCGGACCTTGCTCCAACAGATTACAACTTTTTTCAGAATTAGGACAATTTCTTGCAAGGAAAAAAATTCAATTCCGGTGAGGCTGTCCAAACTACCTTCAACGATTTTATTGATTTTCACTCCCATAATTTTGCCATCAATGGATACAATGAACTAGATATAAAATATGCATAGATAATAATGGTACGATTGATTAAATGCATAATTTCATTTAAAAAAAAATTCTTTTACTTTTTCTATATATATTGTTAATTTTATATGTAAGGACCTAATGTTATAGTTATTCTTTAAAGGTTTAGCTTTTCGTGAAAGTCACTCCTTATGTAAGATGGTAGGTAGCACGCTAAGCCTATTGGAAGGATAGGATCTCAAATGCAGTTGCCGGAATACACCTATAGGTCTTAGCGACAGATTTTCCACTTGACGGTGGTAGCTAGCCGGGCGGTAATTGAATGTGAGTTTTTGATGATGTGATCAAAAATTCTAATACATAAATGATTAAGTTTCGATTGTGGATCAGCTCTTAAGTCTAGATCTCTGAACACAATGAAAGCTATTTGGCTTGTGGGGTAGTGCCATATGCATCATGCATATTTTAAACAGCTATATATAGAACTAGTTGTATCCCATGGTTTCACGCGTGTTATTAAACCAACCCTCCACCGCGCCGAGCGCCGCGCCGTTGCCAACACACCCGTGTAGCCCATTGGTATTCTCACTTCCCGTACTTTTGGCTACAGCTTGCCAGTTTGCTTGACGTTTATGGTTACTGCTCTGATCCTTACGGACATAGCGAAAAGTTATATAGCCTATGATCTTCTTCAACTAATACATCTAATCTATAATATATTTTTTTAATATAATAAAGCGGAAAAGTTATTTGTTTGTTTGTTTAAACACGCTAATCTCAGGAACTACCACTCGGGTATGATAGGCCGATTCACACGGAATAGTAAAGGCTATCTAACATTTTATTAAGTAAGTCGGAAGTGGGAGTGTTTCCGAACTGCTTTATCCGCGTGCACTGGCGTAATGGTTATTGATGTAGAAATACAGTATTCTACAAAAAAAATATTTGTTCCTTAGTATATTTAAAAAAAGTCCGCGATAGCTCATGCCTATCTCTTATACATAAGCCAAAATAGGGTATTTTGTGACAAACGTTTGTTGAATATTAAAAAGTAATTCGTGATCATTATTTTTAGGATTGGCATAACAATCCGTACGAACAAAAGTTACATATCGTAAAGATAAATTTATGAAGTTTAACTTTGTCCTTTATATTATGTAGCTGTGGGCGTTTATGTGTTATACTAATATTAGTATTTCGATGATGAGTGATCATTCATAATCTAAGTACCATATTAATCTATATCTTTATCTATACAATTAATAAAGTTGTAGTGTCTGTTTGTAACGTCAAAATAACAGTTTTTTACTAAATGTATATGAAAGTATATACGATAACTATAATAAAAAGCCAATTTTAAATTTTTTTGTCTATCTGTTTGTTCCGAGTAATCTCCGAAATGGTTATACCGATTTCTGTGACGGGACTTTCACTGTAAGATGGCTGATGTTAGAGGGAGTAACTTAGGCTACTTTTATTTCAGAAAAATAATTTGGGTTCCGCACAAATAAAAAAAATTTGGTCATGGTGATCAATTCGGGCGCTTTAATGGCTTATGCTGAGTAAACCATAAGAGATATAGCATACTACATAATTATTAAAATACCTACAAAAAAGTCCGGGAGAGTATACATCTATCTTCTAAAGAACACCCACAATAAGCATTTTTGTCTTTAAAAATAGCCGGGAGCGGGGGAGCAAGATTCGCGCGGGCATTCTGTAGTCCACATGAGCGAAGCCACGGGCACAACTAGTTACTAATAGTAGTAGTTCGAAAATGAGTGACCATTCATAATCGAAGTAGCATTAGTAATTACTAATGCTAGGTTACTAATACTAGATAAAATTAGTAATTATTACGGATGAACGACCTTTTTTAGCTAGTTGTTATATGTTTTCATCTAAAGAACTTTGTTTACGACAGTGCGACCTTTTTTTTTTGTTTTCCACTGTTCGATTTTAATAGGTACTAGTCATCATTCATATTCACCCACCTCTGGGTAATATATCAAAGGCTTGATTATGAATGATCATTCATATTCGTAATTTGATTATGAATTATCCCTCATCATCGAAATATCTCGATTATGTACACATAATTACACATAATTTAGGAGATAATGGAAAATTTAAATAATTTGTACTTGCGGGAAGTAAGAACAATAAAATTATGATAGGGAACGCGGGTGTGTTGGCGGCGTCGGCGTCGGCGTCGGCGTCGGCGTCGGCGTCGGCGTCGGCGTCGGCGTGGTGTTTGTCGAACGAAATTAACACGGGTGAAGCCATGGGATTCACCTAGTAGGCTATAATTCAGGTTATATTTCAGATATTAGCGCGTTCAAGATAAAATACCTGATCGGGGGAAGCTGGCTACAAAAATGTCGTCGGGTCTAAGCGGCATATTGTAGATCCTGCTGGCTTCCACTTTGTATTGGTTTGGGAAGAAATAACCTTTGGGGCCGACGCGGACGAAACCAGTGAGTTCTCCTGGAAAAATAGTATCCAAATTTGACAACATGCGCGTGTTTATAAAGGAAATTAATCTTGCACAATTTCTCATTTGCTAAAAGACGGTTTTATCCGACTGTGAAAAAGGAGGGTTATGTTTTTGAGCGTATATGTATGTGTGAATGAGAGTCAATTTCTTTGACACGTTCTGTAGTCTAAACGGCTTGATGGATTTTATCTTACGAAACGTTGTTAGATTCGTCTTAATTGTGGGAGTGACATAGGATAATATCTTATTATATTAAGTGAGTAATTCTTGTATATATATATAATATATGTAATTGGTTTCTCGGAAACGGCTCCAACTTTTTGGATGAAATTTTGTATTTAGATAATGTTTTGTATTACAAGTTTATCAAGATAGGTATTTTACTTTTTTTTAACACCGAGTAGCTCGGTCGTCTAGATATTATGATATTTAAGTACGACGTCTGGGAATGAAATAATAAGCAAACTATATATTTTTTGGCAACTTAATTACTTTTAAGAATTTCAAACATTTCAAAAACTTAAATAATAATATGCTCTACAATTTTGTTGATACCGTAGAACCATTTCTACATAAAATTGTTTAAATATTAGAGGAGAAGGTGGTAATGTTAACCCCACAGGTATTATAACATTTATAACATAGAAACACGCCATCTAGTTTAAACTTTTCTGTGATGGGAAGCATGACAGTATGGACCTTTGCCAAAAAAACTAAGCTAAATACTTTTGTTTTTCTAACTAGTCTGAACGGAAGTTTTTGGCGGGATCTTGAAGTGACATGTTGTGGTTTTAATTTTTAATTCATTTACTTACGTTTTGACCCTATATTATGTAATATTGGTGGCATTTAGCGTGATATAGTTTGGGTTTTGCATAAATGAAGTGGATTATAAATATAAACAAGAGCATGCATTCTGGAATCCCACAAAAATTCCCTAGATCGTTCTATAAGGCGGCCACCATCTTGTAACCGCTACTTTGTATATTACTACGAAAGCTTGAAAACATTGACACTGAAAACCTCACTGTGTATATTGGAAAATTTTATGAAGGCTTAAAAACATTGACACTGGCAAGTGCTTATGCAGCGCCAAAACAAGAAGAAGAAGAAGAACTATTATAGTCTGAACTTGCACTCTCAAAAACTTTCTTAGTGTGTTGCATTTAGTTCAATAATTCTGGAATAACTGAGTTTTAGCTTTGGAGATTTGGATATAATATATAGTATAAATTATACGAATCATTCCATATTTAAAAAACACGTAAAATCTATACTAATACTAATAATATAATAAAGGGGAATTTTTTTTTGTTTGTTTGTTTGTTTAAACACGCTAATCTCTGGAACTACCAGTCGGATTCGAAAATTTTTTTTTTTATATGATAGCCAGACTCACGAGAAATAGTATAAATGATACTGTGATAACATTGTGTTATATAACATTAGGCTACAGTTTCTAGCTAGCCATAAATATTATATTGGCCATTAGTATAATATATAAAAAATTCAGCGATAGCATATATCTATCTCTTATACATGAGCCACAATAACGTATGTTGCAAATTTTTTTTTGTAGAAGATTAAGAATTAATTTATGAGCATTATTTTAAAGCATGGCATATTAATCCTTATGAACAAAAGTTATTTCATCATAAAGACAATTTATAATGAAGATAAACTTCGACTTTTACAGCATGTTATTTGGACGCATAGTATTGAGAGATAATACAAAATTAAAATAATTTTACACTCTGCTCGTGTCTATGTCTATAGCAGTTAACGGCTCGAACAAGCCGTGCAATGTCGCGATGTGACCATCTGGCCGCCCGATAAAAATATTTTCAATCAGTAATTTCTTCTAAATTATATGCGGGTGAAACCGCGGGGCACAACTAGTAGGCAAGTAAATAAGAAAACCTGTGCTGTATGTATTACATTTGTATACCTTCTATTTTTTACATGAAACCTCAAAAAAGAAGTGGAGGCTCCTTTATATATACTTTTTTTACTGATATCCCTCGGAGACGGAAGATTCCAATCGTTTAAATAATATATATATATATATATATATATATATATAAACAATTAGGTATAAGTATCTGACAAATGACTACATGCATCCAATTTTTTAAATTAGGTACATAACTTAATGTACTATCTTGAGTAATTTATTTTAAATATATCAGTTTTTTAACAACAAATATAGAATAGGGCGGAAGTCGCGTTAGAATCGTAAATTCCATCCACACCACCTCGATGTTCAGCGTTCTACAACAGTGCGTTTCTTAAGGCACTTTTTGCCTCGCACAACCTCTCTGTGGAACGAGCTATCGCCTGAGGTCGTTCCGAGCTGTTATGACCTGGTGACCTTCAAGAAGAGAGCTTATTCTTCCCTAAAAGGCCGGCAACGCATCTGCGAGCCCTCTGGTGTTGCAGATGTTTGTGGGCGGCGGCGATCACTTTTCATCAGGTGCGCCACCCGCTCGTTTGTCTCCTTTTTATCATTAAAAAAAAAACTAAAACTTTAACTGTAATTTTTTAGTTGTACGAAGTATTATTTCAGTTCTAATTTACTTGCATAAATAAAAAGAAAGCAAGAAATATATGTATTGAAATTAAATATATGTATAGTAGTAGTACATAAGTTTACATAATAAAATGACAAGTATGGAACCAATTTACTTTCCATCACGAGCTCCTAAAATAAGATAAATATTTATTAATAACAATTTATATTAAGATTAAGAGTAATATTGTGGAAGTTCATTCATTGAGCTCTACATATTTTATTATCACTAACTAGTGTTGGTCATTGTATCGGACACGATCAACCTGCTCTATAAGGCTCGACCCTGCGGCCGTACCCCTCCGCACCAAAAATCGGACACCATTCACCTGCCGTGTTATATCCGGTTAAAACGTAAGTTTTCATGTACCCCTCTGTCGTGTGTATTCCTAAATAATCAAGTTAAACAATACAGATTATACGAGTAAGTAATTATTGTTTTATTTACGTGTGTTTTATTTATTTAATGTAAATCAAACTACACCGTATGATCACTCAGATGCAACTGATTCATTTCAAAGTGCTTTCATCATCATAAGTAATTATAAGTCTATCGTATCTTATACAATATCGCTTTGATGAATAACTTACTATTTAAGACCAGTTACAAGAAACAAAAACTAAAAATAAATAAATATCAAGTAATAACCATAACTCTACAATAATAGTTACCAATATTGATAACAGAATGTTGCAGTATTTCAGATATTATAGGACACTCGTATACAGTATTTACTTATTTTAAACTTGTTAAATATATAGTGGTGATCAACTAATTAGAAAAAAAAGGACCATCGTTTCTACTTTTAGGACAAGTTGGTCGAATTATATGTACTTCAGGTTTGGGAATGTTCAATATAATATGATAATGTAGTAATTACAGAGTCACAATTGAAGTTCCCTAGTTTAAAAAATCAAACAAGTTTTAAAGTAAAACTAAATAAATATAATTATAAAAGTAAGTAATTAATTCGTGTTACAGCAAGGTCGACAGCTAATTAGAAACAAAAGAACACTGGTACATTCAATTAAAATTAACTTAAAATAATATGATTACAATATTCTTAGACACGTCAGTCGTATGTACCACACAACGCTAGTATTTAGTTCGGTTTACTTTTTAAAAAAGAGTGTTTGCATATAATAGGTATATCTAATAGTTTGTCGAATGTTTTGATATTCATCCGAAGATAATCACAAAACTTACACTCATGTTTATCATCATCATTAAGCGTCTATTTGACTTCTTACTTTTATTTGGCCATTTCTTTACATATACTAAGTAAACACTACCTCCTTTTTTAGTTAAATTCATCGTATTCATTATGCATACGTATGATGTTCTTGACAAATCAAACAGCGGCGGCGAGTGTACACAGCATAGAAGCGCGAAAGCGACTATTATACACATAAGTCCGTCACAGTGACTCACTTTTCGGGATGAGACAGTGTATATACAGCTGCCGAGAGGCTTACAGGATGGCATGACAATTACGACCTGCATTATTTTTTTTTTGCGATATTATTTTTGAATTGCGCTGTTCTTACCATCAGGTTGAGAGTAGGAAACGTCATTTTGCCATGATGTTATAAAGAAAGATATTGAATATTTTTGCAATTTAGCTATTTAGAGTTGTTTCGACAAGAAACGGTTCAAAAAACTAACTAGTAATCTTCAGTAGGTGAAGAAGCATTATAAGAAGAAGCAGAAGATTATGAAGTGAGAAAAACATTTCCCAGATTAATTAATAATAATAGATAAAGCTGGGATAATCATAGAAGTTTTAAATATTATGCCAAGATAAACAAAGATTTTAACTTTAAATACTATTTAAACCTCATTTCATAACTACTATAAAAATTCCTAGTTACTCTTATTATTTATTATCCATATTAAAGGACCCAGTTGCAGAAGTCCCTAACTCAATTCCGAGATTTTTATGAATGTGTAGAGCTTGCCTAAATTTATGTATGTACGTATAGTTTATATTAAATATACTACAAGGTTTTTCCTATACACCGAAGTTTCATATTCTTTTCTAAGGAAATACAAAAAATAGCAATTATAAAAAATCTTTCCTAATTCATTAATTCGTGAAATTATTTTTCACGTCGTACGAAAAATAGGAATGATAAAATTCGTACACAATTCTCATATGAGAAATATTTTTTTACTATTTTCACTAGAAAAAGGGCATTTTATTCAATGTTAACAGTGAATAAAACACTTTTTTTTACTCCAGGAGAATAAAAACTGTTTAAATTTAGAACAAGCATGAACTAAAAAATTAATTATGTATAAGAAATTGCACGTGATAAAAATGAAATAAAAATCAGTGATGGGATTATTACTATGTGTATGGTGGTCGCGATCTCTATCATCATTATCTTTCTTTCCTTCTTCTTATTTCTTTCCTTTCTTTCCTTCATTCTTTATAACCTGTCTTGTTACTGCATATACACCGACTGATCGCTAAGCGTGACAAACCAAAAGAAAATCAGTAATGGGTTTATCGTTATGTGAATGGTGGTCGCGATCCCTAGCACCTCGTTTTATTACTACATATACAACAACTGATACCGGAACGCGACAAAGTTAAAGAGAAACAGTGATGAGTTTAACACTACGTGAATGGTGGTTGCGGTCCTTACCACCTCGCTTTATTACTCTATATTATATCTATCTTCTCTCGTGCAAAGATATTACCCTAAACCTGACGTGTCCTTGAAATTTCAATCTCAATTAATCACCGCCTTAGAAGTTTCTTGCAGTCAATGGTAAAAAGTAGAGTACGTAACTCGTGAGAATAAAAATTGAATCTCGGTCTTTGTATTCCTCCAGGATTTTACTTTAGAATCTCTCGCTACGCTCAGGATTCCACTTTAGAATCTTTCGCTGCTCTTGGGATCCAATTCAGTCCCTCTAATTAAATTCCCTCTTTTTTCACTTGTTGCGTAATCTACTATTTCACGCTATATGAAAAATCACCAATACCCATTAATGGCTTTGATTTATGAAGAACCATCGATTACCATTTAACTAAATTGGTACCACTTTGCAGCTGAAACTGTGGACTAACACTTATAAAACAAAATACAGTAAGTAATAAGTGTTAAGAACTCTGTATTAAATAATCAGTAATCAAAATCATGTATTTTGTATTTTATATTGTAGACTACATTAGTTCATATTTAATTTTTATAAAATACTGCGGACCAAATAATTGTCGGATTAAAATAAAATATTGATTCAATTTATCTGTTTTAGGGCAGATTTTACAATTAACAGATAACTTCATTTGAGGAACAATTTTTAAATTTTGACAGTTTTGCCATATCTTATCCGTCAAAAAGTCAAAATTATTTCTCAAATAAAGTTATCTGACGATTGAAAAATACGCCCTTAAAATCATTAGAAATATATTAAAGGTAATATTATTTCAAATGTATTAACAATTATTCCAACTAACAATTTTATAATTATTGTTAATAGAAAATCAAAATTTATCTAAAAAAATCTAACGAAGATTTCATTGTGATAAAAATAGATGTTTAAAATGCACAATAATAATAATGTAGGACAAAAAGGTATTGCCATTTAAGAGTTATTATTTACCTTTAAAAACTTTCATGATGTCTTTGGCAACTTCGGGCTCCACATCTTTTATCTCAATGGGAAAACTGTTATTTTTCGCAGCCATTGTACACTTCTTGTTAATGTAAATAAAAATCTTGGCTAAAAAGTGTGTGTATCCCAGGCCACGTACCGAACCAGTGTACGGAGAGACTACGTAAGTCAGCGATGCACAGACTTATTGGAAGTAGTCACCACTCGGCCAAATTATGAGCTAAAGTAAAAATAAAAACAATTGAATCAAATTTTAACATAACATACCATCACGCCTGTATTTCCTGAAGGGTTAGGCAGAGGTGTACTAATGTACACCCACATTTCGCCGAGTATGTTTTTAGGTCCCATGTAATAGGGGGCGAGCCTATTGGCATTAGTCGGGCACGAAACCGAACTCCGAGCTGCTACTGAGAATTTCATAGGGAAACCCAATAACACTTTGCTCGAGCTGGGATTCAAACTCAGGACCTCGCTCATAGCAATCGCGCTTACGACCACTGGGCTAACGAGGTAGTCAAATGTTAAAAGGTTAAAGTTATGATGAATATAACAAAATAAAAATTGTTACGATATTGCAAAACCGCTCGCGCCTTATAAAACAATGCATGTATGTTAAGTAGGTAAAACAGAAATGTTATTATCGAAACTAATATTATAAAATGTATTAATAAAACAAAGATTTTATGTATGTTTGTAACAATAGACAAACTCATTAATGGAAAAAAAACAAAACCTACTGAACCGATCTTAGATATCCTTTCTCAAAGCTACATTATATAAAAGTGAACAACTTGTGTTGTGTATTAAGTTTCATGATAGAATAGATTGATATAGATAAAATTATAGAGAAACAATAGCGACTACACTACATTATAAGTTGCATGTTATGTATTAAGTTGTATATAAATGCTTATGTATTGTATGTCACATATATGAAAATAGAATTGTTATAGAATAAGTGAATGTGTAAAATAAGTCGATACAGTAAGAATATTCAATGTTACAGTAAGTTTACGAACGGAAAGCGGTGATGCCGCCCGTAAATTACATCGTTTTTGGTTTATATACGGAATATGTACTTGATGTATATAATATGTGAATGTTTAATGGATAGCTATTACAATAAGGAATATTTTGGTATATGACATGTGTACACAACTTATATAGAGAAATAAATAAAGAGTAATTATCAGGGCGACCAAAGTGAAAACAAACATAAAAGTACAAATTAAAGCGGGGCTCTCCTTACGGTAATTCTCCGAACTACTTAAGCTCGAAGAGGCGCCGTATGGGACTCAAGTCCGGTGAAGCTGTAAAAGCCGCAGCGGCTCTGTTTGACGATAGGGCCCCTAAGGCTAACAGTGTAGTCAGTTCTAAAAAAAAAAAAAAAAAAAAAAAAACCGTATGGGGCACGGCGCAATTCATCGAGTACAAGTAACTACAAGAACAACAAGAAGAAAACTTTGGTCGTCCTGCGAACAGTACATTGAAGAGTTCGACTTTCATTGAAGACCCGGCACTTCAAGCGGTCGTGCATTATTGCACCCCCCGGACCCCCCACTACCATCTCGCCCCACTGGCATCCGTTCGGCGCCTACGAGACGGGCATCCGGCGCAACAAAAACGCCCGTCCAAACCGTGAAGCGTCACCCCCCCCTCACGCAGAGGGGAAGTGACACGTACCCAACACTAACCCTTCGGGGAATACAGGCGTAATGGTATGTTATAACTTTAAAAACGAATGTAATGATTTGAATAATTTAAAAAGTAATTTACTCCTATGTAAACAGCACAAATGGCTTATTCATTGATTTGATTCACTTTTTTTTCGCATCCGTGGTTTAGTGACTAATTTGAACAAAAAATGTTTTATTGTAACATAATTATAATACTTACATATATTGTCTCGCAGAGTTTTTTGTTCAATTAGTGAGAATGTTTATTATGTATCTATAGTATTTTTTAATGTAATACCAATAGTTTTTGCAGCGTACGCAATGAAAGCATAGTTTTAGGAAATTTTTTATACTTTGTGTAAAACTGTCGACATAATATACTGTAGCTTTATATTGGTAAAAGATTTTTTTAAATCGGTACAATAGTTTTTGCGTTTATCCATTACAAACAAAAATAAAACACAATTAATCAATTTATTTCAAGAGTAAAAATAAATATTTTTTCCTGAGGAACTTTTAATAATTTTAAAATAACAAGTTATATGAAATAATTAATATTTGATATCTGGAAAGCGCAGGTCTGTATTGCGCATGTTGTCTGCGATCCACTGTTCCGCCTGCTGCGTCATTTCCGCGTCGAAGTAGTCCCGCCATCCGCCCGCCTTACCTTTAAGCGTAATGAAAATGATTTATAATACACCATACATTAAATTTATACTCGGAACATTAATAACTGAAGTATATTATATACATTAAAAAGATACCTTTTCTTATGAATGGTTCTTCACCCTGTATACTGAATTCGGGTAATTCAACTGAATTCACAGACTTATTGTTCTTAAAATTATCAAAACGAAGGTGATTGTTCAATGTAATGACTTCATCATCAGTGATCACTTTGTTAAAAAATTTTGCTACGCGACGGATGCATGATGGCATGTCCTGGAAACAATATAAACGTGTATATATTTATTTATACCTAAATTTTAACATACTTTTTAATTAACATTAACATTTTAATGCACTTCTCATTTTTATGTAAAATGTATGTTTGAGATTTCGTACGAATGCATATAAATAATTAAAAATGACTAAATATTATGTACACAAACGACATACGACATAAAATAACAGTTGCTCAAAATCAGCGCTGAAGAGCCCACAGTTTACTGCGATTATGATTGATGATAATATTATAATCAATCATTAACCTAACGCCGGGTCCACACGTTTGCCACTTGCCGCAAACTTTAAATCTCTTCAAACCCTTGGATGAGATAGGCAAGCCAAATATCGGTATCAAAATCTATAAGTTTGCGACTTTGCGAGACTGTTATGAATAAGCAAAAATGATGGATGTCGACCCTGTGTTGGTTATTTTACATTTGGTTTGATTGTGGGTGTAACCTATTTTTATTGTAAAAAGGAACAAAATTAAACGAGGAAAAATGATACGATAGGGAAAACTGGGCAACAAAGATAATTAAAAATTCACAGAAACCGTACAATTTTTTTCAGTTATTTATCAATTATATATTATTATTTATTTCACGCAAGCGATACTAACTACGCACAAACGTTTGGATATATCGCAAACGCGTGCAGCAAGCTTCTTTTGTGTACATATCAAAAACCGAATTCTTAGCCCGGAGCGAGGCGGCAAGCAAAGCCAAAACTTCACAAGCCAAACGTTTGAATTTGAACGTGAACCCGGCTTTAGGGTTTAACGAATGATTTTTTGAGAAAAGTCGCACTGATCCTTTCTATGATTTTAGTGTGATTAATAATCATTACAAACTTTCACATTTGTAATATTAGTAAGATTACAGGTTATGTAATATGTGTAAAAAGCTACGTATTGGTTTGGCGATTTCATAATGATCCTTTACAAAATATAAAGTATACATGTATATAAATGTTATATAGATATTGTACTAATTTTACGTGAGTGAAACCGATTGATAAACCATTCCAAGTTGTTCCCAGTAGGTAATTTGTTTGTGTTTATTATAATTAATACATACCTTAGTAAGTTCCTCATAAAAAAGGAAAAGCATATTAGGATGATCTCGTTTTTCCCAGGCTTCTTTTATATGCTCAAAGTACGGCGCTCTTTGCACTGTATCGACAAGAAAAATATTTATTTGGATAGTAATTATATGTCTATAAAATATTACTTTAAAGTATATAGCTGCGCTCGCGTGGACTACAAAATGCCGGCTCCCAGTTATTTTGTAGACAAAAATGCTTATTGTGAGTTATCCTTCGAAGATAGACATATTATTAGGTGCTCGTTGACTTTCTTGTAGGTCTTTTTAAGATCTATAATTATGTAATATATTAATTTGATATTCATCTTAGGGTTTACTCTGTGTAAGCCATTTAAGTGCCCCAAAATTGTCCCAAAATTATTATTATTTGAACGGAACCTTAGTTCTTTTTTAAAATAAAAATAGCCAAGTTACTTCTTATAATAATATATAGTTGCCTATCTGCCAATAAAAGTTCTGTCAAAATCCGACCAGATTTACCGGAACAAAAAAAAAGTTTTTTTGTTATAAGTACAGTTTATACATTTATATGTATTTAGTAAAAAGCTGTATTTTGACTTTATAAACAGACACTTAAATTTTATTATTTGTATATATAGGTTTAGTGTTTGGCTACAACCTTACCTGATGATAAGTGACGATGTGACCTAAAATGGCTACACGCTAAGGCGAGTGTGGAGGACTTGGTCTCAAGTGCAGCTGCCAGAACACACCTACAGGTGCTTGGCAAGAGATATTCAACTTGAGGGTAGTAGCTAGCCAATCGAGCATAAAAAATGCTCTACCCCCATGCCATGGTTTTATCACGATGTTTTCCTTCTTCGAAAGCACAGGCTCCTTACAGGAATTCTAACTGACGTCGATCGACACGTTGTCCGTACAGGCTTACACTGAACTATCATTGATTCAAAACTTCTTACCCAACGCTTTATATATTTTTAAAAGAAATTAAAATTTCAATTACAAATAAATCATCTAGATAAACTTCAATAGTAAAACAAGTTTACACTTACCGAGATCTTGGGCAAAATAATTCCAATAAGTTTTAAAATCGCCCGTGTAGCCCTGAATTCGTAAAAGTCTATTTTGATGGTAAGCTGAAACGACCACGTCTCTTGGGTCTCGTGCTACATATACCACTTTCGTGGTATCGAGTAGATCTGGTGGTAGTAGCGATAGAGGGAAGTGGGTCTTTACGAATCGCGGCGAAGGCATGTTCGCCAGCTTAATCAATCCCGATTCTGTAGCCGTTTCAAATATTTCTAATTTTTCTTTACTGTCTCGTATGTCTGATTTAAGCATCTCTATTATTTTCGGATGATAGAATATATGAATACTGAAAATAAACTTCAAACATTAGTCACTGAGATCAGACCTACTATAAGAGGAAGGGAGTGACAAAAGAATTAATGGCAAGGGAGGGCTAATATATTTCATAAATAAGATATAGTTGGGTACATATTTTGATATTTGTTATGGTTGGTAAACAATTTTGTCTTATCGAAAATAAGTCGTAATCGTATCAAATATACAGATGTTTGCTTAAGATGCGTTTGCACGGGTAATGAAAATTGCTCGTTTATGACAAAAAAAATAGACGTATTTGTGTGCGAACATTTCAAGTAATCTTCAATAAGATTGTGAATAGTTAAATGATAGCGGCGCAAGTGTCGATCCGCCCGCTCGCCCGCTCGCTCGCTCGCCCGCTCTCCTCACAAAAGCGAAACGTAGTTAAATCGTAAAAGCAATAAGTGCAAGCGAGATAGAAAGAAATGATTTAAATTTCTGTACCCACTGGATACCAACCAGTACGGCAGTTCGTATCGGCGACATTAAGCATCCTACTAATCTAATAAATGTGAAAGTGTGTATGTTTGGATGTTTACATGTTTGTTACTCAATTACGCTGAAACGGCTGAACAGATCTCAATGAAATTTGGCACACAGATAGTCTATGACCTGGAATAACACACAGGGTGCTTTTTATCCCGGTAAAAAATATAATAAATTGAGAGTTTCTATGTTAGTTACTCAACCACACAAAAACGGCGATTTTCTTGGTTTGTCGTGTTTCGAGATCAGTCTGTGTATATCCAATAATACGCAGATGAAGTCGCGGGTACCAGCTTGTTATGGAATAATTATATGTAGCAATTACAAGCAACATTGCTAAAATAATTGCCGCATTTTCTTGAAATTGCTGCAGATTGATCCATACATGTTTCATGTATAATTCCTATATTTATGTTTGTAAAAGACACACGGGCTTTAATAAAGAGCTAGATGCCGTTTCTATAGTGTTAACATTTTGAAAATTTAAAATCAGTACTTACTCCATAAAACAGAACCTTTCAGAGAGATGTGTTGCGTATGCTTTTTCATAATCCAAATCATTTTTGATCAGCCACACTAAATCTTGAGTCACGGTCGTGCCTGAAAAATAGTAAAAAATGGAAACTTGAACAATTCTATATGTCTTACAGATAATGTAGACATACTGTAAAACTGTGAACCTTGAAAATAACCCGAAATGCGCGGTGACTTAAAAACTTATGCATAGAATTAAACGTGCACAGTTGGATGTCATTGTTTGTTGTCTGTCAAAGTCAAATAATGATAACGAAAATAGTGTACTTAATTGATGCGACGACTTACATTAAAAAATTCAGAATATTAAAAGTGTTTATACCACACCGGTCCTTATGATGTCCCTGTTCTTTTATTCGCATATTTTGTTTATACATAATTTATATGTTTTAATTTCATAAGAAGTCACATAAACGTGTTTAGCGGCGCTAAATAGCCATTTTGGCTGTTTAACTTTGACATTTTGTTAAACATATTTAGCGACTAATTTTTCTATACGCAAGATGCTAATTTTGTTTAAACACATTAAATGCGTTTAGTCTTAGTTTAATCGTGTTTAAACATGTTACGCAAGTCGCCCTAAGGGGCTAAAAAAAGTATATAACAAACCAGATCGCGGGAAACTGGCTACAAAGATGTCGTCTGGTCGTAGAGCAATGTTGTAGAAGTTGCTGGCATCCTGCTTGTATTTGTGAGGGTACAAGTAGCCCTTAGGTCCCACACGGACGTAACCTGTTAGTTCCCCTAGAAACAGTATTTCATATAGCAATTGTAAAATAATTGATTAATTAATTGTACTAGTGATCGAAATTCGACCAGCGACTATTTATTCATAGACTATTTTCTGTTTGACATTTGTAGTATGAACCTAAACAATGAATATTATATCACTTGTTTTCACTTTTCATTGAGTGACAATGTTAATATTTTGGGGGGTCTAAGTTCAATGGCAATGATCAGGTTAGGATTCTCAGTATTAATTAATTTAATTTAATACATTAGTAACAGATATTATAGATAAATTTTAGCTTTCTGCACTTCTTCTCCATAAAAACTTTAATCATGCCAAATCTCGCTGACTTCCGTGCACGCAATACTACACTCACGTATTAATATATTCACAGATTTGTGAAAAAAGCATATGGAGCCGACCGGAACACGAAAATGTCCCATATTAGTATTCTATTGTGTCAATTTTGAAAGGATATTTCATGTACTGTCAGAACCCGTGTGCTTTACTATTATTTTAACATGATGCCGTCTGGTGTGCTATTACATTGTGAAAACTCTTCACAAAAACAAAAAAAGGAAGATGGAGTATCGTTTCGTAGGTAAAAAGCATATTTTGACATTATTTTCCGTGTTATTTTGGTTTTATCACAAAATTACAAAAATGTTGTCAGGTTACAATGAAATATTTTCCTGGAAGTTATAGTAAAATATATGTAGGAAGCGTTAGAATATCATTTTATTCACATCCTAACTATCATGAAACTAAAAGTAGAGTAATAATTATCACGTAATAGTTTGTTTGTTTTACAACGATCTACAGACATTGAAAGTGATAGCATCATGATTCCAAAGTAAAAAATATAGAGAACTACGGACAATTTAGTGTCTAAGGCTAAAATACTATATGGCCGCCAAAAAAGTCAAAATCTTACGACATCGGAACTAATTGGTAAGTTAAAACAAAAACATAAAGAGAACCAAAAAGTATTCATTAATAATAAAAAATCAAGAAGGCAGATAAAACTTTACTTAAAAAATTAGTATCTAAAGGTGATTAACGACTTCACTGCTGGGGTGATAGAAATCTGTAAAACTTAATTTAAAGCCCTGGCAGCATTGTTCACATGATCGCGTTTGTTGATAACTGGTTGCCAAGGATACTCAGCAAAATTTACGTCCCGAATTTGTTATTCTGAAGTTTCCATCTGCCTTTTTCTCAAATTTGTGAATATAATGATGATTATAGTATACTAGTTGTACCCGTGGCTCCGCAAGCGTTTATAACTCAATAATTATTTTCGGTTTCATAACAAGTTAATCAATATATTTAATGTAATTTTATTTTTACTCCTATTTTATGATTACTAAAAATATTATTGATTATACAGGCTACTAATTTTGGAATGAATTATACTTCCTGTAAACAAAGTTGCATTAAAATACACTGAAAACTATATTTACAAATTAATAAAAAGAAAAAACACTTTTTTTTTTGTAATTTCTAAAAGTTTATTGATATAAGTTATCAATTGAAGAATGGTATGTACCAACTTGTTTTTTTAAACTATTTCTTAAGGTATTATTGTCAAGTTTTATTATATTCGTTGTGGAGTGGCGAAGTTTACTGCGTACAAAATTTTACAAAAATCGGTCAAGGTATTTTTTGAGTTAAATCGTAACATACAAACTGACAAACAGACAAAAAAAAAATTGAAGGCATATTCGTGATCAAGGTCTTTTATATAGTATGCCTATCGGGAAATTTGGAAAAAATATTAGGTACATCTACAGACGTGACTACAAATTTATTCATTTAAACATAGGCATTTCTTTAGAACATTTCAATGAAAACATCATGATAAGCGAAATTAATAACTTACCAGTAAATACATTCATAAGCTCTTTTGATTTTTCAAGATCCAAGTCTTTTATTTCGTATGGAAAGTCATATAACTTGTTATCCATGATAATTTCGTTTTTACTTCGGCGGCTGTTGTAGGAGTTACTTCATTAATATCAAACGTTGTACTAGCACGGTTCACAAGTGTACATAATTATGTACAAAGATTGCTATAGTTATAAGGTGGCACAGACTTTGCACACCTTTAAGTAATGACTTTACAAGGGACATTTTAAAGTCATGAACGTTCGCCGAGTATCAACGCGACTATATGTGTTATAATAACAGTTTAAGAAAAGCTGGTACAAACAAGTAACAGCTTGAAACTTTCTTCATATTCTTCTTCCTAATTTCGCAACTAGTCCTCTTTATTGAAGACTGTAGTGTATGTGGGACGATGATATACATAAATGTATATAATGTAATGTTGATATTAAATTACACTATTTTATAAGCATACCTACAGCTAGACACATACATACATAGTACAGTCAACACACTGTCTCGAACGTCTAGAGTATGGTCAGTTGCATAGATAATACACTAATACGCGTCAGTTACACGAGAGGCTTTGGCGAGAGCGGACGTGTTACAAATAAGTGTGTCCAGCAAGAGAGATTCGCATACTTTACATTAGAAAGATCATTACTGCTATTATCGAGTGAATATACGGTGTCCTTTCCTATGATGATTTCAGTATCATAATAAGATGGTGGCTCCCTTGTTATAACTTTCTAGGGAGTTTTTCTGGCATCTCAGGATTCATGGTCCATTATTATTTCCAATCCACTGTACTTGTGCATAATAACCAAGCTTTTTTATGCAAAATGCTACATGTATTACACAATATAGGGTCAAACAAAACAAAATGTATAAAAATCAAAAACCACTAGGTCAATGACACTTTCGAGATCTCGCCAAAAACTCCCTGGAACTTTGCTATCTGTAAACCGAAAAAGTGCTTCGTTCCTATGTAGTAGGTTCCTGTTCCACATACCAGTGTGTGACATATAAGTAAACTATTTCGGTTTGGAAGATGTTCTTCTCTATTCAAACCTAAGGATATTTGCTTTGTTAGAAAGAGATACCAATAAATATAACGTGGAACTAGTTCTTTATTTTTATCAATTACAAGCGGTGTTGCTGCGGCTCCGCGTGCGTATAAGATTAAAAATTAAAGTTTGAAAGATGCAGAATTTCGTTTACATATTAGCGTGACCAATAAATACGAGGAACATAGAAAGTAGCTCGATTCCGTGTGACAGTCGTGATTTTTCGAATAGGGTATTTGACTGTTTTCTAAAACCCATCAATGTCAACAATAAGTGTATTTCTTCATAATTTTTTTTGCATTTTTACTAAAAATTGGCAAATAAATTCAAATGATTAAAAACCGCGTAAACGCTTCCATATTTTGTAAACATCGCAACGTAACGTAATAAGCTAGCTTTTGTATATAATAATATTTAACTAGTGTGTGTTATTGTTGACTTATAACTGTGTGTATAGTGGACGCGATCCCTACCACACCGCTATTATACTGCATATGCACCGGATGATTTCCGAACACGAAAACTAAAAGAAAATCATAGATGGGTTTATCACTGTGTGTATGATATTATAATTATATGCCAATATTACACCACATGTGGGATAACACAATAAAAAGGGTTCGCTTTTAGCAAAACTGTATAATCCAGATCATTTACAATAGGTATATCGCTTAGACTACATAAATTCCACGTTTACAACGCTCGAATAAAGCCATCTAAAATAATACCAAATAGCAATGTTTTATAATATTTCATTTCACTCGCAGTGTTGGCGAGCCGCGGTCGACAGTGCGAGTCACGTTTCAATCATAAAATAACACAGTAATTATGCCATACTGCGTAGTTAAAGAGATTAAAAACTTTAAAACTCTTTGCTATGCGCGGTATCTATATTATTTTTTTTATTCTAAGGTAGGTATATCAATGCCAATAACTCAACAAATCAGTTGGCCTGGAAACCGATGTCATTTCACCATTACCGCATATGCGCATTAGTATTCCCATATTTTCTTCTTACAAACTTTCCCCTATCCCCTTAAAATTTTATTTTCGCTACAAAAAGTAGCCTATGTCTTTTTCCAAGGTCCAATGTTTCTCTATACCAAAAATTAATCAAAATTGGTTGAGCGGCTTAGGCGTGAACATATAGCAGACAGACAGACAGACAGAGTTTCTTTCGTATTTATAATATTAGTATGGATTTAGGACATTAAATTGTAGACTGCATATGGTGTACAATGCCACAATGTACAAATACATATATAAACACTCCGGAAAAACTGTTTGTGAGCGTTCCTAAGAATCTCAAAATAAGACAAAGTGGTTGAAAATGGCTCCTAGAAACCAAAATGATAATTATATTATTAGCTGTGCCTGTGACTTCCTCTGCGTGGTATATCATGTAAAAAAACTAACAAAAAAACCTTACCTCACCTCAATCTTACCTGACGTTATTTGACCGGTACTGGTTTAAAGATACCTTATTAAAATCATTCTAAACATTAACCGATATTATCCAAAAGATATAAATGAGCTGAGTAGTTCAATACATAATTTAAAGTTTTGCAATCCTTTAGGAAAAGCTAAGTTTTTTTAATAACTTTATTTTTATTGATCGTTAATATCCAGTGAATAATGACCCATTATAGTTATGTATGTTAAGTATAATTTAATAATAACTCAATAGCGCAAAAACATCTAACAACGTCATATGAATTGTCAACAATTTATGTAATAATAAAATTACGGGATGAAAATAACTACTGCGTAGTAACAAACGTGTACGGAGCCGCGGGCACACCGCTAGTGTACAATAAGAGCGCTGTTTGTGCTGCCTTTATTAAATAAATAAATTATATGTGTAGTTTGTTACTAGTCCTGTGAATGTACGCAGTATTATTATAGTGTCATTTGTTTAGACACGAAAGTCAAGTGATGTGTTTTCAGGTGCTCTATTAAAACAACTGTTCAAATAGTGTAATAATTATGATGCATATAAGGGATCTCCTTATGTGCTGTTATTGAGTTTATTAATTACACAATATAATGTAAGGAAGATGCGCCCCAAAACACCCTTCAAATTCATCACATTAGCATCTGTAGCGATCTTGATGGTTGACCTAGGGATCTACTCTATGCTTTGAAACTTTAAGTAAATACAGAAAAAAAATGAGTGCAATTCACACGTGGTAGAAGTGAAACCTTCACATGTATGTTTATTTAATTCAGAAAATGATAAATACACACTAATTTAAAGTTTATGAAAATGTACATACAAGTACTCACAATCATTATTCACAATATCATTTTCAATTAATGCACATTTGAAATATCCATGGTAACCTAACACAATATCAATCAATAACAGAATGTCATAAGTGTTTTCTAAAAAAGTTTTGTTTCGTGCCTTTTTGGAGAGGCAATAAAATTCGTTATTGCGTGGTAATAAACCTCTTTTGCACAATTTTACCACTGGCTAAAACTTTCCTGTCTCATTTTCTCCCACGTTAAATCTTATGAATTTATGTGTCTGTCTCTTTTTACTGTTTCTTTTGCTTTTTGGTTTCATTCGCTTTCTTGTTTCATCGAATTTCAAATCACAACGATGCTAAAGAAGTTTTCACTTCAATAACTCTATAATTGAGTTTTACAGCGCTAACTCTACGACTAATAAATCCATTCTTCTTGACCAAAATTATCGTCTATTTAAATTTCATGATTAAGGTTATAAAAAAAAAATTACTGGAAAGATTCTGATCATTTTTTATTGTTTTACTCCATAGATACTTGGTTCTTATCTAAAATAATTATGTCGATATCTTCATTCAATAAAAAAAAAAGTTTTAAGACACTGCGATGAACTACGCGTTCAGTGATAAGTTTTCTTACCGTGATGTAAATATAATAAACATTACAGGCAAAGTCGCGGATATCAACTAGTTATAAATATTTAAAAAAAACATGTATAAATTATAATCATTAACTAATCATTTTAATTCACAGACATACAGTCGAAAGAGCTTTAAAAAATGTTTAGCTGTCGCAGGACACCTGGTAAATGTAAAACATCTAAACTAGCTATTTAATATTTAAAATTAAACTATCTGTGTAAACTATAGGAAATTGGCATGTAAGGATGCTTTACGGATATAAACAAATAAGTTGATCCCGAAAAGCGACAAACTAAAAAAGAAAATCACTGTGAGGAATTTATTTTATTACTACCTATGTGTATTGTGATCGCAACTCCTACCACTCCGCTTGATTACTAAATACACTTTACCCTATAAAACACAAATCAGATTGAAATTCCCTCTTTCGATGCCTATGTCCCAATTTTTCAAATCGTCGCCATGCCAAAGCGTCTCCACACTAACAGCCGGCTTAACCTATGTCAAAAGAAATAACCATGTAATTGACATATTTTCTTTTAGAGGGCTTTTCCGAAAACCATGCTAATTGGTTTACGATACGGCCGAACCGTCGCGCCGCGCCGCGCCTTGTGCAGCCATTAAGGCGTACTCGGTATGCAGGTATCACAGCGAAAATCTTCAGGTAGGTTATTTACTTGTCTTAATTTTCATTTAAATTTTCTCTGACCGATACATCCGAATTTCTTGGCTATAACCAGCCAGCCATTTAGCGTTTTAATGACTAGGGCCGATTTTTCAATCGTCAGATAACTTATTTGAGGAATAATTTTGAAGTTTTAATGGATAATGTATTAAAAACATTTTAAAATTTAAATTATAATCCTTAGATAAAGTTGATTGAATAATCGGCCCTAAATCAAATTAGTTCTTAGTATGTATTGGTATCAAAATTTCAATTGCAGAATACCTATGTTGTATTTTAATCTATATATGAAGTAAAAGCTATCGGTACCTTTTTAAGCGTATTGCGTGCACGTTATTGTCGAAGGGGTATTAAAGGGTGGCTGATTACTTGAATGATGGTGATGTCTGGATGTGACTTCCTCTCTGTACATCTACTGAAAATGATAATAACTGTATATAATTAAATACTGTAAAACAATTTAAAAAAAAGATAATAAGATGTTGATAAACCCGATCGAGTTTCTTGTCGGTTCTTTTCGATGGCTGGGATGTTTTCCGAACCGGTGGTAGTGTTTTGACATTCATAAGTACCTTCTTAGGGCCTAAATTGAATAAAAGATATATTAATTTTGATTTTGAAGACTGTGAGATTTGGTATGGTTAAAGTTTATGTGAAGAAGGACTGCAGAAAGCTAAAATTTATCTATAATATCTGTTATTAATATATTAAATTAAATAAATTAATACTGCGAATCCTAACCGGACCATTGCTATTGAACTTAGATCCCCCTAAAATATTGACATTGTCACTCAATCAAAAGTGACAGCAAGTGTTGTAGATAATACTCATTGTTTATGAATACTGTAATAAGTGTCAAACAAAAAATAGTCTATAATCAAAAAGTCGCTGGTCGAATTTCGACATTAGGGCGATCGTTAGTGCGTATAAATACGTTTAAGTATATGTACCCAATATTTTAATTTTGTTGTATTCATGTGCTTTTAGTTTTTTTCATTCAGTAAGTTATTATAATGTATGACATAAAAACAAACACGTGTTGCTTGGAAATGCTACTCAACGGTAAATAAGCCTTGCCTGAACAAGCACAGACCACGCGTTTACAGGTACTGTCCTTAGCAAGCGTTATTTGGTAGAAACGAGGGCTCTAGTTTTTCTTCTTCTTCCTCCTAACTTGGAAACTAGTCCTCTTTATTGAAGACCATTACTGCCATTATCAGGTGAATATAGTGTCCCGCCTTATGCCGATTTCAGTATCCTAACAAGATGGTGCCTTCCTTGTTAGAGCCCTCAGGTAGTGTTTGTAGTAGCTCAGAATCTATGTTCCAGTTAATATTTATAATCTACTTCACTTATCCACAATAACCAAGACTATATCACGCAAAACGTTACCAATATTACTAATGACCAATATAGGATCAAAAACTTAAGTTAATTGATTTAAAAACAAAAACCACAATACGTCATTTCAAGGTCCCGTCAAAAACTCTCGCGGCTGTAGTTATTGTCTTCTATAATACAATTGAAGCGTGACACAAAATTTGTAACATTTATTTATTACAAATGAAACGAAATGTTGTCCGGAGTTATCATAATTTTATGAAGATGTCGAAATTTATATATTAACTTATGTAATATTAAGAATAATCAGATAACCTTAGTTTTTCGCATCACTAAGAAAAACAAGTGATTCACTGACTTCCTGAAATTATAATTATATAAATTCTATTTTAAATTTGGCTAAAGTTAAACAAAAATTTATTTAAATACAAAAAAATGTATTGTAAAAAACGGGTCGAGAAAAACATGTACTTTGTTGTACGTATGATAAATGTTTGAAATATTTTTGTATAAATAGCGGCTCGTAATATGTATTTACAATGAGCTAGAAGCACATAATATAAAGAAGTAATTTATATTATACAGGATCGACTTAAGGATATAAAGGGATGGAAACACCCGGGCTCAAAGTCCTGGAGTTTGCGAATTAGCGCACCGCGCGCAAGTGTGTACATCGCATTAGAAAAACTAAACAAGCTTAATAAAATTATTAAAAAGGAAACTAAAAACCCGACTACAACAAAAAAGACACTTGACTAAAAAAAGTGACAGATGATATAAACTGTCATGCTTGAAAAATTTTTGAATATTTTTACACACAAAAATGTCTGTACGTTATAAATTCAAAAGTGCATTGATTATGAAACGTTACCTTTGATGGATTGCAGATATCTGTAGGAGATTCGAAAGTTGCTATATCTCAACAAAAACATATTGGAAAGACATCAAATTTTGATCTAGGAATTACTATTATAACGTTCAAACTACATAAAGAAGATTATGAGGATAATAACATGAAAACAATAGTGAAAAATTATGTAAAAATATTTGATTTCATTTGACATAAGAAAACATTATACCTGAGCCGATGCCGTGAAGTACGGAACATGAAATAATATGAAAACATTAACATGTCTGGCTGAATACTGTGGCTTCACTGTAGTCCGCATCATATTATTATTCACTGGTTGTGCCTGCGACTTCGTCCGCGTGGAATTTCGTATGCGGCGACGGCTACAAATGGGAACATACGCGTGAGGCACGCGTGTTATTGGGCACTGCTACTTTAATTTATTTATTGTGTATTAACGTATTAGTTTTATTTATTCAGTTTTATTACTTTTGTAGTTTATGTATTTTGTAATATCAGACTTGTTTGATTCCAAAAAGGTAGGCGGGCAATCATAAAAAAAGTAATTAAATAAGCCAAATCTAAATTAACCACATGGTGGAAAGTATGTTGTTGAACCAGGGAGTAATGCAAGGTAAGAAACGAATTCATGATGTAAGATTGAGACTTGGATGTTGGAATGTGGGAACTATGACTGGGAAAGGAAGAGAGTTAGCGGATATTTTACAAAGAAGACGGATAAATTTGGCCTGTTTGCAAGAGGCGAAATGGAAGGGGACGAGAGCAAGAGAGATTGGCATAGGATATAAATTCTACTACTCTGGAAGTGATGTCAAGAGAAATGCGGTTGGAATTGTATTAGATAATGAACTTGAACTGTGAACTAAAGAAATGAGTGACGGAGGTTAAGAGAGTGTATGATAGATTAATAATAGTGAATAAGTGTGTATGTACCACAGACTGGATGAAATAAAAGAGAAATTTTGGGAAGATTTTTATGAAGTAATAATGTATATTCCACAAGATGAAAATGTCTATATCGGAAGTGATTTTAATGGGCATGTAGGAAGATAGAATAGTGGGTATGAAAGAGTACATGGGGGATGGGGTTTTGGGGTAAAAAATAAAGAGGAAGAAAGTCTCATTCAAACTGCTGTTGCTTTTGACCTTGCTATAGTTAATACTTTTTCCAAAAAAGAAAACGACATCTAATTACATACAATTCAACACAACACACCACCACACCACTCAAATTGATTACTTCCTAATAAGAAAGAATAACATAAAATGGTGAAGGACTGCAAGATATTGCCAGGTGAGGCATTGGTTGCTGAACATCGTTTATTGTTGTTAGATGTAAAAACAAAGGTTAACATAGCAAGAAAATAATCAAGACCCCAACCTAAAATTAAATAGTAATTGTTAGAAAATAGTGAGTATGCAAAAGAATGATTGAAATGAATGATATGGAAGCAAAAGGAGTGAATGAATTTTGGATAGAAATGGCAGCAAGTATAAGAAACGTGGCAAAGAATGTCTTTGGACAAATGAAAGGACGAGGAAAGCTAAATAAGGATACTTGGTGGTGAAATGAGAAGGTACAAAATGTTCTCAAAGAAAATAAGAGAACTTTTAAAGAGTGGAAAATATTTGATCATAGGAATAGAGTGATTTAAGAAAATAAGAGGATAATATACGTCGAGTGTAAGAGAAATGCAAAAAAGCGGTTGCCATTGTTAGAGCTAAGGTACAAAATAATCTATACCAATCACTGGAGAGCTCAAAGACAAAAGAACTGTATCGACTAGCGAAAATGAGAAAAAGGATGGTAAAGACATTTCACACATCAAATGTATAGAAGTTGATGAAAGAAAAATATTGATGCAAGGTGAGAATATAAATAATCGTTGGATCGTCGGAGAGTTAGAGATTATACCCACAAATATAGGTGTTGTACAGGAGATAAACGAGGATGAAGTAATAAAGGCTGTGCAAGGTATGAAGAATGGAAAAGCCGTGATACCAGATAGTGCACCTGTTGAAGTATGGAAGTTTTAAAAAAAAGATGGATAGATATGGCTGACTTTATTCTTTAATAAGTTGTTGCAGGAAGAGGAGTTCTCAGATGAATGATGCAATAGCATAATAGTACCGATTTTTAAGAATAAAGGTGATGTACAGGAATGTAATAACTATCGAGGAATAAAGCTAATGTCACATAGTATGAAAGTTTGGGAAAGGGTGATAGCAAGACGAATAAGATAGGAGAGTAAAGTGACCCAGAACCGATTCGGGTTTATGCCTGGACATGCGACAACGGATGCCATTTTCACACTCCGTCAACTATGTGAAAAATACAGGCGTGCACACGAGAATTTACACATGGTGTTTGTTGATCTGGAAAAGGAGTATCCAGTATGTGATGTGTCTGAGTATCAGATGAGTATCTTGTAGTGAACTACACCACCGCGTCGCTCACCGGCGAGAATGCAAAACTATCTCAGGGTGACCCCCTGTAGCTCCTCTCTTTGTTGAAGGCCATGTTCCAGAGCCAGCCGTACCCCAGGTGGATTTGAAGCGAATGAAACACGCTCGGAGTTACAGGGTTTATTATTTTCAAATATACACTTCACTTAGCTCAACTTCCAGGTATCGTCCGATGGGATTGAAATAAGGTAGTCATTAAAAAGGCAGCTCCGTTGCCTTTTCTTTGGAGCAGCACCACAGTGATAAAGAAACCTCTCTTCTAATCGTAGCACGTGCGAGCACAGCAGAATAATATTGAAGGACGTTTATAGGGGC
Organism: Saturnia japonica; assembly: GCA_033032175.1. Lineage (NCBI taxonomy): Eukaryota > Metazoa > Arthropoda > Insecta > Lepidoptera > Saturniidae > Saturnia > Saturnia japonica. Next base: position 5,517,430 of record CM065306.1, on the reverse strand, counting down.
CGATCACCCCGGTCTTCCACTTTCCAAATCTTCGCCCAAGGCCCCCGCCAGAAAAAGAACACCACCTACTCCATAATTATTCTCTTTTTCCCACCGTCCAAAAAAACCACCAGGAGGAAAAAAAACATTTTCTTTCGTTTTTTGGCAGCCTCCAGTTTCTTTTTTTGTTGGTACTCACTCCCAGCCCTTTGAGACATTATTTTTGCTACAATCTGAGCATCTGAAGATCGAGTACCCCGAGAGATTCTGTGGTGGGCTCTGAAAGACAAAAGAGTGCCTGGGAATTACCTGAAACTTATTCGTTCTATGTACAGTCGATCTAGTACAGAAGTTAGGTCTGAGGCTGGAGTTACCAGTAAGTCCAATGTAGCTGTAGGCCTACATTAAGGACCAGCTTTAAGCCCTTATTTGTTTCTTCTTGTTATGGATGTACTAACAGCAGACATACAGGACGAAGCACTTTGGTGTAAGCTGTTCACAGATGACATTGTTCTTATTGGAGAAAATGCTACTGAGATCCAGAATAGACTGGAAAAATGGCGAGAAAAACTTTAGAACGTTGGACTGAAAATTAGTAGAATAAAAACTGAGCATTTATTCTGCGACTTCCGTGATCCATTCACTTTTTCTTATATAGCCTTAAACGGTGTATCCTTACCAACCTGCTCCAATTTTCGGTACCTCGGTTCATTAATCCAAAACAACGGTGACATTGACCAGGATGTGGAGAATAGGATACATGCTGGGTGTTGGTCATGGCGACAGGTCTCGGGGATAATATGTGATCCTCGAATGCCACTGAAGCTTAAGCAAAAAGTGTATAAAACCATTATAAGACCTGTCTTGACGTATGGATCTGAGTGCTGGGCAACGAAAGAACTGGATGAAAGAAGATTTCATGTGGTGACAACCACCACTCACACTGGGTATGATATTAATTATTTTTAAGATTTTCCTTGTGTATCTTCGAAGTTGAAGGTGCAATGTCAATGAACTTCAATTGTTCTCCCATTCTGAGGTATCCCCTATCCAACAAATAGGATTTTTTTCTTAAAAGAATTAAAATCGAAAAACACATTGAAATAGTCATCATGGCTGTGAAACAGGAACACAGAATGGACTCAGTTTACTCTCTATTGCTTATAGCATACATACATATACAATTCACATATGCTTTCACTCAGGAGCATATGATCCCACCACATCTATACACTCTCACGCACACGCACACTGCACGCAGACTCACACTCCCACTCACATTGAGATAAAGTAACACGTAAATACCTCATAATGATATTTTTTATGTATATAAATATTTAACCGCTGCATAACAAACAAAATTTAATAATAATTGTTTCGTAATTGACACCACATGATTGCAAAACATAACAAATGTATATTTTGTGTTAAATGTGATGTGAAGCAATACGTACTAAATAAAAAAAAAAAAAAAACATTAAATTTGAAAATTTTAATAATTTGAACTCCGTTACCACGGACTCTCTTGTCGTCGGAGCGCTAGCCGACTTTCTCGGCATAGCTGCATAAATGATGTCATGTCGTCGGGCTCTTACCAACACTGGACCTGTCAGTTTTTTATAACCTACAGGCCTACGTGTTGATGGTAAAAGACCTGATGATATGACTTTGGTTACTTGGAGGATGGGCAGAGCTCTTGTCTGGGATAGAACAAGTGTGGATACCTTGACTCCATCCCATCTTTCAACTACTGCTATGAAGGCTGGCAACGCAGCTGCTTCGGCGGAAGCCTCCAAGCGGCTCAAATACTTAATTTTACACCATTTATATGTGTTTGAGCCGCTTGGGGGCGAAACAAAGGGTTCATGAAGGCCGAATTGTTTGTTCGAGTCCACGTGAGACAAAAAGGCGGGTTTTACCTTGCCATACAACGCGGCAATGCTGTTAATATTTTAAGCACACTGCCTAGTATCCCCGTATTATACCTTAATTAGATTTTATTAGTATAGATTCTATATGCATATAATATAATATTCAAATTTTCATATTCATAACTTTATTAATTAAAAATAAAAAGGATATTTGTCTTCTAAGAAAAAAATCCAAATCGGTTCATAAACAAAGAACTTATGGCATAATAAACATAACAAGTCTTTTGTTGAACTCAGTTAAAAAAGAAAACAAAGTATTGTTTTAATGCTGACACTCATTTCATTATTTAATTTATGTACTTTGAAACCTCGAGATCTCCGTCATGTCACTCATTATTCGCCTTAAACACACTTAATAAATTGTATATTATATTGATTGTATTCAGTACTAGCTGTGCCCGCGGCTTCGCTCGCGTGGATTACAGATTGCAGTCTCTCGAACGCATGAGTGAATCGTGAATATGAAGAACATCGTAACTTTATTTTGAGTTTTATAGCTTACTCTACGACAAATAACTAAATTTAACAGCTTAAATTAATACCATAATGTAACCATTATATAGGTAATTAGTTAAAATTCACAAATTTTGCTCTCCATCTAAATTGTGAGTCGCAGACTACTTAATATGTAGGTAAGTAAATCGATTATTTAGATAATAATTCAAAGTCCAAAAAGTAAAAACAAATAATTATTTTAAACCGTTTCTTTTTATGTTATTCATATTGAATATCAGATTAAAGTTGACAACCTAGTTTAGATATGAATATCTCCGAGGCTGGGAAATTGTAAATCCGTGTCGCGCAATTTATTAATACAATGTTCCCGTTTGCTGCGTCATCTCAGCATCGAAATAGTCACGCTATCTGCCCACCTTGCCTTAAGACAAAACAATGCAAATATACTTTATAATCGTTTAAGTGACCTTGTAGACGAAATGCATGTTCTACGTATATAAGAATAAAAATTCTAATTCTGTAATGTAAAATTCAGACTCACTCACTAGAACCACACGCTGTAGGTACTCACTCACTCATAGGTATCACTAAGTTACCATAGGTGGGGCGAAACCGGATCGCATTAGAACCTCTTTTTCGCGATAGAACCTTTAAGCTGCATATAACCATAGGGTCATTATCAGAGAAACAGCATAATATCTTTAAACTTTTATTCTTTGTACGATATTATATTTAACATTTTTTTTTTTTTAGATCTGACTACACTGTTAGCCTTGGGGGCCCTAAAGCCGCTGCGGCTTTGACAGCTTCACCGGACTCGGGGGCGAGCGCAGAGGGCACTCAGCCGCGAAAGTTATTAGGACGATTATATTTAACATGATCCATCTATTCCTTTTCTAATACAATTTCTGTTTAGCAAACCTATGCACAGATGACGTGCGTAAGTATGAGAGAATAAAGGCCCATTTAGTTGGAGAGAGTTTATCGCACGTTACGGGGTGAGTAATCGTACGGTAGTATCGCAAGCAATAATCGCCATAAGATTATCGTATCATAATGTTTACATAGAGGCAATAACTAAATTCTCGCCTACGATTAGGTATATCATACGAGATTCGCAAGTAACATATCGACTAGCAACTGTATACAGGGCGAAATATATAGTAAGAAGATTCTTGCTTACGAGTTCTCGACTTGTATAAACACTATCTCGTAAATATTTTTAAATTGGAACTGCTGATAATATTAAGCTTAGTAGTCGTAAGCACGACTGCTATGATCGAGGTCCTGGGTTCGATTCCCAAGTCGAGCAAAGTGTTATTGGGTTTTTCTATGAAAATTCTCAGTAGTAGCTAGGAGTTTGGCTTTGTGCCCGATTAATGACAATAGGCTCGCCCCCTATTACATGGGACCTAAAAAACATACTCGGCGAACTGTGGGTGTACATTGGTACACCTCTGCCTAACCCTTCTGGGATACAGGCGTGATGGTATGTTATGTTACGTTGTTAATATTAAGTTCATTTTTTTTATAGATGTTATCTGTGTTTGTGAAATACGGAGAATTAGAACTTAAAATCCGTATTAGAATTTAGAATGAGATAAAGGAAAAAAAGTAACAGATGCTCCAAAAGGGTTTCTGCTCGCTGTCCATTTTTTGACCCAACATCTTTTTTTCGTTTTCAATTTAGAAATGTTTGTCTTAGAATAGCAGATATAATTAAAACATCTTCGTGCTCGGAAAAGATATACCAGAAAACTCCTCAAAATGATTGAACTGATTTTCTTTTTTTGTTAAAATTTGTCATGTATGTAGACAATTAATAACTTGGACTATACACTAATCATCAAAAAACCTTGATTGGGCATCGGCAATAGTCGTGAGAGCGGCAAAGCACTCATACAAACTGGATACCGGTGCACCTTGACGAGTATATAAGTTTAAATGACTTAGCTCAGAGATGCTTAGTACTTGAAATTTGTAATTTGGTGTGGGTATACATATTAATAACACCGACAAAATGCTAAAATAAAATCTTGAATTTTTTTACGGTACACGTACGAGTGGGAGTGATTTTTTCCTCTCGTCTATCCCATCGTATGGGGTGTCGTTAGAAAGATCGTCTAAAAATATCGCGGGTATGTGAGTTTTCGATTCAAGGATCCGTTTGTGAAATATTAAGCTTTAAAGTGCTAAGTTTTGTTAGAGTCAAGTGTCCCCCCACCCCTCTACCAGCTAAATGGTTGTATAAGGATATGTGAATAAAATTCATGGTAGAATATCATTAAGTTAATAGATAAACTATCAGAGGTAAATAAGCTTTACAAGTTAACGAGTAATAGTCAATCAAATTATAAAATGTACTTGGAGGAGTAATTTCGTACAAATTCCATTGAAAATTAGCGGAGGGAGGGGCCTTTAATCTGAATATTGTGCCGGGCAACTACGGAACCCTAGACTGTGAGTGACCCGACACACACTTGACAAATTTGTGTCTGTAGTGTCTACATTATTTTTACTCATTCGTGGTGTTTATGTTTTTGATTATATAAAAGATATAGTTAGAGTTTTTGGTGCAATCATGTTGTTATTTTCCTATAAGTAATAAGTTTCATTTAATTTCATATATTCATATAAATACATATAAGTATAAGTTCATATAAGTTAACCGCATAGCTGTTTTTGGTTAGCTCATTACATAGATCGTAATATTTATTCATTTTTATGGCGTGGTCTTTAGGTATATTAGTTTCCCACGGTACAGAAGCTCTACAAGTACTTGATTTCTCGAGAATAAAGAAATATGAATGGTCTGGTTGACGAAACACCCACGAATAATTATAATGTAAATTTATTTTACTGAATTTTATTTTTAGCGCAATGATAACGTGTTGTTGGTGCACTGTATAAAATTTTTGGAGCTATTTTTGTTTTGTTACGCCGAAGAAAAGTATAATTTCATAAATGCGTTGATCAGCAGGTACACACAATTTGTTATATTGTATATTTTCATTGTTTTTTTTTTTTTTTTCTAAGCTGTGTAATAAAACATCTAAAAATAGTTTGTGTGTTTATTTAAAACCAAAACTTAAGCAATTGATAAATATAAAAGCTATGATATTTTATAAGTAGATACGGCATTGACGCTCTTTACATGCCATTGTAAATGGTAGGTAATTGCCCTCAGTTCACTTTCGACTTGATACCGGCGTGAGCGAGAATAAACGTTTATCCTTTTTTGACAACAGAGTTTCCGCCGTACGCTGTGATTTCCTATCTCTTTTTAGTGGGAGTACTTATAACGCGTTTATTTATAAAACGTCATTGTATACAAGTCAATATACTTGTACATCGTATACGAGTGACATTAAAACTATACAAATAAGACAATTTTAACAAAAAGGAAAACCAACTCCAATGGTTTTGAGGAGTTTCTTGGTGTATCTTCGAAGTCGACAGTCCAACACCAGTGAAATTTGGTAATTAAAATTTTTTAAAGCCCACTCTATAAATATCCCCTTTCCAAAAAAAAAACTTTATCGGCTCATAAACAAAGAAGTTCTGGCGAAATATCCATAAAAAAATATACATTTGAATTGAGATCCGCCTCCTTTTTTTGAAGTCTGTTTAAGCAACTGCTGCAGCTTACACCGAACATTTGTCAACTAAATTCTGCAAACATGTGTTTGTCGAACTTGGCATTGGCGAAATCGCGTAAATAGAAAGATATTGCAAAAAGAAAATAAGGAAGCATCTTTTTAAGGAAGCAATGTGGTTTAAATATTTATATCCCCCATACTGGGAAATCTCAAGTCTGTGCCGCGTAGATTAACAGAAATCCACTGTTCTGCTTGCTGCGTCATCTCAGCGTCGAAGTAGTCCCTCCATCCGCCCGCTTTGCCTGTAGGTATGCAAAATAGTATTGGTAAAACATCGATTGACGATACCGGGTTCGATAACAATTGATTGGCCGATAGTGCTTTTCAATGACTATCGATAGTCAATCCATGTTTTACCAACACTATTTTTTATAATACATTATTATTTTAAAACTGTCGATAGTTGATTCCCAATACATAATACGGGGTATTTTTGTCATTACAAGACATATTTGCGCGAATTCTTCACCGAAAGTTTAACATTTATTGTAGCATATGAACGTGCGTCCTCGTACACGAATATCTGAGCGTTCTATCCTTGACTAATGACTTGATTCTGAAAATTCTTTCACAGCAATAAGCTACGTTCTGGAAGTTGATTAAGATCTTTTGTTAATATAGAAGAATGCCTATTCATGGTATCAAATTTTCTCACGTACATATATCAATATATTTTAGAAATTTTATCCTTTTCTTAAAAAAAATTTTGCCTCCGGATTTTGGTTTTTGGATAAGAATTAGTAAGTATTGGTAAGTCTAAAAATAACATAAATGTTATTTATCATCTTATTACATTAATTATTTATCTATACAATAGCGTTAATTTAATTGGCACAAGTGAATCTTCTCAAAGACAGTTCAATCAGAAACTTCATTTGCAACAATTTTTTTCGTGGTAAATTTTTTTGTTTTGTTTTTGTATTTTATTTCCCAAAATTTTCCATCTCTATCTGTTTCTTTAACTGTAAGTTTTCTTATTAATATAAATATCAAAAACATCAATACAATATACTATGCATAGATTAATTATCAGTTGTTGAAGTAACGCGGAAACCAATTATTAATTTATAATGAGAGGTATACATGATATTTATTTACCTTTTCTGATAAATTTTTCACCAGAATCAAGCATGCCGAAGTTTCTCACCTCCTCTGTATTTACTGATTTGTTATTTTTAAATTTCTCGAAGCTCAGGTGATCACATAGGCCGGAGATTTGCTCGTCCGTGTAGTATTTGCCGAGAAAACCACATACTTTGCGTATTGAACCTGCCAAATCCTAAAAGATGCATTATAATTTTTTACTTTGTTTTTAAAATCGCTACTATTTATTGATATTTTTAATACTAACTTTTGAAAGTTCTTCGTAGAATACAAATAACATATTTTGATTATGTCTCAATGCCCAAGCTTCTTTGATGTGTTCAAAGTAAGGCGTTAATATAACTGAAAAACAAAAGTGAAAAAAAAAATATTCGTGTGTACGTTTAGAAAGTGAAACTTCTATGGGTTTTACAAACTTTTATACAATATGTATTTAAAACCCCGTCGGATCCGTGGAGATATTATTAGGTATCGAGATTATATAATGTTTATGTCATCTATCTCAGATTATAAGTTAAAAAAAAATCCCTGAATAAAATGTAAGAAAATTTAGTAAAATGAGGAAACTTACATGGCAATACAGGCGGCGCGGAGCAGCTGCTGCGGCCCACGGTCCCGCCACACGATCAAATATACCGCTGCGCCACGCCATGACAGGTGACAGTGTTATCACGTTTTAAAAATTTGTTAAATTTTGGGAAACTAAAACTAAATATGTTAATTTTAAATTGCAATAACATTTTTATTTTCATAATACAGCAAATTTTGTTATTGAAGTGATAACTTCTTATGGGAGGGTAAACCGCTTCGTAACGTTACGCGTTACGGCGCCACTCTGTCTGGCTTCCCCTCTACTCAGTGTTTTAATGTAAACATTCAAGAATTGTCAATAAAATATTTTATTAATAAATAACCTATCCTCACATTATCATAATATTATACATAAAGTTTAAGTAATAACGTAAGCTTTTTTTCAGGTTAAACAATTTCAATATTAAATAGTTCAACTTAGATTAGTTTAAGTTATCAATTTTGTCGAGCGTCCCGAGACGCAGACTTTTTTTTTGTAATTTCATTGGGATACCTATATACCCTTGTCGGATTCGACGGAATTTTTTATACATATTATATAATTTATTTGACGTTTACAATCACTAGTATAATAGAGAAAATTAAGAACTACTTTTACTAGTTTATATATACATTTATGCATATAAAACGTAACCGGAACCGCTTAATCGTAACTAAACTTAAAAAATAATATTTGTCGTTTTTTTTTAAAGTGACACAAATTGCTTTAACGTAAGCACAGTAAAACCAAAAAACCACCGAGATATCCACAATTCATCGTCTGCGTAAACAGAAATTTTATATGCACCAGTTGATCTTGAAATCCGACGCGCTTAAAGGAATCACTATGAAGAGATTTTCATCATATTAGTGGTGGTCGCGACCCAGTCTCGCTGTACAGCCTTACCATCTCGCCTATTGTTATTGACTAACTGTTATAGAATTATAACATTTTTTTTATAGGAGCTAGACAAATTGCCGTTACTTCCCCTGATAGTATGATAAATATCTCTTCACATTACGCTTGAAGGACCCGATTTCTTAAGAAGGAGGGAACCACAGATCTTTAGAGGCAACACATTGGCCGGGAAATGGTGCTACAGCTACACAGAACGACAAAGACAAAGACAATATCTCAGAAGTTTTTAGTTCGTGCCGAGATGGAGATAACCATAAAAAGGTACTAAGCCATAAATTTTATTAGCAGTTAGATATTTAGTTATTAAACTTGAAAACATAGTAAACTTACACATATCTTTGATAAATAAGTTCCAGAATTGCTTGAAGTCGCCTATATATCCTACCATTGTTAACAGTTTAGAATGATGGTAACAAGACACAGCGACGTCTCTCGGATCTCTCGCCACGTACACTACCTTAGCGGTATCAAACAAAGTGGGGGGTAACAGAGTGAATGGTAAATGTGTCTTCACAAACCGAGGATCCGAAGCCGATGCTAAAACTTGCATGGGTGTTAATTTAAGTTTTTTTAAGAACTCTTGCGTACCTCCGTCGTCAACATTTTTTTCTAGAAATATTTCTTTAGCCTTATCGTTAATCAACATGGGCATGCTGTGAACAATAGAACAAATTGAAATCATATTATTATCATTTATCAAGTTTCGTCGAATGGAAACTGTGGACTATCTATACTATAATAAACTGCTATAATAGTCTATAGTAATAACTTACTCTACTAATATTTATATTATAAAGATCAAAAGATTGTTTTTTATTTGTTTGTTTGAACGAGCTAATCTCTGGAACTATCATTCAGATTTGAAAAATTCTTCTTGCATTTTATAGACTAATTATTGAGGAAGTTTATAGGCTATATGGGTTCACGCTACGGCTCTAAGCTAAGCTGTAGGCAAGTAGAAGATATGGGAAGAATCGTAGGTTACTCGAGTTCTTAGGGGGAGGTGCAAAGCGCGCAGCGTGGTGGAGTGTTGTTCGAATAAATTTAACACGGTTGAAACCGTGGAGCACAGGCTTATTAATCATAGATTAATGATTGGATTTCGCTGCGCGCTTCAACTAGATACCGCGCTATCTACAAACAATATAGCTCCTAGAATACGGCAACTTAGTATCCTAGTATGTAGTGACTATTTGAAATGAAGCTTATCAATGTGACAGTACTGTTGGTATGATACCGACTCGAGTGCGCCGATGTGGCGTAGTTTTGATTGCCGCATTTTTATAGTACGCCGACGTTGTCTAGTTGAAACGGCGCTGTGAAAACCAATCATTAATCTATGAGTATTAATATAGTACTAACTCTAGAAAAGGATATCTCTCCGTTAACAACACTGAAGCGGCCTTGTCGTAATTTAAATTATTGGCCACTAACCAAACCAACTCTTGTGTCCACGTAGTACCTGCGAAAGGGAAAATAATTTTTTTCTCATTTTATGTAAATCTTATACTATTTATTAATCGATTAATTCTTGTATACAATACATGTACCACATTGGTTTCTTGGAGACGGCTCTAACCAACTATCAATGCTTGGGTAGCCCAAATGAGTAATTAACAGAATGACTTTGGCATCACTTTAGTCATACGTATACTTGAGTTTGCGTTATAAATTTTTTGAAGTGAACCTTCTCTATGCGTATGAGGTTAAAATTTTTACGGATGCAACGCGTTACGAAAACGTGAAACGTTTTGGGAGAGAGAGTGCGATTGTTGTAATGAGACCGATTGAGAGAGAGTGAGAAAGGGCGAACGTAGCATGAAGCACGTAGCCATGGAGACAATGTGTAAACAGCGAGTTAAGTTTATAAATTAACATTTGTTTTCCGTCCCTCTAAGTCTCGAAAATCTAAAACTTTAGATTAGTATGAATATAAACGAGACTTAAAAATTAGTTTGCACATGAAGTTTAACTTCTGACCTTTGTACTTTGTACTTGAAATCGATTAAATACGGTTTTATCTATGATCGTCGATCGATATAGAAATATGCATGTATTATTTTAGTAAGTTGCCAGTCAATAATTTCTATGTAAAAAAAAAAGTACAAATTAAATGATTTTAAACGTCGTGTTGCGTCGCCACGCATGCCGGTTTGTTGAAGCAAAAAAGGTTCTTCTTCTTGCTTTGGCGCACCAAAAAGAATTTGCCGGAGTTTTTGGCAGATACTCAAGTTGTCATGTAGTGGTTTTTGTTTTTTGGTCTTATATTGTGTAATACGGGTGGCATTTTGCATAATAAAGCCTGGTTATTGTGTAAAAGTGCAGAGGATTGGAAATAATAACATGGACCATGAATTCTGAGATGCCACAAAAACTCCCTAGGAAGTTCTATTATATTCATTTCATAATGGTAGTAATGATCTTGGCAGTAGAGAAGACTAGTTGCCAAGTTATGAAGAAGAAAGCACTTACCTGTGTCAATGTTTTTAAACTTTCGTGACATTTTCAACTATATTTATATTTTTATTGGGTCCAACAAGATGGTGGCTCCCTCTTTAAAACTATCTATGAAGTTTTTGTAATATCTTAAAATGCATGTTTCCAGTTTATATTTATAATCCACTTCACTTGTGGACAATAACCAAGCTATATGCTACAAGCTACATGAAAACTCAAGATTTCGCCAAAACCTTATAAAAATTAAAATAAGGCTTAAGCAGAGTAATTAGCAGAGTGATTTCTTCATTGTGCGTCGCGGCACTTTAGGGCTTTCCGGTATTATCCTAGGGTAGTACTTCTTCTTCTTCCTAACTTGGCAACCGGTCCTCCCTAGAGTAGTTGAGAAACGATAAATAATACTTTAACCTCGATATACGAAGTTATGTTCAGAAAAGAAAACTCATATTTTCGTGAATTGTATTGTATTTTATTTTCTATATAAATACATCTAATAAATAATTGTTAAAATTATACATTGCTCTGAATAAACAAAGCAAAACTTAAATTGTCTTCTACAGCTACACATACACACACACACACAAAGAGCTACAACCCGTAATCCCATAAAAAAATATTGGGAACTTCTGGATTAATTAAAATATTCAATGTCTATATTTTATAATTACACATTGTGTATCAATTTATTTCGAAGTTAGTGAACAAATAATTATTGTACTAGAAATAATAACACGAAACTATATAAAATTGCTGATGTTTGCAATTATTTAGTTTTAAGAACAAACCATACAAACCTGATCTTTGGTAGCTTGTAACAAATATATCACTAGGTCTTAGCGGCATATTGAAAGAATATTATCAGAATATTCAATGTCTATATTTTATGATTACATATTGTTATCAATTTATTTAGAAGTAATCCGAAATCAGTGAACAATAATTATTGTACTAGAAATAATAACATGAAACTATATAAAATTGCTGATGTTTGCAATTAGTTAGTTTTAAGAACAAACCATACAAACCTGATCTTTGGTAGCTCGTAATAAATATATCACTAGGTCTCAGCGGCATAATGAAATAATATTATCAAAATATTCAATGTCTATATTTTATGATTACACATTGTGTATCAATTTATTTAATAGTAATTCGAAATCAGTGAACAATAATTATTGTACTAGAAATAATAACACGAAACTATATAAAATTGCTGATGTTTGCAATTAGTCAGTTTTAAGAAAAAACTATACAAACCTGATCTCTGGTAGCTCGTAACAAATATATCACTAGGTCTCAGCGGCATATTATAGATGTCGCTCACATGTTTTTCAAATTCCTTAGGTATAAAATATCCTTTAGGTCCTATGCGAATATATTCTCTTATAGAACCTGGAAGTTAAAAAAACTTTAAGATTACTATTGTGCAAATTTGCATTTAGATATAAGTTGGACTCTTTTTTTATTAACTGAATATTGTTTTTTACATAACAATCCCTTAAACGGGGCTCTCTGACTTGTACAACTTTACTACTAGAGTCAATTCATGTTTGGTCCAAATGAAATTTGTATTTGGTTTTGATTCAAAGTATCGTATACCGGACATGTTAAAAGGGAAATAAGGAAATAAGATAGCAATGATTGCTCAATGTCTGCATGTACAGATACTACTCGTCGATCGAAATGTGTTCGAATCCCTGCAATGAGCCCGAGTTTTCGGTGAAGGAAAACATCGTGATGAAAACAGAGCATGGTCGTAGGAAATTTTTTAATCTGTCGCCGTGTATCTATAGGTTTGTTCCGACAGCTGCACATGGAAAACATCCCTCACACTTACACAGCTTAGCATGTTACTTACCATCTTCTAATACATCGACAATGATATTGGACAAAAGCTAAACCTATATATAAAAGAAAATTACATCTTACCTTGAAATAAGTTTAGTAGATCAGACACCTCTTTAGGCTCCACATCACGGATTTCTAACGGAAACCCATTCACTTTCCGTATAGACATAGCGGGAATGTGTTAATCTAAAAAATTAAACAACAGTATACGCCATATATACAAACTTCTCTAGTGCATTTGATAAGGTTAATCATTCTTTACTGTTAAATAAACTTGAAAATGTAGCGATACATGGGTGTTTTTTAAATTGACTTCAATCATATTTCTCTATTAGGCCACAAGTAGTATATATCAAAAGCTATCTGTCTAAGGAGTATTTTGCAACTTCAGGCGTACCACAGGGTTCTCATTTAGGACCAATTTTGTTCACCTTATTTATCAATGATATAAATCAACATATTAGATATTGTAGTTACAAATTGTTTGCGGATGATTTAAAAATATATAAAGTTGTTAACTCACCAGAAGTTCTAATTCAAAGTGATATTAACAGTATTCCCAAATAGTGTGATGTCAATAGAATGTTTTTGAAAGTTGATAAATGTTGTTATATTAAATATACACGAAAAAAAAATTATATTAATGAAAAATATTCTCCAGGACAAGTTCATGAAGTGCGTGATCTAGGAATTATTATTGACAGTAGATTAACTTTTAGATCTCATATTAATTCTATGATTAATAAATTCGCGCAAATGCTTGGTTTCTTACGAAGAAATAGCAAAAACTTTCGCTATCCATGGACGAAAATTCATTCATGCAATTGTTTAGTTCCCAGCCATCTCGAGTTTGCAAGCTCTGTGTTAAATCCACACTATTGCTACCATTCGCAACGTATTGAGGTATTACAAAAATCTTTTAGTAGATATCTAGCATTTGAAGTCTCAGGAATTTCTCACAGAGACACATATGATAACCGACTCTCATATTTTAAAATGTTAAAATTACGAGATAGACGTAAATTACATGATGTTGCATTTCTACTTAAGATCACCGATGACAGTATTGATTGTCTCACTATTCTAGCAGAAGTACATTTTAATGTTCCCCATAATTATCCTAGAAAGAGAATTAGTAAAATTTTCTCTCAACCACTATGTAGAACCAATCTCGGATATAACTCGCCTGTCGTTAGAATGTGCAGAACAGAACACACAATGACTTTAATGGGTTATTAGAGAATTTTGACATATTTCCACAGACATTACCGAACATTATTACTAAGATTAAAAGTTATTTCACTTCAGACACTTAGTTTAATTTACAATAATCGATATTCAGAATCACTGATCTCTCTATTTTATTTTTTATTTTTCTTTCCCATTATTAATTGAAATATAGTGGTCCTTTCAATGAATTATTTTAATGTTACAATGTTAATTAGATTAATTTTCTGTTATTTATATTAGTATTAATTTCAATTATTATTTTTTATTAGTAGTAGTTATTATTTTTATGTTACCAATGTAGTGGGCGCCTATAATAGGTTCGCATATCTATTTTGGACTTGGAATTAATTGTTAAAATGGATCATGTAAAATATGCGCGCTGTTGGCGCTTCTTTAATAAATAAACAGTACGAAGAAAAAGTAACCGATCTCCTTGAGTTAATGTAAGTAATATCAATCTAAATTATATGATTTTTTTATCAAATACTAGCGGCCTGCCCCGGCTTCACACGGATATTTAACAAAATTTTCAAAATGGAAAATTATAATACACACGAATAAACCATTCTATTTGCGTCAGGTTACTAAAAAAAGAAAATTATAAAGAATGTTTGAATATTATTATTTTAATGAACTTTTATTTTTATTTTAATGACTTTTTGTTTTTATTTTTAAATTATTTTTTCTAATTTTTGTAAAAAGACCATACTCATAATATACAAAACAAAAGCCATTCAATTTACTAAGTCAGAGCTTCCCTGTAAACGATATTTGACGTTGTTTTATTTTGCAGCTCTTTAACGTCAATTCATGTGGTGGCAGTCCAGAACGGTTTAGACAATTTAAAATTTCCTGTGGGTAATGGACTTTGTCTTCGATATTAGTTACAGTGTCAATCGATTTGTAATTTTTTATTTGGCCGGGGACTTTTTGAATAATCAAATTGTTTATTACGTTCGCCGTATCATTCCTAGGTGTCACTATTGCCCAAGTACTTTTCGTGTAAATTTTCAATGTCAGTGTATACTGCATAGTATTAAAATTTCTAAATTATGGACTCCTTCAAAAGGATATCACGATTTCTGCTTAAATTTGGAGTGACAAGCTGCTTGATAGGCCTCCTTGAGGACTCTCTCAACGGTTTTTAAGTACTCGAATGAGGTTGGACCGCGAACGTGATGTAGCAACATCCTAAGATAAAAACACTCTGATTGAGAAGGATGTAAAAAAAATATCATGCCTGTTAAAATTTATATAATTATATTGTTGCATATATTACTTCTCTTCATTAAATAACAAGATCAACTGGCAAATAAGTTCGTAATAAATTTAGAAAGGTTTATAATAAAATTTTACATTTTAAAAAGTAACTGTTGAATAGTTTATGAACGACCTAAGTACGTATTCAAGAATAATAAATACTCGTACATAGAACTGTGTATACCTAATCACCCCCTGTAGCGTTTTTGGAACTTAACTAACTTTATTGATAAACAGATACAATTAAAAAAGTAGTTTTTGTAGATTTCATAACGAAACGATACAAGTACACGAAAATAATAGGTACAGTCCAACATTATTCTTATAGTGTTAGAACAGACACTGCGTTCAGAGCCAAACAAGCAATTAAAATATATTCTTGACCTTTAAATATGAAAATGACACTATTCTCTATTATAATTATCATGGAACATAACGTTATCATGTGTTTACTTTAAAAAAAAAAACAATATGTCAAAAGCATTTATTTGTTAATAAAAAACTCCATTATTTATATCTTAAAATGAAAAGGTAGGTAATAATATACTGAATTATAACTCATAGTCAAGATCTTTTACAAAGATAAACTGTAGTAATATTATGTGTTGCCGCAAAGCATTTTAAATACTAACATGCATTTTTTATAATCAAATGATAAAGTCACTCTACTGGTTTTTTATATATAAATAATGTGAGCTATTTTAAAATATAATTTGAAAGGAAATTCTACGGAGAATACATTAAACTCATTTACGTATCTTGTAGGGTGCCCACTTAACTTAATTTCCATTAAAATGTAGTCTAAACTTGTAAAATGTAGCGAACCTGTAAACTTTAAACGCGATTTCCTAACTAATTTTTAAGTTAATTCAGTTTATTATTAAAGATACGATTATAATATTAATTGTATTTATTGTTACTCACCACTTTTAATGAAGGTGAGTTCAGGACACCACCACCAGTGACTTAGAAACCACCAGATTCACAGGTATTCTGAATATATAGTTAATTTATTCTGGTAATAGCGTTCGTGCAGTGCGCGCGCGAGAGAAGAGACAGTTTAATTGGAATAGGCGGGGGATGGAGGGTAAAATGCTAGAAATGTTTGGCAATCGCGATCCTCCAATCAAATCGTACAAACGTATATATTTTTGGTTCGTTACACACATACTTTGAATGTATATTTGCAATTAAGATTCTCAGCTTACTTTCAATGACTGTTGATGCAATCCTTTGAACCCTGTTACATTGAATAGTCCAATAAATTTTTTTGTCAAGGTTTTTTTTTGTTATACAAACCGACTTTGATAAAGAATATTATTAAATTTAAAAAAAAGTATCTCTCTAATATGTACATAGGAATGATAGCTTAATATATTCACCTAGGTAACTGTATAGATTACTGCAATAAAAGAATCGTAGAAATCGGTTTTGAAGTTTCTGAGAAAACCACGCTCATACAAACATACTAGGAAAAAATATGAACTTCTTTTAATTGAAGGAAGTTAAAAAACGTAACGTAATTTTTAAATAATAATTTTTAATAACGTACAAATTTTTCAAGCACGTAAGTATATAAGCAATCCTGTTAAAGAAAAAAAAAGTACTAAGTAACATAAATATCTTTGTAAAAAGGTTGTTTGTTTTTTATACATTATTCAAGAAAAGTAGCGGCGGCGACAGAAACATTAATTGACACAATTGCAATTGTAAAAAGTAGTTAAAAAGACCGCCATTGAGTAACCAAGTTGCATACTATTTTATAGTTTAATTGATGTAAGGACTAATACAAATATTAAAAAAAATGAAGAAACATGATATAATTGTGTAAGTAATTATAAGCCTCCCCCCTCCGTCCAAATAAACGCCTTGATGTTAATATACGAATAATGAAATAAAATTTGAAGGTCATTATGTGCTACACAGTATCCTTGTGTTAGTAAATGTTATGTGAATGGCGACCTCACGAATGCAAAGATGGGCTGTAATTTGTCAAGTTACATTTACGAAGTTGAATACCACCGATGCATTATCACGGCTATCATGCGAGAAAATAGGAGAAAGTAATAAAGAAGTTACTTAGATAAATTTTGTAAACGATTGTTTACCAATTACGCATAAACAAGTTCAGGAAAAACTAAAACCAGATAGTGTTTTAAGAAAAATTACGTTTTTGCAGTCAGGGTGACCAAATTAAGTGGGAAAACCCCGAATTAAAACAGTTGTTTTTGAAGAAAGACGAACTATATTTAGACGGTGGATGCGTTATGTAGGGATACAGAATGGTTATACCACAGGAATTTTGCAAGCAGATTGTAAATGAATTACATGTAGGTCACATGGGAATAGTTAAAATTAAAACTATGGAAAGAAGTTACGTATGGTGGTCGGGATGCGTTTACGATATTGAGAAATTAAATAAATAATGTGAGACGTAAGCCAAGGAGGCTCCAGCACCGCCACGAGCATCACCTCGACCTTGGAAATATCCTGTGGAACCCTGGATATCTAGAAATATCGGTTACATGTACCATATTTTTAGGGCCTTTGTACGAAAAATCGTTTTTCGTATTAATTGAAGCTTCTTCTAAATGGACAGAAGCCTTTCAAACAGGTAAAATCACGGCCACGGCAGTCATTTGAGTTTTGAGGGTGACACTTGCTCGATTTGGATTGGCAAACAGTGTCGGAAAATGGGCCCGCCATTCACCAGTATAGAGATGACAGACAACATTGACAATAATTTAATAATAAGCAATACTTTTACGCCAGCGTATCGTCCGGCTTCCAAATGTGCTGCAGAAGATGCAGTAAAACTGTGCAAGAGAGCAATCTAGAAAGGCCTAGTGGAAGAATGCGAGCTGGACGTAACTTTACAGGCGTATTTAATGGCTTAAAGAAATACTATCCATAGTGTACTACAGGACAGTCAATGGCCATGGTATTATAAAAACGATCATTACGTTCGATATTAGATCTGTTACGTCCAGCAGAACTAGAAATGAGAGTTAAAGTAGCACAACAAAAACAAGTCGAAAATGCAGGAGGACAAAATAGACAGATAAGGGTAGATGAGTATAGTGGAAGGAATAGACGGTAAAAGGGAAAGATAGACGAAATTAAGGTTCAAGAAATGTAATTATTACTAAAGAAGATGGTTAACCCATTCATATAAAGAAATATAAAGAACAGGTAAGGTATAAAAATAAAATTCAAACATTAGCGTTTCCTTGTCCGCCTGGTAGCAGTGGTGAGGTGAGTGTAGAACCAAAGACTTCGAATACTGCACTATCGGTCACGCCTCCCTTGTTACCCACTCGTCTCCGACGAACAGTTAAGCGTATCATTCGAAATGGTAACCTTGTTCTTTATTAGTTTATTAAGTAGATTTAAAATTACAAATCCCATATGTTTTTTTTATTAATATTTTTTGTGTTCATTAAGTGTGGGGGTGTAATGTATGTCATAATAACGATTTTTGTATGTAGGTAGTTCTATCTTTTTTTAGTGGTAATAAACTGGTTAACGAATATGTCATTTATTTATTTCTGTCGTATTATATTACAATAGTTTTGAAATATCGGGATATACCGCAATATATTATAATAACATGATGTAGATAATACATAGATATTTTCTTCCATAATTTTTTTTCATCTATAATTCTATATAATTAATAAGAATGAAATGTCTGTTTGTAATGTCAAAATAACAGCTTTTTACTAAATGCATAGGAAAGTATATACGATACCTATAACGAAACACCCTTTTTTATTATTTTTGACCGTCTGTCTGTCTGTTTGTTCCGAGTAATCTCCGGAATGGTTCGACCGATTTTGACGGTACTTTCAATGGTAGATAGCTGATGTTGTTGTTGAGTAGATACTCTTTTATAATAAATTTGTACCTTCCATATTTTAAATTTGGTATGTCTCATACAGTTGTCTTTTGTTGTGTAAAGATCTTTGCTACTATATATATATATATATATATATATATATATATATATATATATATATATATATATATATATATATATATATATATATATATATATATATATATATATATATATATATATATATATATATATATGTTTTTTCCTGTTCTTTACTTTTATAAGCTGGTTTTATTTATTACTACAAATAACTTCTACTGCGCTACCGGCTCATAATCTGCTACAATGGTTATGGGCCCAGTTGCCGATAAATAGTATATAAATAAAATCGGTGGATAACGAAAGAAGAGTTATCATATGTGATCGTCGAATAAAAGTGCAAAGAGATCAATTGTAAGTGGAGCAGCGAAAAGGGCGGCACCATGACTACAATGAGGATCGAGGTTCTTGGTAGGAATAACTATGATTCCTGGAAAGTACACGCACAGGCGATTTTAATAAAGAACGATTTATGGGAATAGGTAGATGGTAGTAAACCAAAGCCAGTCGAATTACCAGAGGCGGCTTTATGGGAGTCACAAGACTCAAAAGCGAAGACAGAGCTAATTTTAGCGATGAGCCCGAGCGAGTTACGTCATATAAGAGAGTGTAAGACATCAAACGATGTTTGGTTGAAACTTGAGTCGGTATATGCTTCGAAAAGACCGGCTAGGAAGGCTAGCTTACTGAAGCAGCTCATATTATGTAAAATGAGCGAAGGTGATGATATTCACGAACACTTGGCCAAGTTCTTTGACGCTAAATGCAAGTTACACGAGATGGACGTAGAAATTCACAATGATTTAGCATCGATAATGCTATTGTTTAGCTTGCCATCAAGTTTCGAGAATTTCAGGTGTGCAATTGAGTCTAGAGATTCATTTCCGGACCCGGAGATATTAAAAATTAAAATTCTTGAAGAAAGCAATGCTAGGAGATCGGGTAGCGATAATACTTTCAATGTTTTGAAGTGAAATAAGAAGAAATTTGGATCAAACTCTGTACAGTCTGTCGATAAAATGTCTAAGTTTGTTTACAAATGTTTTAAATGTCAAAAAAAGGGACACAAAGCTTCGGAATGTAATAAATTAAAACAGAAGGATTTGGTAAAATATGTATCAGAAAATAAATTAACAACAGAAAAGGTCGATACTAGTTTTGTAACATTTAATTGTTTTTCAGGTGATTGTCACTTTGGAAACTGCGAGAATGGAAACTGGATTATCGATAGCGGTTGAACGAGTCATATATGTAACGATAAAACCTATTTTGGAAAAACTTTACAGCCTTCTGACGGTAAAGTGACTCTGGCTACTAATCAGAGTGCTCTAGTACAAGGAAAAGGTACAGTAAGATTGTCTGCATATAATACTAACTTCAAAAGTGTAGTTGAACTACCTAACACGTTATATGTTCCTGATATGCGAACTAACTTGATTTCAGTTGCAAAAATTACCGATAAGGGGTTTCATGTTACGTTTAGGGATGATAGGGCTCTAGTGACTGATACTGATGGTAATGTGAAGTTAATTGCATTTCGAAAAGATAATCTTTATTATGTAAAGGAACAGTGTGCTCAAGCTTCATCGGTTTCTAATGAAAGCGGTATTTTAAAATGGCATGAGCGTTTGGATCACTTAAATGCAAACGATCTAACAAAACTCTTAGACCATTGCAATTTACGTGTCGGAACTAATACGAGTACCGTCAATAGGTTGCGTAATTGCGAAATATGCATACGTGGTAAAATGAGTTCTGTTCCTTTTTCTTACTCGAGCGGACCGTGTAATGAAAAACTAAAAATAGTTTATTCCGATGTATGTGGTCCTATGAAAAATGCAGCCTTAGGAGGCGCGAAATATTTTGTGACGTTTATCGACGATTCTACGAGATGGTGCGAGGTATATTTATTAAGTAAGAAGAGTTCGGTTTTTACTGTGTTTAAAATATACAAGCAATATGTAGAAAATATGACTGGCAAGAAAATAAAATACTTACAAACTGATAATGGTGGTGAGTATTGTAATAAAGAGTTTGATGACTTCTTGAGTAAAGAAGGAATTTCTAGGAGAAAAACGATTCCTCATACTCCACAGCAAAACGGTGTAGCTGAGAGGATGAATAGAACACTGGTTGAGATGGCAAGATGCATGTTGTTATCATCTAAACTTTCAGGCGGGTTTTGGGCGGATGCTGTAGTGACGGCATGTCATGTTAGAAATAGGTGCCCATCTACCGCGATTAATGGCGAAATACCATATGAGAAATTCTTTGATAGACGTGTAAATATAAATTATTTAAGACCTTTTGGAAATAAATTTTTTATTTTAGATAAGGATATAAATAAGGATAAGTTTACAGCTCGTAGTGTAGAAGGAATTTTTGTCGGATATCCTAGAGACCAAAAAGGATATAGAGTATGGTTGCCGAATGATCGTAAACTGATTGTTGCAAGAGATGTAAGGTTTTTAGACGTGAACACATCTGAAAACGAGAACAACATAGACCCACTACAGGTTGTGACTGAATCACAAGAAGGGAGGCCAGTCAAGTATGTGGACTTAGAAATTAAACCATCGACTTCAAAGACTCATATTGAAGAGTCAGCTCAACATGAGCCTACTTTGAGTGATAGTACTGTCCTAGAAGAAGTACGAGAAGAAGAAGTTCGAAGAGGCCCAGGTAGACCTAGAATTCAAAGAGGCCAAGTAGGTAGGCCGAAGAAGGTGTACCGAACTGTCAGTGCAACGAGAAGGGAACGAGAGCAAGACGAAGATGAGTAGAGTGAAGTAGATGGAAATAATGCCAGCAATGAAGAAACAGCTGTAAGTTTAGATGAATTTACTGATTGTGAAGATTTCGTGGGCAATGCAATGGAAATTTCGTTATAAGAGGCGTTATCGAGTAGTGAAGAAAAGCTTTGGAAAGAAGCGATTACTTCAGAGATAAGAAGTCTCGTTAAAAACCGGACGTGGGAAATCGTCAAGAAGCCCTCAAATCGTGATGTAGTAGGATGTCGATTCGTTCTAACTACAAAGATAAATGTGGACAAATCTGAAAAGAAAAAAGCCAGATTGGCTGCCAAAGGTTACAGTCAGCGATACGGTATTGATTATCGTGATACTTTTGCGCCAGTGATGAGGCTTGATACTGTCAGATTGTTATCCGCTTTAGCTGTTGAGTTAGATATGGAAATACATCAGATAGATATCAACACAGCCTATCTGAATGGATATCTAGACGAAGAGGTATACATGAAAATACCGGAGTTCTTAAAAGACAGTCTCGTTAAATTGTTACAAACGGAAGATTTTTTAGTCAAGAAACAGGCGCAGCAAATGTTAGCGGACATACGAGCGGGTGGCAATGTTTGCCGTTTACGCAAGTCTTTGTATGGCTTAAAGCAATCTGGACGACAGTGGAACATAAGACTTGACGAAAAATTGAAGAATATGAACTTTAAGCAGTCATTAAATGAGCCGTGTTTGTATTTTAAAGAGGTTGACGACTGCGGATCAAAACTCTTTGTCTGTGTATATACGGACGATATTTTGATTGCAAGTCAGAAAAAAGATTGTATTCTGGATTTTAAAAAGGAATTAGGAAAAGAGTTCGAATTGAAAGACTATGGAATTGCAAAGTTTATATTGGGAATAGATATTGATAGGAGTGACAACGTCATAAAGTTGACACAATCTCAATACATAAATAAAATAGTACAACGTTTTGGACTCCAAGATTGTAAGGATACAAATGCCACACCAATGGAGGTTAATTTAAAACTACAGAATATTGATACTGATAGTGGTTCTATTTTTCCGTGTAGGGAGTTAATAGGATGTTTGATATATTTATCCGTAGGTACCAGGCCAGATATTGCAAATGCAGTGGCAAAAGTGGGTCAGTTTGTCGATAAAGCAGATAAAAATTGTTGGAAAGCGGCAATGAGGATCCTGCGTTACTTAAAAAGGACGCGTGATTATGGTCTTGTTTATAAGAAAACTGGTAAGTCTATTAAGGGATATTCTGATAGTGATTGGGGCAATTGTATTATAGATAGACGTAGTTATTCAGGTTATGTTTTTACCTTAGCTGGTGCAGCAATATCCTGGAAGTCACAAAAACAGAGGTCTGTCGCGACTTCTACTTGTGAGGCAGAATATGTAAGTTTATCGGTAGCTATGAAAGAGGCTATCTACTTAAATAGTTTGTTGACTGAAATCGGGTTAGCGACTGTCAGCAGGGTACAATTACATGCGGACAATCAGGGAGCAATAGCGTTATCGAAAGACCCCGTATTCCATTCCCGCAGTAAGCACATTAGTATCAAGTATCATTTCTTGAGAGATACGTTAAAAACTAACAAAGATATTGTGGTGAAATATATTCCAACAGAACTGATGCTTGGTGATATATTAACGAAACCACTGCCTAAGCAAAAACATTATTTTTGTATGGAAGGTTTAGGCGTTACTTAGTTTCTTAAATTTTTAATGTGCTGTTATATTTATATACCTTGTTTGTTTCTTTAAGTATATAGTAGATAGTTATACTATGTTTTGGAAGGTACAATTTAAGGGAGCGTGTTGAGTAGATACTCTTTTATAATAAATTTGTACCTTCCATATTTTAAATTTGGTATGTGTCATACAGTTGTCTTTTGTTGTGTAAAGATCTTTGCTACTATATATATATGTTTTTTCCTGTTCTTTACTTTTATAAGCTGGTTTTATTTATTACTACAAATAACTTCCACTGCGCTACCGGCTCATAATCTGCTACAGTTGTAAGGAGTGACTTAGGCTACTTTTATTTTAGAAAAAACATTGGGGTTCTGCACAAATAAAAAACAACTGGTCATGGTGAATAAATTCGGGCACTTAAATGGCTTACACTGAGTTAACTATAAGAGATATAGCAAATTAATGTATAAAATAATTGTAGATATTAAAAATACCAAAAAAAAGTCAGCGAGAGTATACACCTATCTTCTAAGGAAAATAAGCGTTTTTGTCTTTAAAATAGCCAGGAGCGGGGGAGCAAGATTGGCGCGGGCATTCTGTAGTCCACATGAGCGAAGCCACGGGCACAGCTAGTTATGCATAATATTATAAAATTTGTACATTTTATAGTAAGTTTTTAAGTAAATTGTATAACGCACGGTGTAACGCAGTTTACGTTACAATATTTTCCTCACCGTGTCCAAAGATGTTTCAACAATCGTCAAAATTTATATATTTTAGAGTTTTAGACCTATATTGTCCTGATCTACCTTTATCAAATTACCAACATATCAACGGGATACGTCCGCTCCGCACTACAGTCGGCTTACAACTGCCACATTCATAGGCGCTTATCTCTAAAATCACTGTCTCTTATAGTCAATACACTACAAGACCATTATCGTAACTTCCGTCACGAAACGTATCAAGTAAAAAAACATCACGTAACTTCCATTACAATTTTATTTATCCACCATGCCTTAAGATTGTCTTCAATAATTTGTGTTTTAAAATATTAAAAACATATGAACCCCCATTGTCTACGGGTGATATCAGCAGTACGCATATAAACAGAGAAGACATTTTGTAATTTTATTTATCTAAAGAAAGAAAGAAAGAACTTTTATTTGACACTAAAAATACGGACATAATTAACACAGCACATTAAACAAAAGATTACAATAAAAATATTACTCATGAAATTTATACATTTATACACACAAAAGCCATACTTAAGATGAAAAGGGACCTCAACTCAGCATATTCTATAGCAAAAATGCTATAGCGCTTGTTTTCAGCCGGGCCCTAACTACATACTAAAAGCCTCAGATTAGACCATAAATCGTAAGTCAGTGCCGCATAGGTTATCAGATATCCACTGTTCCGCTTGCTGCGTCATCTCAGCATCGAAGTAGTCGCGTCATCCCGCTTTACCTGTATGCAAAATATATTGTATGTACTTTATAATAATTGTACTAGAGGATGCACATATACTCTGATATCACTATCATTCGCTCACGTGGACTACAGAATGCCGTCATTCGGACACCCGCGCGAGTTTTGCTCCCCCGCTCCCGGCTATTTTAAAGATAAAAAATGCTTATTGTGGGTATTTCTTAGAAGATAGATATTTACTCTCCCGGACTTTTTTGTAGGTCTTTTTAATTCCTATGATTATGTAGTACATTAATTTGCTATATCTCTTATGGTTTACTCAGCGTAGGCCATTTATGCGCCCGAATTGATTCACCGTGACCAGTTTTTTTTTATTTGTACAAAACCCTAATTTTATTTCGAAAATCTAAGTTAATTACTCCTTATAACATCAGCTATCTGCTATTGGAAGTCCCGTCAAAATCGGTCCAACCGTTTTAGAGATTACCCGGAACAAACAGAGAGAAAAATTTTAAAAATGTGTTTTTGTCATTGGTACGTATTTAGTAAAAAGCTGTTATTTTAACATTACAAACAGACACATAGATTTTATTAATTGTGTAGATATAGATAGATACCTAACTAGATGTACCCCACGTTAACCCGTACTCGTGTTAAATTTATTTGACCAAATTTCCACATTGCCGCCACCAACAAACCTTAACGTGGCTCTCACTTCCCATACTTGCTTATTGTTTTCCGGATTGCTTGATGGTCATGGTTACTGTGCCGCTCCATAGTCCTAAATTAAACTTATGAAGTATTTAAGAGGCCGACGTAACCCAAATAGTTAATGGCCATAAAACCAAGAAAAAATAACCTTTCTTATTACATAGATCTCTTAAATATAAAAAATCGATGTGTGTATGTATGTTCCCTATGGACCCCAAAACGGTTAAAGCGATGTTAATGAAACTTTTAAATAATTCTCATATTAGTTCAACGTGTGAGCCTGTAAAGTTTGGTAGCGATCGTATTAATGTTCCCTATAGACTCAAACAGCCTTATTAATAAACGTAGACTAGAGCACTGTTAACTTTACTCCCAGTATTAAGTCAGTACTAACCATTTCTTGTATTAATAAACACGAAGTAAGGTATGAGTAAGCTAATCCGACTCTACTCTCGGAATAAAAGTTATACCTTCCAGCTACTTAGTTTAGTCCCGGTTTAAACTATGGCTGCCCGTCCGTAATCGTATTTTGACAACTATGAACTTTCGTTTTGTAGTTTAGTAGCTGCGTTGATTGTGTGGTGTTTATTTCGAATATTTTTATTAAATTATTAAGATTAATTGACTAAATATGAGCCAAAAACGCAATCGCTCAGTTAATTGGGATGAGGAAGAAAAGGTAAGGTAAGATTTCAAATTTATAATTAATCTGATTTCGTTGTATTAATGATAGTAATAAAATTAATTTCGTTTATTATTTCATCAACTTCTTCCAGTAGCCTCAGATTAACGTTATAATAATCTCTATCCATTTTCAGTTCCACCAAATTAACTTCGCGTCGATTGAAGATAAAAAAATTAAAACTATAATTTAATCTGGCAGTATCAATAGTTTCATTCGTTTTAGTTCACTGACTCATTCTTTTTACTTTTAAATTCAAGCGAGTTGTCATAGTTAGACCTTAGTCTACGGTATAAGGAAAGTATTGCTAATCCGACGTAACTCCATGTTTATTAATAGCATTTTTAAATCGAAGTTAATACTTCGTTATACTCGGAGTAACTAGTCTAGGTGTAAGGTTGGAATAAGGTTAGGTTACACCATTTTTATTAATAAGACAGCAAAAGTTTACAGCAACGTGTGGCCGGGTTTGCTAGTAATCTATAAAATGCAATAAGAATTTTTCAGATCTGTCTGGCAGTTGCACAGATTAGCGCGTTCAAACAAACAAATAAAAACAATATCTTAAACTTTATAATGTTAAGTATGTACCTATTTATAGATTTTTCATTAATTATTTTAATACTGACCTTCGATAGGTCCTCGTAAAATAAAAATAGCATATTGGGATGATATCTTAGCGCCCAAGCTTCTTAGACATGTTCAAAGTAAGGTGCTAACGTAACTGAAAATATACTAAGTGCGTAACATTCGTATATATCATGTAAAAAGTACATAAAGTTTTTACGCATCTAAAAAGTAATAAATTAAAGGAATGTCATTAAGACTATCATAATCTCTAATACCTCACCCTCTGTGTAAACACCCAAAAACAATGACAACCCCAAAATTTACAACAATAATTTTCTGTAATAGTAATAAGCAATAGTGTATAACAATTCATATGTAATTTAGTGATAAATATCGTTATTAGATAAAATAAAATAAGGCTCACTTAGCTTAGTTTAGCTGCATCTCAAGTGCATCTTTTTTTCTTGGCAATTTTTAATGTTTAATATTGTAAAAAAAAGGAATAAACAACTATTCAAATAAAATATTTTAATTATATACTACAATTATAAATGACCAAACTGGATTTGTAGACAACCAAAAACCAACTAGATGTTAATGTGAAATGCTGTGGTAAAAAGGAAATAAAAAAGATCGATTATACATAAACTCATTAAAGGTTCGGTTTATTTATTTATTAAATATTTTTGAATTTCTTCATAACTTAGCGTTTGTAGCTAATGTCACGGTGTTAAGTACCGAAGTGGAAGAATATGATAACACGGTAAGCTAACACTGAATAGATTTTCAAATTGAACGTAGTAGCTAGTAAGACGAACATCGGAAAATGACCCACCATCATACTATAGTTTCATCGTTATGTATATTTATTAAATGAATGGCATTTGGTTAATACACTACATTTAATTGGGAATTAAGAAATAAATATATTTCTCTGTCCATTAACCTTCTAAAGGCCACCACCGCATGCTCCATTTATGATCTCTGCTAAATAAAATGGTTTTTTTTTAACCAAAATCTTAAAGATGAGAAAAACAAAAAAGAAAACCAACTTCGATGGTTTTGAGGAGTTCCCTGGTGTATCTTCGAAGTTGAAGGTCCAATCTCAATGAAATTAACATGGGACCACCCCACCCAACGAAAAAAGAATCATCTAAATTGGTTCATAAACAAAGAAGTGCCTTAGCCTCTTAAAAAATATACATTCCAATTGTAAACTTCCCCTTTTTTTAAATTCGGTTAAAAATATACCTAAGTCAATAAATCTATCGAATAAAAAAAACACCTAACCCTAAATAGCTACACTTATAAAATAACTTCGTCTTCCTTTTTTTGATTTCGGTTAAAAATATACCAAGTCAATAAATCTATCGAATAAAAAAACACCTAATCCTAAATAACTACACCCATAAAATAACTTCGTCTTTATCATTAACCTTCACGAATTAAGTAAACTTACATTTGTCTCCTGAAAATAAGTTCCAAAGATGTTTGCAGTCGCCTGTATACTTCGACATATAAAGAGTTTACAATGATGGTACGAAGTGACAGCGATATCTCTCGGATCTCTCGACACATACAGAACCTTAGTGGTGTCGATCAAAGTAGGAGACAGCAGGGAGAAAGGCAAATGTGTTTTAATAAACCGAGGACCCGAAATCGAGTTTTTTAATTTCCATGGCCGGTGTTAATATTGGTTGTACAACTCTCGTCTTGCCGCGTCGTCACCAATAAACTCGAGGAGCATCTCTTTAGCCTTCTCATTATGGATCATAGATATGCTGTACAAATAATATAGTTAGGCACATAGATTAATAATAAAATAAGTCCTAGAATACGGCAACTTAATATCGTAGTGTGTAGTGACTATCTGAAATGAAAATTATTAACGTGAAAGTATTATCAGTTGATTACCATACGTCCGAAATTTAGCGGACGTGTCCGAAAATTTGGTTCTTTATCCGAAATGCGGGGAGAATTCAAGAACGTCAGGAATTTTCACACAAGTGAAGGAAGAAAAATGAAAAACCAAATAAAAATAAATATGTATACTTAATTAAATCGATGTTGATCCTTGAACAATAATTATAATTCTAAAAATAACATATTGATACAACATGTAGACAGATTGCACTATGTGTAAGTAAAAAATCAATATTCCGCTTTTGTAACTTTTCAAAAAAAATGTCCGGAGTTTTCTTCGAATGTCCGGATTTTAGCAAATAAATCCTAGCAAAAAAGGTTGTGGTTTAGACTGGTGGAATATCGATTCGATGTCCGCAGATTCGAACCCCGGTATGTACATATCGACAAATTATTCGGAATTCGCATACATTTATTACTTTAAATTGTTATCACTATCGGTTGACGGTGAAGGCAAAACTCGTGAGGAAACTTGATCGCTTGAGAAATCAAATGAAATGAAATGCTTGACAGCCTCAATATCCTAGGTGTGGATATTCGCAGCGACCTCAATTCGATGGATTACATCTGGAGTGTTATCTCTACTAATCCTGAACAGGGTGTGACGGTTTTTCACGCCCGGTCAAGTGTATCTTCTTTACAAGGCACAAGTTCGGCCGTGTATGGAATACTGTTCACATCTCTGCGATGGATTCGTAAAATACCTCCTCGATGCTCTGGACAGGTTGCAGAGGCGGGCTGTTCGCATTGTTAATGATGCAGACGTTACTAAATACATCGAGCCGCTTCAGGTGCGCAAGAACATCGCCTCGCTGAACGTGTTCTATCGTCTGTACCCTCCTCTCCCTTCCACAACAGAATCACATGCGCTGGGCATCGGAGTCACAGTTTTACGGTAACCTCCATCTCGGTACGAACTAAAAAGTTTTCTATGACTTATCTATGTCGTACCGTGAAACTGCGGAACTTTCTTCCGGCCAATGTGTTCCCTCCTTGTTACGACATCGGGTCCTTTAAGCGTAACGTGAAGAGATATTTATGCAGGCCAGCATGACAGCGGCGGCTGATAGATTTTGATCTTTCGGTGGTCGCCGTTGTGTTTAGATTGTACTATGCTTATCACAAGGGACAGTAACGTCAATTTGCCGAGCTATTATAAAAATAGTTCTTATAGTATCACCGTATATGGGTATATGGTATTAATATAGAACAGTTGATTTCGATTTCTCGGCGTTTGAAATCGCCAATACATCGTGGGCTGGTCTGGTATTTAAGTTCATTCCCTTGAAAAGAGGCCTTATTACTCAGCAGAGGAAAACTTACAGGCTGGTATTATTATTATTAAATTTTTGAATGATAGGAAATCCGAATGAAGTTAGGTGTATAAAAACCCACACATAAAAATATGTATGGTTATATCTCATTTTGACCTAGGTCCGTTCCTCGGTGTCAAGCCTTTGGATAGGGCCCCTAAGGATAACAGTGTAGTCCGAAAAAAAAAATCTCATTTTGATGGACATAAATTAAAATATACGGAATACAAGCACAAAGTTCAATCATTGACATCACAACATTTAATTGCTTACCTGTTAAGGGATAAAGCGTGAAGCTATATTAAGATTATTTATAATCTAATAGGTAAAGATAAATATTTGCTAAACGATTCATTGTCGATGTTATCTTTGTTTTCCAAAGGTTCAATAGTTATATTTTTAGTGGAAAAATACTAGATTATTTCGCAAGGTAAACGAAGATAGTACTTACTCTAGGAATTGATATCTTTGAGATAACAATTCTGAGGTAGCCGTATCATAATCTAAATTATTAGTAATTAACCAAATCAACTCCTGTGTCAATGTAGTACCTGCAAAATATAAATCGATAATACGATTATGCTTTAAATCAATTGAGGGGTGTGTAAACCATGGAAATTAAATAATAAAAATGAATAGTTTATTTTTAAAAAAATTAGGATTTAGGAGCAAGATTCGCGCGGGCATTCTGTAGTCCACGTAAGCGAAACCACGGGCACAGCTAGTACATAATAAGATCGCTTTCTTTTGTGTTAGAACGCTCATTGCTTGTATGTTACTGAACCAATATGTATGTGGCTTTCAAATTAATATCTGTCTGAACCTGAAGAAGGATCTAGGCTATAGGCAGGTATATAATATACATAATGACGCTTTTTACAGGAGCTAAGCTGAAGGTAATTATATTATTTTTTTAAATTGCGCGTGCCGTCCCGTACATGTCAGTCGTTCTCATTCTGTCAGGCTTAATATCTTTGTTTTCACTCGTGTAACGAAATTTGCCCAAACGTGACGCGGCCTTGAAATTTCACACTCAATTCTCGTTCAATTATCGAATCGTTTCCGTAGAACATCAAATCATATTAATGTGAACGAAGTTGCAGGCATCAGCTACAGTGTAAACTCTTTACCTATGCAATGTACCTACGTGAATATTCACGACTAATTTCTAGACCGTAACGTTAAATATAATACTATATCGATGTTGAGTTGATTATTAAAATACACTTGAGTCTAGATGTAAAATATATTATCAATAAATAAATATAGGCACTTTGTGCACTGGGATTTTCGATGAAAGAAGCCATTTTGAATAGTCATACCGTGCGAATGACTACTTTTATTCAAAGAGATGAGAAAAAGAATAAACTAGCAACAATATCTAAAAATTATATTATGCAGTGATATAACAGCTGTGATGGTGCGATCCCTGAAATAACACTTCACGCAATAGAAAATGGAAATATCCATCAACAGAGCACGAACAATTTCAAAATGGATTTTTAAATGTGTTGAAATAAAAATTCCAAAAAAAATCAGATTACAATATTCAAGAAGTCCTAAATAATCCGAAATAATATATACAGACAAAAAGGCTAGATGGTTATACTCGTTTCATCACCCGTTTTAAGCCAAGGTCCTCATTAACAAACTACGTGTATTGTTTATCTGTATATTTTGTAGAGTGCCTGAAATAAAGTGGCCCATAAACCAACAGTATTCGTAGTACCAAATAAGAGTTGACCTTCATTGTAACTTGTACTGTATTCAGCGTCTCAGAAATAAAAAATCTATACAATTAATGTAATTGAAGTGTCTTTTTGTAATATCAAAATGACAGTTTTTTTACTAAATGCATATAAAAATATAATCGATACCTATAATAAACCACAATTTTTTTAAATTGTTGTCCGTCTGATTATTTCGGGTAATCTCCGAAGCGGTTGGACCGATTTTGACGAGACTCACCGGCAGATAGCTGATGTTATAAGGAAACTTAGGCTACTTTTATTTTAGAAAAATAATTAGGGTACCGCGCAAATTAAAAGATAAACTCAATTCGTGCGTTTACATGGCTTACTCTCAGTAAACCATAACAGATATATCAAATAATTCGACTACATAATTGTAGAAATTAAAACTAAGGAACACTCACAATAAGCACATAACCGCGAGCGGGAGTAGCGCGATCGACGGGATTCTTTAGTCCATGCGAACGAAGTTACGGGCACATCTAGTAATAATAATAAACAACAAACCTTGAAATACATTCAATACATCCGATATCTCTTCGGACTAGATATCGCGATACTCTAATGGAGAAACACTTATTTTATGCATGTTGATGACTCTAATGTACTAGGGAAAAAACAATCCAAATCCACCAAGTGCTTACGACTTATGAAACAGTCTTCAATATTATGTTGCCAAACTTATATAAGTGGAGTTTATCTCAATTATCATCACCTTTTTTATCAATCAATTAATACTAGTAATAAATTATAAAGTGTCTGTTTGTAATGTCAAAATAACAGCTGTTTACTAATTGCATATGAAAGTGCAGGCCGCACAAGATCGGTCGCTCTGGAGATCTATGGGGGAGGCCTATGTTCAGCAGTGGACGTCCTGCGGCTGAAATAATGAATGATGATGAAAGTATATACGGTGCTTATAATAAAACACCAATTATTTACAATTTTGTCTGTCTGTTTATTCTGGGTAATCTCAGAGACGGTTGGATCGACTTTTACGGGACTTTCACTTGCATATAGTTGAAGTTATAAGGAGTAACTTAATTGTTAGATTTTTTAAATTAGATAAAAATATGCTACAAAAACGCGGCATTATGTTCATGTAACCGCGTGTGACGACGTCTTTCAATAAATAAAACAAAGGTAAAACTTTTAAAAGTAGTATGTGCAAAATTGAGTTTATTGGAATTTAGTTCAAACTTAAGAAATTTCTTCGGCACCTGTATAATTTTATATTTCTACACTTAGTAAAAATTTTAGAGTCCCTTGTCACAAGATAACCGAATAAGAATAACACTCCACTGTGTTTATAAAATATTGACGATGAAATCACGTTTTCCGAATAGACGTATCCAATCACGTGACTCCCAGACAAAAAAATCTAAGTTTTCTCAAGGGAAATTTAAATAAATTAACAGTCATTATTTTCCAGATTTTATTTGCATTTTATCAACAAGCCAATATGATCAAATAAAAATTTTAAACATGTTGTCAACTCGCGAATTAGGCATTTAAGAAGTTTCGGTGACATGTTAACGCTTTTAGACCTACCGACATAAGCTGCGCTTTGCTGACAATTTTAACTGGAATTTATTAAAATAATTGAACAGATTCTTATATTGTAAATAGGTTCAATTGAAATATAGCAAAAAAATTGACGTAGGTACGTAGAGTTTTAAAATAACGTCTCACTTGATAATGATTTACGCACTTTATACAATATTTTATTTATATATATTAAAGATATTTCTTCGTTGAGTCATTTCGTCTAGGGGTGACATTAATAGTAGGTAGGTACACATAAATAAATAAGAAACATATATTTTTTATTTGTGACAAAAGATAAAATAAACATAATACTTTAGTTTAGACATTTATATCCCCCATGCTGGGAAATCGTAAATCAGTGCCGCGTAGGTTATCAAAGATCCACTGTTCCGCTTGCTGAGTCATCTCAGCGTCGAAGTAGTCCCGCCATCCACCCGATTTGCCTGTATGCAAAAGATATGATTAGTTTCACATTTAACATCTTCAGGTTCACATAAACAATTAATAACAAATGTTTTTGTTGTTGCAGAAAGACGAAACAGCTGTTAATCTGTTTCAGCCGAAAGTAGGTAGCAAAGAGGTTACGGATAAATTATTTACGATGGATTTCCACAAAGTAACGCCTTCGTTACTCAAATAAAATTGCTAAATTATACCGCTGCACTGATATAGAGTCTGGCTAATGAAAGTAGACAACAGTGTGTTTAACAGGTAGTATAAATAAACATCTAGCAACAGCAAAGCAAACGAAACAGCAAATCACAAATTTAGGAAATAAAAGTTACTTATTGTTCTGAAAATAAGAGCGCAAAAAACGAATGGTATCTACGAGTATTGTCTTGTCCGTCAATTTATTTCTTAAGGGACTACAGACATAACCGACTGCCGAAAATGAAAATTAGTTCTAAAATTTCCCACGCGAGGTTTACCGTAAAAATGCAGGAATGCCGCAGATCTCATAGACATGCGGGAAAGTGCCGGAATGCGGTAACGCGGAATGCGGAATGCGGAATGCGGGATTGCAAGCCATACCTGTTGTTCAACAGTAACTAGTACTCATACATTATTGTCTTAGAAATAAAAATTGGTATATTTGAAGTATCAAACTAGGTTTTTCCAAGTATTCCATATTAATTTTGGAATTTCCATTCTGATATTTTTTAATTTGCCAAGCTTTTTCACTCCATACTTCATTAGTCAGGCTCTAGCAGACAAGTTTGATATCTTTTCCACAAAAGATGTGCTAAGTGAGGCTAGGTAAATACAGTAATCCAAGTAGTGAATGTTTAGCTACCGCTTAGCTACCTCGCACATCTCTGATGGAAACGTAACTTTATTAGAGCCCAATATTCTTAGTGCGACTTACTGTATACTAACCTTTTCGTATAAATTCTTCTCCAGATTTAAGCATACCGAAGTGTCTCAATTCCTCGAAATTTACTGATTTATTATTTTTAAAATTCTCTATGCTTAGGTGGTCACAGAGACCGGAGACCTGCTCTTCTGTGAACTCTTTAGCGAGGAAATTAATTACTATATACACTGAACCTCTCAGATCCTGAAAAAAATAACCAATATACCTACATTGTACCTAACACTTGCGCTCATATAAATAATTACCGTTAAAACAACAGAAGCGAGATCTCGTGTGGCGGCTTAAAAACATTTTAATAAATTTGCTTATTTAATCTTCACAAAGTAATAATAAAGGCCTGTGGCACTAAGCACATGCAGAGTTGGACACATCAAATTATTTAACTCTATGGTTGGACGCCTTTTCATAATGACGAGATGCAGTGTTCGATCATGTGTGATATTATGCTCTATATAATATGTACTTTCTTATGTGTATGTAGATATTAATTAGTATTGTTATGTTCGCTGTTACTTGTTGTACTTCATGTAATCTGTATGTAATGTGTATCGCTTAGTCTTGTTGTTTATCAATAAATTATTTCCGTCTATATCATCTACATTTCTTCATTACTGTTAGAACTTACAAGTAACATCGACCTTACATGAGAGGTTCAATTGTAAAAAATCTTAAATTCACCTCACATTTGTAGTTTTTGTTGCTTTACTTTCTTTCATAATAAATCATGTATATTGAAGTGAAAACTTCTTTGGCATAGTTGTGATTTTGAAAGTCGATGAAACGAAAAAGCGAAAGCGACAGTAAAAAGAGACAAAGACATAAATTCATAAGATTTAACGTGGGTGAAAATGAGATAGGAAAGTTTTAGGAAATGGTAAAATGGTACAAAAGAGGTTTGTTGCCACGCAATAAAGAATTTTATTACCTCACCAAAAAGGCACGAAACAAAAACTTTTTAGACAACACTTATAACATTCTGTTACTGATTGACATTGTGTTAAGTTACTATGGATATTTCAAATTGAATTTTATAACCTCACCAAAATGTGCATTAATTGAAAATGATATTGTGAATAATGATTGTGAGTATTAGGATATACATTTTCATAAACTTTAAATTTGTGTGTATTTGATCATTTTCTGAATTACAAAAAAACATAGATGTGAAGGTTTCACTTCTACCGCGTGTGAATTGCACAAATTTTTTTTTTGTGTAGCTCGGTAAAATGTCTTCACTGTGCCTGACGGAAAGTACGGTATAGTGTAGAAACAATGGCGACTACTGGGGTCATATTCCGTCGACGTTATGCCGGCCTACAGAAATACCTCTTCGCGTCTCGTTTGAACGTCCCTATATCACGAAAGGGAGAGAACACACTAGCAGGAGAGGATTCCACATCTTCACAGTACAGCAAACATAAGAATTTGCCAATTTCTTTGTCCTTACCGAGATGGATGCTACTGTGTAGATGTGGCTTCAAATACCGGTCCATGGGGTACTATATTGGACAGGAAAGAATAGGGTATGGTGAAACAACTAAAAAACTCAAAACTTAGCAACTAAGTTCTAAAGCCCATAGTTATGGGTAGGAATTTGATCATGCGGCGTCTGCATAAAACTTGGGACAACTGATCACACTTAAACCACCAATTGCAAGGTGGTAGGACGCTCGCAACAATCATATACATAATCTATATATTAATACGTGAAGCAAAAGCTTTCTACCCCTTTTTAAGCGTATTGCGTGCACGGAAGACTGAGATTTGGCATGGTTAAAGTTTATATGGAGAAGGAGAGCAGAAAGATAAAATTAATCAATAATATCTGTTACTAATATAATAAATTAAATTAATGAATACTGCGAATCCTAATCCGACCAGTGCCATTGAACTTAGACCCCTCAAAATATTGACATTGTCACTCAACGAAAAGCGACAGCAAGTGATGTAGATAATACTCATTGTTTAGATTCATGAATACTGCAAATGTCAAACATAAAATAGCCTATGATCAAAAAGTCGCCGGTCGAATTACGACGTTAGAGCGATCGCTAGTATATATAATAATATTTCATCAATTATTTAATACCGACCTTTAACAAATCCTCGTAAAATAAAAACAGCATATTGGGATGATGTCTTAGCGCCCAAGCTTCTTTGACA
This sequence comes from Saturnia japonica, assembly GCA_033032175.1. Lineage (NCBI taxonomy): Eukaryota > Metazoa > Arthropoda > Insecta > Lepidoptera > Saturniidae > Saturnia > Saturnia japonica. The sequence goes on along the minus strand of CM065306.1, from coordinate 5,480,147 downwards.
TGTTCAAAGTAAGGTGTTAATGTAACTGAAAATATAATGAGTGCTACATAAACGCAAAACAGAACTCATACACATACCTAACACCAAAAAGAGTAAAATGTGAATAAAATAAGAATCATACAAGATTGTTGCCATGCCATATTCAAGTATATCACAAATAAAAATTTCAACAAGCGCCTTCATGTAATTTCTACTCATTTATATCATATTATATCGATCATATGTATTTTATTTTTGATATCTTATTTAATACAAGAACAATGTATGTATTTTGTTTATTAATGTATTTTATGGTTATATATCATGTATTTCGTTTATATTTATATACAACAATACTGCACCACGTTTGCAATATTTATAAATACAGGTCGATCGCAGCTGTCACTTTAATCCAGCAAATTATAAGTCAGAGTATAGGTATGTTGATCGATATTACAAAGGTACGCATTAAATATAGATCATCCTTGAGTTCTGAAAGATCGTCATTTTATTTTGAAATTGGTTAAAATACAATCGTCAATTCATATAGAAAAATATAATAAGTGACAAATATGCGATAGAACTGAATACCGCCATTTAATATCTTTCGGTATATGTTATTTTGAGTTAACGTAGAACGCCGACGTCATATAGTAGTAGCGCCAGCGAGCCTTTTATTTTAGTTAAATTTTTTTACGCCTTAAGGTTGGCGTTTGAATTTGTCACCTGATATTAAGCGTCGATGTGGACGAAGATCTTTACACGCTATGCTTAGAAATATAAATTGTTCTCAACACACTTGCCGAAACCATTTAGGTACTATGTATACACTACATAGTAAAGCAGCTATTACGAACAAAAATGGTGCTCCACTTGATACCGAGGGGCGCGGGGTGCGGGGCGCGGGACACGCGCGCTTTTATACATTGAACTTACTGACGAAATGTCACGCGTGGACTTTTACCTGTATTTCTTGAGTTGTTTAAACAGTATCTCAGCGCACATGAAGGCATATATTTATGAAGGAAATTTTTGCACTCAAACGTGTAATCGCAACAAGTGCCCGGCACAAACCATGAGTGCGAGTGTATGCACTCAACCAGGTTTTTTTAAACAATCCGCTTGAGACGACTTGTACGAAGTACATGATACCTCAATGGCCAAAATACACCAATATTTGTTTCTCAGCAGATTGTAATACTAAGGATAGTAGCTAGTCAGGTGAATTTTAGAATACCCCCTATACAGAAGCCCTATTACTATATTATGGTTCCTTTACGATGTTTTCCGCCACCGAAAGTTCACGCCCATTGCATGATTTTAACCCACGTCAGTTAACGTGGTTCTCTACCAAACTGTCATCGCATCAAAATATTTAACTTAATTATTATACTAACTACTACTACTAACAATTTGGTAAACTTACATTTGTCTTTTTTAAACAAATTCCAAAACTGTTTGAAGTCGCCTGTATATCCCATCATAGTAAAGAGTTTAGTATGATGGTATGAAGATACGACGACATCCCTCGGATCTCTTGCCACGTACACTACCTTAGCGGTATCGATCAAAGTGGGAGGCAACAGGGAGAATGGTAAATGTGTCTTCACAAACCGAGGGTCAGAAGCAGAGGCTAAAATTTCCGTGGCCGGTGTTAAAAAAGGTTTTAACAATTCTTGCTCTTTCTCGTTGTCCCCAATCGATTCGACGATAATTTCTTTGATTTTCTCATTAATGAACATAGGTATGCTGTACAAATAATATATTTAGTTAGGCTTACATGAAATATGTGAGCATTATGAATAATTCTTATGTCAATCCAAGCAACAGATCTTTCGAAAGTGCCAGGGTGTTGCTTGAAATAATAGTTAAAAAGAATCTCAATCTCAAGAAAGAAAGAAAAGAATAGGGGTTAACGTCACTCGCGTCCGTATGCTTTACTATAGTTTCCCTACAGGTGACCCCTGGGTAGTGCTAAATGAGTGACAGTTAACTAGTGGTAGTGCCTTGCTGCGCACCTTCGGGTAACGGCTAAAATGGGCCGGCACGCCCGGTAATGAACCACTTGCTCACAAAAACCGGCCTCAAATGGCAGCTATGCTGTCGCGTTTCGTTCGGTCTGTGATAGTCCCCGGTGGCACATTCCCTATCCCTCCCCCACATCATTACATGGAAGTGTGAAATTCGGTTTGTCTACCCCAGGAGGGTACCACCAGCGTATATCGCGGTGGAGAATCCCTCTCTGGGCGTCCACGCTCAGATCGTACACCTCTTGAGCGTGGATGCCCAGGCTGCCCTCCATTTTCTGGGTAAACGGAGCAGGTAACAAGAGTCCACCCCTTCTACGCTAGTTGTGGACTTTTGTAACATAAGAGGGCTGAATTCTATCTTAAACGCCATCCACTTCCATCTTGAGGCAGAGAAGCCGGCCTTGCTCTTTCTCACCGAGACGCAGATATCTTCTCCGGCTGACACCTCGTTCCTCTCCTACCCGGGGTACAATCTGGAGCATTCCCTTGTACCGCGGGCTGAGGTGTGCGTGTACATCAGAGAAGATATCTGCTCTCGTCGCCTCAACAGCCTTGAAGTTCGGGATCTATCCATACTCTGGCTACGCGTAGACTGCGAAGATCATCCGCGTAGCACTAGCTTATGATCTAACATAACTGGTCAACACGCCAACGCGAATCCCAGATGTGGAGGATCATACACCTTCCCTGTTGGACCTTTTGTTGACCTCTTATCCGGACGGCTACCTAGTTTCTGTCAATCTTCCTCTTGGTTCGTCGGACCACTGCCTTATGCGGAGTACAGTACCTTTTACGCGTTCAACGAGGCCTCGCTTTGCGGGCTGCCACCACGTATGGCACTATAGGTCAGTGGATTGGGACGGGATGCGGTGTTTCTTTGCGTCTTACCCATGGGAGCTGATTTGCTTCTCGCCGGATGATCCAGCGTCGTTGCTGACTCTGTCCCTGATGTCGTACCTTAGGGTATGGAGCTCTTTATTCCGTTCTCTGCAGTGCCCATCGGTGGCAGATCCCAGCCTTGGATTGGTCGCTCCTGCAAGACGGCTTTACCGGTGGATTGATCCCGGCTGCTGCATTTCACCATCGGACATCGCGTCAGAATCGTAAATTCCATCCACAACACCTCGATGTCCAGCGTTCCACAACAGTGCGTTTCATAAGGCACTTTCTGCCTCGCACAACCACTCTTTGGAACCAGCTGTCCCTTTCCGAGCCGTTATGATCTAGTGACCTTCAAGAACAGAGCTTATTCTTTTCTAAAAGGTCGGAAACGCATCTGCGAGCCCTCAGGTGTTACGGATGTTTGTGGGCGGCGGTGATCACTTTCCATCAGGTATGCCACCTGCCCGTTTGCTCCCTTTTTACAATAAAAAATTAATAAAAATCTTAGTGGGAAAATCCACATAAAATTTTGTGTTTAAATAACAACCCATAAAACAAACTAAATTATTAAAAATGAAACAAAAAACCCGACTGCGACAAAAATACATGTCTAATTTAAAAAACCTATTTTTGATTTTTATTTCATTCCCATACGTCCCATTTAAATATTATATAGCCTAAATTACTCCCACAATTCAGACGAATCTAACGACATCACGTATACTAAAACCCATCAAGACGTTTGGGCTACACGTTTACCCTTTTTCGCAGTAGGGTGAATATGATCATTTCATATTTCATTGAATATAGATAAAAATCACTTACATTTAATTGCTTTTATGATATGGTATAAAGCGTGTAGCTATAAACATTTGATAAAGAGTCAATTTCCGAACTTATCTTTAAATTCCAAAAGGTTCAATAATTCTATAATCAATGGAACAATACTAGATTATTTTGCAAAGTAGTACGTACGTAGTTGCACAGTAATACATATGTTGATAAATATAATAGTTAGTACTTACTCTAGAAAAGGATATCTTTGTGTCAACAATACTGAGGCGGCCGTATCATAATCTAAATTATTAGCCACTAACCAAACCAATTCTTGTGTCCATGTAGTACCTGTAAAACTTGAATTATAAGTATTCCTTACTGTGTGAAAGCAATTGTTTTTAACTCGCGTCAATCTACTGAAGATTTTCTAGTAAGTTTTTTTTATGTATATTCATACTTCTATTTTGATGATCATGAATGAGTCGATGTCGAATTTTCGTAACTTTGTATCCCTTCAACTTCTAAACGTATGAAGTTGTTAATTTGAAAAACCTTGACAATGTAGAATTCCATGAGTACTCTTAGTAAACAGAATGCCAGCCTTCTACAATAACCCAGTGCTGCTAGATAGAGGCGTGAAAATACGCCAAAATGCTTCCAGTAAATATGGTAGGTACCTTGCACTCGATTTGGAATTGGATCCGATTTAGGAATTTTTAATTTTTTTTCATCCTTTATAGACTAAGCGCTAACTAAAATTCTAAATTTGAAGTTTGTAAGACTGCTAGAAGTATCTTAGAATTTTGATGATCGGTGAGTGCGTGAATTATTTTTTGTTCACAACTTAAGCCCAGAGAATTTGGTTGCGGTTATGAAATTCGTTCGCGTTGCGCTCACGCTATTTGCGTTGATGTCGTTAAAAAATATATTTGTTCAAATTTACCATATCTCTAAATACTTAATATGGACAAAACGGATTTTATCTGATGTTAGTTAACTACGAATATCGTTTTGTTTTGTGTCTTCTTCCAAAATATTGATTACATACACACATACCTAAATGTTTTTAATTAATTTGTTTTGGTGTGTAGTACTCGTGTATTTACATTAACTTCGTATACACTTTTGTTTAGTTTTGTTTATATAACGTTTTTCAATCTTTCAAAAGTCAATACAACTTCTTTGTTATTAATATTGTCTTATTTTCATTCATATTTTGTAAACCAGCGAGTGGAGCTAGCGCAACGATACTCTGTAATTACTTTAGTAAATACTTTTTTATTTGAAGCGAATAAGTATATTATTATTGTAGTTACAAGATATGTTTATGCTCCTACCAACACACACACACACACACACCGTGTAACATATTATGACCCTTCGCAACGGATTTTATACGTAACAATCAATTATATTTTATATGTTCACTTTCGACTTAATACCAGCGTGATAGAGAAGAAACTTTTATCCTTTTTTGGCAACAGAATTTCCGCCTTATGCTGTGATTTCCTATCTCTTTTGTTATAACAAACTGATTATAGATTTTGTAACGTTTTCAAATTTCTTTTAGTGAGAGTATAAAGCGTCTATTTATAAAACGTCATTGGTAGAATATGATTTATTATTATTAGATATTTATTTATGATTATTAGCACATAATGGAAGAGTTTTATAGACTTTAAGAAGACCAGGGATTTGTTGCCCTCGGCTAATCCCAAATTATCTAAAAGCATTTTACTCTTGAACAGAAGTCAAACACGAATGGTCACCAACAAGACACGGATACTATAACCTGATAGATGCATTTTTGAACCGAAGTTTTTTAACACATTTTTGGGATAAAACCTAACTCGGAAAAAGTGAAGCGTCAACAACAGAATGAAAGTGCAAGTGTAATACGGCTCACTTTTATTTTTGAATTTCTAACAATTTCTAAATAGCAATTATACTGCTACATCGGAATTAAGGTGGTGAATTAATTGTTTTTTTTAATAACTCGCGGTTTATTGGGTTGATTTAATGTTATTATATTTATGCTATAGTCAATAAAGTATGTAGAACCACTTTACACTTTATAATAAGCCATTTAAATACGTAGGTAGCCACTAAGTATGCAATTTGCTGATGCTAAGTTGATTAAATTAAGTGAATTATTAAGTTAAAATTTCAATCACTCAATTTCAATTAATTCTGTCATTAATATAATGCTTACCAACCTGATCTTTGATAGCTTGTAACAAATATATCACTTGGTCTGAGTGGCATGTTGTAAATATTATTTAATTGATCTTCAAAACCCTTAGGTGTGAAATATCCTTTACTACCTATGCGAATGTAATCTTTCGTAGGACCTGAAATATAACGTAAATTAAACATATCAAAGGCCGAATTGTTTTAATATAATAAATCCTTTCACAGTCAGTAACATCCTTCTACTGAGTTTTCTTTTACATTAAGATCACTTTCAGAACTCACGTTTTACTTTAAAGTTTGATGTTAAATTAAATAAATATTTATCGAGTTTTTAAGTTATACTCATTAAACCTATTCGCAATGAATTTGAGCAATATTCGTGGTGTCAAAATAAATATTAGATGGCTTATATTGTGGCATATACTGCTCACTGTCACAACAGCAAAGGAGAGTGTAAAGGGGAGGTATGCGAAAAGAATTGAATTTTTTTTTTTATAACGAACCTTGGAATACCTCCAATACATCCGTTATCTCCTCGGGCTGGACATCACGATATTCTAATGGACAACCACTTATTTTCCTCATGTTTTCAGCCATAATGCACTAAGGGACGATCCAACTGTACCAATGCAAGCAACACAGTCCTTAATACTCTGTTATCGTTGTCATATATCATTGTTATTTATCAGAAATCATTATCAAATTTTTTTATGCATTTATCGAATTATATCTATATTAATATTATAAAGCTGAAGCGTTTGTTCGTCTGTTTGTTTGGTTGAACTACTGGTTCAAATGAAAAAAATGTTATCGAGGAAGGCTAATATCGAGGCTAACATAACGCTATGATCAATAGGAGCGGAGCATCAATGAAAAATGTTGGAAAAACGGGCAAATCTCATTTCTTTTGAAAGCTTCCATTGCGTTCGCTGCGTAAATGGTGAAAGTTACGCAACAATTGTGTGTAATGGAATTGTTTCTTTTAAAAAGTTCTAAAAAAAAGTCCACGATAGCATATGGCTATCTTTTAAGGTTTACTCAATATAACCTTTTTATGGTTATAAAATTTGTTCTAAAATAATGAATTATTTGCAAAGGTGTTTTTATATAGGTACGTGGTTAATACTTATACTGATATTTACTTATATACTTAATCCTTATCGAAATAAATACATTATTCATCACAAGTATTTAATTTTGAACAAAATTGCTCTTTACAGTAATTGATGTAAATGAATATCTTAGGTGACATCAAAGTTTTAAAATAATGATCTAGAACCACGAGTGCATTTATATTATGCAGAATAATGTGGGAAGCGGGCGGCACCTAATAATACAGTGCCTACGACCAACTCACTCTAACTCTTTCTCTCTCTTTGTCTGTCTTACATGATGCAGACGAAGTTGCGCGGGTCAGCTAGTCATAAATAAAATCTTCACTCTATAGGTGGTAAGCTTGTTTATTCACATTTACAATATCTTGTTTTTATACAAGCTCAAAATACCTCATTGTTATATAGATAAATGCGGTTCGTTGGTGAGAGCAGCCCTTGAGAATACCAAAAGCGATTTGGATACTTTTTTTTTTTAATTTTAGTAATGTTCCGAATGATGGAAGCAATGTTGGGTCAGTTGGTAGCGTGTACGGACTCCGCGTCGATCGTCGTGAGTTCGAATTCCTGCAATGAGCCTGAGCTTTCGTTGAAGGAAACATCTTGATGAAACCATAGCATCTAATGCATAATATATATATATATATATATATATATATGCATATTCTAATGCCCGCCTGGCTTAAGTTGAAACTCTGTTGACAAACACCAATAGGTGCATCTTCAAATACATTCTTCCAAAGGCTTAGCCACGTCATCACTTAAAAATCAGTTAAGATTGTGGCCATAAGTTAAACCTAAAACGCTAAAAAAATAATTAGGTTTTTAGTGAAAGAACTTTTTAAAAGTAACTTTTCATAAGTTCACTGTTTTATTTTTTCAAAACTGAACTTGGGGTCTTCTTTTGAATTTTATATGAACTCAAGACGGCGACCATAACTTACGATTCGAGCGCTGGATATGCTTAATATTTGTTTATTTTGTTCATTATGGTCATGGAAATGTTTTCAGGAGAAGAAATCGGGATAGGTGGTGGACAAGTTAATGACTAGGCACTGGGAAGGACAGAACAACGTCGGCCGGGCCAGCTAGTTTTAAGTTAACATAATATCACGCCTGTATCCCCGAAGGGTTAAGCATAGGTGTACATGTACACCCACAGTTCGCCGGGTATGTTTTTTATATCCCATGTAATAGGGGGCGAGCCTATTGCCATTAATCAGGTACATAGCCAAACTCCGAGCAGCTACGGAGGACTTCATAAAAAAAAACAATAAAAGCAGTCGCGCTTAGGACCACTAGGCTAATGAGGCAATTAAAATGATCACGGAAAATTTGGTTTACAGAAAATTTAGTTTACAGTTTACATAGTTACAACACTAACTGTGCCCCATGACTTTACCGAGTAAAAATGAATTACCATTTGTGCCCCTTTTCAAAATACATCACTTGTTATCATTGCATATTTTATACTTCCTTTAACGGTAAAGTTACATAATTTAGACGTTTAGTATAACATCGGCTCACACTAAAAACTGCACCTATAGGAACATTTTGGAAAAACAGTTACCTATTATTGTTACCTGGGCAGCATTTTATCTTAAATCGCAACGGATTTTAATATTAACGCGAATGGAAATTAGTATTACGTGAAAACAAAAGATAAGATTATCATTACAATAAAAAGTCACGATGACAGAGACCTATTTAAGTTTGCAATAAAAATGATGATTAGTGCACATTGGTAATATTTCTAAGTTCTATACGTGGTATATTTCGTGAATGAAAAACAGCAACTAAATAAAAACCTCACCTCACTTCAATCTCACTCTACGGTATATATTAAAATCTGTCTAAAAATATTTAAAAATTATAATAAAAGCCCAGCACTAAATTATTAATATACATACTTACCACATATATACCAATTTCGTGATAATTTAAACCAAGCCGTACTGCGCCATCTATAAATACTGTTGTGAAATAAAAATACATGCGTTTCTATTTATTGATTTTATTGAAAATTATGTTAAGAAAAAAAGAGATTTATATGGTATCTTTTCACTTTATATTAGAGAATATTTTAAATATATTACAAAGTTACATACACATACATTCCTTTTCATATGTACATAACCGAAACGCAATTTATAGACCATACAAATGTCCATACGTGTAAAAATACATCCTAAAGGATCCTTCAGAATATAAACTACAATCATACCAAATTACATTAAATACGGTCCAGTAGTTTTTTCATGAATGGCGTTCAAACAAACAGACAGACAGACAACATTTTAAAAACTATCGAAATGTGTGTTGCTATTGTTGTGTGTTCTGTTCCGTGATTCTCAACCCCCCGTATTATTTTTTCTCAAATATCTTCAATGTACAGATTTCTCTTTGCCCTTTTTATGTACGTATAGATTTTCATTTTTGCATTTGTACTGCGTCAATGATCAATAATAACATAATGAAAATTATTAAACAAAATAATTATAGTAAATAAATAATTAAAATTAAGAATAACATTATTATTATTTTTTTAGTTATAAACTATATTGCAGATGAGACGTGAAACGACCACAATCGATAAAACATGTTTCGCCCCTCAACAAGGCATCCTGAAATCAATGTTGACTCCTACGAAGTTAGCGGGCGGGGATCATAGAATGCTAATCCTTCAAATGTTTTTTAGCCTTGAAAACACTACTAATGTTAAACAAATAGATGTTTCTTTATCTCCAATATCAACAACAGCTTTATCTAATGTTAAGCCTTGTGACTTTATTATCACCCATATAATTGATAATTATTTACTCGTTATTTATTTCTGTATAACCAAAAAAATACAGCGTATTTTTATCTAAACAATCGGTTTACATCGATATTAATTACTTAGTTCTCTAACAGATGGCGTTAGTAGTAACAGTCTATTTAAAAAAACACATCTTAATGATTTTTTATTCTTCGACAGTTGTTTCTAGTAATAAAATAAAATTCTAATTAATAATTATTGTTATATCTTCCATATTTTTAAAATGTGTATAAAATAATATTTTTATGATTGATACAAATCTAGATATGAATAGATGTCATTTTACCTAAACATTCTGTTTACATCGATATTAATTCTTGAGTTTTCTGACAGACAGCGTTAGTAGTAACAGTCCAGTTGAAAAAATACGCATGTCTTATTGATTTTATCATTTTTTACCGATGGCGTTAGTAAACTGCTACAATTTTTTTTATATGTAGATAAAATACAGCAAAATTGGTTAAGCGGTTTAGGCGTGAAAACGTATATAGACAGACAAAGTTACTTTCGCATTTTGATTGAGAATCTCAAATTAGAAGTCAACGTTCAAAAATATACATAATTGAGTGTTATTCATAATATGTTATCGTGTGATAAGTGACTCGAAGATGATAACTAAGTTTCATATATGAACTGAAATATTAGTTGAATTATTGTAGTATTCATATGGTTACTTTAGTCGAGCTCTATGTTAGGAAAGCGCAGATCCGTGCCCTGCAGGTTGTCTGCGATCCAACGTTCCGCTTGTTGTGCCATTTCTTCATCGAAGTAGTCGCGCCACCCGCCCGACTTACCTGCCGTAGATATTTAAGAACATCTCAGAACCAATACCGTAACATTGTCTTTTGGGGTCCAAAACCGCGAACATTTATAAAAATTTATCGCGTTGTATTATTTGGGTGTAAATTTCAACACAATATGAATAATTAACTCAATGAATTCTTTTTTTCTTCTTCCCAACTTGCCTAATTGTCTTCTTTACTTAAGACCATTACTGTCATTATGAAGTAAATATAGTGTCCTGTTTTATGACAATTTCAGTTTCGGTGCGTAATATACTAATTTGTACGGGAGTAAAAGCATTCTGATGGCACGTCGCTCTTTCCAATTCAGCGCTTCCCTCTCAACATTAATACTGTAAAGTATTATTGACTATTCTTATAGCCTATCAATTATGAAATGGCATAATATATCTACTCTCTGACTAAAAAATTTCATCAAAATCGGTTAAGAATATTTAAAAAAATGTTATATTATGCAGGATAAATTCTGATCCTAATAATATACCAATTTACGTATCTATTATAAAACCCATAAACAGTCTATTGAATTAAGATAATGAAATCTAACCTTTCCTTATGAAAGACTCGGTATTTGAAAGGATCTTGGTAAACTCATCACTCAAACTAATATTAACAGATTTATTTCTTTTTATATTATCAAAGCTGAGATGTTTGCATAATCCATCTAATTCCTCTTCAGTGTATTCTTTGTTGAGAAACTTTGTAACTCGTCGCACTGTACCCTTCAAATCCTGAAATAACATTAATACTTTTTGGAACGTTACATATTTTTAATTGTAATTGTAACGCATTGACGTCAAAGCCTGGTCTCTAAATCGATAAAATAAATAAATGAAACAGAATGTGCCAGTTTATGAAGAAAAAAAATAGAAAAAATTTGTTTGGCATGGATTTTTCGCATTTGTAACCTTTCTTTTTTTAATTTCATATGAATTTTACGAAAGTATATAACGAAATAGCAATTTTGCGCATCATTGATACCTCATAGACATAAAGCAGTAAGTATAAATAAGTATGTAGGTTCCTACATACAAATCTATAACCAGCTAAATAACTGATAAATTTATGTGAATTAATATAATACTTGTATATTATTCGTTTTCTCAATAATTGTTTGAATTTATGTTATTTGATTCTTTTATAAAACAATTACCCACTTTAAAAAACAAACCGTGACTCACCATCAAAAGATCTTCATAGAATAAAAACAGTATATTAGGATGATGTCTTAACTCCCATGCTTCTTTTATATGTTCAAAATATGGTCCCCATAACACTATAATTAATGAAATATTTTTATTATTGAATTCCACCCCAGTTATGACGTTATGAGCAGAGTGGCAACCCTGATTAAGATCAATAGGCTAAAATTATAAAACAAAAAAGAACGAACACTGCATGATTTGTAATGCAACAAAATTGTGTGTTATACCTATACACAAATACACATACACACACATATATTCTGAGCGAAAACTTATGTATCTCAGTGGTTAAATGTAGATCGTTAAACTGCCCAGAGGAATTGGCAACGGTATCAAGAGACCGATTCGGTCAGAAGAAAACCAAGTTCGGAAAGAAAACGATGCACAAATCCACGAGATTATCGCTTTCTGGTGAGACAGGCGTTGCGGAATCGTAAGGTATAAAGTGTAGGGCCTAAAGAAGAGCCTTGAAGAAGTAAGAGGACTAGAAGGTAGCTTGTGGACGGTCAGGAGGAGGCTTTTGACTGCCAATATCAGCAGTCACTGCCCGACCCGGGGCCTTAAATTACTCCGTGAGCACCGTGTTGCTCAACTTCAGTTTGCCCGAAACATTGATTCATGGACTCTGAAAGTATTGTTTACTCATGAAGCTAGAATCTCTTTGTGCAGAGTTGACTGATGCCAGCGAGTGCTGCAAAGACCACGTGAATGCTAAGCAAGGGTGTGTTTCGAAGAAATAACTCCATATGGCGGAGGCTCCGTTATGTTTTGGGCAGCAATTAATTCGACAGTGCGTACGTAGTTAGTTTTCATAGAAAATGGAACAATAAATAACATGCATAACCCGCATTGACTGCTCTTGAGGAAGATTCCTTTTTTATAGACGACAATGCTCGGCCTCACTATTCCCTCGTTTAGTTTGGCCAGCTCGAAGTCCTGACCTCAGTCCCATTGATCATATCTGGGATGTTCTAAAGTGACAGGTAAGGTCAGTGCAACCTGCTTCACAAAAAATCAGGGAGCTAAAAAGAGTGTTTGCAGAAGAGTCGGAACGTATTCCTCGAAAACGTTATTAATAATATTGTGGAAAGCAGGTGAAGAAGGATTCAAGCCTTGATTTTGGCAAGAGGAGGTCACACATGTTATTAAATTCATAGGTACATTTGTAACTTCATTTAATTTAAAAAAGTAAAAAAAGTGTCTTTATTGCTGTATACTTCTTATTCTTTGGACGAGTACATCGGTTTTATGTAATACATCGAAAATTAATGAAAAAATGCCAGAATTCACTTCACGCATATTAATTTACACGATTATAAGTTTACAGACTATGTACGTCAACCAATTAAATTCAATTTAACTAACTGAAATCGACCTTAGAATTACAACGTAAATTTCCTTATGTGCCCTTTTTTGTAAACCTACTTATCCGATTCTAAAAATTCTTTCAATTTAATAAGCTACATTATTCCTGAGTTAGGCTATTTATATTCGTATTAAATTTTATATTGTAAGTAACACGGACAGAGTCACGGGCGATTGCTAGTGTTTGAAATGATGGTAAAGTACTCACAAATATTTTGATAGAAATAATTCCAGTATGGTTTGAAATCCTGGTCTTCACCAATAAATTTTACAAGCCGACCGAAGTGATAAGTAGACACAGCGACATCTTTTGGGTTTCGTGCTATATACACAACCTTGCTGTCGTCGATCACAGATGGCGATAGTAAGCAGAACGGCAGATGCGTTTTAAAGAATCGAGAATTGGCAACATTATCTGAAACCTGTGATGTATCAGCTGACGTATGCACTTTCTCTAACAACTGAGATAATACAGTTTTTCTGAAAAACGCAAATGTGTGTACATTAATATCACCGGCCGACAAATGAAAACTTTTTGAACGTTGTTTTGATTTCAGTGAAACATATCGCTAATTTATAGTATTTTGAACACAAAAATACCTACATAATTACTCTATCACATCAGATTTTTTTACAAAAAGGAAGAGTGTTTATTTTAAAATTTTAAGAAAAAATCAATTATTACATTATAAATACATATATTTGAAAACTTACAAAGAAAATATCAAGTACAATAATTGCTACAGGGCTATTTAGAATGACATCTTTTACGTTTAGCGATAAAATGATGTCTTGGTGTAATTTTTTTATGAGAATGATCAATAATATCATGTATTGTAGACCAGCAGTAATCAGCCATCATATTTACATTCCATCGACCTTGGCACCTTGTTTCCATAGTTTTTATGTCTTGGTGGAACCTTTCTCCCTGTTCTTTACTATAATCACCAAGATTATCAGGGAAAAAATCCACATGTGAATGTACAAAATGGAGTTTTATACTCATATTACACCCCAATTTTTTGTTCTGACGATGTTGAGCTGAAATCAGATATTGAACTTGGAACTGTGTGGAATGGGACGTGGCTATCTTATTTTTATTTTTAGCATTAAAACCTTTCACAATGGTACAGCAAGAATAATAATTATCAATATGATTGGCTTGCGTTCTCCAAATCATGGGTCTACCAAAAGGTAGAGATTGTCTTTTGCGGTATGTCCACTGCCTTAATTGTTGAACACAAATAGTTAGTACAAACTAACTGCGGAGTCCACGATTTTAGTTGTATTTTGAAGCCAAAATAACCATTATACATGTTTTCTAAAAACTCAGTAATTTTCCGTTTTTGCTTTGAAGTCATAAAGTTTCCACAAATGTAACAAAATGTATCTGGACTATTATGACACTTTCTTGAAGACATTATGTTTTTTAGACGTTTTTCAACCACAAATCATTAATTAAATATATTAATTACCAAAAGTAAAACGTAAACATTTTTTTTTTTTAATAATCACACTGATTTCAGTAATAAGTTTGTAACCAAAGTAACTATAACGGCTTATTTCCATGTAACGCATTTTAAATGAGCGAGTCGCTGTTCCAACTAATATATTTTCTCACGAGAAGTCGCTTATTTCAAGGAAAGAGTGCCAAAACTCAATAATTCAATTTATTTATACTGAAAAATCAAAAATAGCGAATATATATATTTTACTAAAAATCTGATGTGATACGATAAAATTAGGTACGATTTTGTAATCAGCACTACAAAATTAGTGGAAAAAGTTAATTATATCTTAGACAAGGAAAATCATGTCGGCCGGTGTATTTTACGAGTTACTGCTGAACTAAGATGCTAAGATGCTGAAGTAACTATGAACAAGATTCGCACATGCATGTTAGTACTCAATAGTCATTGTAGTGTGAAAGTATCTCCCATTCAACACTGGAGGTACTTCGGAAATTGAACGAATTAATATTCGTGTTGGCCTTGTTACATAATACAGAAACTAATAATTAGTACATAAAAACAAACCCTTATATTTAATGTATAAAACAAAACGATACTTGCTTAGAACAAAATCGTGGCAGTGCCATCTTGTATCAATATAAAAAAGTAAACATGAAAATATTTGACTTTATTGAAATAAAAACCGTACGTAAAAAACTGACTTACCAGTTATGTAACAATAAGATTCACTGTTATATCAGACATATATAATAAATTAAATTTTTAATGCAAAATGTAAAAATGTGACATGTAAGATATGTGAAGGTGTGATATGTATGTCATGTCAGGTTTACGTAACAAAATTACTCTGATATACGTAACAGAATGATACTAATGATACATCAGATCAACGTAACATAAAATTAATTACCCTAATATCACACTCATATCTTATATTACATATCTTTTAGATCACTAACCACGTCGATTTTATGTCATAAGGTAACGTGTTCACTGGGTGGTGATACACCCGCCACAGAGACTGTTTTGGTTTGTCGCATTTTAAATATAATCTCTTGGATGAAATCTTCTATAGGGTTTACCACAGAGACTTCAAGAGTTTTATCGTTGAGAAGTAGCAAGGTAGAACACTTTTTTACATCCTTATTCGCAAATTTGAATTTTTTTTTTGGTTGTCTTACCCTATAGTCGAGTATCTTTGAAAGACTGGTATTCTGAAAGCCTTCTCATAGTCCAAATCGTTTTGCTACCAACCACACTAACTCTTGAGTCCACGTTGTACCTGAAATCGTTATAAATGCATTATATCACATCCCAGTGAACACATGACATGTATTTGATATCACTCATACGTGACACAGAGTAAAATTTATGTAAAATTGACACATTTGATTTGAATGTGATGTCAAACTATAAAAATGTTATAAAGCTACAAGTAGGTAGTATTGAGTATTTATTTGATAATAAATCCAACCTTCGAATTCTGCGGTATTAGAAAGATTCTAACCTAGAAGTGGCATAAGTTAGAAAAAGTAATACTCAGTAATAATACATACATATTTGGATTTACCTGATCTCGGTAGGCTTGCAACAATTATATCTGTTGGTCTCATTTTCATATTGTAAATATTAGACGCTTCATCTTTGTAGTTTGCAAAAAGCAAATAATTTTTAGGGCCCACTTTTACGAATTTTGTTTGTTCGTCTAGAAATAAAATTGTATAATATCATTCATGATTCTTTTTTTTCATCATTACTGAAGTAAAACTTGTTTAGGTGCGACTTGAGAGTAACTTGGATCTTTTTTGGTCGACTACTCTCCGAAACGGTTGATAGCTGATGTTATAAGGATTAATTTAAGCTACTTTTATGTTAGAAAAAAAGAGTTAGGGTTCTGTGCAAATAACATAAACTAAAGGAGTAGTGAAACAGCTGTAGAGTACGCTAGCGGAACCGCGGGCAATGCTAGCGTTTAATAAATATTTTTTAATAATCTCCAATATAGACATGAAACCAATCACTAGTAGTATTCAATGATTTTCTATAATCTATATTAATAAATTTGTAGTTCTATCTATACGTGTAACTTTTTCCAAATTTCCTGATACAGACATACTGTATGAAGGACTCGGATCACGAATATGCCATTACAATTTTTTTTCTCTGACTGCGTGTTTGTATGTGTAGATTTAACTCAAATCGGCTTGACTGATTCCCATGAAATTTTGTACATGGAAAGCTTATGTTATTGGTCAATTGATAGGCTACAAGAATTTGTAATATTACTTTTAGAAACCGTAAAAATGAAAAAAGTGAGTGTATTGGAACACTCAGTAAAAACAAAGTTCGTAGCCTTAAACCAATAAGAACACATCTATGTCGGGGCACTGCCAAGAGGTGTTATTACACTGCAGCTCTATCGGAGCCGAATTTTAGTGCGAGGGGCACGACCGCAGAATCGAGCCAATAGCAACGCACGAACCTGTGGCCGTGTGTCCCCACGCCAAAAATCGACTGCGACAGATCGGGCTGTCTGCTGCCTAATAACACCTAATAGCATACGCGCATGGATAACCGTTTACACTATAGAAAGGGCCGTGACGGAAAACTCTTACACTTTTTTTCGCCTAGCCATCATCCACCAAGCCCGATCCTTGCCATAAGGAACTTCGTTCCAATAATGTACACCGGAAATACATGATTTTCCTCAATTAATAGACTAGATTAATAAATTGTAAATGAGTAAAAATAAAATTACGGGATGTAAATAACTACTGTGTGTACAAACGAACCGCGGGCACTCCGCTGGTACAAATCATATGATCGCTCTCAAATTTTTTGAGAATAATAATTGTTATTGCATTTTTATTGATAGCTAGCGTGTTGTTGTTAGTAGTTTTTTTAATAATAATGCCAAAACAAGGTAAAACTTTGCATTGTGCCACTAGAAAAACAATATTTAATATTATTCAGTTTTGCCCGCCAGAAAAAGCAGCGCAAAGCTGTATTATTGACCTGGCAAAAATAACAGAACGTGTGGCTGCTATGACAGGTATTTGTCAGTGTTTTATGTTGTTTAAAATGTTATTTTATCCTTTTACGTTATGATCTCCAGCACGGATTAAGAAAAAGGTAAATGTAGCCTTCAGAACAACAAATGTGGGACACGCATTTAGCTATGTATCCTTGGCAACCAGAAAACGACTAATAATGTTTAATAAAATAATGTGAATAATGTTGCCAGGGCAGTTAAGATAAGTTTTACTGTTTTTTACCACTCTAGCCATCTATGACTCTAGCAGTGTAGTCTTTAATCCATCATCCATCATCAAACAATTGCTTCTTTACTTTAAATAAAGGTTGCCAAGGACCTGTACACACCAATATTCAACTAAACGTGTAAACAGGGTTATTGGTAATACGACGTATTCCCGTTAGGAGGTGATAGGGGTGACTATTTGTGGTAATTTTAACCCCTACATGCATTATGCAAAAGTTAACCATTTTTTTATTTAATTATCATGTTTTTAGCTTTTATCAAAATAAGTCAAAAATGCAACATCAAAAATTTATTTTAAAAAGTTTCAATTTAAGTCTAATTCTTTCTTCTGCTAAAACGATTAAACATCATTTATACCCTTTATACATATATTTTACTATAACTTCCAGGAATATATTTCATTGTAATCTAGCAACATTGTTAAATTTTGTAATCAGTAACAAAGAACACGGAAAATAATATGAAAATATGCTTTGATTTGAAACGGTTTTCCGTATTCCTTTTTGTTTTCGGGAAGAATTTTTGCTGTGTAATTAAACACAAGAACGCATATATTATGTTTTGTTTAATATTAAAACACACGGGTGCTGAGTGCTGACATTACATACCGTTTTATTTTCAAAATTGAAACAACTGATTATGTACACATATCAAAATTTATAGGGAAATTTACATGTTCTGACTGACTCTCTCTGCCTTTTTCTGGAATCATGTGAATAAAAAATACCTCAAGATTCTAAAATGACTAATTTTTTTTAGTATTAATCATCACAGATTTGATTCTCAGTGACGAGTATAGAATAGTAGGTACGTAATACTAGAGAACCTTGTTTGGATCAAGATTAGTATTGTAGCTACAATATTATGTTACCGTTGAAATATACAATACAAAAACCATTTAGGTATTGTAGAAAATTCATGCACTGCTTAAGAAATAGGTACCTGAATAAATAGGATAATAGGTAAGTTATAAAATTAAAATAAATTCACTGTTAAAACATTTTAAAAAACTAACAAAATTCACAATCACCTCAAATTAGAATTAAAAAAAAATTTGACTTACTGATTCCGGAGAAATAATCATAGAGGTTGTCGTGTGATTTCCCTATAGCGAATTCTTTTATTTTGAATGGAAATTTTATATCACTCATAGTTACCGATGAGTATATGATTCTTCTAGTATCTAATATATATATATATATAGAATTCTAAAGTAAATAAAATAAATTCAATAGGTAGTAGAGTGCGTCTCAGGAAAACAGTCTCGCAAACGGAGCGCCCAATTACGCGACCGAATGTTGCCAACCTGTACTATTTTAGACTCGCCAAAGTATAAAAAATTAAAAGAATTTTAAATGTAACCCTATTTTATAGTATTATTAAATAAATAGCATTTATACAGGCACATTAACACGAAAAATTGTGTTAATATTTAGTACTTTTTTGTTACATAAATAGGTAACCATAATAAAAAAGGGATGAAACGTAAAATATTTCTTTATATCCGCATATATCCAGCAGTGGTCAGATACAGGCTGATGATGATGATGATGATGATGTACTTTAATATTTACAAGTATCTATCTAAAATCACAAATGACACAAAAAAATAAAGTCTCGTACAAAAGGCACATAAGAACACCTTTGCACCTTTGAACCTTTGAACTGCAGACAATTAAATCCTGTTTATTATTTTTCTGCGCTTTTTCGATCTGCTATATATTTTGTTCTAGTTCGTTAGAAACATGGTTAAAATATTGTGCGTTAATGTAAATTTGACTTTCACCGTTATTTCAGTAGCATAAATTGAAGTTGATTTTAGTTAGTACTAGCTGTGCCCGTGGCTTCGCCCACGTGTACTACAGAATGCCCGCACGAAGCTTGCTCTTCCGCTCACGGCTATTTTAATAACAAAAATGCTATTTGTTGGTGTTCCTTGGAAGACAGACGTATACTCTCCATGACTTTTTTTAATGCCTACAACCATGTACTACATTACTTTGCTATATTTCTTATGGTTTACTCAGCGTAAGTCATTTAAACGCCCGAATTGATTCACCATGACCAGTTTTTTTTTTGTTTTTGTGGAACCCTAATTCTGTTTATAAAATAAAAGTAGCCTCAGTTACTCCTTATAAAATCAGCTATTTACCAGTGAAAATCCCGTCGAAATCGGTCCAACCGTTTCGCAGATTACC
This sequence comes from Saturnia japonica, assembly GCA_033032175.1. Classification (NCBI taxonomy): domain Eukaryota; kingdom Metazoa; phylum Arthropoda; class Insecta; order Lepidoptera; family Saturniidae; genus Saturnia; species Saturnia japonica. The sequence continues at coordinate 5,460,033 of CM065306.1, read as the reverse complement.
CGGAACAAACAGACAGACAGACAGACGGACGGAAAGACAGACACACAAAAATTTTAAAAATTGGTGTTTAGTTATATGTATCGTATATCGTATGGATTTAGTAAAAAACTGTTATTTTGACATTACAAACAGACACTTCATTGATTTTATAGATTAATTGTATAGATTTGTGTAGTTTAGACTTTCAGCTGAATTTTCGAAAAAAGCTCGGGCTGCAAGAATAATTTCTAAAACTCAGATCAGCACTAATAGCAAATCGCTGAAATTGAGCGATCCTGCCACGCTATGCTAAAAAATCTGTCAAACAAAACATAATTTTAACTGGACTACGGCGAAGCCAAAAGGAGGGATTTCATATGTTTTTGGCCGCTTAGTATGTATGTATGTTCATCTATTCGCGCTTGTCTTCTAAATTAAATATGATAATTTGTATGTAACTATTGGCTTCTTTTATTTATAAAAAAAAAATAGTTTTTTAACTTTGTTTTCATTCATCGTGCTGAACAAACGTAGATAATACTTATTTAAGTACTATAACATTTTACGTGAACGTCTGAAAAGAATCCGCGCGTTGGATACTTAGAATGCTTACCAATGCACAAAAATAAATTGTCTCGCTACCAATGCGTGACTGCCTCAATATCCTAGGTGTGGATATTTGCAGCAACATCCACTCCAGTGATTACATCCAGTGTGTCCTCTCCACTACATCTCGAAGACTATACTACATATGAAAATACATATATATTTATTAGACATTTTATTAATTTTTTTCTGTCTCTCTGGCTGTTTCTTAGTTCCGGATCATCACCCATCATTGCTTCAAACTTCATTGCTTTAGATCTGGTATTTTAATACCTATTGTATTACACTATTAGTTTCGTACTGAAAAAAAGGTAACCGTAATAAAGATAACCCTGATAAATAAAACAAAAACAACATAACTTGAAATTATTTGATTTTCGAAGGCGTTACTTTGCGGAAATCCATCGTAAAAAATTAATTCGAAATTTGCTTAGCAACTTCCGCCTGCAACAGATCAACAACAGTTTTCGTCTTCCTACAACATAAACACGTTTAATTAGTAAGACAATGATAATAATAATTAAAGAAAGTAATAAATAATGTAAGTAATCAAATATTAATAATTAAAAACCTAATTGTACATAATAATGATAAAAGTAAGTGTAAATAACTAAAAAAATACGAATAATATTTAAAAAATAAACCATCGATCTGTCAACTCGATTGATCGCTCGATCAACCTCTTTTCCCAACATTTCAGGTCATTAACGAAGGCATGCATGTCGCCATCTCAAACTGTTGGGAAAAAGAGGTCGATAATCGCGAAGTCTGGCGTAAAATAATTGCGGATGGCGTTGTGTGGTCCACGATAGCAAATGGTTCATTTAACTTCTTATCCCACAGGCGCGAGCTACATCACCAAAGAACTGTGTTTGTTTGTACACGGTGTGGAGGTTAACTGTCGCTCCCGTATCAGACTTAATAGTTACGAGCGTAAGTGCCGCATTTCACCAACTAATATCAACGAACGTTGTTTAAATATCTTTATTAATCAGATTTTGAAGGCCTATGATGATGAAAAGTCATGGTGGTCAAATTCTTTAGACCGGCGGAATATCGATTCAATTTCCGAGGATTTTTTCGGAATTCGCGTATATTTACCAATTCAAATTTGTAGCACTAACGGTTGACGGTGTAGGAAAACATCGGGAGGATACTTGATCGCATAAGAAATGTTCTTGGGGAAAAATTATAATAGAGAACTGTTGATTTGAAATCGCCAATACGTCGTGTGTTGGCGTGCTGACTAAGTCCGTACCTTTCCTTGGGAAGAGGCTTTTGTCAGCAGTTGAACATTTACAGGCTAATAATATTATTTATTATGAAATTAGTGGCGCTGCGGTGAAGTTAGTCGAATAAATTGAACACGGGTGAAACCGTGAGGCACAACCAGTTCTAAATGAAATAGCAATATAAACAAGCTCTGTAGGAGGAAAATATATTAACATTTCTCGTATTAACCGTTAGTGTGCTCAATTGGTAAAACATAAAAGACGCGAGACCAATGAATACGCAGTCAACCAACCTCAAACGTTTCAACCAGACGCATCATGTTTGTTGTTTTCGCTTGTTTACTTGTCTCGGTGATCGCTGCCCCGGCGTACTACGATCAAGGGCAAAACAGTGACTTTCTCAACATAGACGCCAAATTTGAAAACTACGCAATCATCATTGCTTATCCAAAACACTTGAAGCCCGATATATTCTTCCGAGAAAATAAAGAAGGCAGCGTAAGAGACAACGTACAAGAACTATCGACTCGTAATTCTTAACGTATTTATATTAAGACAAAAATGCTTATGTGATATTGAATGATTGTGTAACTATTATACGTAAAGAATATATGATGGATACTAGATAATGGTGAAACAAATAAAAATATCCAAATAAAAGTATATTTTGATTAAAAATTTTCAGCTCTATTTTCAATAATGACTAGGTGTTTCAAAAAAATTATTCATAATATTAAAATATAAATAAATTATTTTTGTTATTTCATTTACCTATATATCCATTTGTTATTATAAATGCCAACTAACCATAGATATAAAATACTTATCAAATATTTTGTTTGGACTTTAGATTACTTGCCGCTGAATTTGATATGAAGGGGTGGGAGAGGAGGAGAGGTTATTCCCCTGTGAAGGGAAAAGTGCAAAAATAAATCGTTTTTGAGATTTTTTTTTTTTAATTATGTCTATCTAAGTATTGTATATGAATTTTCGATGGATAATTATTTATTTCTGTTGTACAGTTCAAGTCTGACTTAATCAATAATATCGCTACAAAGGAAAAACGAAAATATCCTATAAAATATAAAATTGAGGATTGTAGCTAGCAACCATTGGAAAACACCGTAACGCCACACTTTGGTTTCCTTAGGATAACTTCCTTCACCGGAACTAACTTTAGGCTAGTTTAAGGATTTAACTTATAAAGCCATAGACAAAGTCATTGTAATAAATAAATAAATAAAGGTGTCTAATATTGATACGGTAACTATAATTGTTGTTGTAGATAACAATTTCTTCTTCTTCTTCCTAACTTGGCAACCGGTCCTCTTTAATGAAGACCATTACTGCCATTATCGAGTGAATTATATTGTCATATGCCTTGACGATTCAGTATCCTAACAATATGGTGGCTCCCTTGTTAGAACTTTCTAGGAAGCTTTTGTGGGATCTCGGAATAAATGATGTCAGCTTATATTTATAATCCACTTCACTTATGCGCAAAAACCAAACTATATCACGCAAAACTTCACCAATATTACATAATATAGGGTCAAAAACCTAAGTTTTTGAATTAAAAATAAAAACCACAACATGTCACTTCAAGATCCCGCCAAAAACTCCAGATAACAATTTCTTCTTCTTCTTCCTCTTCCTAACTTGGCAACCGGTCTTCTTTAATGAAGACCATTACTGCCATTGTCGAGTGAATTATATTGTCAAGTGTTATGACGACTCAGTAGCCTAACAAGATGGTGGCTTCCTTGTTAGACTTTCTAGGGAATTTTTGTGGGATCTCGGAATGAATGCTTTCAGCTTATATTTATAATCCACCTCACTTATGCACAAAACCAAACTATATTACGCAAAACGCCACCAATATTACATAATATAGGGTCAAAACCCTAAGTAAATGAATTAAAAATAACAACCACAACATGTCACTTCAAGATCCCGCCAAAAACTCCAGATAACAATTTATAACAAAGTTGTTGAATAGGTGCTTCCATAGACTAACTTATTTGGTTTTACATGAGATCTCACTACTTTTTGTAGTGAAAGAACTGCGTTGTGAGACTTGGCATTTTAACACTTTATGTTTTTGATGAGATAAATATATACAATTATTAATAAAATTGAAGTGTCTGTTTGTAATGTCGAAATAATAGCTTTTTACTAAATGTATATGAAAGTCTATAAATATCTACAACAAAAAACACATTTTTAAAATTTTTGTCTGTCTGTTTGTTCCGGGTAATCTCCGAAACGTTAGACCGATTTTGACGGGACTTTCACCGGAAGATAGCTGATTTTGTAGGGAGTGACTTAGGCTACTTTTATTTTAGAAAAAGAATTAGGGTTCCGCATAAATAAATAAAACCTGGTCACGGCGAATCAATTCGGGCATTTAAATGGCTTACGCTGAGTAAACAATAAGAGATATAGCAAATTAATGTACTAAATTAGCGAGTATTCTGCAGTCCACGTGAACCAAGCCGCGGGCACAGCTAGTATATACAAAATTTAAATGTGTGTTCCCACCCTCCTATGATTTTGGGTCTTTTAAATGGGGTGAAGGGGTTTTTAAGCAGCACGGCATTGATATCAACGACTACTGATGAAAACTGTGTTACTGACTGTCACCATTGTTTTAAGACTCTACAGTACTTACCATTTGGTGTTGTGCTGCCTTTTTACCGAGCATTTACACATATCCACTTATAATTTTTAAAGATTTCTCTCTGCTTGGAACAGTCCCACTGATGGAATACCTCCACCCTAAGATCACAAGCAAATGACCTTGTGTTGTGTTCTTGCGACGAGTAAGCTTTCCAGAGCTCCTTGGGGTACGGGGGTTCAAAATCGGCAACGCGCTAGTGATAAGTATGGTATTACAAGCGTCCATAGGTTATTCATCAGGCGGGCCGTATGCTTGTGTTCCAACTTAGTTGTATATTTTAAAAATCAGATTCATCCTACAAAAGTCAGTCATGTGCATTGATTTAAAAGATTTAAATAATTACGTCAATGGGTCAGTCATGTGCATTGATTTAAAAGATTTAACTAATTATGTCAATGGTCATGTACAACTAACAAAGGCGTCACGGTGGCGCTGGTTCTACTACATAGGACAAGCTAGTCCTAATGTAAGGTTTACCTATTTACAAGAAAAATTGATTCGGACAAGAATACCTAGTTATTTAGTTCTTGACTCTTGTAACATGTTATAACAATGTATTTATAATAATATCTAGAGATATACCTAGATATTCGCGTCGATATATAGTCGTTGCAACTGTAGTTAATAACATACCATCACGCCTGTATTCCCCGAAGGGTTAGGCAAAGGTGTACGTACACCCACATTTCGCCGAGTATGTTTTTAGGTCCCATGTAATAGGGGGCAAGCCTATTGCCATTAATCGGGCACGAACGCCAAACTCCGAGCTGCTACTGAGAATTTCATAGGAAAAACCCAATAACACTTTGCTCAGCCTGGGAATCGAACTCAGGTCCTTGATCATAGCAGTCGCGATTACGACCACTAGGCTAACGAGGCAGTTAATCAAAATATGTAAAAAAAAAAATATTTTCATAAAAAGTTCATAAGAATTAAAATGTAAATATGCAATAAAATGATCCTAGTGTATAACCCTAAGTTGAATTTATCATTCAAAATATTATTTTTTTAAATGGCGATCATTAAATAAAAACTGCTTTATAAGTTTTCTCAAGCGCGCAAAAACCTGTGCACCAAATAACCATAATTTAATTGGACAAAATACTTTTATACAACTCAAGCAAATACACTCCTATAAAGTAAAGAAGTACCTATCTCTACTCATAAAAGTCAAGTCTGAAAATACGTTTGAAGCATAGATTTATACTACATCTATGATTTGAAGTAATAATTGACAAAAGCATCAATATGCTAATTTATATAAAAGACAGAAAAAAAAGTAATACAAGATATTTTAATTAAAACAATAATTTACATTTACAATATAATTACAACAATAACATAATTTATAAATAATTTAAGACTTAACATTAAAAAAACATTAGGTATTACGAAATAACAACTTCAGGAGTGGGTTCGGATTCGATTTTGTCATTTTTCTTGACCAAATCATCCTCGGAACCAGAAGATGGTTGCGAACGAACTCGACACACGAGGGTGACAGGATCCCGTTCTCCTTCAGGGCCACATTGTTCAGTCGCTCCGAGTAATTTCAGCTCATCTGGTTCGACCTGCGCATCAGGGTCGGTACTTCTTTGGCCTGATATAACAACCTCAGCCGCCCGACCGTCGCCTCCTGCCGGTCGGTCGCTCGTACCGATCTCAACTTGATACGGAGTGTTTGGCTCCACAAACGCTTCCATAACCTGTACATCGGCTCTGTCTTGTATATCGGGCTCGTTGGTCAGTTTGTTTGTTCTGAATTTATCTAGTAAATCCAAAGGTAGCTGCAGCTTCTGCGGTACAGCGATGAATATAACAACGTTGTCGATGTCGGTGCGATAGTTGTTGTCTCCATCTTGCCGCTGGTCGTAGACAGCGGGTGCCGCGGCCGCTGATGCGATCAACACAGCGAATATTAAGAACATGATACGTGCGACTTAGAGATCTCCTGTACGGTGACTGCGGACGACGTACTCCCGCGTCGCTTTTACCGGCAATCCGCGATCCAGTCCGGTTCTCGAAACGGGCACACTGTAACGGTTACACGACACGAATTATTTATGTGTGGATCATTAAAACTACGCGCGTAGACTGCACATTGATGTGCAGTTTGATTGATTAAAGCAAAAGTAATACGCGTTGGTTAATAAATGGAATCCCTTTTATTATAAGAGCCCCGATGCTCTTTAGGGAGGAACACTATACGTTACTATTGTTAGGATAGTGATAGTAAAAGTTGTTGAACACAAGATAAACAGTTCAGGGGCCGAGCGTGCGGAAACTTGAAAGTTGCTCTAAGAAATTATTTAAATTTCTACTACCTAATTTCTCTTCCTTTTACATGACGTTAACTAGATTATTCCTTACCGCCCGTTCAGGCATACATCTGTCATTAACGATTCGATATTAATAACTACTGAAGTATGATACAATTGGACGTAATTATTCGTGATTTTTCACGATTCGTGAGCATGTGAATACGGTTATAAAAGGTTATGTGCCATTGAAAAAATAAAAACGAATCGTATTAAGTCATGATTCGGAAAAAATACAAATTCGTCGAAGTTGAATGAGACCTCAGTAATTTAGAACAAGCATTTTCGAATTTTTATGTAAATGCGTGTTGATAAACATGACATGTGTAAACATTGGATCCATAACGAAAAGTTAAACATTGACTGTTTTGTTTTTAATACTTCATTTAATATAACATTAGGCTGTATTATAAAATAAAGTCCCCAATCCGCTAGTCGCTGAGCTTCTTAAAATATTATCTGCCTACATTGATAGGTGCAGTCAAGACAACATTTCAGTTCTTCACTATCGAAAGCAGATAAATTTTCGTGGACCCCCGCTTACGAATTGTGAACTCCCATTTTTTTTTCAAGCCAACGTAGACCTCCGTCGAATGTTCCGTGGATCCCTGGGGGTCCACCTGGACCACTTTGGGAACTAAGGGGTTAAACTAAGACCAACTTCGACGCGGTGTGCGAACAGGCTAAAACTGAACTATAATTGCTTCAATATTAGTTATTGTATTTTTCTCTGTTATTTTTTCTGCTATAGAAAAGCAAATACGTATAAAATAAATAAATTGACCCTAATTTTTTTTTATCGAAATTGTGTGAACGACATCTGAGTTAAAATGCGCGTCGACAGTGACCAAGAGTAATCGAGACGATAACCGTGGCACTCCGCAATATCCCATCTTTATAATATATGTACCTATCGTCATATATATGTTAATGCAATGTGAGATAACATGAATAACACACGAGTACGAATACTCAAAGAAGCTACTATCTATAGTCAGTCTTTTTTTATACAACAAAAGGTGGCAAAACAGTATACTGACCGCGTGTAGGTAAAAAGACGCTTGTAATGTTAAAGTATCACTAGCGCACTGCTTACCTGTAATTCCCTTCTCCATGATCCTTCAAGGAGTTGAAGATTATTTGGCTTACGATCTTCTGTAGGGTATTTCACCAGTCAGGCTGGCATAAAAAGAGAAATTGGTGTATGGACTCTGCATCGAACGACGTGAGTTCGAACTACAATAAGCTTGACTTTATGGTGAAGAAAAATATCGCGTCGTGATAAAACCATAGCATGGTTGTAGGGCTTTTTCTTATATCCGCCTAGCTAGCTATAATACCTCCCTCAAGTTGAAAACCTGTTGCCAAGCACCTATGGGTGTGTTACGGCAACAACACTTGAGAGCCAGTCTCCCCACTAGGGTTAGCGTGACACCATATTGAGCCACGTGAAAATATTGACACGTCGCTATATAAAGAATAAATAAATTAGCTTCGTTCACATAAATATGATGTTCCACAGAATCTACGTAACTTATGTGGATTAAAAGCAGGCAAATTTTTTTACTTCTTTTTTAAATTGTAATTTTATGAATAGCTTAATGATACGTAAGTAGGCTATTTACTCATTGAAAAGTCCACAACTGCCATCGAATATTTTGTCAAAATCGATTCAATCGTTTCGGTGATTATCCCATAAATATAATATATTTTCAAAAGGCGTATTTAGGTTTTGATATCGCATAAATATCCATATGAACTTAATTAAGTAAAAGCCTTTTTTCATAATTACAGACGGACACTTAATTTTATTTATTTGTATAAATATATAGTTATTGAAATATTTTCAAAAAGTAAAATTTCAAAGTCTCGAATCGTTTTGATCCTTCAGTTAACAGTATGTTTAAAAATTAAACTGACATACTTAATAATATTGTTCAATTAATAAAACATCTAAAACAATATAAATCTGGAACAAAAATTTGTTAATTTTTTTTTTATTTTTTTATTTTTGTATGCGTATTGTACTTGGTCGGAAACGCCATAGACAAAACGTGACTTCGTCGTTTATCGTTTACAATCAAGGCAAGAAAAAGTGATCAACCACGCCGCAAATTTTCTCGGGTTGTTTTATCAACCACTCGTTTGTAGTCGACTAAAGATGTACCATTACCGCATACATGAGAAGCTGAAAGGTTATTTGAGAAAAAAACATTATTGTTGTAATTGATTGTTATTGTCGTTGATTGTTAAAGATCCCGCTTCGAGAATTCTCGACCAGGAATTAGTATTCACCTATCTAGGTTGTTGTACAATAAATAAGAACAGGTGAATTTAACAAGATCAACGCTATTGTTATATTAGAATCCATTACTTTGCTTAGGACTACATGCCCCTTAGTAAAATTCCTAGCCAGGTATCTTTTCTACAAAAAAGACATTATAATTACTATTTGTAGCTTATATTTTGATTTTAAACTATAATGTTGGAGTACCTATAGAAAGTTATCTACTTAGAAAACCAAACAAACTACTTATTTGAGTACACTCTCTTCGAGGTCAATAGAGTGATGTAGAAACTAAAGGTATCCAATACCAGTGTTTTGATGTGAGTTCATTCAACCCATTAAAACCGATAGACAAACTGTAACTATCGACAGTGAAAGTAGCGGCAGGTAAATTTTCACTTTATTTGAATGTAGTTTTGGCACAAATTTCTTTAAATTTTTTTTTCTATTTTTAGGTACCGACCACTGTATTAGCTAATGAAAAAATAAGAAACTATCTCGTGAAAGGATTTGGATGTTGAGCATGAATAAAGGATACATGGAATATTAATAATACTAATGTTTAGGGATTTTTCAATAAGAATCAAAGAATTTTATTTTCAACAAAACAATTTAAAAAATTAACCTAGCTTATTGTACTAATATAAATGCATTAGTTTCATCGACATGGCTTTGAAATGTAAATTACACCTACAATGTAACATACAAAACAAAACTTGATTCCATTAAAGTTATTACTTTGTCCTTTAATTTATTATTTGAACGATATAAAACAATTTTAACAGTATACTTTTGCTTAACTTTAAAACAAAAAATTATTTCAACGGGCGAAGTCAAAATAAAGCAGACGTTGACATCGTATAAAAATAAACTAACAAACTCTTGTATACTAACACTTCTGTATTAATCTAATTAGATTCACCATTCAGAATTTTCGGTAGCTGTAACAAATTTTTATCTAAGTCTGGTAATTGTAAAAGACCTTTAAAGCATCGAGAGTAGCAACATTTTTTAATCTGAATAACCTAAATCAGATTACTGTGAAGATGGAATAAATTTATATTACCAAAACGTTACTTTTTCCCAAGGGGTTTCTTTATAACTTTAATGAAATCATACATAAATAGCTTTAAGTAATCGAATAATATTTTCGAGTTAAAAACCTAAATTAATTACATTATAAATTTTGTTGTAATTTATTGTTTTCACTAGGAAATAAATAATTTTAATGATGTCGATTCCGTCTCATAAGTGACCCCAACAAGTTTCCAAATATTTTCTTCAGTCTGCGAACAAAATAAAAATAATAGTATATTCCATATTAATATAAAAAATTAAAGAACACTTTGCAATGAGAATTAAACCACTAAATAGTGTCGCATTTCATTTTATAGATTTATTTTTAAATTAACGAAATTAAAAGACAAGCAAGTATTCTTGTAGATGTTAAATTATTTGAAGTCTTGCCAACTTTAATATACACCTTATCTGTCATTATTTAATCAGGCAAGATCATACTTATATTAAATAATACAACAGATACGTGTTAATCACAACAATAAAAAAATAGATGAGTTGATTTGAAAACAATAAATCATAACAAATGAAAATATTTTCGCAATTATGCACAAATTAATGAATAAAGTTTAATTTTAGTACATATGACTACTACCTTAAGGCTTTCTTCTGCTCATTTGTCAAAGGTTTTTTTTCTTTCACTGCTTCTGACTTCTGGCTAACATCGCTAAGTAGCGTCTCAGTTGGCTTTATCGGTGCAGCTTCAATGGTCGCCGGCTTATCCTCTTCAAGCTGTGGTTTGTCTACCTCGGACTGCGGCTTTTGCGGTTCCTCTTGAGGCTTTTCTTCAGGCTTAGATGTTGAAAAAGGTTCGTTAGCAGGACTCTGAGAAGACGGAGGCTTTGGCTTTTGGAAATCTTCGAAATCATCTATATCTATAAGATCGTTTAAATCGGGTAAAGCTGCTAATAGTGTATCTGAAATCGTCTCAGCGGGAAACATTGCTACGAAAATGCCGTCCACATGCACCCGGATGTTTGCGGATCCATTTTGACGTTGGTCGTAATGGTCGTTAATATCGGCTGCCGGTGCTGATGCAGCGAATGCTAATATCGTACAAACCACGGCCACTTCCCACAGAATCCGTCTATAGTTGACCATCTTGGATGATGTCTCAAGGCGCACTGACCGGACTCAGCTGTCGGAGCCGCTATGTACCCGGTAAGTCTGCCGCATCTTTTATTTATTTGCCCACATAGCGGTACAGCCGTCGAAGTCCGGACTGACCGCAACACTCGTACTAACTAAACTGGAACTAACACAACAGAAGTGTGTAAATAAGCATATGTTATACTCACAACTTTACGGTACATTAAGTATTATTTCAAGAACAAAATTTCATACACAACAATTGTAATTGTTATATCATTTACGTAAAACGTAAATAATACGTAGTATTATTTATACACGAAAGTATTTTTTTATGATTTTATATTTATAAGAGACTAGCTATGCCCGAGTACAGAATTTTCATTTATGAAGATATCGTGACAATTTTGTTTTAGATAATAACCAAGTATCTAAGGAGTAAAACAAAAAAAGGATTAAAATCTATCCAGTAGTTTTTGAGTGATGCGTGCAAGCGGCAAACCTCAATCATTGTTTTATTTATTTAGATAGATTTTGTATAATCAACCAGACCCTAAATAATAAATATAACAACACTTACAATAGATCCATAACCATCTATAACAATATTGCGGAAAATCTTTTCCTGAGAAGAAAATATATTCAAAAATAAACATAAAGCCCTTTTAATAAAGAAACCGTATTAATCAATAGGAGTATTCATGACCGACATAACCATTCGATTAATGATTGGTCTATGCAGCCCTACAACAGTACAACAAATATAACTGGAATTAAAATTTAAAAAATAAACAACTAACCACTTGACACGACGTTGGATAAATGACAAATATACGTATATAACAAAGAAATGGATAATTAATATGATGTATAATTAAATAAGTAATGAATAAACTACGAGAATTTTAAACATATAAATAATATTGTCTAATAGTAATTTAATGATTTGCCATACCCTATTTAGAGTATATGTTTAATAAATATACTTATATGAATTAAATGACGGCAAATAAATAAATTAACAGAAAGTGTTCACCTAAACTAAACTTATAGAATTATTTGTGTTTCGATGACTCCGTAAGTAATACAACTGAATATTAGGTAAGGGAAATTAAGAATTTTTAAGTAACTACTAAATTAATCTTAAAAGTAATACTCCGTTTTCATACACACAAAACTTTTTATGAACTTTTATGTAGAATCAGTACAACAGTTATGTAGGTAACATTTATTAATTAAAAAACTGTAAATTCTATACTATGAATAAAGTTAATTATGATACATGTTATCGAAATCCAGCCGCCATGATTGTATTTTTAGTACAAGAGGTGTATAAATAAAAGATAGTCGGAGGTCACAAGTAATCACCCACTGACCCCTTAACCCATGCCGTTCGCTAAACTAGAAAATCGAATATTAATTTTGATAATTATCAAATGTTAAACACATTGTAGTAAAATAATGGCGCTCTTTAAGCACTGCAACTAATAGACAATGAATAACTAATAAAATTAATTTAACCGTAATTTCTTTACTACTTTCGCCTGAAACAGATTAACATTTATTTCGTCTTTCTGCAACAAAAAACGTTTTTTATTCATTGTTAAAATTAATCTAAAAATGTTCAATCTGAAACTACTCGTAAAAAAGAAGAAAAATCAAAAAGTGAAATGTTTGTAACTGAAACGATAAAAGAGATGTGGTCGAGCCTACGGGTCTACATCTGATCGTTATTAACCTATAGGGAATAAATGTTAAAAGTGTTGAAACGATCACAATTGATGACATGTGTCTCGCCCCTCAACGAGGCATCCTCAAATCGATGTTGACTCCTTGGAAGCTATCGGGGTAGATCAACAAATGCTAGAATATTTCTCAGTATTTACCTAAAACATAAGAAAAAGGACAGGTAAAACTTTTATATACTATATGTTTATGAACACACTCTCACCAAACATTATGTGACGACCAGGGACATAGCTACCGCCGTATCAATGATACGGGGCTCCCGAGCTACACAGGCCCGAGGCAGAGGTATGTTTTTGTGTAAGCAAAAATTTGTCAAAAACAATCCACAATTTTACTGAAACGCTTAGGCCGTACTTCCCAGAAAAAGAATCATATTATATCATACAATATCATATAAAAATTTGTACGCTGAGTTTGAGCAGTAGATGCCAGCGCAAGTGTCGAACAAAGAGCTTTTCCAGAAGCTTCCCCAACACGGGCAATAGTCTTATAGGGCGGTAAAACCTTGGGCTTGGGCTTGCTCACTAAAACCAAAAAACAGCATCCATCTCATCAGCTAGTTTTGATTATTCTGCATTTTGTGAAAATAACGATGTCAAAGAAAAATCAAATGGTGCGAAAACAAATTAATAACTAAATTCGAAACGCAAGCCTAAATTTGGAATTTCTAACCAGACGCCAGATATTTGAGATCAAAGTGGCCAGTTCAACAAAACGCCAATTTCATATGTAAGGACCTAATATTAAACCGTGACCAATCTGTCTAGTTTCAAATACGTTCTCAATTTCGATCTCCTCCAAATTAAAAAAGTTGCTAATATAAGTAAGTAGGTATCAAAAGAATTAATTCAACTAGATTATAATTTGGACCAATGAACCTAACAGTTTCTACTCTACGACGTATTTAAAAAAAATTATGTTAATTAAAAATGCGGTTTTTAACTCGCACAGGTGCACAGTTGCTCCTCTTAAGCTTCAGGGCAAAGCAAACCCACAAGTTGCCGCGTCACCGATGCGCCTGCGCAACTTTCATCTAACTGTATCGTTCGCATAACAGTCAACGGTAAACGGTATAGGCATTTTATTTGCCCTTATTTGTTACTATGTTGTTGATTTCTTGATCTTAGGACAAGATCATTATGATAAAAATAAAAATATTGTATTCTCTGCAGAAAAAAATATTTTCTTATTAGATGTCCATTATCGGACTGTCTAATAAGTGTACATTTATTTTGAGGGCAGTTATGAATACCAATAATCACTTGTAGGGTTAAGTCGATTGTTTATCTCCGAATATACTGCGTTTTTCCGGAGTAAATAGTTATGCAGTCTGTACCCTCTCTTATTACGTCTTGTTAATTGGTACATACGTTAGAAATGCTGATGTTACGTTTTTAACCCATATTATGTCTGCAAACTACTGATAGACACCTGGTGTTTTGACTGAATGTATTGCGACATATTTCTCATTATTTCATAGTAAACAGCCCCACTTTGTGTTTATAGAATAAGAGTTTATAAAAGAGACATTTGTAACAAATAAAAGCATTCTTAATAAAGCTTCTTGAGAATCAGTCTTGTCTTAGACTTTTTAAAAACCCTCGGCAGTGCTCCCGAAATTTAACTGGCGCAGTCGGTAGGATACTCAATCAACAATAAAAGTCTGTGTTCGAGTCTTACAAATCGGTCTCATGTGCAGATTTTGAGTATCTACGAACCAATAAATAAGTTAACGTCGGGTTCCACATCTATTTCCGAGAGATCCTGTCCTAAAAGCGAAAGCAGCTATACGGCAAGACATGGGAACGAGCAGACTGTAAGTGACCATTTTTACAATCCTTGTCTCGTCCTTGTTATTTTCTGTGGTTGTATTTTTCGTTGGACATTGTTATAATTTTCAAACAAAAATCGTTGAAAATTATTTAACAAATTTTTATAATTTTCAAACAAACATCGTTGAAAATTATTTTTCATAATTTTCGAATAAAAATCGTCGAAAGTTATTTGACTTCATAGATTATAAGATATTGAGAAATATTAATAATAAATATTAATTTTGAGAATTTTAATTTGATAATTTTAATTTCGATAATTTTAATTTTGAGAATTTTGATTTTGATAATTTTGTTATAAGATTTATTTTGTGAATTTTATTTTGAAAATATTATTTTGTGAATTTTAATTTTGTGAATTTTACTTTGTGTGTGTTTAATTAAATAAATACAATTCAAAATGCAACGCAACAATGAATCAACAATTCAATTAGTATCAAAAGAACTTTTAAGTTTAATTCCCAAGTACGATGGTGATCAAAATACTTTAAATTTATTTATTAAAAAAAGTGAATATATAATCAGAAATTTTAGCGGATCAAACAATGTTGTTCAAACTACATATGTGTTTCATGCTATAACTAGTAGATTATGTGGTAAAGCCGCTGCTCTACTAAGTGAAAGAGAAGACATAACAACTTGGGAACAATTAAGAGCTGTTTTGATTCAACATTTTGGTGATCCTAGATCGGAAGAGTGTGTGGCAATTGAGTTGGAAAATTTAAAAATTAAAGTTGGTGAAACATATACGCAATTTTGTAACAGGATACAACAAACACGCTGCACCCTCTTCTCCAAGGTCAATTTATTAACTGATGAAGGCCTCAAAGCCGCTAAAATGATTATCTATAATAATATGTGCTTGAATGTATTTTTATATAATTTACCAGAGGATTTAATTCGAATTGTGCGACTTAAAGGTTGTACCGTTTTAGAAAACGCACTAAGTGTTGTCATGGAGGAGGTCAATTTTCAATATCAGTACAATTCTAAAAATAAAAATAAATCTAATATTAAACCAGTTCAACAATTTTTCACGCCTACTTTAACAAATAATTTTAATAATAATTTCAAACCTCAACCTGCATTTGTGCCAAATACATTTAATTCCGGACAACAAAATTTTAAATTCGGAATTCCATACCAAACACAAAATAATTTTAAACCGTATAATAATAATTTTAAATTCGGTATTCCAAATCAAAATGTACAATTCAGACCTAACCTAAACCAACAAGGATATAAACCAAATTTTGGAAATAATAATTTTAAATTCGGTATTCCTAATCAACAAGGGTTCAAACCACAATTTAACAATACACAAAACCGACCTAATTTCAACATGCCAAATCAACAATTTAAATTTGGTATACCACCACAAAATCAACCTCAACGTAATCCACCTCAATTTCAGGCAAGCGATGTGTCAATGCGCACAGCTCGTCCTATTAGACAAAATATGATAGAGTCTTTAGAAATGAACGACCCTGAAATTGAATACCAAGACTATCAACCTGATTATACAGAATATGAAAATCATTATTTTATTGACGATAATCAACAAACTGCTTATGACGATTATCATGAAAACATAGAACCTGTTGAAACTGAAGAAGCTGAAAATGAATGCGTAGACGATATGTCCTTACGAGTAAACGTGAGTGACACTGAACTATCTGAGAGTCCAATACTAATTTCAGACTCATCAGAAACGTTAACTATTCCTTCAGATTCCGATAAGACTTTAACTCACCCAATTCGTTCTCCTTCATCCAGTACTATTACTGCCTGTTCATTACCGGAAACCATACATTCTGCTGAAGATATTGATACGAATGGTATTCCCATTATTGAAGAAGCCATCGACACAAAACCTAATCAAATCCTTATTTTTACTTGGAACAGAAACCAATTATCAATAAAAGACTTATCACATGAAAAACAAAAAATTTTGGAAGTACATTTACCTGTAAACAACACTAACCTTGTTAAGAAATTTCTTTTAGAATATATAAAACCTAAAATTAAATATTTCTTTTACTTTGAGAGCGAAATTCACCGTAAACAATTTACAAATGCCGTGATAAAACTATTTAAAAAAGATACCGTCAAAATATATGAATGTACTAAAAGAGTTATATACTTAGGTGATGAAAAAGAGCAACGTGCCACTATACTTGCTTATCATCAAGGTAAAACAAGTCACCGTGGAATCAAAGAAACTCTTATGAAATTAAAGCGTAATTATTTTTGGACAAATATGGATATAACAGTCGCTTCTGTAATCAATTCTTGTGAAACTTGTAAAACTCTAAAATATGATCGCAAACCTTTAAAACCAGAATTAATGTTAACGCAAACTCAAACAAAACCTTTTGCTGAAATATTTATAGATATATTCTCTATAGAAGGAAGCTACTTCCTTACCATAATAGATGCTTTCAGTAAACTAGGTCAGGCTTTTGAAATATCCAATCGCTCTACACCTGAAGTAGTTCGTGCCTTAATTAAATTTTTCTCATTTTATGGCGTACCAAATAAGATCAGTGCTGATTCTGGTACTGAATTCAACAATACACTTTTAAAAGAAACATTACAATTTTATAAAATAGAATTACACATAAGCACTCCACATAATCCTAATTCTATGGGTTTAATTGAAAGATTCCATTCAACTATTTTAGAAATATATCGTATCGCTAAATATGAACATAAAATAACTGACGCGGCTAACGTTATGACTTATGCAATTATGTCATACAATCAAACCATTCACTCAACGACTGGTCTTACACCATTTGAAGTAGTTTTTGGACACACTGATTCTAATAGTACTTTTGAAGTAAACTTTAACAAACAATATACGCAACAATTAGTAAACGATCATATGAAACGAACGAAATATCTTTATAAATATTTAACAGACAAAGTAATTGAAAATAAAGAAAAGATTAAAACAAAACGTGGTGGTGAAACATCATTTGATATTCAAGAAGAGGACACTATATTTGTAAAAGGTGTTAATACAAGGCGAAGTAAAGATAAACCGCGTTATCAAAAAGCACAAGTATATGGTAAAATTGACAGAAATATCTGTCCTGTAAAAATGAAAACTCGAAAAACAAACGTGCCTATTAAGGATATAAAACGACCTTCGCAGGTACCTCCTCGGGCTCCTGGCTCTGATCATCAGGATTCACGCCCTTCAACTTCACAGAATCGATAAAAATCCCGGTATAGTCCTTGTGAAACAAGGTCAAGCTAGTGTAAGTTATGATAAGTGGACAATAATTAAGATTTTAGATTTAAGTCTGATACGTGAGGATTTAGAATTCAATATAAAAAGATATACTAAATTTAATCAATATTTAAAAACACATTTTGATAATGAAACATCTAATGTTCAACTTTTTAATGTAAAGCTTCAAACGAATTATGTAATGAATATTAGTATTCAAAAATTAGAACAGTTATCTCCATCAACTAGAATTAAACGTGGACTTCTCAATCCTCTTGGATCTATTATTAAGCTTATAACTGGTAACTTAGATCATAATGATGCTTTAAGATATGAAAATATGATTGATTCTCTAACGACACGCCAAAATACACTCATTAAAAAGGTAACCTTAATAGCAGATATTTCTGAATCAATGATAAAGATAACAAATTTCACGAAGGACAATTTCATTCGAATAGATAAAGAGTTACGAGAAATAAAAAAATTAATAAATCAAACTAATATTGATATAACTACCCATAATTTTATTAATGTTTATAATTTATTTTTCCATAATTTTCAACTACTCTACATTCGGTTGAATGAAATTGAAACTTCTCTGGCATTCAGTAAATTAAAAATATTACACCAATCTCTTATAAACTCAAATGAATTATTAGAATTGTTAAAAAAGATAGAGAAATTCTACAAACTTGTGTATCCAGTAAGTTATGACAGTTTAGTTAAAATAGAGCAATGTATAGAGCTTAAAGCTTATACAAAAGGAAGTCAAATAACATTCATTTTAGATATACCAATAATTAGAGATGAAATTTATACATACTACAGAGCAATTCCAATACCTATGACCAATCCTTCTAATCATACCACCATCATTATTCCTAAATTTCCTTACCTATTAGTAAAAGGGTCTAAATTTGTCTCGCTCACTTTACCTTGTAATGAACTTCACGACGAAATGTTCCTGTGTCACGAGGATGATTCTCGAACAACTTCAGAAGACACTTGCATAACAGCATTAATTCAATTTTCTTCGAATACGAGTTCTTGTCATCCAGTACCAGTTGAAATCAAGACCATTAAGATACAACCAATTGGAAAAGAGAGATGGATTCTTCATAGTAACGCTGAGAATATATTATCAAAAATTTGTAACGACGAAATAACGAAAGAAAATATAGAAGGGACATACTTCCTCGTCCTAGATGACCATTGCGATGTTAAAATTGGTGAAATTACGCTAAAAGCTCACCATATTACTACGAGTAATTTGAAGATGTCAAAATTACCGATTATTAATCTTCCCGAAATAACAATTACTGAGCAACAATTGCAACGTGAACCCATCAATTTGGATAACAGTGAATTAATAAATCTTCAACATTTAAATAATCTTTTAAAAATCAGTGAAAGTGAACTAAAAACATCAAGTGAAAGAATTATTAATGTAAAAAGTGTTAGTGCCGGAACTTTATTGTTATATGTGATTATATTTCTATTAATTCTTGTATTCTTAGTATATAAGCTCAGTTTTTGTAAAAATTATTGCTATCGAAATAATCATAGTGATAATCATCCCTCTGATAATTTCGAACTTGAGGGGGGAGGAGTTATGCAGTCTGTACCCTCTCTTATTACGTCTTGTTAATTGGTACATACGTTAGAAATGCTGATGTTACGTTTTTAACCCATATTATGTCTGCAAACTACTGATAGACACCTGGTGTTTTGACTGAATGTATTGCGACATATTTCTCATTATTTCATAGTAAACAGCCCCACTTTGTGTTTATAGAATAAGAGTTTATAAAAGAGACATTTGTAACAAATAAAAGCATTCTTAATAAAGCTTCTTGAGAATCAGTCTTGTCTTAGACTTTTTAAAAACCCTCGGCAGTGCTCCCGAAATTTAACTAAATTGACAATATTTACTTATGAGAGCCAATTTATTTCTGTAGTGTTGTGCTACTATATATTTTACTTGACATTTTAATCGAAAGATTTAAAATCCTTTTTAAAGGATTTTTATTTAATTATTGTAATATATTGTGTTATTCGTCATACCCAATAATTTATTTTTAATATTACATAATTCAGGAGACCATGAAATGTATATAAAAGGCGAACAAATAAAAAAAATAAAAAATAACGCTTCGATTGGCTGACGCGAGCAGTTTTGTCTGCTTTATTTAATCTTCAAATTTAGATGGTTCAATTTTTATTTAGAAAAACTTATCAATAGGTATAATTACACGTACGGTTTTACGAATAATACCAATTAACATCACTATTTTAACAACACAATAAACTGGCAACAACTATCAATAAAAAACACTATAGATATATATTGTTTCTAAAATATGTATCTTTGTGGTAATTTCGTATCTCTTTTAATTCTGTATCAAAATTGATAATTCAAAAATCATTTTTAAGCTAATATAAATTAGAAATTAAATCGAAGACATTAAAAAAATATAATTAAAACAAACTAAAATAACAATTATTCTTAAACGACAAAAATGTGGGTAGCTAGTAACTACATTCAAAATAGTATTAATTATTTTTTTCTACCATATAGGAGGCGACATCTACTAGCGATCTATTTGACTAACTAACATGAAATCTATTAGATCTTTTACATTCTATAATATGTGAAATATTGGCTCCGATAAGGTAGTAGTAATAGTTTAAAAATGCAACTGTACCATCTCATCACAATCAAATAATTGACCAATCTGAACTCTTCGTTAGTATTTGATAGCGATTATCTTCCAGTATTTATGACGACGTTGGTTGAATAGCGGTAAATTCTGACTACTCGTTCTTCCCTTAAAAAGTACTGTGTACAGAACAGACTCCCTTAGTGCAACTGTATCTGTTAGTACTTACAACAATAGTAATGTGCTTAAAGGATTTCTCATCGTCAATATCTCAGGAATCATCCTATTTTAACCCCTTTATTCAAAAATCCTGTCTTAGTGATCACTTATTTCTACTTTAACTTACTTTACTTTAACTCCTGTGCAAAATTTCATGTTTCTATGCCTATCAATTTAAGCTGTACATTTCAACAATTGTATTAAATAAATAAAGACTTTTATGTCTATATAAATAATAAAATTGAAGTGTCTGTTTATAATATCAAAATAATACTTTTTACTAAATGGATATGAAAGTATATACGGTACTTATAACAAAACACATTTTCTTTTAATATTTTTCTATTTGGTCCGGGTAATCTCAGAAACGGTTGGACGGATTTTGACGGGACTTTCACTCGTAGATAGGTAATGATCTTGTTACTTTTATTTTAGTAAAAGAATTATGTTTCCACGCAAATAAAAAAAACTTGTCATGATGAATCAACTCAGGCGTTTAAATGGCTTATGCTCAATAAGCCATAAGAGATATATCCAATTAATATATTACATAACTGTAGATATTAAAAAAAAAACCCTACAAAAAAGTCAGTGTGAGCATAATTCTGTTTTCTAAGGACCATCCATAATAAGCATTTCCGGGAGCAGGTGCCCAATCAACAGCATTATGTAGTCCACGCGAGCGCAACCGCGAGGACAGCTAGTAATATAATAAATTACTGAACTTGATGTTCAAGAAAATTTTATTATTAAGATAATCACTAATAATCAGACACGCTTGTTTGCCAACGTCGCGTTATGGTATAAAAAAAAAACCTAAACACAACAAAAAAATTAAATACATTCATTGCCTTTGTTCTCTTTTTTTTTAATATTCGTTAATTTTGTTGTTTAAATTTAATCACTTTTAGATTAGTAGCTATCACGGGTAACATGGCGAGAAAGAGCTGAGCTTTCTAAAATACAACAAAAAATTTTTACAAGCTCGGGGCTGTTCCAACTGTTTATTTTAGAAGACCAATCGGACCACTTTCCTATACCACCTACTTTTTTTTGCAAATTTCAACCGTTTCATCTTCATCCGTCATAGACACTCGAGTCGAATAAGTTTTGAATATTGATAATTCTCAGATAGCGTTTTATCTTATAGCGTTATGACAAAGGTCATTCAGCAATTAGGTATTCGGAACTTTCTCGAACATTTAATTTATATCATTAAATAATTCTACTAAACAAAGCCAACGGCGAAAGTCCTTTTTCGAATAGGTACATTCATTTCTTGCTAGGAAGGATAACTAAATGTAAATAAAAACTGTGAAAGTAGTTCATTATCAAAGTCTAATCAGATTAGAAAAATCTTTCTATAGTTAATATCTTTAAGTGTGTGGTTATTATCTTTTATGAAAATATAAATGTTACGATGATGGTTAAAGTTTATATGGAGTAAGGAGTGGAGAAAGCTAAAATGTATATATACCTAATATGTGTTAAATACATTAAATTAAAAATAATACTGCGGATACTACGCAGACAAGTGCCATTTAAATTAGACCCCCTATAACATTGACATTCAGTGAAGTAAAAACTGAGTTGTTTACATTCATACTAGAAATGTAAAAAAAGAGATAATAGTCTAATAATCAAAAAGTCACTGGTCGAATTTCGATCACTGGGTAATCGCTACTAAATGTCAATTCGTCAAAAACAACTTGAAAAAATTTCCCGTACCGGGAATCGAACCCGAGCCTCCTGGGTGAAAGCCAGGTATCCTAGCCACTAGACCATACGGGATTATAATCACATTTTGAATTACCTTTATTGTATAATATTTAAATAAAATAGTAAAAACAGTCTACACACATATAAACAGTACCATGCTCTTTTCACAGCTTCAAAATAAAATAAAAAGAATTTACCACACTATACATATACCTGTATGATAATCAGTTTTTAACCGACATCAAGACGCGCGGGAGGTTAATCAATTCGAATGTATATTTTTGTTATTGAATGTTCTTTCAGCCATAACTTCTTTGTTTATGAACCGATTTGGATGATTATTTTTTTTTTTTTTGGATATGGTATACCTCAGAATGGGACCACATTTTAATTTCATTGACATTGGACCTTAAATTTCGAAGTTACACAAGGAAACTCTTCAAAATTATTGAAATTGGTTTTCCTTTTAATAATAAATTATTAATACCTTATGTCTTTAATTATATGTCTTTGTAATTAGTACATGTTTTGGCAACGCCTACCAGTTAATAAAGATATTATTGTATCATCGAAACAGTCCTAAAAGACATTCTCTCTAGTAAATATTGTAATTACTTAGTCAATTAATCTCACGTGATTAGTAAAAGCTTAGTAGGTAGTAGGTACCTATAAAATAGATGAAATCTTTATCATTTGTGTCATCAAAAGCGGATCGTTGCAGAAACTTGAATTTCTTAAATTTGGAACACAATACGAAGACTGGTTCTCTTAAACCAGTGGTTTCCAACCAGTGGTCCACGGACCACCAGTACTAAGCAAGAGTTAAAAAATTGGCCAGAAAAGTTTCCAAAGATAAAATTTTTATTAATTTTAAATTATTAATTCCTTATAACGTGGGTGCACTGATAGTAGTGTTGAGCGCGGATAACTGGGCCGAGGGTAAGTGATCAAATAATTATGTTAATAGTTTAAATTACAGTTTATTTTTACATTGACACTATTTTATTTTTCTCGAACCTTGTGGTCCCTGCTAACAACAAGAAAATCAAAATGGTCTCTGTTCCAAAAAAGGTTGAGAACACCTGTCTTAAACCGATAACATGTGACGGGAGACTGTATACAACGGGACTGTTTGGCCCACTCACCTTTTGCTTCCACAGCTTCAGGGCCATGGTAATACCTCCGTGTTACTAACGATTCAAATGTTTGTTATGTACTGATTTTGGAATGAGCTCGTAAAATACTATATACAATTCTTTTACGTATTAAATAACGATTTAATTAGTTACGGTTGCTTACTTCTTACATCATAATCAGTATTAACAAAAAAATTCGATTTATAGGTAAGCGGTTGATAACTTTATCAAATGTTAAGTTACAATGGAGACGAATATGTTGACAATGATTTTGACATTTGATGTCATCTAGTCAGCACAAGTTTGTCCCCCACGCACACCTGTGTGTTCGAGACGATGCACGTCACTTCTCTGACGGTTCATCCCAGACCCCCAGAGTAGGACTGGGGTTTATCGACCAATGTGAAAGCTCTCCGCAGGGCCCTCTTAAGCATATTCGGCGCCGGGGTGCGAAAGTTATCACATTATTTCCCTAAAATACCGATAATCATACATCTACCACAATTTATCGGTCTTTTTAGTTGGTATATTTTTGTAATAATATCATTTTATCGTTATCTTTTCATTCTAAACCTACTTATAATGGTCAAGTTTGTCAATCTATCTCGAGTCTTGGACCCATGGTTGACCTTAAATATACTATGTTAGCAGCTCTGATTTCGTGGACTCCAGTGTTACTCAGTGTTGTTGTGGTAGACTAGTAGATACCTATCAAGACTTATGGCGGTCGGTTTGCGCCCCCAGTAATTGAAAATAAAGAAAAGATTAAAACAAAACGTGGTGGTGAAACATCATTTGATATTCAAGAAGAGGACACTATATTTGTAAAAGGTGTTAATACAAGGCGAAGTAAAGATAAACCGCGTTATCAAAAAGCACAAGTATATGGTAAAATTGACAGAAATATCTGTCCTGTAAAAATGAAAACTCGAAAAACAAACGTGCCTATTAAGGATATAAAACGACCTTCGCAGGTACCTCCTCGGGCTCCTGGCTCTGATCATCAGGATTCACGCCCTTCAACTTCACAGAATCGATAAAAATCCCGGTATAGTCCTTGTGAAACAAGGTCAAGCTAGTGTAAGTTATGATAAGTGGACAATAATTAAGATTTTAGATTTAAGTCTGATACGTGAGGATTTAGAATTCAATATAAAAAGATATACTAAATTTAATCAATATTTAAAAACACATTTTGATAATGAAACATCTAATGTTCAACTTTTTAATGTAAAGCTTCAAACGAATTATGTAATGAATATTAGTATTCAAAAATTAGAACAGTTATCTCCATCAACTAGAATTAAACGTGGACTTCTCAATCCTCTTGGATCTATTATTAAGCTTATAACTGGTAACTTAGATCATAATGATGCTTTAAGATATGAAAATATGATTGATTCTCTAACGACACGCCAAAATACACTCATTAAAAAGGTAACCTTAATAGCAGATATTTCTGAATCAATGATAAAGATAACAAATTTCACGAAGGACAATTTCATTCGAATAGATAAAGAGTTACGAGAAATAAAAAAATTAATAAATCAAACTAATATTGATATAACTACCCATAATTTTATTAATGTTTATAATTTATTTTTCCATAATTTTCAACTACTCTACATTCGGTTGAATGAAATTGAAACTTCTCTGGCATTCAGTAAATTAAAAATATTACACCAATCTCTTATAAACTCAAATGAATTATTAGAATTGTTAAAAAAGATAGAGAAATTCTACAAACTTGTGTATCCAGTAAGTTATGACAGTTTAGTTAAAATAGAGCAATGTATAGAGCTTAAAGCTTATACAAAAGGAAGTCAAATAACATTCATTTTAGATATACCAATAATTAGAGATGAAATTTATACATACTACAGAGCAATTCCAATACCTATGACCAATCCTTCTAATCATACCACCATCATTATTCCTAAATTTCCTTACCTATTAGTAAAAGGGTCTAAATTTGTCTCGCTCACTTTACCTTGTAATGAACTTCACGACGAAATGTTCCTGTGTCACGAGGATGATTCTCGAACAACTTCAGAAGACACTTGCATAACAGCATTAATTCAATTTTCTTCGAATACGAGTTCTTGTCATCCAGTACCAGTTGAAATCAAGACCATTAAGATACAACCAATTGGAAAAGAGAGATGGATTCTTCATAGTAACGCTGAGAATATATTATCAAAAATTTGTAACGACGAAATAACGAAAGAAAATATAGAAGGGACATACTTCCTCGTCCTAGATGACCATTGCGATGTTAAAATTGGTGAAATTACGCTAAAAGCTCACCATATTACTACGAGTAATTTGAAGATGTCAAAATTACCGATTATTAATCTTCCCGAAATAACAATTACTGAGCAACAATTGCAACGTGAACCCATCAATTTGGATAACAGTGAATTAATAAATCTTCAACATTTAAATAATCTTTTAAAAATCAGTGAAAGTGAACTAAAAACATCAAGTGAAAGAATTATTAATGTAAAAAGTGTTAGTGCCGGAACTTTATTGTTATATGTGATTATATTTCTATTAATTCTTGTATTCTTAGTATATAAGCTCAGTTTTTGTAAAAATTATTGCTATCGAAATAATCATAGTGATAATCATCCCTCTGATAATTTCGAACTTGAGGGGGGAGGAGTTATGCAGTCTGTACCCTCTCTTATTACGTCTTGTTAATTGGTACATACGTTAGAAATGCTGATGTTACGTTTTTAACCCATATTATGTCTGCAAACTACTGATAGACACCTGGTGTTTTGACTGAATGTATTGCGACATATTTCTCATTATTTCATAGTAAACAGCCCCACTTTGTGTTTATAGAATAAGAGTTTATAAAAGAGACATTTGTAACAAATAAAAGCATTCTTAATAAAGCTTCTTGAGAATCAGTCTTGTCTTAGACTTTTTAAAAACCCTCGGCAGTGCTCCCGAAATTTAACTAAATTGACAATATTTACTTATGAGAGCCAATTTATTTCTGTAGTGTTGTGCTACTATATATTTTACTTGACATTTTAATCGAAAGATTTAAAATCCTTTTTAAAGGATTTTTATTTAATTATTGTAATATATTGTGTTATTCGTCATACCCAATAATTTATTTTTAATATTACATAATTCAGGAGACCATGAAATGTATATAAAAGGCGAACAAATAAAAAAAATAAAAAATAACGCTTCGATTGGCTGACGCGAGCAGTTTTGTCTGCTTTATTTAATCTTCAAATTTAGATGGTTCAATTTTTATTTAGAAAAACTTATCAATAGGTATAATTACACGTACGGTTTTACGAATAATACCAATTAACATCACTATTTTAACAACACAATAAACTGGCAACAACTATCAATAAAAAACACTATAGATATATATTGTTTCTAAAATATGTATCTTTGTGGTAATTTCGTATCTCTTTTAATTCTGTATCAAAATTGATAATTCAAAAATCATTTTTAAGCTAATATAAATTAGAAATTAAATCGAAGACATTAAAAAAATATAATTAAAACAAACTAAAATAACAATTATTCTTAAACGACAAAAATGTGGGTAGCTAGTAACTACATTCAAAATAGTATTAATTATTTTTTTCTACCATATAGGAGGCGACATCTACTAGCGATCTATTTGACTAACTAACATGAAATCTATTAGATCTTTTACATTCTATAATATGTGAAATATTGGCTCCGATAAGGTAGTAGTAATAGTTTAAAAATGCAACTGTACCATCTCATCACAATCAAATAATTGACCAATCTGAACTCTTCGTTAGTATTTGATAGCGATTATCTTCCAGTATTTATGACGACGTTGGTTGAATAGCGGTAAATTCTGACTACTCGTTCTTCCCTTAAAAAGTACTGTGTACAGAACAGACTCCCTTAGTGCAACTGTATCTGTTAGTACTTACAACAATAGTAATGTGCTTAAAGGATTTCTCATCGTCAATATCTCAGGAATCATCCTATTTTAACCCCTTTATTCAAAAATCCTGTCTTAGTGATCACTTATTTCTACTTTAACTTACTTTACTTTAACTCCTGTGCAAAATTTCATGTTTCTATGCCTATCAATTTAAGCTGTACATTTCAACAATTGTATTAAATAAATAAAGACTTTTATGTCTATATAAATAATAAAATTGAAGTGTCTGTTTATAATATCAAAATAATACTTTTTACTAAATGGATATGAAAGTATATACGGTACTTATAACAAAACACATTTTCTTTTAATATTTTTCTATTTGGTCCGGGTAATCTCAGAAACGGTTGGACGGATTTTGACGGGACTTTCACTCGTAGATAGGTAATGATCTTGTTACTTTTATTTTAGTAAAAGAATTATGTTTCCACGCAAATAAAAAAAACTTGTCATGATGAATCAACTCAGGCGTTTAAATGGCTTATGCTCAATAAGCCATAAGAGATATATCCAATTAATATATTACATAACTGTAGATATTAAAAAAAAAACCCTACAAAAAAGTCAGTGTGAGCATAATTCTGTTTTCTAAGGACCATCCATAATAAGCATTTCCGGGAGCAGGTGCCCAATCAACAGCATTATGTAGTCCACGCGAGCGCAACCGCGAGGACAGCTAGCAATATAATAAATTACTGAACTTGATGTTCAAGAAAATTTTATTATTAAGATAATCACTAATAATCAGACACGCTTGTTTGCCAACGTCGCGTTATGGTATAAAAAAAAAACCTAAACACAACAAAAAAATTAAATACATTCATTGCCTTTGTTCTCTTTTTTTTTAATATTCGTTAATTTTGTTGTTTAAATTTAATCACTTTTAGATTAGTAGCTATCACGGGTAACATGGCGAGAAAGAGCTGAGCTTTCTAAAATACAACAAAAAATTTTTACAAGCTCGGGGCTGTTCCAACTGTTTATTTTAGAAGACCAATCGGACCACTTTCCTATACCACCTACTTTTTTTTGCAAATTTCAACCGTTTCATCTTCATCCGTCATAGACACTCGAGTCGAATAAGTTTTGAATATTGATAATTCTCAGATAGCGTTTTATCTTATAGCGTTATGACAAAGGTCATTCAGCAATTAGGTATTCGGAACTTTCTCGAACATTTAATTTATATCATTAAATAATTCTACTAAACAAAGCCAACGGCGAAAGTCCTTTTTCGAATAGGTACATTCATTTCTTGCTAGGAAGGATAACTAAATGTAAATAAAAACTGTGAAAGTAGTTCATTATCAAAGTCTAATCAGATTAGAAAAATCTTTCTATAGTTAATATCTTTAAGTGTGTGGTTATTATCTTTTATGAAAATCTAAATGTTACGATGATGGTTAAAGTTTATATGGAGTAAGGAGTGGAGAAAGCTAAAATGTATATATACCTAATATGTGTTAAATACATTAAATTAAAAATAATACTGCGGATACTACGCAGACAAGTGCCATTTAAATTAGACCCCCTATAACATTGACATTCAGTGAAGTAAAAACTGAGTTGTTTACATTCATACTAGAAATGTAAAAAAAGAGATAATAGTCTAATAATCAAAAAGTCACTGGTCGAATTTCGATCACTGGGTAATCGCTACTAAATGTCAATTCGTCAAAAACAACTTGAAAAAATTTCCCGTACCGGGAATCGAACCCGAGCCTCCTGGGTGAAAGCCAGGTATCCTAGCCACTAGACCATACGGGATTATAATCACATTTTGAATTACCTTTATTGTATAATATTTAAATAAAATAGTAAAAACAGTCTACACACATATAAACAGTACCATGCTCTTTTCACAGCTTCAAAATAAAATAAAAAGAATTTACCACACTATACATATACCTGTATGATAATCAGTTTTTAACCGACATCAAGACGCGCGGGAGGTTAATCAATTCGAATGTATATTTTTGTTATTGAATGTTCTTTCAGCCATAACTTCTTTGTTTATGAACCGATTTGGATGATTATTTTTTTTTTTTTTGGATATGGTATACCTCAGAATGGGACCACATTTTAATTTCATTGACATTGGACCTTAAATTTCGAAGTTACACAAGGAAACTCTTCAAAATTATTGAAATTGGTTTTCCTTTTAATAATAAATTATTAATACCTTATGTCTTTAATTATATGTCTTTGTAATTAGTACATGTTTTGGCAACGCCTACCAGTTAATAAAGATATTATTGTATCATCGAAACAGTCCTAAAAGACATTCTCTCTAGTAAATATTGTAATTACTTAGTCAATTAATCTCACGTGATTAGTAAAAGCTTAGTAGGTAGTAGGTACCTATAAAATAGATGAAATCTTTATCATTTGTGTCATCAAAAGCGGATCGTTGCAGAAACTTGAATTTCTTAAATTTGGAACACAATACGAAGACTGGTTCTCTTAAACCAGTGGTTTCCAACCAGTGGTCCACGGACCACCAGTACTAAGCAAGAGTTAAAAAATTGGCCAGAAAAGTTTCCAAAGATAAAATTTTTATTAATTTTAAATTATTAATTCCTTATAACGTGGGTGCACTGATAGTAGTGTTGAGCGCGGATAACTGGGCCGAGGGTAAGTGATCAAATAATTATGTTAATAGTTTAAATTACAGTTTATTTTTACATTGACACTATTTTATTTTTCTCGAACCTTGTGGTCCCTGCTAACAACAAGAAAATCAAAATGGTCTCTGTTCCAAAAAAGGTTGAGAACACCTGTCTTAAACCGATAACATGTGACGGGAGACTGTATACAACGGGACTGTTTGGCCCACTCACCTTTTGCTTCCACAGCTTCAGGGCCATGGTAATACCTCCGTGTTACTAACGATTCAAATGTTTGTTATGTACTGATTTTGGAATGAGCTCGTAAAATACTATATACAATTCTTTTACGTATTAAATAACGATTTAATTAGTTACGGTTGCTTACTTCTTACATCATAATCAGTATTAACAAAAAAATTCGATTTATAGGTAAGCGGTTGATAACTTTATCAAATGTTAAGTTACAATGGAGACGAATATGTTGACAATGATTTTGACATTTGATGTCATCTAGTCAGCACAAGTTTGTCCCCCACGCACACCTGTGTGTTCGAGACGATGCACGTCACTTCTCTGACGGTTCATCCCAGACCCCCAGAGTAGGACTGGGGTTTATCGACCAATGTGAAAGCTCTCCGCAGGGCCCTCTTAAGCATATTCGGCGCCGGGGTGCGAAAGTTATCACATTATTTCCCTAAAATACCGATAATCATACATCTACCACAATTTATCGGTCTTTTTAGTTGGTATATTTTTGTAATAATATCATTTTATCGTTATCTTTTCATTCTAAACCTACTTATAATGGTCAAGTTTGTCAATCTATCTCGAGTCTTGGACCCATGGTTGACCTTAAATATACTATGTTAGCAGCTCTGATTTCGTGGACTCCAGTGTTACTCAGTGTTGTTGTGGTAGACTAGTAGATACCTATCAAGACTTATGGCGGTCGGTTTGCGCCCCCTAGGACTCTGCGCCCAGGTTCCTCGCACCCCTTGAACCCCCGGGTAAAGAAGGCCCTGCCTTTCCGTCATACACGACCGACGCGGCGACGCGACGGTCAGGATTACTGTGGATATTTATCGAGTAATAGTTTAATATAACCTATGATGAGTATCCCCCATTTAAAAAACTATCTATCCATTATCTAGCCAGACAGGCGAATATTATTATTATATTATTTTAAGTTGTTACGGTTGAATATCCAGCAAATATTTTGACCCATAGATTGTTAGACCAAACCCTGGTTTAAAAAACCTCCGATTCTAAATTTAATCAAATATACCATTAAAAAAATAATAGTCTTATTTATTCTATGAAATATACCAACTATAAATAATTTATGACATCTCATAGATGTATAATTAAGTCTGTTCCATGTAGTATGAAAATATAAAACTATAAATTACTTTTAAAAACTTTATAAACAGTATAATTGAAAAACCATTTTTTTTACAGCTCAACAGTCGAAACAGGATAAAATTATAAAAAATTGAAGGAATCATGTTTAAAAATTTTTTCGTCGTCGTGTCGAGAGCCTTTCGTTAATCCCTCGTATGAAATCAGCATTACGTAAAATACAAAACACTACTTATCAGTTGCGGGAAATGGAAATAGTATAATAAATATCTCCTAGCATTATAAAACATGAAATAACCCTTTTAAGGGCTTGGAATATGACAATATTTATAACCTTAATTAAAAGAATATTCATGTTCAAATCAAATTTAATAACGAATCAGATATGTTTCTATAAACTTAGGTGTAACTTAGTTTACAATTTAATAATTAACAAAAACAAACCCTCATGGAATTTATGTAACAACATTTTTATATCATAAATCAACTTGTATTATAATAATACATTTGTACAGATTAATTAAATTATAGAACCAAATAAGAAAGAACACAAAAATTTACTTTTAAATGCCACTACTGTTTATAGAATCTAATTCAAAATTAATATTTTAAGGTATATTTTCGAAATATCACTGTACTCTCCTATCTCTAGAAATTCGGTTAGAAGACATTCATAAACTATAGTTAATAATAATAATAAATCCAAACGAATCAAGAAATTGTAACAACCAAAACTTCGCTAATAAAAGTTATTAATTCAAATCTTCACTTAATTACAAATGACAAATGAGTATCAAAACTTCGCCAGTGAATTCTTAATTCAAATCTTCATTTATTTTCAAATCAATTGAGTACCAAACCTTCGCTAGTGAATTCGTGATTCAAATCGACACTAACTTTCAAATAACAAGCGAGTATAAATGATCGTTTTTTTTAAATATTAATCTTTTAATTTCCACTTGCACAATCACTTCTGTTGCATAACAAACGAATAAACAATTTGATAAGAACAACTATCAAAATAATATCAAATAATATAATATCAATAACTTTAAGGCACATGGGAAGACAATACATTATTATGTAAAATAAGGAACTTAATTAAAAATACTTAATGTGTGCTTGTTGTTAATTCAGAAAGAATTTACCTAAAAGGACACTTTAACGAAAAAAAATCATTTTCTACTTCCCTTACATATTGTTAGTTTGACAATACTTAGGTACTAGATAATTGATTATTTTAATGGGCCACCTTATTGCTTGTCAGGCGAGTACAACGCAATTTGATGATATAATATAACGTACAAGTAAACTAGCTTCAATACTTAGGATATCATTCATAGCATAAGCCACGAGCCACCTCTATTTCCCAGTTACCATGGTAACCGGAAAATAATACGTAATATATGTATATATGACTGAGCAATCACATGAAACTATTACAGAATAAATTTACGCATCACATCTTTACAGTATTATTTATATCACTTTTATTATTATAATTGTCAACATAGTCACTTTCACAAATACATTTGACTATTTATCACATATGACAGCAAAGAAATGTCAGAAACCTGAAGCAGTATCTGTGGCGGAAATCAGCAAGGATTTGAAGGATTATCATCATCATGGTAAACTAACGTAAAAGTAAGACTACATGACCAAGCAAAGTAGAAAATTGTCGAATGTGACGTCACACGTTTTATTTATACGTATGCAAAAAACATCTTTGTATTTTGTTTATAAACTTACTATGTTCATGTAACCTAATTTATAACAATTATCACTATTTTAAAAATCGGTAATCGGTTTTTGTGATTACTTAAGTTTTTTATTGAAAGGGATTCTATTTGCTTGGCCATTTTGTATAATGCTGAATCAAAAAAAGGCATGTCACTATGTTATATATTTTTAAGAGTAATTTATAATTTTGACGGAAAGTTTCTTCGAATATTTTATGTATATAGAAAATATCACAAACCAGCAATTAACCTATCAGTACAATACCAAATACAGCGACAAATAATCGTATTGATTAAATATAAAAGTATTTTAATGTATTTAGAATTTATTAGTGGATGATGGCCACACCCTCTGTGTACTCACTGGCGATAATTTTAAGAATGTGATCAAAGAAACCGTCACCGTAACGCAATCGGTAGAGCGAAGTGGTCAGGTAGCGCTGCACCGCGTTTGCACACGCAGACGAAGGGCTCGATGCGCTTACGCAGATGTCACATGATGCAGCGCATAGCGACACTGCTTGGGACCATATATCCGATGTTACTGGATTTAAAAAAAAAGTGCTTTTAAAAAAAAACCCCGTCTTCATTAAAAATCAACTATAATCACAATTATTATTTATTCATATATAAAATTCATTGTATGGGTTTGTATGTATGTATGTTTGATAGGATTTAACTTAAAATATATTTCACGGATTATAATGTTTTTTTTTTAAATATAGGTAACTTATGTTTCCAGATGTATTATAGGCTAAATTCATTCATAAAAAAATATAGTCAGGCAGCGATTGAGCATTATACCTATTATAATAAATCTATAGTTCTGTCTGTACATTTTTTTTTTCAATTTCCTGATTGACATCTATATAACGGAAACTGATCACTGATCTGTCTGTCTGTATTTCCGGACTTATCTTAAGAACGACTTCACTGATTGTTATGACATTTTGTACACGGGATGCTTATTTCATTACTCAATTAACAGGCGATAAGATTTTCAACAACACTTTTATAAATCTTAAAAAATATAATTGATTTTAATGATAATTAAACACGGTAAATAAATGTATTTCCTCAATTGATAGGCTAAAAAAATTGTAATTAATATGAGTAAAAATAAAATTACCAAGTAAAAAGAAACTCGTAAGGAGCCGCTGGGCATAGCTAGCACCTTTTATAAGTCTGTACATAAGAATGATACTAAGGTATAAGTATAAGGTTTAGTATATATTATATACTAAAATCTTCACATAAGTGTATAGAATACCTCAGTGAAAGAAACATAAAAATTGGTTGGTGGTTAAAAAAAATCACGCAAATACAAACACACTAGAGAAACAGAGATCCTTCATTTTTTGAAGTTACTTCAAAAAGACAGATATCATTAGAATTAAGGATGTTATTCTCAAGAAATTAGAGGGAAACTGAGCCTCTTCCCCATGTTACCTGGTTGAACGTTTATGAGCTATGAAATCAGAACATAAATTTTAAAAATAATTCCACTTACGAAAACGTTGCATATCCACATCACAGAACTGCAAAAGCTCTTGTATCGATTCAGCTCCTTCGACAGCACATAAACTGTTTCCAGCTACGATTGTTGAGTTCGGCAAAGTAGCATTCGATATTATCTGTGACACTTCTGATTTAATTGCCTGTAACAGAAATGAGTTGTGCTTGTATCTTTACAACAACAAAATAAAAAATTCTCAGTTTTATAATGACACATTATTCTGTAATAATAATAACTTATTGACTTATTACTGGTAAATCTGATACAATGATACTATATTTCTATTATTATTATTTAGTCGCTCTAAAATCATTATTTTATATGAAAATTAGTGTGTTCTTATACAGAAGTTTTCTATATTAGTACAATAAGTTTACAATAGATGGCGTACAAGTTGATTCATATTCAAGACAAGACAACGGGAACAAAGTCGCCGGCAATTAAAAGAAAAGGGGTAATAATGTCACAAAAGTAAAAAATCTACTACAACTTCAAACTACAATTGCACTGATATTTGTTTAATAAACAAGATAAAGAGTGATAAAAATATGAACAATTAGCATTTATAATATATGCATTTATGTATATTTATTTATGAATATACCTTTATTTGTACATATTTAAAGTATGTATATACTATTATATTTTTGTATTCAAATTTTATTACTTTTCTAGTTTTTTTTTTTTTTGTGTTTGCTCATTACTGTTTTATATTAAACTAGCTGACCCGCGCAAGTTCGTCTGCATCACGTAAGAGAGAGAGAGAGAGAGAGAGAGAAAGGGTTGGAGTGTGGGTCGTAGGCACTGTATAATTAGGTGCCGTCCGCCTCCCACATTATTCTGCATAATAAAAATGCGCTCGCGATACTTGATCATTATTTTGCTGCCGAGTTATTTTAAAACTGTGATATCTCCTAAAATATTCATTTAAATCAATTACTGTAAAAGGCAATTTTGTTAAAAATTCAATACTTGTGATGAATAACGTATTTATTTCGATAAGGATTAATACATGTATATTGTTCCGTATTTTCATTGGGTATATGTCAGCACAAATCTTTTTCTATATTAGTTTTATTCGTAAAATGGAATGTATCTGTCCACCTATCTACCTTAACGCACTTTAAACGAACGCAAGTGCTGCCCTCTATCAAAAAACGTAGTACGTTTGTATCTCGCAACTTGCAAACCGCTCTGAGCGCAACTGCGTTGAGAAAAATTATAAAATCGGTTATAATCTCCTGAAAACCGTAATAAATCCTAGTGCCAGTGTAGACTAGTGCCTTGTTAAGAAGATCAGCAACCTAAGCCACAAACTCAGCCGGGGTACCCCGAAGAAAAGGATCTCCGTGTGCGGGTGAGTGATGGATACATGTCCTCATAACTACATTTCCTACACATATATAAAAACACCTTCACAAAAAAATATTACTTTAGAACAAATTTTTAGAACATTTTATATTGAGTAAACCTTAAAAGATAGACATATGCTATCGCGGACTTTTTTTATAACTTTTTAAGAGAAACCATTCCGTCACACACGATAGTTGCGTAACTTTAACCATACACGCAGCGCACGCAGTGGAAGCTTCAAAAGGAATAAATTTCCCCCGTTTTTGCAACATTTTTCATTGATGTTCCGCTCCTATTAGTCGTAGTGATGTTATATAGCCTTCCTCGATAAATCGGCTATCCAACACTGAAACATTTTTCCATTCGAACCAGTAGTTCCTGATTTTAGCGTGTTCAACCAAACAAACAAACTCTTCAGCTTTATATATGTGTTTAATTGAATGTTGTATGAATAGATACGAGAATTTCAATATTCATCAGAAAACCTACTTGTGTGCCCTGAAATTTGTGTACTTAAGTTCTTCAGGCATTTGTCGCGACGAAACCACGGTTCTTTGGACCGCTTGGTCTTGCAGGGCAAAGTGGAAAGCATCGATGAGGTGAAATGATTAGATTAAATCTGGCCTAGGAGGGGCATTGCATGAGTGCTCTAGGTTAACGGCCGATCGAGACGATGGAGATATGTCCTGAGGCAAATGTCAATGGCCCTCAATTACACTACACAACCACTCTGTCAAGAGTGAAACGACTGAGAAGAAAAAATTGTGTATTATGAAGAGTATATTGCTAAATAAACAATAATAGAAACAGTAATAACCTCTTAACTTACTTGAATATCTGATTCACTTTCCTTCTTAGGGTCTTTAAT
This sequence comes from Saturnia japonica, assembly GCA_033032175.1. Lineage (NCBI taxonomy): Eukaryota > Metazoa > Arthropoda > Insecta > Lepidoptera > Saturniidae > Saturnia > Saturnia japonica. Next base: position 5,422,804 of record CM065306.1, on the reverse strand, counting down.
AACTGTCAATCGATAATTCCTTGGAATATGCTGCAAATAAAAACCAAAATTTGATTAATATTGAAAAATTAAAATATAAAAAAGGTTTTTATATAATTCTTACCTTATATAAACCTCTTTGTACGAACTTAATATTAAAAAATATATCAGAATTGGTACTACACCAGACATGACTTCAGCCATGTAGTTCAAAGCAAAGCATTCTAAATCAAGGCTACCCAAATAATTTTAGAGGTAGGCCATAATTTCGTATCCACCCATTTAGATGGTGGGCCACCTAGCGAAATAACACTTGTTTACATCCATGGTAAATTCATATATAAATAGTTGGCAGGAAAATTTAAATGACTTGGTAGGCCCAATTTCTAGCCCACAAGCCATGGTTTGTTCAAGTTTTCAGTTTTAAAGATAGTTTAATAATAGTTGGCAGGAAAATTTAAATGACTTGGTAGGCCCAATTTATAGCCCGCGAGCCATAGTTTGGGCAGCTTTGTTCTAATTCTCTGTTCTCCTTTCCACAACAAAAACACACGCGCTGGGCTTGAGGGTCACAGTTTTACGGTAACCTCCATTTCTGCACAAACTAAAATGTTCTCTATGCCTCCTTGTCGTACCATATAACTGTAGAACCATCTCCCGGCCAATGTGTTCCCTTCTTCTTACGACATCGGGTTATTCAAGGGTAACGTGAACGCCAATGGATTTCGATCTCTCGGTGGTCGCCGTTGTGTTTCGATTATACTGTGCTTACCATCAAGGAAAGTACTGTCAATTTGTCGAGCTAATATAAAAAAACAAGCTTTATAAAAACTAGTTTCAACTACAGCTCGTATTTTCATTTATATTGCTGAATAACAACAGATAACTCGTTAAAACTATATCATTTAATGAAACTAACTTGTGTATCAGTCATCATCAGTATTCTGTGAACATGGGGCTGGTGTGTTGTATCCGGTGAAAGTCTGTTAACACAATCAGGATATACTTCTGTCAACACCACACTGTCATCGCCGCCAAGTAGACCTCTATTGTGCTCTTTTACAGCTAGATCATCTAGCCTGTCGTATATTACAGTTGCTATGTTAATCTTTACACCTGGAAATTTTGAATTTACATTGTTTTATTATCCTTATGTATACAAATCTTATGTATGTCTGTTAGTGATTCTATAACCCCTGAACAGCTTGAGCAATTGAGTTTATATTCACATAATGTATTTGTTTTATCGAGACGAAGATTCATAATATTATCTTATACTATTAAATGAGCAATTCTTGTATATATGTATATATATATGTAATTGGTTTCTCGGAAACGGCTCCAATGATTTGGATTAAATTTTGTATTTAGATAATGTTTAACATTCCAAGTTTACTTAGATAGAGTTTTTTTTTAATATACTGAGCAAAGCTCCGTCGCCCAGATTTTAATATTAATGTTAGATAATATGCCAGGAGCTGATAAGTGGCAATATTGTCAAGCCATTAACTGATAGAAATTGTAGAATAACATCTGCCGGGCCAGCTATTAACTTATATTACTGAAATTAGATATACCGAATATAAATATGTTATATCATTACTACTATTACTCTTTACATTTTTATATGAATATAACTCTTCACTGATATACTACTAAGACAATCATAGATTATAGTCAAATCATTTTCATTATTTAAAAAAATCAAGTACACAAAAACAAACACTCAAAGTACTTTGGTGTTTGTATATGAAATTTCTTTTTAAAATTATCTCTAACAGACAATATCAAATTTAATTTATACTTACATCACTGTATTTCAAATGGCGCGCGTGAAAAATATAGTTATAAAATTATTAAATAATATTACAAGTAAATGTTATCATTATTACCTAGATCATTTAATATTAAATAAAAATAACATGGCAATGCCCTCATGAGAACTAATTCTACTTTTCAAAAGGTAGAATGAAATGCACAGTCATAGGATATTTTCTAGCATTTACACCGGCAGCCAAGTATACTTGATAGCCAGTTCTTTGGCTTGCCATTTTAGTTTCGAATAAATTGTCATTCAACATCATGATTCATTCAGTCACGATTGTGTACAAAATAGCTTAACTTCCAGTCGCACTTTTACTATTCAAAAAGTGACCATATAATGCAGGTCAATGTTTCATTTATGTACAGGAAACAAATAGCTCCAAATATGTTTTGTTATTATATTTAAAAAAAATCATTATATTTGTTTATACAAATTCATATAATAAAACTAAGAGAGGTAGGGCAAAGAGAAATTTCACCTTGAGCTGTGTTCCTGTGGTGAGTAGGGTTCCTAGAGCTCCTTAGTGTCCCTACAACAACTACAAGGCCAGCAATGTGCTAGTGATACCTATGGTATTACTAGCGTCTATAAGCCACGGTAGCCCCTTACCATCAGGCGGGATGTATGCTTGTTTACCACCTTAGTACTATGTGTATTTAAAAAAAGTAACTATACTAGCCTATAGTAGTCTCCCATTACTGGGAAGACACTTTTGCAAGAGAAAGCAAAGACTCAATCACCATGGTAGCCAAGAGAAACAAACATCTTAGCATTCCATGAATTAACCATGCGGTTACCGGGTCTATCGTGTGGCAGAGAGAGGAAAACACGAGCAGCCCCCAGGACTTGCAACCCAAGTGTAGGTTTAGGAGGCCCTCTTATGGTGCACATCAGCACTCACCATGACAGCTTGCAATACTTTTCCCTGCCAAGCCAGATTTGGTAAGAGCCTGTTAATGCTGCTTTAGATACCCGTTCTAAAATAGAACTTACTGCAGTTCTCGAGAGGTTGAGTTCTTTTAGCAATTTATAGAGAGATTTCACTGGTATACCTCTCAATCCTACTTCTACCGCATAGCCTTTTGTAGCCTATTGGTTAAAATAGTTTGTATTTTTTTAATAATACCAACTTGATACTGCATTTTATACCTATGATTGGAATGTTTATAAATTATGTACCAAAATACTCAGCTACCACTGCCAGTTCTGCATCCTCACACCAAGCTAGTATAAGTTGCAGTGCTTGAAGTATAGAACATTGCAATCTAAAGAAGAAGGAACCTGTTCTTATTGGCTGTCTCTTACCACATCCACCACATACCCACTGCACTCTGTAAATAATACAGAATATGTTGATGTTATTTTGTTATTAAGCTTTTAACCCTAGGTCGTAAGTATATATTTTTTCAAGATATTCTTTATTAAATTTAAAGGTTATATTTAAAAAAAAAATCAACTTATTGATGTATATAGTACACATCACCATGAATTTAAGAGTTAAAACTTACTAATATGAGAGACTAGGTAAAACAAGTAGTCTCTGCTAATACTTATTTTGTTGAGTAAAACTTCATAGAATTTCAATATGTCACAGAATACTGTGAGAATAATCACGTGGCGAGAATTCGTTGTGTGGTGTACGTCTAAGTGTCTGTGTAAATTTATGTTTTTCATATTATATTACAATCAAGCCTCAATTTATGTGTATGATGTTATGTCAATTTATTTCTTAATCTTTAAAAAAATTGGATTATATACTTATTTAATCAAAGGGCTACAAATATTAATAAACCATTTAAAATTGTACCAAAAAGCTTGTTTCATTTAGGTGAAAATCCTATCAGATCTTTATTACAACTTATTTCATGGGGGATCCAGGAGAAACAAGATGGTTCAGTTACACATATACCTGCATTGAAATTTTCTTGAGGGATAGCATTCTCTAGTCACAACAAAAATAATAAAATAATTTTTCCCTTAAAATTTTCAATTTACCTGTCTATAACTCTGGCTGTTTTCTTTGCAACCATACATTCTGGCTTATTTGTAGGGCAAGTAACAGTTTCAGGGATCAAACCATATTGCTGTAGATTTGTTATTATTTGAATTTTGTGATTTTTATCACCATCATTTTCTATAAGTTTATTGTAGAGCCTAAAATTTCTGAAAACAACTTCTAAAGTAAAGTAAACAACTAAAGTAAATTCATTGCATGTCTCCATATCCCAAATATGAATTTCTTAAATTATTTATTGGTTTAGCGTTATGGCTATAATCTCACCTGTTCTTCAAATGTAGCCCAAGATGGTAACATGCTAAGCCTTTCAGAGAACTGGCTCTCAAATGCAGCTGCCAGAACACACCTATAGGTGCTTGGCGACAGATTTTCAACTTGAGGGTAGTAGCTAGCCAGGCATGCATTGGAAAATACTTTACTACCATCATACAGTTTCATCACAATGTATCCCTTCACTACCACTGAGACATCACTGCTTCATGAAATGATATATGTATGTAATGATGCTGCAAATATTATACAGTATATCTCATGAATATTATTAATATTTTAAGATACATACAATCAATAGTTAAACATTAGTACTTATTCCAGACTAAAATTCAAGTTATAAACATAGAATTACTCAATAATTAATTATTCCATAAAGAGTGATCAATTTTTAATTTCATATACAAAGAAATTTAAGAAATGCAGAGCTTTTAGTCAACAGAATCACAAATGTGTGTAATGTAATGGAATTATTGTTACTTTGTTTATGTTTCTTAGTGTCTTCTATGCTACAGCTGTCAAAATACTTGAAACGAAACACAATTGCCACTTCATTCTAATTGATGCGTTATTTTACCTTAATTCCGTTTCTTGTTTGTATTAGGGAACATGCTCTTTCAGGGATTTTTCTATTATTTCAACAACTTCTCTATAGGACACGGATTTTTTACGTCTTGGCTATGTTTTTGGACAACTATTGGATTGTATAACAATCAGTACAGTACAGTACAGTATATTGTACGACCATGGCTTCTCTTACTTGACACCTATTGCTTTCATGATTTCAACAATGTATAATGTACCTGAACTCAAAGTATATGTTGCGAGATACTGCTGCAGTAGACCAGTGACCAGGACAGCTAGTTAGGTCAGGTTAGTTTTAGAATAAAGCGGAACCAACAGAACAGGTTGGTCACCATTTATTCATTGATAGCTATAGACAATGTTTACAAGTCAAAATTCCACTATACTGATCTGTTAATATTTTATTAAATTTAAAAAAAACTATACTTTTCCAGCTGGGAAAACAGTGGGGGGCAGCTCCCTTACCTCATCCCAACCACCGGACCCCCTCCACACCGCCAATTAAGGCGACTTAGTTTAAGATCTTAACCCTATTTGACAATTGTTGACATCAATAGTTTTGTTGGCCAATAATAAGAAAAAAATTAAGATACCTTGGGCCTGGATTAAAAGGCAAACACGGTTCATTAGCAGAATCTTTGGTGTTATTGTCATGCGTAGTCGAATCTGCTTCCATTTTGTCCTTGTTCCCTACTAATAAAGTATTCTGGAAGTTTGTAGTCCTTAGCCTAAACAGATTTGATCAATTGATTCACGCTTGTAATATGCCTTATGAAATTAACCAAATAAAGGTGTTTTTTCAATGTGTATCACATTCAGAGCAGTTTATTAACACTATTTCATGAGGTTATATTTTATGCATGAACTGGATTCATATCTAAAACAAATTGATAAAAAAAACAGCTACAACGATTTTGTAACATCAAGTATCAACAAACAGAAACAATTGACATTTGACCAGTGTGACCATTTCAAAATTATATAATGTACCAACAAAATGTCTGGCAGCAAAAATGGTGAGATGACAAAAGAAGTACAACCTTCAGTCAAAGCTTGCTTAACGTGTACCTATTATGTTAGGAATGTTCTTAGTTATAAACCTATTTCTGTATTTAGTCTTAATGATAATAACGAGCGAAAAAAATATTTCACATTGTGCATTGGAAATGGCAGCACATTATGCACTTTATAAAATTAGTGATATTTTTATACTTTGGGTCCTTTTTCGTATCAACAATATTGCTCAACATGGCCCCAAAACTACTGTTGGCCCAAAACTGCTTTACAATATTATCTGTATTACTACCGTCACCATGGAAGTAATATACAACCACAACCACACAAAAGGTTTTGAACTTCTTGATCTTGCTTTATTTGACGTCTGACGATATTCTTCTTAAAATAGCTTGTTTGTTTGTATCATCTATGTTCGGAACATATCTATAACATTTTATACTGATGAAAAGCTTTCGTAAATATCTATTTGTAGGCCAATACATTTTAATTTTGAAAATAGTGTCTTTTTAAATGGTAGTCTATACTGCTGCCAGATAGTAATCCTTAAAAAGACCAAAAATGTGCTAAATTGTACCAAAAAATTCTAAAATTGGGTTTTATACTAAAATGAAACTGAATAAATTTCACAGACTCCTAATTATACCAATTTAGTAATGAAAGTACTAAAAACGGTCACACTGCATGACACAGACTAGATATTGAAAGTTGAGACCAGAGATAAATAACATAAAATTTCTTTGAGTTGTACGAGGCTGCACAGCGGTATACTCTTTTATTTATTGTCTAACACAGTATTCTTTACTATCTTTTTCATTAGAAAGTACTACATTGTTCATCTATGGTTTTTCCCTTTCACGAAGACAGAGAAGAACTGTACCAAAAAAAATCTATGGATCTTTATTTATCTATGGTGCTGTGTATTGAACTAATTTAAAAATATTGATTTGTTTTGTTTGTAATTTGTAAGGTAGTTATTTTGTTTGAGTTTTAGTATTTCCTACAATTTACATTATATTTTGCCAAATCTTGTTGTATGCTAAATCACAGTGAAAAATTTTGCGACGTCAACATGTGAGTAATAATATATTTTCATCTTAATTTTGCGGTTACACGTTACAAAAATTCAATTTATATGCATTAATATACTTTTATTCTAATATAAATCTTTATTTGATGAATATACCTTTACTTTTTATAGTGTATGTAGTATACACATATACTTTAGTATGAAAATAACTAAACATTTCTGTTACAAAAACTTGGAACTATGTATTATGTTTTATGTTTCGGAAATAACATTCACCAATCACCATGCAAGGAATTCGAGTCAGGTGCATGATAGACACCTTGTTTTCTTAGGCTATAAATAAGTATAAATTAGAAATAATTTCATATTTTCTGGAACTCTGCATTATGCACTAGCTGTACCCCACGGTTTCACCTGTGTTAATTTTATCCGACAATCATCACGCTGCCAACGCACCTGTGTAGCTTATCATAATTGATCTCGCTTGACATTCATGGTTATTGCTCCGCTTCTTAGAGCCTTATCGTGAAGTTATATCCTATAACCTTCCTCAATTAATAATTAGGCTATAACATAAATAATCTATTGCTTGATTCTTGTCAGATGACCAGGGTTATGAGTTATTCATGAGTGGTGGGGCTATTTTGCTCGACTGGGTCGCAGCCACCATGCATGTGGGTTAAAAGTCCCAGAAAAAACTCTTGGGCTTTATTATTGTGAAATATTATTATTATATATAATCAATAAAAACTATATAGGTATAAATTATTGCATCACACTGCATACAGTGTAGAAGTAGATCAACTGAAATTTAAATAAATATTGTTTATTGATCAGTACAGGTATTTCCATTAAAGAATTATCAAATGTGTCATATACTTACATTTAGAATAAAGGTGTTTTGATCTCTTAGGGAAAAAATTGTATTGCATTGTATAACATTGTAGAATGCTAGCCATTTTCTTTTTTACTAATATTTATATTTAAAAATGAAATAGATTATAGTTACAGGAAATATCAAGTAGCTGTAAACTTTCCATATAGGCTGACAACAAATCAATATACAGATGAATCTTTTGAAATTATTAATAATGCACAATGAAAATTTATATGGATAAGGTTCTACATTTCTCTCAATGGTGGTAGCTAAGTGTTTTAAACTAGCCTACAAGATGTCACAACAGCATAAGTTCAAAACCTACTTTTGTTTAAATTGCTAAATACATATGATTTTTGCATTATGCAAATAAGTTTTTTTAAATAAAAAGTTCGTTTTGTTTAGCCACTTCATCCCTGGCGTTATTTGTTTTTTTTTTTGTCATTTATCACCACATATACATAATCATCTTATGTCACTAAACATGAGGGAAGCTGATAAAATCATTATATTGAAATTAACCACAAATCATTAAAAAATTCTATAATTAAAAGTTTTCACTGTCATCAAACAATTAAGTGTTTTTATTATTTACTATATTTTATGTTTATCTTTTTTATTTTTGCATAAGAACTCTTTTTCTGTTTATGCTGTGTTTGTGTATTCTCAATACTTAATCACCTGGGCCATATTATGTTTATTCACTCAAATATATTTATGTTATACATCATCATTATCTTAAAATATGATTTATAAAAAGATGAATAACAATATTTATTCATTCTGTATTCCAATTTTTTATATCTTAATGATATATTTAACTTTTGTATTGCTTGCATTTCTCATTTAGCTGTCAGGATAGTTTGATATCAAAGATCATGGATATCATGATTTCGATTTGCTTTAGAACTGGTTAAATTTGAGGGTCAGGTTAGTCTACTATAGACTAGTTCATTAAAGCAAGTTCATTCATCTACTTGTCATAAAAAAGTTAAATTATATATAAGACACTCCCATAAGTGAATGTATGTAGAAGTGAATATTTTCTGAATATTATTGTATATGAATTAATCATAAAAAGTAACTTTTGATCAAAAATACACAGTGTATGTTAACAAGGAAGTTGTAAAAACCCAAATAAAACAATGTTACTATATGATTGCGTAAAGTCAAGTGAGATGGAAAAATTAATATGTAAATCTGATCGTAGACATGCTAATATTAGGAATAATTATATAGAAATACTAGCAACCCGCCCCAGCTTCGCATAGGTACAATTTACAAAGTGTAGTATGTTTAAAAAAGCCTGATTTAGAGATAATCACTTAAATATTGATAGTTCATAACTACATAACTGCCTCATTAGACTGACTGCCAATGTGACTGCTATGCTATTGAGGTCCTTGGTTCGATTCCCAGGACGAAAACAAAGTGTTAATGGATTTTCTATGAAATTCTCAATAACAGCCTGGAGTTTGGCCTTTATGCCCGATTAATGTCAATAGGCTCGCCCCACTATTACATGGTACCTTTATCATATCCAGTGAACTGTGGGTAATTGGAGAAAATAGCTTGGCAAATAACGTAGGTAATCATTTTAATTTTTATGTTGAAGATAAAAATAGTTAGTGTGAGTCAACCTTATGAGATAGACGTAATATTATGCCATCGCGTACTTTTCTCTAGGCTTTTTGAAGAACCACAATTCTTTAGAACATTATTTTGATATATCTCATACTAGGGTTAGCCAGGATAAGCCATGTGAGCGCCCGAAAATCATGTTTTAACGACTTGATTACAAATAATTGAATTTACTCCACTATACAAAAAGTTAATTGGAATGTATTGTTTAAATAAACCTTCCTTAAAAAATCTCTAAATGGTAGTGAAAACCGTATTAAAATCCGTTGTGTAGTTTAAAAGATCTAAGCGTACAGAGGGACAGACGGCGGGAAGCGACTTTACTTTATACTACGTATAGAAGTTAAAAAAGGTAACTTCTCGACTAAAAATACACCATGTATGTTAACAAGGAAGTTATTAAAACCCAAATAAAACAACGTGTAACTATGTGAATACATAAAGTCAACTATGCAAATTAATGTTTTGTTTAAATACGTATTTGTACGTGTTATATTCTTGATACCCTCATAGCGTGCGTGATTAAGGGTAATAGTTTGAACGTTACGCGGTGACGCAACAAGCGTATTTTCGGAGTCGGCGGAACGCATTTCACCCATAACAGAGTGTCAACAAAAATCTAGAACAAAACAATGGCAGTGCCCTTCAATAAACAATGTAAAACCCGAAAGAAATTATAAAGTATAATTTGATGTATACTTTTACTTTCGTAACTTAAATTTTACTGATATAATCTTGATAGATAATTAATTCTTCAATAACATTTTAGCCTGTTGATTATATACTACTTCGAAACTAAAACTTTATTTAGTACGTAACTGCTGTTTGATGCTGTAATACCTCTGCAGATTTTTGCACGCATTTGCATCATAGAGTAGATTTGTATACTCTGCCATAGACGCACCCGTGCATCTCCAGTATGATAATAGGTATATAAATAATAGATACTATAGTTATAATAATAAATGCTGAATTAGATGTTTTGCTAATTTTTTACGCATTGGTATTTTTTTAATGAACATAAAGTCTACCGGTCAACTTAGGACTGATCCCCATGTATTCATTTACTCTATGGGACTGATCGAATGATCGATATTCTTTGAGTTTTCGAAAGATCGATAACAAGCTTGAAAGCATCGATTGTAGATAAAAAGAAAAATATTGAACATCGGTATATTCTCCACATTTATCATTCTGATGTGCATGTAGTTCGAAGATCCGTATGTAAGAAAGATATACAAAGAAACATACATTTTTTTAGCAAAGGTTAGAAGAGGTAGCACCAAATAGGTCACCCTACTTAGGTAGCACCAAAACATTGAAGTTTTTATTTTGATATTTACCGGCTATCGATGTTTACTTACCGTTATTTATAGGCATCGATTTCAACATCAATGTTATTCTAACAACGCTCATTCCTAGCTAGAATAGTCCTGATCATTTAACTATAAGCTTAACTTATTAACCTTAGTGTTCAAGGATTTCAGATTGGTCAGGAGAAAGGTAGTCACGAGACTCGAAGATTTGTATGTTTGCTTTTGAAATTTAATTCCATAATTAGATAGGGAGATGTTTAGCAAGCGGTCTATTCATCATTAAACTCATCTGTTTTGTTAATGACGTCTCGTAAATGTGAATTTTGTCATTGTTATTGCAATGTAATCATTGGAGATACTGCATCATCTGTGTATTTTTTCATATTTTGATAATAAAGTTTATCTAATCTTGTAGGCACTTTCCTTCCGTGTGTGATATTTAATTTTAGGTACAACGTTTGAGAAAGTAATGTAGCTGTAACATGTCAGTTCCTGCTCACTAACACACGTCAATAAACAAGTTCTAGCAGTTAAATTAGAATAGGTATTTATAAAGTTCCTGTATCAATTCAACAGTTGATCTGAGACTGGGAAATAGTCTTGCGCAAAGTATATCACTGAAAAGAAAAGAGTGATATATATCTTTTCAATGAAAGATATATATATCTCTCTTTTATATCTCGCTCAGAGCGAGAGATATCGGGCTCACTGATGTAATGATTTACAGAGCTGTTTGGTTGATAAAGAGCGAGATATATCTTACAAAAACAAATCTTACGATTTACAAAAACGTATAAAATTATTGCCAACTATTTTGTTTAGAATAGAGATATCTTGAAAAATATTATTCAAATATTTGTTTTCCTTCATTCTTAACAATTAGCAGGCTAAAGTATGTCAATCTAGAAATGCAAAAGTATGTATTATAGAGACAGTCAAATTATTATTTTAAAACCTGTAATAACAACAATAAAACTGAAGAAGATCGTGTGAGTAACAAAATATGTTAGCGTATTTTATAATCAGTGGCCATGGCTACATTTATATTGATTTGAATTGAAATAATGTATATGTACATTATCTACCTTACAATATAAACATGTATTAAGTCAATATTTTTTTACAAATTTGCTAGTCACTTTAGAAAGTTTTTTATCTATAGGTACCTAATAATGAACACAATCCGAAATACGTAGGTAACGATAATTATTTTTAGCGATACGAAGTTTAAAGTGCATGGATCAAATCACGCGTGACATTAAACTAAATTCAAAATTAGAAATACTGAAACAAAAACCCTTAAAAATAAAAACCCTTCAAACTACATAAATACTTGACACGGTAATTACGTAACCAATATTGTGCTTTATTACCAAGGTGTAACATAAGTTTTCTTATAATCATTAGTACCCGATCGCCTTTCCGCTTTCGGCTTGTTGGATCGAATTAGCTACCTATCTCTTTCTTAAGTAAGAATGTGGTGTATCTTTTTATTCAACTGATCTGAATCGCTCTGATTATATCCGAGCGAACATTATTACTGAGAGCTAAAGAGCTAAAGGTATACTTTACAAACAAGTGAGCTACTGATATACTCGCTCTTTTGTCGGGATTATATATCTTCTAATCTTTCGCTCGCGAGCGACACAACTCTACTGGGAAAGCTTCGAACAAAATTGTCGTGTCCTACAAGTTATGTTATTGAGTTGAGTTAAACGAATCTGTTAACGGGTTTTAATTGGTTGATTAAGTTTATTGATTATTATAAAAATATTGTTTTAAATAAATCTCCGAAAACGAATAATTAATAATTACCTCACACCTAATTAGATTTATTTATAATTCAACCTTCTCAAGTGAACATTCCCTGGTATTTAAACAACTTCAAGTTTCTTCCTGGCACGCGATTAGTCATAGGCTCGCGACCTGCACATTACTGTCATATAATTAGAACACTTCAAGTGTCATTTCCTATCTTGTTATGGTCACAACTCGACAATTATTAATAAACGACAGTTTTTTGTAAATCTTAATCTTTCCATTACGATTCTTCTGGAATACAGAATAGCCGACACTTTTTACTATTGGAAATTAGGCCAGGCCTGTGGCCCTATATTTTTTAATATAAACATAATAATATACTGAATTTTTTCTTCATTATCAGGTAGGTACTAAGTAATCAGAATCAATTGTTTATTATAATAACCAATTGATAATAATAAGTCTATGCCAATACAACCGTTAACGCTCCTCGTATAGATTAGCAATAACCATTATTTTCCTAAGTGTTTTAGCATCACATAATAAGACTAAGACGCTCTACAGGACATTCCCTCTGTTTCGAGTAAATTCTAAATATATAAACAAAAAGTTTGTCAAGACTTGCTAGTCCTCTGACAAATATTTTGTGCCGATTATTAAGAAATCAATGAATATGTTTTCTGGAATCCTACACAGGCGCAGGTACAGGGCGGCTATGCTCCTACTTCCAATTTTTAAGAAGCTCTGAAGTTTTAGAAGGCAATAATATGCTAAGAGTAGAAAAAGAACTGACTCTATAGTAAGTAGTAAACACATTAATATCATAAATGCTTGGCGACAAAATTTCAACTTGGCTTTTTAAATTTTTTTTTTTCAAAACTGACCTGCCGTTCCGTAAAAGCAAATAACCTTTTCATTTTTATAATATTAATTAATGTGTATTGTGTACTTTGGACAAATATTTAATGGATATATCTAAACGTTTTATCCCCATCCATTGTTCCTAATTCGACTTGATTGCTCTTAGACAGCTGGCTGTATATAGCTGCGTGGGTGCAATCTAACTGTTTGCAAAGCAGCTGCCTTGTAAATGCGAGGGCGCTGTACGCTTGTACCGCACCGCGCCATTCTGAGGCGACGCACTTTCTTTACAAACACGACTTTAAATCACGAAATTGATTATATCTGGACTCCTTTTAACAAAGACTCTTTTATGCTCAGAAAGCTTTTCCTTTGTTGAGCATTTTGTATTACCGTGTGACGAAGAACCGCGAGAGTTTGTTTTGATTTGAAAAATGTTGTTGGTTAATAAAAAGGTTACGTTAGATTAATCGTTATTAATACAATAATTTAGATCTACCTGTGAATTATACTAAATTTGAAACAACACGCAACCAAAAACAGTGCCACCCGAATAAATCGGTTTCTTGAAAAAATGTTTCGTGTCTTTGAGTCATCAACATCGCTTCTGATGAACTGATTTCATTTTCGGTTTAAATAACCTTGGCGTTTACGTATAATAATGATAGTTGAATGATGAAATAAAGTTTATTATCTATATTAATAAATCTGTAATTCTGGCTGTACAGTTAACTTTTTGTCAAATTTTCCCGATAGGCATATATGAACGATACTGGTCGCGAATATGCCATTAAACTATTTTATCTGTCTGTTTGTATGTTCGAATTTAACTCAAAACCGCCTTGACAGATTATTATCAAATTTTGTACACGGGAAGCATGTCATTGATCAATTGATAGGGTATATAAAAATTCATATTATTTTTAGAAATAGTAAAAGAAATATTTCGAAAAACCTATTTTCAGTAATTCTTCACAGATTATGTACCCGGAAAGTATTAGTCATTATATGAGTGGAGGAGCTATGAGAATTTTCAATAACACTTATAGGAATCGTAAATAAAGGAAATAAAAAAAATCATTAATTAACTTAACCAATTTTGATGAAATTTTGTACACGGGAAGTATAATTAATTACATAATTGATGAGCTATAACAATTGTCAATATTACTTCATTGAAATGGTAAAAAAGATGTAGAAACAAAACAAAATTCATCAATTCTGATAAAATTTTGTAAACGGGAAAGCATACACTTTACCATAATTGAAAGAATTGTCAATAATACATTACAAATTGTAGAATAGAATAATAACTTTTGACCAATTTTGATGATAATAATTGTACACGGGAAATACATACCATTCCTCAATTCATACAGCAAAGTAACAAACGCGTGCGGAACCGCGTAGTAATAGATAAAACTAAAGTTACGCATCATTTACCTAATTAAAATCTTGTATCATTAAGTTGTCATTACTAGTTAAATATTTATGAATTGTGCTTTAATATAAATCGAATTGTACTGTAATATTAATTATAATTAAACTTTGCTAATAGTGAATTCTCTCAGACGCGCCGCCGCGCCGCGCCGTGCCGTAGAGACTTGCGGATTATGGTTCTTGTTTAACGTTGTTGACCTCGATTTATGACGTATTGTTAGAAACTATAAACTTTATAGAAATGCTGCACTGGGAACCTGCGCGGCGTCTGAAACCCACCTATTGGGCATACCACATACATATAAATACTTGTACATAAACAGAATAACGTAGCTGACGTTGTCGTAGTATGACGAATATTGCATGTATTTTAACAATAACTAACCTTTTTAACATGCTTCACACTGTTTTTTGCAAAACTAGCTCTACTACCGGCTGCGATCGCACTGAACTACCTACCTTTAACTGAAACATGGTATTAAAAGAAAAATTCTCAGTGAATAAAATTATTCCAATTTTTTTTAATTATTGATTTATGGTTTAATGTTTGGCGTCAAACTCAATTGAAAAGTGACAAAAGACAATTTTGGCGAAGATTGTAGCTAAGTCTAGATTTTCAAGAAAGGGAACTACTGGGTTTCGAGTGCGTCTGCTGGAAGACACGTAGAAGATATCCTTAAACCTTGCTATGATTTTATAATGAGGTTTATCTTTATCGAAAACTCATAATCACTAGCTAACCCCTGCGAACATTTCGCAATTTATAGAATGTTTACAATTAAACAGCTGTCATTTTAGTTATATAGATTGTTAATAGATGTCGCCTCCTTTATGTTAGTTGAATATATTTTCATTAGGAATTCCATCAATATTTGTAATGAAATTACCAACGAAAACAGTACCTAATATTAAACTGTAGTCAATAGCGGGGAAAATAAGCTTTGAAATTGTGTTTTAATCATTAATAATTTTGAAAAATAATTAAGGGAGGTATGGTGTTGCCACAAACAGACACCTATGGGAAATAATAATATGGAATGTATGTTCGAACAAAACAAAACACTTAAATCTCACGTGATAGGTACACGTAATAACGAACACACAGTGACGTCGTTTTTTTAATATAAAAGGGATTAAATTTTGGAATAATTGATATGACCGTGATCGTGCGTTAATCCTACGCTGAAATTAAAGTTTCGTTTCTGCGTTTTGTATCATTAAAACGTATAAATCACGCACGCGTAAATAACTGTATGCGTTGGCATAAATACGTTAAATCCGGCTATGTTGGTCAGAGCAGATCACGCCACGAAGTTTTATTATGATTTTATACTGGAATACATTATTCTCGTTTCGTGTAAATAATCCCTTGTTTATTATTATTATTATTAATGCTTAATTATCCGTGGTGATAAACACAGTATGTAACTATTGGTATTTTTTAACCGACTTCGGGATAAGACGGGATGTAACTCAATTCGAATGGTTTTTTTTTTGTTAATGTTCAGCTACATTTGTTTATGAACCGATTTGGGTGACTATTTTTGATGGATAGGGTATTATTATACCTCAAGGGTGGTCCCATTTTAATTTCATTAGAATTGGACCTTTAACTTCGAAGATACACGAGAGAGCTCTTCAAAATCATTGAAGGTGATTTTATTTTTTGTTAAAAATTGTTATCATTATAATTAACATTATCCACAAGTATACATTTGTGCAAACAATTATTCATATTTTTCACTATGACACATGAATTTTTTTTTTTAACTCAAAGCGAAACCCTTTGGATATTCCAAGATCACAAAAGCATATGGCAACCTTGTAGCCCAAGTTTCTAAAAAAATCCAAAACCTTCATAATGCCAATTACAACAATTGTTTCAATCCCATTGTTAATATTTTTAATGTGGGATGAGACTCACAAAGAGCGGGTTCTGGCAAAATTATACCCGATATAAGAAAATTTACACAAACTCTGGAAGAAAATAACGATTAAATTAAAAGGTATTCTACAATTCAAATTTCGTCCCCATCTTGTATGACAATTCTACGTTTATGAAGTCTTTAGACGCTTATAACAAAGCCATGTATATATGTCTCGGCTCCAGTAGAACAGTTAGGACATTGCTGATAAATAAAAAATTAATAAAAACGATGGTTTTTATCTTAGCAAACCTCTAAAGGTATAAAAATTGTAGCACGAGCTAAGATTACATATCTGATGCACTCACTACTGCCTATAGTGTGTGGAGGAAGCGAGGCTATGCTCGGCATGCGAAGTCTTCACTCAGCGCTAAAATTAGCGAGACTCCTTTGTCACTCCGAGAGCTCTCCGCGACCGCCTTCCTGGTACATCAGCTCTTGTTTGATTCACTATTCTTGTTTTCGGGAAGTTTTTGAATGTCCCAGTCAAGCCGTGTGACCAATTAAATATAGCATTAAAGTATCATCGAGTTAATCTGTGTGAAATAAGCTTTGCATACTTTTTTTCTTACTAAACCAAATGATATTTCAGATTATAGTATGTATACATAGAAACAATCAATCACACATTTTGTTAAGAAATTAAAAACAATACTCTTCTTACAGTAACATTACACAGCACCAAAAAGGCTCCAATTTATCCAATATTTTCCCTGTGCATGTTTCACTAAAGAACATTGTCACACAATAAAATATCGGATCCAACCGTTTATACAGAGACAAATAAGCCAGACATACTTATTATAATATACTGGGATATATGAAACTAAAATTATGTCCATAAGAAAGAGACATCAATAATATAATATTTCTATGCGTGACGCGTAAAACAATGTTACTACTCTGTGATGTTACTTTGTAATGTGCATTTGTGATAAAAATAATTGATGATCTAGTAAATATGTTATATAAATAAATAAAATGAAATGTTGTTCTTTGGTAATCGCATCACTTGAGAACGTCTGGACCGATTTGAGTTTTTTTTTAATGTTATTAAAAGCTGAATAAGGTTTTTAGGGAAAGAAAAAATTTAAAGTTACCAGATTTAAAAAAATGAAATTGCTTTGTTGTATTGGATTTATTAATGAACTGGGGCAATTATTACTCATGATTCGAACGACGGATTTACATAATTTTTATTTTGTTTTGTTCGTTATGGTCCTGTAAAAGTTTTCAGGCAAAAAATTGGGATACGTAGGTAGCGTTGTAGTCGCGTTTTAACTATTACAACAGGCAGAACAAGTTTGCTGAGCCGGCTAGTTAACAATAATAATTATCGAAGATAGAAGAGTTGATCGATATCGTAAAAACTTTGATAAACTTTAAACGTTTAGTAGCACTTTATCACTTTTGAACATATTTACAACATTTTACGACGGATATAATTATGTCCCTTAGTTCGGCTGCGTAAGCAACTGCTTTTCAAATAGTCTGTGATTCGCCTTGGTTCTTCATGGCTGCCATAAACTTTCACAAGGAATCTGTTGCCCGCGGCTGTTGGTTCACGCACGTATATTAGGTCTTCAAAGTTATCTGTACTAAAAATC
This sequence comes from Saturnia japonica, assembly GCA_033032175.1. NCBI lineage: Eukaryota > Metazoa > Arthropoda > Insecta > Lepidoptera > Saturniidae > Saturnia > Saturnia japonica. The sequence continues at coordinate 5,404,656 of CM065306.1, read as the reverse complement.
CTTAATCACACCTCGTATGCAATCAACTTTTTAACTCAAATCGAATACCACTACAAAACTGACTATAAAAAATAAAAATCCCACATAAAAATAATGAAAATAAAAATGCGGTCTTTTTTTGGAAATAATCATTATTATATTACACACAAAGTAAGCTGCAAAACTGCTGTGTAAATGCACAAATCATGGAATTAATTATCTTAAGTCAATCTTTGTTCAAGATTTTTATTGTTAACTTTTATCCTTGACTGACGAGAAAATATTAACATGTCGACATCAGAAGACCTTTGACTATAATTTTAACCCGACAGCGAAAAAGAAGAGTTATGTTTTTGAGCGTATGTATGAAGGTAATGTTGGTAAGTATGTATGTATGTATGTCTATTTCTTTAGCACGCTCTGTAGCCTAAAACGGTTTGATGGATTTTAGTATACGAGGTGTCGTTAGATTCGTCTTAATTGTGGGATTGACATAGACTATAATAATACTTAAGTGTGACGTCTGAGAATCAAATACAAAGCGTCAATAAAAAAAAATTTTTTAGTCGTGTTTTCTTGCTGTCGGGTTTTTTGTTACCTTTTTCATAATTAATTTAGCTTGTTTAACGCAAATGATGGTTTTTCGGTTTTGAAAGATTTATTGGTTTTTTTTTATTATTATTTATTTTTCGTGTTGATATATCAACATGATAATATTTTCACGCCAGGCAGGATATATGCCTACCTAATTAATTTCGGTGAGAAATGGTAGTAGATATATCTTAGATCAAGAGTCGATAAACATAAAGCGTAGGTTCTTCATACGCCACAAATCAAATAAAAATCACATTATTACGTATTATTAGCGTTCATTAACAATGCCAATATACGAAGTAGGTATGTAGGCACATTTGTGAGTTGAATGGACTCTGTCAACAAATGGTTTTCACAAGTAGGTAGCAGACCGTGATAAACCGAGCTTTTATTTATTTACCTAACCGTTGAGTGTATCAAGATAATTGAGATAATGTCCCAAACGCTAAATATATATTAAACTGTAATCTATTTTCTCATTTTGTGTATATTATTTATTAAGTCCTTACATATGAAATTGACGTTTTGTTGAACTGTGGTCACTTCGATCTCAAATATTTGGCGTCTGGTTAGAAATTCCAAATTCAAATTTATTCCAAATTTAGGCTTGTGTATTTGTATTTCGAATTTAGTGATTCATTTGTTTTCGCATTTTATTTTTCTTTCACATCGGTCTTTTCACATAATAGAAAATTTAAAATATCGCCTTATTTACGAATATAAGTTCCTTTGTGGTATCAGCGCTGCAGAATCAGCTCGAAGGATTAATGATGTGTATGGAAAAGCTATTGTAAAAGAAAACACGGTACGTTTTTGGTTCCAACATTTTCCTTCTGGAAATTTTGACCTACGAAACAAACCCCGTGGACGGCCGGAGACCCTAGTTGAAAATGAAGAATCTAAGGATATCATTTAAGCGGATCATTCGCAAACCACATCAGAGTTAGCGGCAAGCTTCGGTGAGAGTGATAAAAAAAATTGAATTCACTTGAAACAAACAGGAAAAGTGAAAACGCTCGAGAAATGGGTACCGCATGAATTGATTGAAGCACGCCAACGAACCTGATCAAAAAATCCTGTCCCAAGCGAAAGTCGTCTCAGAAAAAGGTGCTGGTGAGTGTTTGGTGGACCAGTCCTGGTGTCATACACTACAGCTTCGTAAGATCTGTCCAGACGATAACGACAGATCTGTATTGTCAACAATTGCAAACCATGATGGAAAAGCTAGCCGTTAAACAACCGAAACTGATCAATATCTCAAGCCCACTGCTGCTTCAGAACAACGCTAAATCCCCATACTTTACGACCGACGGTCGCTAAATTAGAGGAACTGCGGGTGGAATGTCTCCGAAACCCACCATATTCCCCGGACATTGCTCCAACAGATAACAACTTTTTTCGGAATTTGGACAATTTTTTGCAAGGAAAAGAAATCTATTCTGATGAGGCTGTCCAAACTGCATTCAAAGATTTTATTGATTCTTGCTCCCACAATTTTTTCAGGAATGGAATCAATGAACTACCTTTAAAATGGCGAAAGTGCATAGATAATAATGGTACATACTTCGATTGATTAAATGTATAATTTCATAATATTTTTTTCATTTTACTTTTACCATATAACACGCTAATTTTTTGAATAGGGGCCTAATGTATTTTATTATATTACCATATTTACTGTTTTCTTAATATTTTATTGGTAAATTAATTTCATATTCAATTTACCAACGTCTCAAAATAATCTGTATCAACTATTTTTCAACTCTTCGGTAAAACGCGTCGCACCGCGCAGGTCTAGACAACTACACGTACATAAATTATAATATTAAATTATGTCTTACATCATTGACTGCTTTATTATGTTTTAAAAGTCTAAACCAATTGGCAATTTACATAAACCCTTAATCTTTGTATTGTATGTAAATGTTAATAGTGTGATAAAATTATAAAACAAATCAGGTCGGCTATGAAGAGAATGAGAAAGGATCAACCGACTGAAAGAAACTTATTCGAAGCAGATAAATGGCATTCCAGATGTCTCAGTATTGATGGTCTGATGATGTAAAGGGTGTCTGCAAGAAATCATGATAGATGGGTAGCGGGAGATTACGCAGTCTAGGGAAAGGTAGCGTCTTTTAGCCAAAATTCCATCTTTATTTGCATAGAATTATGAACTCGGCGTGTTAGAGTATAGAACCAGAACAACGGTCTCGCCTGTCTTACCACCTATACATGAATTTTTCATGTATGTCTTCCCCGACGCCTGTACCTACGCTCAGTCTGTTCACGCGTTTCGTCCAGTGCTTATCTCTGACAAAATAATACTTTTACGAAGCAAAATGTCTAATTTTGCAGTGAAAACTTGTAAAAACCATTATAGAAAGAAAAACCTGAAATCCAGTGGTATCTCTTTTCATGTGTAAGTACTGATGGAATATTATTTTGCGTCAAAATAATTATTAATTACATGACACGCCGCCATGGCAGTTCAGTTTACTCAAGACGCTGTAGTGTTGTGCCTACTCTTGATTGTATCGAGTGACTATTACCGCATTTTATGAATATAGACTAGGTCCTACCTTATTTAATTAATATTGTTTCTTTTAAGTATGATTCTAAATATAATTTCTTTCTAAATATTCATTAGTAAAGAATATTAATTTGTCCTATCACAATATTTAGTACCTAATATAATGTTTTCGATATTGTAATGATAATATATGATATTTAAGTTATTTGAATTAGTATGAATATAATTTATTTACTTATATATTTTTAGAAATTTACTCAGTGAGAATTTTTGTGATCTTGTAGCTTTCCTAAAGATCCAAAGACAAAAGAGAAATGGATAGATGTAGTTCGTAAAGATGGATGGTTTCCAGGGCCTCGAACTACAATATGTTCTCAGCATTTTGAGGAATCATGTTTTGATTTGAGCAAGAAAAGGCAATATTTATTACCAAATGCAGTACCTACGTTAAAACTTGATGTGAGAAATTTTATAAATATATTCTATAATTTATATTGTCATTAATTGTTCATGGTTAGTGTCACTATAAAACTATACTTACTTTAATTTTCATTGTATTTATTTTAGATTGAGGAAACTGTACAAGAAAATGAAAATGAAATGGATGTTGAAGTCACTGCTAGTTTTGTACCAGATATGATTATTGATTCTCCTCGCAAAAAAAAACTAAAATCACGTAGAGAATGCTTGGAACGTATATCGCATCTACGTTTATTAAAAATAAAACGCCTACAGTGTCATCAAAGGCGTTTGAAGCGTAAATTATTTCGCATGGAGGATTTACTTTAAGACTTGAAAAAGAAAGATTTAATGAACAAAATCGATGTCCATATATTAAGCGGAATCAATATCTCAAGTGCTGAAATAATTAAGAGACAGTTTATTAAAAGTAAAAATCTTCCCAATGAAAAGAAATACTCGGAAAATTTTAGGAAAAGAGACAGACTTACAATAAATTAATTTTATTTGAAGGTTCTTGAAAAATGTTTTAACTTTTTGTTATTATGTATTTAGTGGTTAAGATAATCATGTTATCATTATTATAATAAACAAGTAAAATAAACATTTGTCGAAGTTATTTTTAACACCAACGAATATATCGATACAATGTCCGTACCGGCGGACAACGCATCACTTTAGAGATAAGGGACAAACCACGCCCTACCCCGTACCCTTCCTTACACTCGCGTAAATGAATCGCATTGTTTCGATACTTATAACAAATTTTGCACTCTCTAGGTACAGTGAGCGGACTTTATTACTCTATGTTTATTTGCATCTCATTACAGTTACTAGTTTTATGTCAATGATAGGGTTTTAAAGGTTTTAAATATACTTCAGGATATATGTACAATGCATATACAAAATCGCGCTCTGATTTGAATGACCGCAAATGACGAAATAACTCTTTATTAATTAACATTAAACTTTATAATACCTGAACACTTATATCTGGATTAACCTTAAATTTAATGATTTCCGAAACAATTTGTTTGATTTGAAAGAACATATATTTTCATGCGAGAACCACTTAACCGATTTACATGTTTTTTTAATCCATAGCTATACTGTCTGGGCATTTTATAGGATATTTTTCATTACATAAATTATTCATTACACTGAGTAAACCATAAGAGATATATATATAACATGATGTACTACTTTATTTTAGATCTTTAATAAATAACTATAAACTTAAATACATTTTTAATTGTTTAAAAATTTGTTTTTGTTTAATGAGTATTTTCCTTTAAAATATTATTTGTTATTTTTGTGTGTCTTGATTGATTATATTCCTTATCAATTCATTTAAATTTAAATTTTTTTTAGGTAATAATAATCTTTACACGATGCACAAAATATGCAATAACGTTATTTGCAATACGTACAGTAGTAAACGCTCCGACACGCATTAAACATTAATATCTAACAAATGTAAGAACAAATTATTATGCTTACACAAGCGAGTTGTTAAATAACCATTACAAAAATGGTTTTCACAAGAGTATAATTTTTTTATAGTAGAGCAACCACCGAAATACGGACAATTCACGTCGTCGTAACTGAATAATTTTACAAAATATATTTATTCCAAATAACCAATTTCAGTTTTATTGTTTTTCTTGTTGACGCAATTGTTAGTGCTCTGCAGTGCAGTTACTATTATAAAGTCTACTTTCCGGGTTGGCAGTCTACGACTGTTTCCCTGGTTGTAAACGTATTTTACAGAAGCGTCTTAGCTTGGGATCATAAAATGTACGGTTTGGTATATGTATACCAATACGCATGTGTGTTTTTGAGTTAGCTAATATGTATTTAGATTTAGCTTTCATATTGGTCTTTACAGCATAAAAACAACAATTGACAATAATCTAATAGACCATGGTTTCAAAATATTAATTGTTTATTATAAAATGGCGAATACAGATTGTGTTTGGTACATTAAAGGTGGGGTACATACTAAGAATTCATAAAATCTGTTTCAAAATGGCGAATACAGATTGTGTTTGGTACATTATAGGTGGTACATACTACGAATTTGCCTTTTTAGAAGCTGATATTTGGCTATTTTTGCTATCGCTATACTCTCGTGACGTAGGTAATTTAAGAGTCGAGTTTCTTACCAGCTTTTCCCGGTGACTGGGATGTTTGTTATCCGAATCGGTGGTAATGTTTTACCATTCATAAGCGCCTTCTTATAGATCATAAATTGAATACAGTATTTTTAAATTGATTATATCTATATATTAATACGCGAAAAAAAGCTTTCTACCCCCTTTTTAAGCATATTGCGTGCACGGAAGATCGTGAGATTTTGCATGGTTAAAGTATTTATCTATAATATCTTTTACTATTATATTAAATTAAATAGATTAATACTGCGAATCCTAAAACGACCAATGCCATTGAATTTAGACCCCCAAAACATTGACATTGTCACTCAACGAAAGTCGCTGGTCGAATTTCGAGCTTAGGGCGATCGCTAGTATATTATAATTATGTCCCATTCCGTCCTTAATACATGCGAACAGCAGCTCGGCCTGTAAAATCCAATATTACGATAAATTAATGACACAATTGTCCTTTTCTCCAAGCTTAGGGCGATCGCTAGTATATTATAAGCGTATGTCCCATTCCGGTCCTTAATACTATGCGATATCTTTATTCAGCTGGCAAATATAAACCAATCATTACAATTGAAGATGAATGACAACAAGTTGTCTTTTCTGGCCAAGCTATCATCAGTGTGATTAATGCCTTCCAATCTTCGTTTCAACTGATATTATCTTTGTCATATGCCATATAAACGGGCAATCAACTGATTGCTTAGATGTTAAACAGACAGTTCTTTATAAGCCCGCTACGTCTGAGTTGTTGATTAATGGGCCTAACGTAATAAATTTCTTCATGTATTATAGTTTGTATACCGTACGGGCTAACTGATTGCTTACATTAAAACAGATTTATATAAGCCCGCACTGTCTGACTTTGGAGCAAATGGGGATAACGTAATAAATTTCTTATGAGATTATAATTTAATGCTACGTCATACGTTTACATTATTAAAAATATTACTTTAACTAGCGACCCGTTCCAGCTTTGCACATGTATTTATATATTTTATGTTTATAAAAGCACGATTTAGAGTATATCGCTTTAATATTGATAATTCATAACCACATAACTGCCACATTAGCCTAGTGGTCCTAAACGCGACTGTTATGATCAAGGTGATAGGTTCGATTCTCAGGTCGAGCAAAGTGCTATTGGGTTTTTCTATGAAATTCTCAGTAGTAGCTTGGAGTTTAGCTTTGTGCCCGATTAACCTGGCAATAGACTCGCCCACCTATTAGCATAGTGGACCCTAAAACGAACTTATTATTTTGATGTGTCTCATAAGGTTTAGCCAGCGTAAACCATTCTAAGCGTCCGAGCAAATATTTATTAACGACTTGATTTACATATGATTTTCTCAATAGTAGCTTGGAGTTTAGCTTTGTGCCCGATTAATGGCAATAGACTCGCCCCCTATTACATGGGACCTAAAACATACTTATTATTTTGATGTGTCTCATAAGGTTTAGCCAGCGTAAGCCATGTAAGCGCCCGAAAATATTTTTTTAACGACTTTATTTACAAATCATTGATTTTTCTCTACTATATTAGAATGTATTGTATATAATAAATCGTCCGTATAAAAAATCTCTAAATGTTAGGGAAAACTGCATTAAAATCCGTTGCTTAGTATAATAGATCTAAGCGTACTTACTATAGGGGACGGACAGCGGGAAGCAACTTCATTTTATACTCTGTATAGATTGTCATCAAGTTGGCTTTCTTTCATAGAATTTAGGTTAAGTGAAAAATTACTTTACTTAACAATTAACTCCACAGTTCACTTTTGAAAAAAAAATGACCACATGTTTCCTTCACCGTAAGCACAGGTTCATTGCAGGGATTTCAATTTACGTCAATCGACGCAATATCCGTACATGCTACCAACTGAGCCATCATTGCTTAATTCATTTAAAAACAATGTTGATTGTTGTTATTTATATTACCGTTTACCGTTCTTTAGCGTTTTGTATTTTATTTTAATATGGAAAAGAAATAACGCACTCGCTTATAGACTGAACTGAGACTTGATAATTATGTTACAATGTAATCAGTGATTAATGTAAGCTTTGTAGACAATTTCCTCGTTGTTTCTGTCTATATTAGTAGATATATCATAGTAAAATAGGCTATTTCCCTAACGGTAGGAAGATGTTCGTTCTCCGCTTGCGTATATCCGCACGGTTTTATTGTTCCGCGTACCGTGGTGATTGCAGACAAAGTCGTCCGGTGAAAGTATGTTTAAATGATATATGTATTTAACAATGACTTGCGTTTAAAATTACCTATTACTGTTTTGCGAATGATAACTGATAGATAAAGACGAACAAGCATTTATTTGCATGACAATTATAATTGTTTATTAGTTAAAATATTAACGGTAAATTAAATACTGAATTTCTAGATTTATAGCGTAGCGTAATGTTAGGTATGTGGGTTTAACAGTATTCTTCTTTACGGTACCTACTAAATTTTCAGTTACGTTCGTTTTTATATCGAGAATAGATATCATCTATACGTAGGCTGTTCCAAAAATTGTTAGTGAAACGAAAAATAGAACATGAAAAAAGTTTATTTATATCTTTTCAAAATATTCCCCTCCAACCTCAATGCACTTATGCTTCGGGTGAACCACCTTTCGAAAATTTAAAAAATATACATATGTTGCGGTTGGGCGAAAAATATTACCACCGAAATTCTTCGACGGCCTCTTGTGCAGTGTTAAATTTTCGCCCACGAAGCATTTTTTATCGGCGCGTTATCTTGGTGAAAAAGAATGACACTGACACCGCTCTTTGGTTGCTCGCTATTCAACTCCCCGAAAGCTTGAGGCAGACAAACTTCGCAATACCATTCACTAGTAACTGTTCTAGGATCTTCTAGCGGAATTACTGCTATTGGTCCACTACGTCGAAATAAAACACCGCTATAAATTTTTTTTTTACGCTCCGACTGCGAACAATTTTTATGGGTTTTTTTAAAGATTGCCTTCATTTCCTATAAACTTAATCTATTTATAATAGTAGCTATAGATAAATCCTACTTTTTATATAGTCTGTGTTGTTTGTAAAAAGTTCACCGCCGCGTCTGTCTGTATGTTTGTAAGCGATAAACTCAAAAACTATCGAATGGATTTTCATACGGTTTCATCAATGGACAGGATGATCCACGAAGAAAGTTTCGGTGTATAATTTTGTTAAAACTTGTGGGTTTTGTGGAATAATAGTCCAAAAGTTTAATATTCGTGGTTTATTCAGACAGAGTATCGTTGTCAAAGAGGTTACTTTCACGAATGAATCCTTCAAGGCTTGACGCACCCGCTTTTATATCAAAATAATCGCAGTCCTACCCGCTTTATATAAAATTAATCATTGTCCTACCCGCTTTATACCAAATTAATCGTAAGTCAGATTATGTAGTAATAAGTTTACAATATCAATTTATATGATGATTAACTAAATTATTAATTATGAATTATGGTGTATAATGGTAAATAACTAGGATAACACTGCGAGTAATTATTATAAATCACAATCTCTGGACGCTTATGTGTTACTTGCTAACATATTTGTATACCACCCACATTCATTCTGCAAAACGGAAGGTAGTCACGTTTTTTCAAAGAAATGTTTTTGAGTAACCTTACATTATTAAAGTTTTGCGTAAATTGGCTGAAATATGACGATGATTCTTGAAGATGTCGGAAAAAATCACATAGACTGGGAGCTTTATTACTTGCGTGCGCCGCGTAAAACAATAGAGTTAAACAGAATTATTCGTCTTAAAAATATATATTAAACTAACAATACAAACCTAAAAGGGTATCGGTATCGTTATATCCCTAATGCAAAGTAATCTAAATAATTTCAAGCTTGTTATGTTACGAAACCTGGTAGGTAGTACACACTGCCTTGCGATTCTATTAATTCTAACGCGGAACAAATCACGACTTCTTTTTTTATCTGAACTTTCACCCGCACAATGGTGATCGTGTAACAATGTACTTACTGCATAATATAGATTATACACCATGCGACGTCACGCGACATGAGAAATATCGACGGTGTCATCGGATAAATGGAAGTTCTTGTTTGTTTATGTCACGATTTTTTCTGATAATATCTCTAGTCTGCAAAATTAATTGAGTTAGCTAACTTATTATACATAATATAATGTGATTTTTATATTTCTCTTATTTTTATATTTTATGAATTTAGTACAGAAAAGTAAACCACCAAGTACCAAAAAGTTCAACAGATTTTGTTTTTGTTTGAACAACGTGTTAACCTGTGAATCCAGCATTCAGATTTGAAAAAAATATTTTTATAATATATTTTATAGGTAACCTGTTTATTGAGGAACTATAGGTTATATAACTTCATTCTACTGGCCTAAGGAGTGAAGCAGTAAACATGAACGTCAGACAAAATCGCAAAAAGCAGTCAATTACGGGAAGTGGGAACAATACATACACTATACTATAGGTTTTAATTAACGTGATTTCCGTCGGAAAAAATATCTGAGTTACTCTCGAGTAGCGATGGAGTTTTATTCAAAAAAATAAAACCATATGTATTAGCTGCCCAGTAGAAATATGAAATACTAGAAGTGTTCCACGGTTTCACCCGTGTTTAATTTATTCGAACAGCTCTCCACTGGCACCTGCGCTGTACTGTATGTAGCGTAAGCCTATTGTTATTTTCACTTCCCGTACTTACCTACACCTTGCCAGAATAATTGACGTTTATAGTTACTGCTTCGCTCTTTAGCGTCGTATCGTAACGTTTTATAACCTACCTTAATAAAAATACCATAAACATTTTGCAAATCTGATTGGTAGTTACAGAGATTAGCGCGTTCAATCAAACAAAAATACAATATCTTGAGCTTTATAGTAAAAACATGCAAGTGTTATTTCGATATAAACAAATTACACGTTGTTTCTATGTCACGGATACCGCGTGCTGTTGTGCTACGATGCTGACCTCTCGAGCGGCTGTACGCAGACTCCACCGCGGATATCTGGGTCATTTGACCGACAGACCGACCGACACGGCGTCGCCAGAAAATGACACCCGAATTTAATCCAATCTCATTGTAACAGACACGCCAGCCAACCTATCCCGGATTTCATTTGGACATTGAAATGTTGAACGTATTTTTGATGGACTCTATTACGTATCCATTTGCTAATAAGGAAATTTGGAATAGTTTCTCGAAAAATTTTCTAATCCGGGAATACTGTACATTATTTTTCTATCGAATTCAAGATACAAGATTACAGTCATGGAAACTCATGGTACTATGATTCGCGCTTGTGCCCAATCGACGACATTCTGTAGCCCATGCGAGCGCAGCCTTGGGCACAGCTAGTTTTCATATAAAGGTATTTATTTCTACAATTTACGAGTCTAGAGTGTCTAGACCGATTATTATTTGCATAATGAATTGATACGTATTAGTTATTTCACTAGACAAATTTACTGGGTGATAGAACACAACAATATTCTGTCCGCGTTGCGGCCGCTTTACACTTGCAGCCTGTTGTAATACCTGACATATGTGCACGCTTAGGAGTACCGAGTTCCAGGATTAGCCATTGATCCATTAATCAAGCAGGGTGGTAGAGATCTGTACCTGATTGGGTCGCGAGCACCATGCACATGGTCATAAATTCGTTACAGTGACCTTCTTTTGATTTTTCGCGTTTCGGGATTAGTCAGTCTATATTCAGCTGCCAAGAGGTTTGTAGGCTGGCATGACAGCCACGACCGTCAATGGATTGCCGATCTCTTGGTAGTCGACGTTGTTTTTGGATTGTACTGCCCTTACCTTCGAGCATCTGCTGTTAACGAAACGCAACAAACCAAAAGAAAGCCACCGTGACGAGTTCATAAGTATGGTTTTAAACCCTAAATACCATAATATTTAACTCCATTTGAACTTAAACAATTACAACCGTTTTCAATAACCTATCTATTTGTTGTTTTAGTTACTAAAGATAGACAAATATATCCTTTTTCTTAATTTTTTTTTCAGTAACCTATCAAATGGATAGTTTTTCATATCTACATAATATATATCCATATCCTATAGCTTGAATAGATAAGGGAAGCCGATATCTGTATTAAGTTAAAGATAGTACTTATTACATATATGTACTCATCGGGAATAGTAAACTCAGATATAATAAATAAGAAGTATAAAGCAATCATTATATTATAGTTAATTAAATTAATGAAGTATGTGGCGAGGTGTTGCGCTATACATGCATGGTTGTGACGTTATGCGTGTTTTTATACTGAACCAATTATACAATAAATTACGTTTGATTTTAACATTCATATAAAAAGCTACACAGATCATGAAAGCGTCGGATGCGTTTACGTATTTAAAGAATTTACTAATGTTTGTAATATCGGAATTTTATTTATTTTTGAGAATCAAACTGTCTGTATGATATAAACAATCATCTATATTTTCGTAAAAACATACGGATGTTGTTCTGAATAACGGTTTTTGTGCTGAATATACATTCTGCTAATAAACGCCTTTAAGTTTCCTGTCGTCCGCCCGCCCGCCATGCCATGCTGCCACGCATGGCGCTGGTCGCGTCGTGGCGTCGCGGTTGGTTACTCATTATCCTTATTCATTATTAGCAATAGCAACTCGAAATAGTCATTCCCGAGATTAGGCAGCTCCTACATCTAAAGTAATCTAAACTCACAAACTTTCGAGACGTAAAATTTATTTAAAGCGACAATAAATAAAAATTTAATCTACCACATGCTTAGCTTTAAAATAGAGTTTTCCATAAAAGTTTAACCTTTTCTGTTACTTGTTTAGTTGCTAAAGTCTCATTACAGATTTTTCATTGTTCTAATTATAATAATCAGACTTATTTGTTTTTATGGGTTGATTAGTGCTCATAGACGTAGGTAGGTAGGTCTAGCTTTATAGTTTTATCTAAGAATAAATTTATAACTACATTCTCTAAAATGAACTTGCTATCTAATTTGTAATTGATAACTGTTTTTAGTTAACATAACTTTAGCCAGAAATATGACGGAAAACATACAGCTTAAACAGGGTGGTTCTAAAAACTAGAAGCATGAAATTTTGCATATGTACAACTTAGGTATAAGTTAGAACTAAGAAAGGATTTTTCAAAATTCCTTCCTGTAGTGGGGTTAAAATTTTCTCCTAAAATATTTTCAATGGGAAATCCCATCGGACACGCGGCTAGTAAGGTGATATGTTGTTTAGTAACTATGTTGATATGTTGTTTATGTAGTGGTTTAAGGTGATGTATTGGATTATTTAAATAATAAACTTTTATATTTAAAATGAATATTAATACAACAAACATTATTTATCCAACTACACTAGAGGATCTGTTTTGAATATTTAAAACAAATACGAATCATAATCAGTTTTTATGCATAATTCAGGTTTTACAGAGTTGCAATAACAATTGATTTTCCAACACAACAAGTACCGACTTGAAAAGCAAAAAAGAGCTTATTTTAAACTGTCAATATAGTTTTGATATAGGAAATCAAAATGAAACAGATTACAATATAGAATAATTGCAACTTATAGTTTTAATAAACTTTTGTTAAAAAAATTCTATAATAGAAACTTGTTTTAAAAGTAAACCTTATAAATAAGATAAAGAAAAAAGGTTAATAGGGATAGTACTAGAGTAAAAAATAATAACACTTAACCATAAATCGAACACCCAAAAACTACAACAGAATGAAATTACGCATAATGCTTGGTACTGTGACAGGAATTCTGATACGATAATACCTATCGGCTCTGAAAATATGAACAGACAAATGTAAGGAAATACATCATAACACTGAGTAAAATATGGAAATGATTTACTATCGTCCGTATTTATCGTAAATCCTGTATGCGAGATCGAAATATATTACGATGGGTTTATCTACAGACGTACAATTCAACGCAGCAACTTATCTAGATTCGATTCATCAAACGTCGGGGAATAAAATTAGCTTGGAGTTTATGCTTTTTGTTCTATCTCTATATCGGTTGGCGGATAAAGTTGCCAAGTTTTCAATTTGTTTCCACATTATACGATTAATCTAGCATAGGTTTGGTTTTCTTTAATAAGTTTGTTACTGGTATTTCTCTTATGTGTGGGGTTTTGCCAACATATTACCTAAGTAATTGTGTGAACCTATAATAAAATTTAGAGTAATTAACAGATTTTTTTTTGCTTCCTAAAACTGGGCAACTTTTAGTACTAATAAGACTAAAAGTGTGCTTAGAGAACAAATAATTATTTAATCCTTTACTAATAGAAAGCCATAAATTTGAGAAGTTTATTCATTCAAGTTATTTATTCATGAGTTAAACCCCTTTACGTTTCTCATTAAAACGGGACAAATTGTCTATTTATAGTACCACCAAATTATATTTAACTGCAGCTAGTACTATTTCATCGTTTTTGATCGATTAAACATTATAGAATTTCTATTCTGAGTTTGAATCAAAAGCTTCGTGAATCCGACACGGTCTCGATTATCTGATTCATTGTGTATCGAAATAATGTTCAGGCGTGTGATTTCGTGTTTGTATGAGTTAGCATGTCATATTCGTTGTTAGTGTTACAGTCTAACACATTTTGGTTGCTTTGCCGGTTCAGCAGTCATACAGTCACGTTCACCCCCGCGTCAGTGCTGGACGCGTGTGCTGTGTTCCATTTGTTGTTTTATTCATCCAACTGTGCACTTTTAAAGTTATTTGCTGACTGTTTATTCGTAACACAGTGAAATTGTCGTAGGCGGATTTGCTTGGAGTCAAACTGTATTCCTCTTTTTCGTCAGAGTGTGAGTATTTAAAATTTATTTAGTTATTAAAAAGACCATTTAAAACAAAGAATGCATGTTTATTGGTTTGATGATGAAAAGAATTCGCAATAGTTATTACTTGGTGTACATGGCATACGGCGCGGCGGCACATGGTCTGAGACCGGTTCGAAAGTGAGGGTCTTGTTGACGAAACCGGATCAGCAAATAATTATAGACATAATGGAGACCTACATCTGCCTCATAGTATTTCAGGCTTTCAGTGTCTATGAAAATATTTGTACGTACTTCAGTATTCGTTATTACATTGTATGTTTTTCCTCTTATGGAAAAATTAAATGGTTGTGATATTTTTTTATGACAATGATTACCTGTTGACTGCATTTAACTTACCTGTTTTATAATACTGTACGTATAACCTAATAGAAAGCCTCTTTTTAGTGAAACGATTCTAGATTATATCTATACAATTAATAAAATTGATGTTTCTATTTGTACTGTAAAAATAACAGCTTTTTACTAAATGCATATACAAGTGTATACGGCAGTTATAAAAAATTTACAATTTCTAAAATGTTTGTCTGTTTGTTCCGGGTAATCTCCGAAACGGTTGGACCGATTTTGATGGAATTTTCACTGGCAAATAGCTGATGTTATAAGGAGTAATTTAGGCTACTTTTATTTTAGGTAAAGATTTAGGATTCCGTGCAAATGAAAAAATACTGGTTATAGTGAAATAATTCGGACACTTAAATAAGTTACGCTAAGTAAACCTTTTTAATGTAGGTACTACATAATTGTAGACATTAAACAGACCTACAAAATAGTCAACAAGAACATATGTCTATCTTTTAATGATCATCCAGAATAAACATTTTTATTTTTAAATAAAGTGGCCGGGAGCGGATGTATTACAATTTGCGCTCGTGCCCGATCGACGGCATTCTGTACTCCACTCGAGCGCAGCCGCGGGCACAGCTAGTTTTTATCAATGATAAACAATGATATGACAGATCTTTTAAAAACATACTTAAAAAAATAATTTTAATATATGTATATACTCCTGAAATATAAATGATCTCTATAGTAAACATTCTATTAATTTTTTAGAAGAAAAAAAAAACAAAGAATTGAAAGCATAATAATATTCATTTCACATTGAGTGCATCGGAAGTCGTTCTCGGTTGTATTTTTATAGTTGTTGCTTTTTATAGTAGCGTAAATCAGCTTGTAAAGAACATCGGCCACTCGCAACGCAACCCTGGTCATCGGGCATCGAACCCGTTACAATATTTTTAGAACGATGACCTTGCATTATTAAAATATTAAAAATCGATCTACTAGTGCACCTTTAAGGTCGCTTAAATATCAATTATTGTTATTTCGCTATCGCGATTTTTAACAACTTTCTTCCTCTTACAATCCATGTGAAAATATTTCACGACATTTTCTTTCTATGTGTAGAAGTAATATTAATTGTAGTAGGCTTCATTTACCAATACTTTATAGTAAGCCAAGTAAATACATTGTTATAAAAACAAAACTATTATTAAAATCTTCAGTAAATACAATAATTGTGTTGTTCCTAATGCTTTAAAGCATACAAAAAAATAGTTTAAATAATACTATGAAAAATTTAAAACAAAAAATTAATAATTTAGTAACTGATTTTCCTTATACTATATACTGCTTGAAAAATGGTTACGTGAATCAATCATATTTAAATATTGTTCGGAGTTCTAATAAAATTGAATTGAAATGGTTCAATTTCATATCAACAGTGTTTATTTAATAATTTAAAAAAATGTGCGCCTGCAAATTAAAGAACAATAGTCAATTAGAAAAAAGATGTAATCAGGTATGAAGGCTTACAAAAAACAGACAAAAACTAATGACGCATTTTAACATCCTGCATACTTGTGTATTCGATTCGGTTTTGTTTGTAGACATCTTATATTTACTGAAAATTAATGAACTATTACAATAAAATTAACAGATATGTTTTTTATAAATAAAATTTTTCAGATTATATCTTCTGAAATAATGCTGATTAATATTCCGTCGACACATTTTCTCTACAATTTCCTCGAGCGAAATGTTTTTCTCTCCAACAGCGTTGGCCTATTTTCCATTGAAGTGGAATCGTAGCCTACAGGCATTGTCGTTAAAATATCCACGGTTTGTTCCACGTTTATTGAAACAAACATACCGAACAAGGAAATCTATATTTAAATTAATGTGTAATTTGTTCCCCAATTCAACGTCTTTATTACAAAATTTACTTAGTTAAGTATCTTAATTAATCTCATATACCTAATTCGCAGATGCTAATTGAACTTTCTTACTACCTAATCTTGAGGCGAAACTGACTCTGACAATGATGAACTATTTAGATTCAGATATTATGTCATTGAAAATAATAGTTATATACCATATATATATATATATAATATACCATTATATTTTCATAGTGAGTTCAAATTGAGACATCTTTATCAATAATTTCCAACTTCCGTTATAAACACAATGACCCATTGGCCTATGTTCGTTTAAAACTTAAAACCATTCTCTTCGGCTTGGGCACCGTTACTTTTATGATAATTTACTGACGAGCGCGCTACGCATAAAATATATTATCTTTTGGCATTATTCTACTAAAACGCTTATTAAAAACATGATATTATTATGGTAGCAGGCCAAAGTGACGAAATTGTGCCTAATGGTAAGCACAGTTTAGCCGATAGAAACTAGATCCACCGGTTTATCCTGAAACACGATGCGCTCATGCGAAACGCTATGATAAGCTTTTCACCATATGCTTGGTGATCGCGACTCTGTCGGACTGTACATCCCTACTACCTAGCTATCGCTATTTCTTCGTTTACTATTCAGCAAGGTACACCATGCAGATGTGGATGGCTTGGGTTTCTATGTCATAAGATGTTGTTGACCCTCTCAACCACATAAGCAATCTACTATCTATGCTCAGTATGCTAGATTTTTATATAATTTTCTTAAGTTTCTCAATGGAAACCGATATTAATATTGACGATCTGACTGAACCTCGAACAAGTTTAAAGTAAGTCTTCAAAGTTTTGTTTCTTTGTCGGTGGGTATTTCGGTGCACGTCATGATTTCCAGACGTACGTACGGACATGTTTATCGCCTAGCAATCGTAAAACGATAGCGGTTCACTGTTGGATCTGCAGCATGTTCTATTTCAATCTGGGCAACAGTTTGTATGTATTTTAATAATTTATTGTTTCAAGTTGAATTTTTATTTCAGGTTTGTATTATGACAATACCTTTTCACACAGTAAATAACTCGAAACGTCTATCAACGGTTCTGAATTTCAAGCTATTACAAGTACAAACTTGTGCAAGAAATTTTCTATAGTTATCGTTCTTCTTTATTTTGTTTATTCCACCTTCCGCTCCAATATATTTCATTTGTTCAAAACAAATGAATCACTAATACACAAACCTAAATTTTAAATAAATTTGAATTTGGAATTCCTAACCAAACGCCAGATATTTGAGATCAAAGTGGCCAGTTCAACAAAACGCCAATTTCATATGTAACGACCTAATATTATAGTTTCATTCTAGTTTTTTAATAGTTGATTTAACTATGTATTTGGATGAAGTTTTGTATTTAAATTATATTTACTTTCTTATTATACCTAGATAATTGTTTTTTTTATTTAGACAAGGAGCTAAGCTCCGTCTTCCAGATATTTGTTATAATAGCTGGTTCCACAAGACATTGTTCTGCCCTTTTACCATAGCGCCTTAGCTGGTTAGCATAAAAACCTTCTTCATGAAAAAACACTTAGATCTCCCAACTTTTACTGTGATCAGTGAAACGGTTTTAGAATTTATCAATATTATATGTACATATATTGTATGTGAAACTTATATAGATTTTTATAAACGAATATGAAGTTGATTTATATTTCGAATGGTAGGTACATACTACTATCAGACCTATCAAGTCAACATGGCGTCACTTCGCCGCGCCGCGATCGTACTCATGCGTTGTGAAATTTGCCCTATCTCGATACAGGTTATTGTTTCGTGACCTTTTTACGTTAAATCTCTAGGGGAATATAACTTATGTCACTGAACAAAAGCACAAAGGTCTGTATTAAGCTACAAAATTTGTCTCTAATTTTGTTTGCTCGCTTTAACGCTAAATATTTCAGGATAGTAGTTTCATATTGAAGTGTATTGGATATTTATGAATTTACTATCTGTATGCATTATTACGGTTTGTTCAATTCTATTAGGTATTTAAGCTCAACATTGGAACAAATATCTACCATATAAAGGGTGTTTTGATTTAGATCTTGATTAATATACTGACGCGCCTACACAGCTATCCAAGCGCCATCGCGTGCGTTTACCCTACACTTGCTTATTTTAATAGATTTTCGGGCATCTCACAAAGACTCCAAATTGGGTAGTAGCGACGACCGAATCAACTGTAATTGGTGCTTCGTTTATTTTGTTTAAAACAATTATCTGCCATTGTTTTCAAGCTAGCCGATATGAAGTGACGAAAAGAGACGCCCGTCGCGCTAACCTGATTGAATTATTTCCTCGTACTTTCCCGGATGTACCTGCACGGTGATTTTGCGCCAACAGTGCAGTGTTTCCATTATGTACAGTCTGTAAGCACCAATGGCTATGATTGTCGATGATGTAAGACCTAACGAGCTCAGGTGACTGGCCGCAGACAATTTAGATTAAATGAAATCGGCGGCTGTTAGTTTCGAGTTTTGACAAACAATGCAATACTGGTAGGTGTTGCCCGTTCGTGATTTTATAAAGCTGTAAGTATCTTGTTTGTTGTATGAGCTATAATATTATATATCACATTTTTTGAATATTGCAACAGTCTATTTATGTTGTACAATGATACTCCACATTCATTCATTGATTACTTATTAATTAAAGCAAGCAAAGCCAAGTAGGCTCATTATGTAAATTCTAATAATTTTATTGTTTTGTCTCTTAACCTATCTATATGTACACTACAGTATAGTGCTTCTGTAATATACTAAGATGAGTTAATATAGACAAGTTATTCCCAAGCCAAAGTAAAGCTGTAAAAGTCATCAGCGGCTCTAGGTTTAGGTCCTCTCAGGCTATCAGTGTAGACAATTCTAAAAAAAACTCATTTATTTATTAGCAGAACAGATTTCTTTTATACAGGAAATAACTCATACCTCACATACAAATAGTAATATGTTATGGTATACCTACTATCAAATGATATAACATAATCTATACTAATACATAATTAGAATAATATATCGCTCACCCAATAGAACAACGACGTAATTACGTTTAAGTCATTTTTCAGTAGAAACATTTAAAAGTTTTGAATTGATGAATAGTTAGCGAATTTAAGCCAAATCCCTAACGACATTCAAGCCTTCTATCAAAAACTATTCTAAGAACAATTGTGATATTTTTATCCTTAGACAGTTTTTGTAACAGGAACTTATGACACCAAAATGTGAATTTCGGCTTTTTTGTAATTATGTCATTGTAGAATTGTATGAGCGATATATTTCATTTAAAAAAATAAGCCTATTGAAGCGGCCTTGGAGCACCAGCTGGTGTAATATAAGTAATAATATCTATCCGACCGAGTTTCACTCGGTATCTTAATGAAAAGAATAACACCTATCTAGGTTAACTTGGAATGTAAAACATTATTTGTATACAGAATTTCATCAAAATCGTTGAAGCCGTTTCCGAGAACCCAATTACATTTAAATAAACAAAAATTACTTAATAGTATTAGATTATACGTATGTTTCTAGTAGGTAATTATTTATATTGTTTTGCAACTTGGCGTAAAAACACTTTTAAAATATTTTATAATTTGATTTTAAATAAATGTAGTCAGAAGAAATGAAAGAATAATCGTTGATCAGTATGCAGACACTGTGTCGATACAATGCGAAACAACGAACGGCCAACGAACTTGGAGGAAGAGTCCTTGCCATATGCGTTCTCTAGGACCGTATATTGTAATGTCGGCAAATGATTCACGTGAAAGACATTCTATTTTGAGCATCTATAATTTTACAAATGGGATATAAATTATATGTCGTCACTTATATAACGAATAAATAGAACGTATCTATCATAATATTTCCTTTCCAACTCATTAAATCGCAAATAAAAACTTTTTTAAACTAGCTTTTATTTAATACTAGGTGGTACCCGTGACTTCGTTTGCGTATTATTGGATATACACAGACTGATCTCGGAACACAACAAACCAAAAGTAAATCATAAATGGGATTGTCACTATGTGTATGGTGGTCGCGATCCCTACCACTCCGCTATATTACTGCATATGCACCGGCTGATTTCGGAACACAAAAAACCAAAAAATTTATACGTGGATTTATTACTATGTATGTGTACGGTGGTCGCGATCCCTACCACTCTGCTATATTACTGCATATGCACCGGCTGATTTAGGAACACGACAAACAAACAAAAAATCATAGATGGGTTTATCATTGTGTGTATGGTATTATAATTATAAGCTATTATGAATCCAAAACATTAACCGTCCCAATAAAACTTCAAAAATAATTTAAATCATCAGTCAGGCTTTGACAACGATGCCATTTCATAATTACTGGACTGTGCATAATAAATCAACAAACCGGTTAACGTGGCATCCGATGTAATTTCACCATTAATTCAGGTGCGCATTGGTGTTCCCATATTTTGTTCTTACAAACTTTCATCCCCTATTTTCTATTCTTAAAGTTCTATTTTCGCTACAAAAGTACCTTATGTCCTTTCCTAAATTCCAATTTATCTCTATACCAAACTTCATCAAAATTAGTTCATAGATACGATATTAAGATCATCATCATTTCAGCCGAAAACTGTACACTGCTGGACATAGGCCTTCCCCAAAGATCGTCACAACGACCGCTCTTGTACTGCCCGTATCCAGCGGCTTCCCGCAAACTTTACCAGGTTGTTGGACCACCTCGAGGCGGGTCTGCCCACGCTGCTTCTTCCGGTACGTGGCTGTCACTCGAGAACTCTGCTGCCCCATTGGCCATCCGTTCTACGAGCCACTTGGCCCACCCACTGCCACCGAAGTCTAGCTATCCTTAGAGCTTCTCCTCATTTCTGATTTGATCACGCAGAGAAACTTCGAGCATAGCCCTCTTCTTTACCGTTTGTGTGACATTGAGCTTTCTTATGAGGCCCATAATTAGCGACCATGTCTCAGCATTATAATATGTAGTCATTGGCAATACCCACTGTTTAAAGACTTTCGTCTTGAGATACTGTGGTATCTTGGACAAGAAGGTGTTACGTAGCTTTCCATATCCTACCCAGCCGAGTTAGATTTAACGATTGACCTCTTTCTCGAAATTGGACCTACCTAACTAGACAGTTTGTACCAGTTAAACAATTATCAACAATTCCAACCGTATATTCTCTAATCTTTACGGCAGTTAGCGCTACATAGACGTTTGACATGATTTTCATCTTGTCCATGTTCATTCTAAAACCAACTCGGTCAGATGGTTTACTGAGGTCATTGAGCATTGTACGGAGGTCCTCCATGGTCTCAGCCATGACTACTCTGTTATCGGCAAACCGAAGGTGACTGATGTTCTCGTCGTTTATATTGATACCTAGTCCTTCCTAGCTCAGAGCCTTGTAATTATATCCTAATGCTGCGGTGAACAGTTTAGCAGAGATAACATCTCGCTGTCTGACTCCCCGCTGCAACAGGATAGGTTTCGAGGTCTGCTCCTGCAGTCGGACTGACATAGTAGCGTTTTCATAACACTTAAACTGGTACTGGTACTGGTAGTCAACTTGTCATCGCTGGAGAGACTGCAGTACAGCCCACGTCTCAATCGAATCGAAGACTTTCTGATAGTCCAGAAAGGCTAAGCAAAGGGGTAAGTTATACTCTTCGGTCTTCTGTATATCAAAATTCTTCCATAATTAGACTTATTATTTTAAAGGGGTAAAGTTTTTTTGTACGTCATATCTCTGGAAAGTAATGGTCCAATTCTAAAAGTCATTGAACGATAGAAAGCTACGTTGAGGCTAAAAAAAAATTAAAATCAAAAATATTTTATTCAAGTTAGGCCATAAGAAGGCAAACCCCAGGAAAACCCCGGCCATCGAGAAAAACCGGCTAGAAACTCGATCAGAGTTGTCAACTTTTTTTTAAATTTTCTTTACAGTATTTTTATTGTTTACAATTATTATCATTTTTAATATATGTACAGAGAGAGAATCACTTCCAGACATGACAGTCATTTAGGTAATGATCCACTCCTTTAATATCCTTTGGACAATAATTAAAATATGGTTACAAATTATGTTCTTTTTTTTTAATATGTATATTTTAGTCAAATACTCGTAATTTTTACATTTAAGGAAATCAAGATATAAGAGTATCATCTACCTGTTACTTAAACCACCAGTTGCGTCTGATTGGATGGCGACCACCACCATACGGCATACATACATGAAATGTCAAACTCACCATAGTTGCCACTATGTGGCACTATATGCCACTGATATGCTATATGACTATGTCCCACTATATGACTAACGCTTTGTCGTATACCGTTCCGAGATCAGCCGATGTATATCCTGTTACCAAGGGAGATGGTAGGTCTGGACTGGGTCTTAAGGGAAGTTTAAGTATTTACGTAACGCAATTTTTGAAGATTTTTGACCCTCCCTCCGCCCATATAACACGCCGTAACATTTTTCTGCACCCATGTTAGCATATGAACTTTTATGGGCCAAGAACAGTTGATGATGCAATTCTACCTGTATTGAGGACATTACAGTATGAACTCATTTTAACAACACTGACTTCAGCAATGTGCTTCTGCGTACACACTAACGAATACTGACATCAAAAATAAAATAAAAATTACTTACAATAAAGTCGAGGGATTCCCCGTAAAACATAAAGGAAAACGGTTGCCAATCTGGGAGAAAAAAATAAAAATGACGTACAATACAATCAAGGGATTCCCGGTAAAACATTAACGAAAAGGGTTGCGAAGTTGGGAAATTTTAATTGCCTAGTTTTTTATTTAAATAAAAAAAACAATGTTACGTAACACGTTGTAATGCATCGTAATGTTTTACAAGACTTCCCTCCCCTCACCCAAATTGCGGTACGTAGTACTTGAACGCCCCCTTAATCACCATGCACATGATGATTACAATTAAAGGAGACCATGAAATTAAACAATTCGTACATATCGAACTAACATGAACATGAACTAAATTAAAATTATTATTTTCATACATTTTGACAAAGTAAATTAATAAGTTGCTCGAAATGGGATCCATTTTCTTGTATGCACATTACTGATTATGTCTGCATTGTATTTTGTTGTACACGGTGTTTGACTGATGCTTCACTCATAACTCACTTAACTCTTAAGCAGCTCAGCAGCAGCAATACTCTCAGTATGTCAACGTATGCGCAATATACATAAAAAGGAGTCCGAAGTTTTCTCCTTACGTATTATTTTTTTATCGTATGCGCAGTGCGCTTGACATTCAAATGTCATTATTATGATACTATTTTATCTAACGTACCTCCAGGAAATGTCTAAACCACCGCAAATTTTGTGATAAGGATAGCAATAAACAGGAAAATTTTAATGTACGTTCTAAAATTAATAATTGAGTAATGCGAAGTATTGTGTTATAAATTTATTTTATTTGTTTATTTTAAATATAAAAACAATCGGGGTAAGGATATTTATTTACTTACTACTTCTATTGAACTACTGTATACAGTCATGACAGAATGATAGGAGACAATCGGTATCCACTAGGGCAACCAACATTTTTTCAGCTGATTGTAGCAGAATACAATTCCATACAACTAAGGAAATAGTAAAAAAGAAACATTATGAGTTTGTGAATCCATCAACCTCAAATATAGTATTTTTACGTACTATATATTTTTTCATTTCTTTAAAACATGCGGACCCGGATTACAATACAATATTATACAGTATGGGCAAGAAAGTTTTGCGATTAAAAAAAAAAAAAAAACTAAATACAATTCACATACACATCTTTATTTCAATTAAAATAGACATCTGGGAAATTTATTTCTTCAAAATTACGTCATTCAGGTGTGCACCATCCCGCTGTAAACGTTCCTCGAATCTGAACCTCAAATTGGTAAAAACTCGTTGACACATTGCGCGAGGAATAGCTGCCATTTCTTCTCGGATATTTGTCTTCAACTGGTTGCTCGTGGCTGGGTTATTGGAGTAGACTACTTTTCAGGTATCCCCACATGAAAAAGTCCGGTGGCGTTAGATCCGGACTTCTGGGCGGCAATGCAATGTTACCTCGGCGCGATATCAGTTTCCCAGCAAACATCTCATTTACGGCCGCAACGAAGCATTAGATGTATGGCATGTCGCATCATCTTGTTGAAACCACGTCGCACGATTATAGGCTTCAAATTGTTGCAGTTGCGGAAAAAATCCCTTAACATGGCTATGTATCGGTCGGAATTTACAGCGACAAATTGCCTTTGTTGATTTTCAAAGAAATAGGGTCCGATAATTCCGTGTGCTGATATGGCCGCCCAAACGTTTACTTTCGGCGAATGCAGAGGCTTTTGATGTTTTGCACGTGGGTTCTCTGCAGTCCAGTAACGGCAATTCTGTTTATTGACATTGCCCATTTAAGTGAAAATGGGCCTCGTCGGAGAACAGAATATTGTTTCAACAAAAGCTCGTCGTAAAATTGGGTCATTTGGCAGTAATTCCTGCACAAGTTGAATTTTATACGCGTGCAAATTCAAATCTTTCAACAAAATGCGACGCAAAGATTTTTGGACACCACAAGTTCAGCTGATCGCTTGTGAGTCGATAGACCAGGATTACGTTGAACTGAAGCTCTAACTTGTTCAGTTGTGTCTTCCGTTCTTGTTGACCTTGGGCTAAATTTCCGAGAACCGAGCTTCTCATCCCCACCACCCGCGCAGTCCCCGGTCATAAAGTTCAAACGCAAGAATGTTTTAAAATCGTAGGCCTTTCTGACCCATCCTGTACATTAATACAACTATGGAGTTTTAGGCAGGATCTTGTTCTTGAACTGCCATGTTGTTTTTTTTTTAAATTAATTAACTTGGGTTTTTTGACAATATATTAGTATGTAGTATATTATATGTAGTATTAGTGGCATTTTGCTGGATATAGTTTGGTTATTGTGCATACGTGAAGTGAATTAAAAATATAAACTAGAAGCACGCATGTTGAGATGTCACAAAAACTCCCTAGATAATTCTAAAAAGGAAGCCACCCTTTTTTTGGACTTAATTTTTGAATATTAGGAAATACTACGAAGGCTCAAACACCCTGACACGGGCATATGCTTTTTGCGGCGCAAAATCAAAAAGAAGAAGAATTGTCATCTTTCATACAATTTATTCACTGTAAAAACTTAAATTTGCTATTGTAAATCTCGGTCAAATTAAACTGTTGAACGTGACCTTATCGTTTAATGTAAACGAATTTAATGTTACGTTTAATAATATGCTTACAGTAAACAGGTTTGGGTGTAGACTAGTTGTGTAGATGTAAATTATATTTTCAGATCACTAAATACATATACCTACACTTGTTCCTTCTTTTCTCCCAGGAGGCAGGGACATTTAGATATGTATACGTTAGTTTAGCTCGAATTTTACAGATAGGGAATTAATCAGATCGCGACTTAACTGCATTCGCGGCAACAGCCCAAGACGAGGTTCGGCCACTTTGTCACCCTTGCGCGCATGTTGCCCACGTTTTCGCGGCTGAGTGGCTTAAGCGCTCGCCCCCAAGCTCCATAAAGCTGTAAAAGCCATCAGCGGCTCTGATCGCGGTTGAGTGCCTTCTGCGCTTGTCCCCAAGTTCGGTAAAGCTGTAAAAGCTGCAGCTTCTTCAGCCCCCCCCCCCCAAGCTGACAGTGTAGTCAGATCTAAAAAAAAAAACAGAGTTTCTGTTTTTGAATAGGGCCCCTCAGACTAACAGTGTAGTCAGTTAAATATTCTGGATTTTAGTACCATGAAAATTTTTGTATGGAAATCTTATTTAATGACTTCAACTATATTAAAATTAACACGAATGACGTTTTCCCTTCACTGTTTCGTTCTTAAAAATTCATAAATCTTAGTACCACTAACTCCTGTTACATAAATATATGTTGAACGTTTTATTTAGGTTTAGCCACGTGTACAGTGTACACTGGTGCACGGTTCATTTTGTATACAAAAACTTACACATGTGCTCTGGACACAGCTGGCATTCGTCTTTCTTGGCCAATATCAACAACTGAACTTTTCCTTTTAAGCATGAATACTGAATACTGACCGGTTAAATATATATTTTTATTTATGTTATTTGTTAAAGTAAATAAAGTATGTTTAGTTTGATAGCAATTATGTAAGGATCAATTGCGGAGGAACCGCATAGTAGCAGTCCACACGCTATTTATTATGTTCTTATTAAGTGGTTTGAAAACGCACTGACATGTTATATAAAAAGCCTATTTAATCCAGGACCTTTGTTGTTACATTAAACAATTATATACATGCAATTTGGTTCATTTTAATAAAGCTAAATTCAGTAATGTTGATATAAGAAATGATATAATTAAGTTACATGGTTCCCTTTTCCGGTAATAATGACCTCCTCCAAAGAATGCGACGATTTTTGGCCTCTAATTCATCCTTCACCGTGCCTTTGGCCTAATCTCTTCGTCTGTAACCGTGAGGCCCTCTTCACAGTCTTGCGATCTTCGTCCATCTGTCTTCGGTATTACGAGGCACGTGTCCTGCCCATTTCTATTTTAAACTTCGGGTGAAAATAAAATAAAGCATCTATTACCTACTTTTGTCTTTTTCCTTACTTTTTTTATACAAGTACAGCAAAGCAAGGGTCCACACGCTGCACTGTTTTGTACTTATTTGTTGGGTGTATTGCTTGTATGCTTTTCCCGAATAAAGAATATATAAATTAGAGAGCGTTTGCTTGAACTGCGAAAGTACTGACACAAAATAATTTTTGATTGTTAAAAGTTAATGGGTAGTTACACCGTAAATAAAATATTCAATTCAGGTTGTTCAAAGTAGAAAGTTAGCAACTGTTGAATTCACGTTTGTATTCACAGTACAATGGGATTTTTGTTTTCAAAGGGAATTCCTCTTATCGACATTCTCTAATAAGCTCCGTAGGTTTTTTTAAATATAGAGTTATAAATAAGCCTTTGACAACCTCAAATGGTAAAACGCTAAGTTTTAAAGATACTGGCTTTCCAGTATCAAAATCAAAAATATTTTATTCAATTTATACCCAAAAAAGGCATTCGATGTCAATACGCTCAACCACCGATACTAGAATACTCCCATGATTAGTGATTAATTTACATCTAGAGTCTGGTTATAACCAGACGATCACATAATAATGCTTAATTTTAAATTCTTTGAGTTACAATGTCATTGTAAATTAAAGATTATGAACCCTATTTTTACTCTCGATATATGACAAAGTCCGTTTTGTAGAAAATACCAAATACGGCCTTTTCGTGTTTCAGATCTCCTTATTTCCCCGATAGGATGATGAGGATACTGAATTATTAGACAAGTAATTTTATCCGAACTTGTTGATATTACTGAGGTATTCCTTCTTGTAGTCTAGTACCTGGTGCATCTAGGACCTTGCGTGAGACATAATTAATCACAAAGTGTTGCGTGGTATTAGTTAATATAAATTAAAAGGAAATGTGGAACGATAAAGGAATCAACTCGTCTTTTGAAGCACTCGTCCATTACCACGACACGTCTCGGTGGTACGAGAAAAAAATATTTCTCGGCTAGAGTGACAGGGATTTTAATATTCTCACCCTGACAACTCCAGAGAGCCACCACCATGCTTGTGTTGTAAAACTAAATGTTTTTTAATACTTAAATCAGCTCTAGAAATTCAGCCTCCTCGGTAAGTGCATCAATCAGAATTAGAGGTTTCTAAGAACCTTAATATTTAATGGCATTGTAATTTCAGTAGTTAATTATCATGTACGTACGATAATCAGTTTGTACTCGGTTTAATTAACGGTTGTGACCAACATTTTATCAATAACCATAATTGATTTAATAACACAAGTTTCCTGCTGTTTACAATTTTTCTGTTAATTATAGCAGCTGCTAAATAAACGCTGCTAAGTGTGAATGTTGAATAAAATTTAAATTTTATTTCTATGTCAAGTCCGACGGGAACATTTAGCTTACCTACAATAAACTTGTTAATATATACGAATTACAGTCGAGTATTCAATGTATTAAGAAGCTTTTCTACGAACTAGTTATAATTTTATATGTATTCTTCATCGTTTTAGACAAAATATAATATTTTTCCATTTGCAAAGCTTTAAATTTAAACCTAACTTCAAGTTAAATATAACTTAAAAGGCTTATGGGTGAAGTAATTATAATTCCATGGAGACTACTGGTCACGTTGGTCACAAAGCGTATACAATAATTGATATAATATATTATATTTAAAACGGGATGTTATCATATTAAACCAAACATATATTGATCCAAAATTATTTTAATATGAACATAATCTTTATTCAATGTAGACCGAGGCACTTGTGAACGTCAAAACGCTACTGCCGGTTCGAAAAACATCCCAGTCATCGAGAAGAACCGGTAAGAAACTCGATCGGGTTTACCTTTTTTTCTTCAACTGTACAAGTGTTAATATAATAGGTGCAATAATAATAATTTTGTGGATGCACAGAGAGAGAGTCACTTCAAGACATCACTATAAATAAATACACTTACTATCGCCAACATTCGAATCCTTATTTTGGTCAGGTCAGTTATAGTGTTACTGTTATTATATTACTTACAGTGTTTATTCTTTCAATTCAACATACAAATTGGAATATACATGGAAGGTGATAACAAGTCCCCTAGTTAACGCGAGTCGTCAGACGCCTGCAGCACCGCGCTGGTCGCGCCAACGGAAGTCTGTTATTTAGGGAGCCATACACTACAACGAGTTTATGTGTGGCTACTTGTTGTACTCCCGGAGTGTGACCTTCACTCGACCGCGCGTCATAGTCTGTCGTTTATCCTATTAGGATTATCGACTATATTCTTACGCCTACATTATTACTTACTTGCTGTGTGTGCCCCACGGTTTCACCCGTGTTAATTTTATACGACAAACATCGCGAACGCACCCGTGTAGGTAATTTTATTTTACTTTGTGTAAAACCATCGACATTTTTATGAGGAATAAATTAATTTTTCTAATTATAATATAGCCTGTGTTACTCGCTGATACTGCAGCTTTATATTGGTGAAAGAATTTTTAAAATCGGTCCAGTAGTTTGTGGGTTTATGCATTACAAACAAAAAAAAAATCAAATCTTTCCTCTTTAAATTATGGGACAATGATGTACCTTTTACTGATGCATTTTTTTTATTTATCAGAATTAACAGTTATATGGTACTTATAGTGATTAAAATGTCCGATCACGCCTTAATAAACCAATATATTACTGGTTTTATTGATTTATCAAGCCTTAAAATAATACAAAATTTTAACGTTATTTTCTTATAATAAGTTAAAAAATAAGACCCACTAACTGCATACATATCAACATAGGTAAGATAAAAGGCAAGAAAGCGTATTTTACCAGTAGCCAGAATTGTGATAGTTAGGAACTAAAAAAAACTAACATGTCTCTGAGTAAACGTATAAATACGTTTTTGGTCAAGGGAACATCTTCATCACCAGTGCTTAACAGCGATCAGAGGTTTCATGTTTCGTGTACTGGATAATACTAATTCCCTAATAGGCTAACATATATAGAAATTTGTTAATCCAAACTAATTTAGATGTTTAGATATTTTTTTTAACTGGGGCGATATTTGGAAATTAAAAACCATATGAGGTACTCGCAGATATGCACCGGTTTTAAGCACCATTAAGTTAATTTTTTTTTAATCTTCACTACAGATCAATATTTTAAATAATCGAAATGACATAATAGTACCTAAGACATCTAACTTTATCTCCACATACATAACAAGATGATATTTAAAAGAATAAGAAATCCAACTTCAATGATTTTGAGGAGTTCCGTTGTGTATCTTCGAAGTCTATGGTTCAATGAAACCACCCTTAGGGTGCCCCCCTATATTCAATACATAAAAAATTTAATATAATCATTCGAATTGACAACCTCCTCCTTTTTTGAGGCCAGTTAAAAAACATTCTGTTTAGTATATATACTTTAGTTTTTAAGTCAATTTAAAAAAAAAACAGCGTCAGGTGCATTATAGGTTTAAAAAAAGCTTTCTCGATCCTTAGTGAACACTCTAAAGATAATACCATACGTCAACACGAATTATAAGTCTGTAGAGACTCGTCTTCATAGAGAGTAGCGCGCAATGCGGAAATGCAGCGGCGCGTCCGAAATACTGTTTGAACATCGCCTTTTATAAGTCCGGCCCAAACACGCCGAAATGAAATATCGTACAGTCCTATATTATATATCCTTAATGTATCCGGCGGCTTACATAGAATATTTCAAGTTCTCGTATATGATAAAGTCTTCATGCTAATCTGTTAATTTAGTGAATGTGAGATAGCTTAAATGATATCCTGATGATATTAACGCACGACACTAACAATTCCTCCCAAACACCGCTGAACTGGAATAATTGTTTTTGTTCTTATTTAAAGGCAACGTGTCTTCACGTACCTATATACATAATTCTGTCAATGTCACGTGAATAGAATATTTTTGAAAAAACACTAGAAAAATGGCAGAATTTATGTTTCCTCGTCATTATTTCAATTAACTTCACTTGTGCATATCAACCAATCTACAGGATGTAACATTTAAATGGGTCAGTGGGGGGAACTCTGAAACTATAAGAGATAGAGAAATATTTTCTAAAGAACAATGGCATCGATTTTAAAGAAAAGAAAAACTGTATTCTTACTTTTTTTTTTAAACTTATAAACGAGTCTGGAATCGTACCTAATGATTTTAAGAAAAACAAAAAAGTATGCCATTTTAGTTGTAGGCTGTAAGGAATAAATGTTGCTAGGAAATCCTGTCTAAAATTAAAAGAAAATGATGAATTTAATTTTTTTTTTGTTTTGAAATACTCACAACAACAACCATTTTCTTGGATGCAATAGTAATGAACTCTTTTAGATAATAATCTTGTTACTGCATTTTGTGTTTTCAAGAGTTTAATTTGGTTTACAATTATCTCTATGATTGTTATACCTTCAACGGTATCGTAGCTTGTTTCGATACTTCATATTTAAGGTAACCCTCACAAGATATAATCGAGTGGGGTTTAATCTTTCTTGAGGTTTTTATGAAAATCTAAGAATGCAGTTTTTCTTTTCTTTAGAACATATTCCTCTATTTCTTATAGTTTCTGAGTTCCACCCACTGACCCATTTAAATGTTACATCATGTATATTACGCTTAATGCAACCAATATACACAATGCGGGGTCAAATAACGCAACATCTATGAATAAAAATAAGAATAATCACATAACAGACTAACATTCCGCCAAAAAAACTCTATAATACCTAAGTTTTATAAAAGTAGATTTATTTTATAGGTACCGCTGTTTAAACCAACAAAGCTTTTCATCAATGATTAAGAATCGTTCGATCTCTTTTTTGCAATGCAATGTAAAAACGATGTTTTAATTCAAACAAAATTTAATATACAATTTGCTATACAAGCTAAATAATAATATAACTGTTTATAACCAACCAAATTAAATATATTTGCATTCAATCCTATCTGGCAGCTTTGTTAATATATTATATTAATAACTACCATTGATGATGATTTAGTAACATTTTCATGTATAAACTAGCAGCGCCTCGCGACTCCGAACGTGGTTATTTCTTAGCAATTATTCTCGTCCCGTAATTTTATTTTTACTCATTATTGACAATCCATATAGCCTATCGATCCAGGAATTACATATACTTCCTGTATACAAAATTTCTTTAAAATCAATTTTATGATTAATAAAAGTATTAATGACAGTTCTTATAACCTATCAATTGAGGAATTGCGTAAGCTTCTCGTGTTCAAAGTTTTATAAAAATCGGTAAAACCTCTTTTGAGTAATATCCGAACATGGAAAAAGACATACATAAAAAACATATTTCATGGCATATACATTACATATTTGACCAATTTCCTTTACAATTGATGTTTATCTGGATCAGGGATGGTAGACTTACCAGATTTTAGGGCGCTTTGTACCACGTACCAGTTAAACATTATCCTGGTACGCGATATTACCAACTTTTCAGTATCGATCAGGGCCCCTGTTGTGTCGTCAACCAAAGAGCTTAAAAAAGGTTTTCCAGGGCGAACGACGGAACTAAGAAACTGGTATTTGCTAGATGCCAGCTTTTTTAAAAAATACTTACAAAGTTTTAGCGACATCTGTACCAGTATTATTGGGTCACCATCTACCATCCCTGATCAGAAAATTTGGAAAAATTTACACATACTTTGGTACATTAATGTCGAATTAATTATATACTTTTTATTTGTTTATTTATATTCCATAAGTGTAAATTTAACTTGTAATACAAGTGTACAAATATTACATTTACACGCAAATTAAAAAATAACTTCATTCAATTTAAGCTCTGAAAACAATAAATAATCAGAATTTACAAATTCTATGAAGGAAAATATCTAAAATGAATTCTGCTTGTAAAATAGATTTACTTAAGTCAAATCAAAACATGTAGGTACATGTCTGCGAAATGCTTTAAGATGTAATTTTCATGCAA
The DNA here is from genome assembly GCA_033032175.1 of Saturnia japonica. Classification (NCBI taxonomy): domain Eukaryota; kingdom Metazoa; phylum Arthropoda; class Insecta; order Lepidoptera; family Saturniidae; genus Saturnia; species Saturnia japonica. Next base: position 5,371,180 of record CM065306.1, on the reverse strand, counting down.
GCCCATCTCCGTGTCTGAAGCTCTGGAACGCTAGGCATGCGAATGGGGACAACTTATAATTAGACATCACCAGCTCTGTTAAGTTCCTCTCCCTTTAGATTAGGTTGCTGTCTGACAGTCTGAATATGTTTATTGGAATGCATTAGTTTTTGTTTCTTTAAAATATATATATTTTAAATGCGGTTGTCTCTTCCTGTATTAATTTCTAGGTATTTTTCTTCTGTTTACGAGGCGAAAGCTCTTCTCTACACTCGTATTTTTGGAAATGGTTTACGATTTTACTTGATTTGTATCAAAATGCTAATTGAAATAAAAATTTAATAAAAATTTTAAATCATGTTACAAAAAAATTAGTCAAAATTATGAAATATTTTTATATTTAAACAAAATTAACCAACAAAACGAAATCAAAAGTAGATACAAAACAAATTAGGGGCCTATAATTTTTTTGAGGTCGGTGTCAGTACTTAAGAAAAGTGTCTGTGAAATATAAAAAAAAGAAAATCGGCACCGACCTCAAAAAAAATTGTAGTCTCCTAATTTGTTTTGTTCCTACTTTTATAAGAAAGAAATGGTCGAAATCCGATCAATAGTTTCGGAGAAATGCGTGGACAAACATACATACATGCACCTAAAAAAATTTATATATTTGTTTTAAAGCCGTAATAGTTATCTTTTATGAATATAATATTACAATTCCAATAATATAACTCTATTATCTAATATTAATTAATATACACACGAATACATAACCTCCTTTTATAAAGTCGTTAAAAATTAAAATCAATAAATTAATGCACTTCATTAACATTGTTGTCTAACTTTATCATGTCGCATTTCCGTTACATGATGCGCGCGCAAGTCTCAATTTTACCATTTACTAAACCGCAATAAAAGATAACGTCAAAATGATTATATTTCTAACATTGTAAAATGAATCGGGCTATGAGATAGGCATTTAAAAAAGTGTTGAGAATGTAATATACAATGGAGGCATTAATGGAGACCTCCCAACAAATATAACACCTTGATGTGTATTGTGATACAAAGCATGTACCATACCGGATTACCTTGCTACTTTAATACTTACATAATATACTTGTTTTGGACTAGGGTTGCCACCTTGTATTTGAGGAAATAAATTATACTTCAAAATAAAAAAAAATCTTTATTCAATTTAGGCCTTAAGAAGGTACACTAGGTACATCAAAATTCTACCACGGGTTCTGAAAATATCCCAGTCATCAAAAACAGCCAGCAAGAAACTCGGTCGGGTTTACAGGTTGTTTATTAAAGGTAAGAAAAATGTAAATTGTATCAAAATAAAATATATCGTAAGATATTAGTGGAGAGATAGGAGAGTAAGTAGGTCTGTGATGTATTTTTCGTTATCTTAAACTCGTTTTCATTATAAAATTGATATTTATGTAATTATATATATACACACACTTATTAATAGTTAAAATGTACCACCGGATCTGAAAACAGATTAGATTGTTCAGTTTAGTCCCTGATCGGATACGCAAAATTAGGATCAACTTTTTTGGTCTTTTAATGGTCTACATAAAATGAATTCTAGAATTATCAAAGTATATTCACGTATTTTGTGGTTTTCATAAAGAATAAAGTATAATTATTACTCTAAATAACGTACAATACTGTATAGTACATTACCTACAAAACAATTAACATTTAATTACAATTGTTTTTCAAATTAATCAAAATTGTAATTACCCTTAAATTAAAAACGATTAATTTAGATTAATTCATATCGTATGATCTTTCACTTAAGAAATGCCATTAATAATTCTCGTGTGAATTAACTCATCCACACTTAACTATTATTGTATTGATAATTTTATAGTTTTAAATCTGATATCCGTGGCTGATCTGCAATGGTTCCGGTACTGTGCACCGAGGATCTTATTGCAGTCAGGTTACTAGACGAAGCGACACGGATGCAAACTCACTATAACTAGATTAAAATTGTCTACGTATCGTGAACGACATGTATAACGTGCCAGCGAATCTACGCACCGGTCATGCTTGCATGGACAACGTGACTCATTGTAACGAACAACTTATTAAGCTTAGCGTCGACTAAACAGGCCGAATCGAGAATAATATTAATTTTCTTACTGCTGTCGTTTTCTTGTCTGCAGATTATTGTATCGCCCACTTTTACACAAAAAAATCTTAATATATTCTTCATCTATACAATTAATAAAATTGAAGTGTCTGTTTGTAATGTCAAAAAAACAGTTTTTAATAAATGCATATGAAAGTATATACGATACCTATAACAAAAAGCCCAATTTTAAAATTTTTGTCTGTCTCCCTGTATGTCTGTTTTTTCCGGGTAATCTCCGAAACGGTTGGACCGATTTTGACGGGACTTTCACTGATAGATAGCTGATGATATAGGAAGTAACTTGGGCTTCTTATATTTTAGAAAAATAATTAGGGTTCCGCATAAATGAAAAAAACTGGTCATGGTGAATCAATTCGGGCGCTTAAATGGCTTATAACTGAGTAAACCATAAGAGTTATAGTAAATTAATGTACTATATAATTATAGGCATTAAAAAGACCTACAAAAAAGTCCGGGAGAATATACATCTATCTACTTAGAAACACCCACAATAAGCATTTTTGTCTTTAAAATAGAAGGGATCGGGGGAGCAAGATTCGCGCAAAAAAATATAAATAAATTATTGTGAATTCCTGATGGGTGCTTATGGTGATGGGTGAATATCTTAGTCCCCAACTTCATCCGCGGAGTGCTGCGGTGTTTTCTTTTGTTTAAGTTTTAGCACAGTATCCACAACGACCTAGTCACGGTTCTTAATGATCATGGTTTATGTTGTAGTTTTAGGAAGGCTAAGTCAGTCGCTCTCGTCGCCTGTTTAACAAATTTTCCAATCTCGTTTTCGGAGTCTTCGGACGTGTGAGAATAACAACGTAAAAGGCATTGTCGTGGAGATGGAGGCAGTGGGTACTACATTACGTCGTTTAGAACCGAACGAGTTCACTTTAAGATGCCTTGTCGACGTTAAGCTTTTATTTATTTACTACCTGTGCCCGTGGCTTCGCTCACGTGGACTACAGAACGCCCGAGCGATTCTTACTCACAAAAAAACACAGTTTCAAGGACAGAATGAACTAGGCCTTTTAAGACAATCACAAAATGCATAATTGTAAGTTTTCAAACCTTCGTAAGTGTGGCAGTTTGTAAATTTTACTATATTTCCTTTCTAGAATAATTCTAATATAATTATGTATTTTTATAACGGCAAAGTAACGGCACTATGCTGCTAAGCACAGAACAGTCCAAAAACATTGAGGACCACTGAGATATTGGCAATCTAACGACGATCGTCGCTGTCATGCCAGTCTGCAAGCCACTCGGCAGCTGGTATATGCATGGGTTAAACCCAAAACGTAACAAACCAAAAGATACTCATTGTGTCGGGTTTATCACTAGATGGTGATAAACTCATGGTAGTCATGAGTCGCAACCAAATAATATTATACCACTGAATATATTATAATATTCTTTACTAGTTTTGCGTTCGAATGGCAACGTCTCGATAGAACAAAATCAGTTCAATGATACATTGATACTTCTTGAGTGTTCTCTGTGATTCATTCTCTGCGCTCCCGCAAAGAATGTTTATTTAATTCCCAAAATACTATAAACTTCTACCAAGTATTGCGTTATAAATTAGTACGAAGAGATATATTGAGTACCATAAACTATTCATTTAAGCATTGTTTGCGCCTAATATCAGAGGCAGTAACTTTTTTTGTTGTGAATACCACAATTTGTGGTTTAAATAAACGCAAGTCTTCGTTGTATTAAGATACATAATGTTCTATTAGCACAGATGTTCAGTGTTATGTAAGTGAAGGTGGATAATTAAATTTTGTAATGGCTATTAACAAACACTGTGCTCGCTTGCGTCACTGTTGGAAACGTCTCTCACTGTGAAAATGCAAATCATCCGCATGTAGGTGGCAAATGCATGATTATTGATATTCATTGTAAAATTTTCTTATCATTTCTATTGAACGTGAAAACTGATGCGTTTATGAAAGTTGGCGTTTTTTCTTGTGCTCATTCATCAATAAATGTAAACCCAAAATCTGCTGATAAGTATCCATCGCTGTATTTCGGAAACTGCACTTTAGAGCCAATTTCTTTACTTAGAGTTTTCCAACCACACTTAACATCAGCTGCGGTTGTGGTCACTCGATACCTTTCTAACACAATAACAAAAAAAAGATGTTCGTAATAACAATAACCTTTTTCATTTTTAGTTGACCTTACTTTTGGTCCCTTTTCAAACGTCTCGTGAAAGGTCACAGTGGACGATCACGATTGCAATCCATGTAGGGCACTTGTCTTAGAAATCAAAATCCAAAACCCGTGTACGACCATGGTATGGTAGTATACCATACTATAATAGTACTGTTCAAGGCCGTGTTCCAATCGGCCGGCACTTAGAAGTTCAAAGGAAAATTATCTCCTTGGCGTAAACGCTGTGGCCTAGATTTTCAACGCACGACCAACAGCCAATGAAACGGAGTTTAATGCTTATAGTATTTTAACGTATACGGATATCGTCCTAGACGATTAGTTTGGATTATTTTGTTGTTGTTCATATCAATTTCCTGTCAATCCAATTTTGAAATTTTTTATCATCAAAACTAAAGAAATTGAATTGAAGTACTATAACACTGATTAAAGTCGGCCAACTGGTTTTCTTACCAATACGGTCTCAGTGCATTAAACTTAATTGCGAGGCACATGTATCGTGTTGTTTACAAGTGTGTTATACGTGTATGTTTAAGTGTACCTACGTGTTATCTTTATTAAAAAAAAAAACTATTTCAATTATTTTGAATTCACAACATCAACTGAAAATGATAAAACATATAGTTGAAAAAGAAAAGCTCGCTCTAATTTCGTACCGATTCTTCTTGATGATTAGGATATTTCCGATCCCTTGGTAGTAGTGTTTATTAACCATTCGTAACTGCCTTCTTTCGATCTAATTTAAAGAAAGTATTATTATTGGTTTTGTTTTCATTTAACGCCGTTCTTAAAACACATTGAGTGAAAGTCCAAAAAGTTAACACCAAAGAGGTATGTATGTCTTAAGAAAGTAATATAATTGCTACAGGTATTGGCAGCAAGCTTTTATACGTTTTATATGATATTTGATCGAATAACTAATATTTAACTCTGGAATTGGAATGATACACGAAAATTAAATTATAAACTTCCAATCACGCATGGTCGACTGGACAGGATATTACTGTCTGCGATTTAATAATCTAGTTTTTGATCGGACTCTATCAAAAATGTTCTACCCATAGTTCTTTTTTTTTTGCAGAGTTTTGCATAGTTATTGACTCTAATTAGTCTTCATAAGATAAAACTACTATCTCAAACAATACAGAAACTATCGCAGTAACTTTCTACATACTTATCCATATTTAATCTTTTTATATTTCGACAATGAAACTTGAACGACTTCACATTAATTGTATTGCCTCCTGTTCTCATGGTCAGGGTATTTGTATAATGTAACATCGTTTTTAAGTCTTTACAGAAAACGACATGTTACTTTTATTTATTAGTAATGTTTTGTTTGCCTTTTACACAGTGTTCGCCTGTTTTAATCCGTTTGTCACCAAAATTTATTTGACAATTGGATTAAATAAACCACGAAATTATACAGCGATGGTATAATATACGTAAATGAGAAATCTAGCGGCAAATTTATCGTTTTGCTTACTTGAACGCAAATGCAAACTGATCTGCGCATCCGATCAATCTGTTTTTCGTTGCACGCAATTGAATCGATCAAGCAAAACGTATTGCCAATTTATGATCATTATAGTTTGAATACAATTGTTTTTACACAATAACGTAGAATAGGCAAGGTTAAATAAATATCATGGTTAAATAATTTTTAAAAAAGTATATAAGTAAACTTTACATTTTAATCAATTCTTGCATTTGCGTTTTTACCCTAACAATGAAAAGTCTTCAACGTTGTTTACATTGTCAACTTCCATTTTTTTTATTATCTTACCTACAATTCTTTTGTATTGTTTGTTTTTTGGTGGTAGGGTTTTTCTTCCTAACTGGGTCGCAACCACCATGTACATGGTGAAAAATCCACCATAGTGACTCGCTTTTGCGTGTCGCGTTTCGAAATCAGCCCTTGCATATTAAGTTAAATTTATCCAAGCCGGCATAACAGCGATGACTACCGATGGATTTCGATCTCTTGGTGGTCACCGTTGTGTTTGAATTGTACTGTACTTATCATCAGAGAAAGTATCATAAATTTGCCGTGCTACTATAATTTTTTTTTTGTAAAATCCTAAGTTTGATCGTATCTTTGGTAGACAGTTCTTCTATAATATTATAATTTGGTCCGATTTAACTTTGAGGTTGTTTTAATCAAATTTAATAATTTGTGTCAGCAATAAATATGCCAATTTCTTTATATCCTGGATAGAACTAGGTTTTGTATTTTTTCCTGGTCTCTACAACTGTGTTAAACACCAAACGTAGCGTATGTAACTAATCTATTCACGTCAGTGCTACAAAATCTACAAATTGGAGTCAGGGAAAGGTATACATCAGAATCATGTTGGGTTGTTAGTTGTTCTACACATGGTGCATTACATGGTGACGCTATGTCGCGCCCCTCCGCACCTCGCCAATGGGCGTTTTATTTGGTAGTACCATCCGCGCCCGTCTCGGATATTGACGTGTCGACGCGATAAGAAAAAAAGTCTGTAAAGTTGTTGCCATTTTTTTTCAAATTTTGTATTTTATTGTGAGCAATTAATTAGTGGATCATATTTGACTTTTTATAATTTCTTCGAATGATTTGCTTATGTTCTATAAACTTTGAGGTAAACTTTCTGTAATATGTTGTTTTATTGCATGAAGGTTTTGGGCATTATATCGATATATCTTCTTGTTAATTTATATATTGCAGAAAAATCGTTCCAATTTAAAGTAAATTTAATTAAACCAAAAACAGAATGTACACATTTACAGCAAAACTTTAAAAATAATATTGTTAACATATCAATCGATACGAGTAAATGTGAAATGAAGAAATTATATATTTGAATAAAAACCTATCTATATTATTATCTGACATCATTTAATCAATAAATAAGTGATTGTAATTATCATTTTACATACACAATAGGTAATATCTGAAAAAATATAATAATTTCATTAATTTGTAATTTGTTAATGTCTTGTTTTATATACAATATTATGTTTATTAACAAAATATATATAACTGATTTACTTATTTGCTTTTTAGGACCGCTAGAGGTCAATGCACTAAAGGTAATTTAAAAAAACATAATTTTAAGAACAAAATATAATCACGGATGTGTGGTGTACTCATTATAATAGATTTTCTAAAAATTGTTTTTGCTATTTATGCATTTACAATTTACCTAAATATTGTAATAGTCTCAATTTCCTTTTGTTTAGAGATAATATTATATTATCAATTCATGATATCTATCAGATAACATACAAGTGTTTTGTGCAATGTAAAAATGAATTTCGGACACGTTTAATAATCAGCGCCCATATACAGTATACAAGGACCATTTACGTTCAAAACCAGTTTATTCACGGAATTATTCTTACAATTCTTGAATACAATCGAATAGGTTGTTACCAAAAAATCAATGATGGTCCCGTAATTTAACATTCCAATCTCGCAGTGCAACCAAACGGAGGGGTGCGTACGTCGTGTCGGGGGAGATAAATGTTTATTAGGATAATAATAATATTTACACTGAAAACAATCACTGGCTTGGTTATTATTAAATAATATCATCATACTTTGGTCAACTTTATTATCTCGTTCTATGGAATTTACAAATCCGACCGACATTACTGTCCATCCTCCTCGATTAAAGAGATGTTTTTCACATCACGCGGAAAAAACAAATCAGGGTGCCTTCCATACTATATGGTCAAAATATGAATTTGCTGACGCCCTTTCGGTGTACAACTTGATTGCTATAATTGTTTAGACAACAACATCTACTGAATACAAATAGGCCAACGTAACCCTAAAAGTTAAAGGTCAAAAATACTTAGTTTTTTTTTAAATCAGTGATAGTTATGATGTCATAAATAAAAAAGTTAATTTATTTATTTTGCTATATATTTTCGTGTACTATAAAAATGATAACAATGGAATTTTGTCAAAAATATTTAACAAAAAGCATCCAACGTTTATATCGTGTTTTATCTATAATTTGAAATAATCTGCATTTTATCGCAAATGCTTGTATATAAAAAAGTAAATTGGAAAGTTCCAAATAAGGTTTAATCTTAGCTGAAAATGGACGCGAAGTGTTTGGGCAGAACTCGGTCGGTAGTTACTAGTTTATTTATGTTAATAGACATTTTAACACCTTTTAAGTTGCATTTTATCTCACATTACATTAAGTGGAAGTTTATCTCGCCGCTGATTAAAACCAAAACGTTCTACTTTCAATATTACAGATACATGTAACATAAAGCGCCGTGTATGTCCGTCCGTTCGATTAACACTTTATCAAATATCAAATAAATATATTTTAATGTGAATAATAAAATAAATTTTATTAAAAAGGAAACAAAAAGCACGACGGCAACAAAAACACTTGGCTAATAAAAATATTTTTTTGGCTTTTCTTTTATTCCCAGACGTCATACTTAATCATTGTTATACCTATGTCACTTACCATAATTAAGACAAATGTAATGACACCTCGTATGCTAAAATCCATCAGCCGTTTAAGCTACAGAGCTTTCCAAAGAAATAGACATAATATATGTATAATACACTAGAAAACATTACCCTCCTTTTTCGCAGTCGGGTAATTAATATAATTATATACGTACGTACGTAGAATTATAAAAAACTTGTACAATATTTTTCGTTATTAGTTTATTGAACTCTATTAAGGTTAAACTCATCGTTAAACTGGCACGCACCGTGTTTCGTGCAAGGGCGCGCCACCTGGATGACATGCTTCCAGGATCATTGTAATCCTGTGATCATTTTATTCTAAATCAGGTATAGGTGTCGCTGTGGTCGAGTTATTGACTACTGGCAAGGAAGGCCAGAACAACGTCTGCAGGGCCAGCATGTGCTTTATATTTTATAATCAAATAACCATTTATCTTAGGTAGATAAAAGGTCTTATTACGTATTTGAACACCTATATTAAAGCGCGCGAATTAAATGCCGGGCTAAGAAATTCGGTAGTGCTGTGACCTAATTAAAATTATTGCTGTCGATAAATTTCAACGTTGTTTTGAATTAAAAATTTACATCTTGGTCAATATTGAAAAAAAAAACCACAAAGTAATAATTTTTCAGAGATTTTTATCAGTTATTTTACACAGAGAAATCAAACTGAAAAAATAAATCATTAAAATTTAATTAGCATCCGATTCATTTCTCGCCATTTCCCGTGGTTGGCGTTGAATAAAAACATGTATTTTTGTAACACAATCTGCAGAACTAGGATCAGTCATTATTAAAAACAACAAATAACACAGGATAGCAATTTGAGTATTACCGCGATCTGTAACCGTACGATAGTTATGTAAAGACATCACTCATTATAGTACAGGCGCGTGAGGTGAGGCGTGCGGACGGCGGGGGGAAATGCTCCCACTCTTCACCACAGGCCCCGACTGCATTTATCTCGCGCGCTTACTATAATTTAATAACCTTTATTGCAACTTCTAGCTATTAAATATTCTATGAACATCTTACTTTTCTCCAAACTTAGCGTATTACCATATGCTGTCACATCAACTCTTAAAATCAGATGAGAATGTAGTCAAACACGAAATATTTTAGAATAATATAAATAGCATATTATTGTCATGATTTACCTTTTGTAAATTGGATGTACTCTTAAAATTACCCGATTCTGAAGCCTGTTTCTTCTAGCATGCCTGTTTAAAATCGTACCTGGTATGGAAACGTTGAATTGCCAACACAGAATTGAAAACATCGTTCTTCAACGTAGACCATTATTTTTTATGCTAAGAAAATTTAACAGTTACAAAAATTAAACTTTATTTTTCACACGTGCTAAATTTATACAACCAACTCTCCACTGAACGGCTACCATCCTGTCAAGCCCAAAGTTTTTCTCCGTTCCTGTACTTACTTGCCTACAGCTTGTCAGATTGCTAGACTTTCATGGTTACTGCTCTGCTCCTTAGGATCGTAACGTGAAGTTTTGTAGCCTATAATCTTCCTCAATAAAAAAGCAACAATATGTATTTTTCATGGTTTCAAATCTGACTGTTCCTATATAGATAGATAAGCGCGTTCCAACATAAATTAAATAGTTTCATTATACCAATTCATCGCTAATTACATCATAAAAGGGCGATTAATTAAAGAATAAGTAATTATTTCTAATAATACCCTATTAGAATAAGCAATTTGTACGTTATATCATGCGATTTAGAATATTCGCGAATCTCGGTTCTCGTTATCCATCTGAAACGCAAAAAAATTGGTATCATTGTTAAAATGGGTTAAAAGAAAACAATATTATAGATTATACTAAAGTCAGATTACATATACTAATCTCTAGCAATTGAGAGATAGTTGATCAGTGATCTAAACATTGTCCACTGTAATTTTATTCATAACCTCATTGTTTGTGTTTTAATTCATGCATTACCTAGCCGGTCGTTACTTCGAATTACCAAGCCCTCTACATCCGGGCCCGCCCTGTCTGTTCCGCTAATGGCAAAGCGATAGGGTTAACGACAATCGACCTTATTGTCACCATAAACATACCCTTTTAAACACAACAATATCTTTAGAACCTTTTATAGCAAGCACACTTGTTTGCTCATTGTCATGTTCTTTTCTCCCGAACATAAAGAAAACTGGTGATGGAGCTCGAGTGCCCTTATTGTGAAATATTTGATCTTAATAACTACTTATATTAATTACTGGGGCAACTATGAATATTTTTTATTTTAAATATTAAATTATGACATTATTAATATTTTTTACTGAACACATTTTCCGAGGCTATCCTATTGAAGCTCCACTGAGCGTAACGTAATTATCAAACATCAAAACGTTGGGTTTGAAGGAACACTAGTTGTTTTTAATTGTCGTAAACTTTCATTCAGTACAAGCTGCAAATCTTTGTGCGAAAAATTTATCTACTTTTATACAACGTACTTCTGTATTGATAAGACTTTTGTAAATAAAACAAAAGAACTAGTGATATCTGTAACTGTAGCATGATTAACGTTTAAAACGTGTGATTGCCAATAACTCAAGGCTTTAGATAAATGCATGTTTGCCTACTTCTAATTATCAGAAATAAAAACTTTAGATTTGTTTTATGATATCATCAACTATTTACATAGCGTCATCGCAAAAAATAATGTTATTATTGAAGTCTAAACTTCTGAAGTAATATTTTGTACGAGAAGCCTTCTATGGGCTTAAATAGATTTATTTTGGTTCAATTACTATTTGGTTTTAAGCTTTTCAGCATTGAGCGTGCCAAAATCAGAGCACTGCATAATAAAGAGTCTATAAGTTGCATACAAATATTTCATATCCTACTTTTTTGAAGATATTAAATACTAGCTGGTACCCGCGACATCGTCTGCGTATTATTGGATATCCCTATCTGTGTGCCAAATTTCATCTAAATCCGTTCAGCTGTTTTTGCGAGATTGAGTAACAAAGCTACAAACTTTCTATTTATTATATTTGAAAGATAACACTGGTTAAGCTATGACTTTTACTGTGATAAAAAGTACCCTATCTGTTATTCCAGGTCATAGACTATCTATGTGCCAAATTTCATTGAGATCTGTTCAGCCGTTTTTGCGTGATTGAGTAACAAACATCCAAACATACACACTTTCGCATTTATTATATTAGTAACATAGGAAATGGACGCCTTGTGTTGATATAAAAAATTCAAAGTAATCGTATTTCGCAATGCCATCGTAAATCTTGATCTAATTTCAATGGGACTTTGCATACTTACTATAGAATGGGGTTAAATAAAACGCTGCATGAAATGTTACATTTTTAAATGCAATACAACACAAGTTAAATAATAAGAATTAACTTTATGCTTACAGAGTTGATAAACTAACTTTATTGATTTGGTAGATAATCTTACAGCAGTACCTATATACTTCACAATATGTAATGGGAGAAAAATATTTATACACATATGTGGTAAATAAATGCTCTGTAAGAATGTACTTCAAAGAAAAAATAATAAATTTTGTTGTGTTGGCAACAACGGTTGGAGACTAAGTTATTTGCAACACGCCCTGGGGGACACATAATAACTGTATGTCTAATAACTACTGACCGTTAAAATAATCATTATATGAACCTTCAAGCGCGGTTAAAGTTGCTAATATTCGTTCAATACTTTTTTTCACCTTGCTAATTGTATTAAATACGATACAAAAACTGTCTGTGTACTTTGCGATTACAATAGGAATATAGGAGTTTATAAAGATCGTCACGTAATACGTACAGAAAAAAACATTTTTTTTATAAAATACTACTTATTTATTTACAATATACAACTTATTAGTAACAATAAAACATAGCCTATAATTATCACCCTGAACTTAGCTTTCTGCCAGTAAAAGAATTTACAGTCCGCCATTATTTTCATCGTCATGTTTTCTTTACTCGCTTAGCATGTTAATAACTTACTTAAATTGAAAATCTACTAAATGTAACACATTGGAATGAAGTCATAATTACAATAACACTTAGCATATCTAATGTGGTTGAGTTAGCGGTACCGAAGAAGGTCGTTAAGCTTACAGCTCGAGATTGCCGTCAAATTTTAGAGACCCCATAATTATACCGTTTTGAATCCACATGTTTGCGAAATCTTTCGCCCATCACTCAATCCGGGTCAACGATCTTTAACCACATCTGTTAGGAATTTAACAAATACATACATTCAATACTTATATGTTTTACAACGGTTTTAACGCTGAAAGATTACCTACATTTTAGCTTATTGACGTTTAAATGCCTTATCATTTTTAATGTCTTGTAATACCTACTTCGCGTCTTGGAAGCGTATCGCTTGTTATTTTTACAATTTTCTTGTTCCCATAAACACGCTAACATACAATTATAATGTTACCATAATAGTAGGTTTGAGGTTTGTAGTTTGATTGGTAAATTGTAAATAATTACTTAGTTTAGAAAATTGTACTATGTTGGAATTGATGCTCGGTTGTAAACAGTCGTTTTTTTTTTGGGTTATCAACTGCAGTACAAACGTAAAGCCAATTACAGGTTACAATTTATGATACGGCTTTATTATTTGTGTATGCTTTTAGGCTTTTTATTCAACGAGATAGAAAACTATGTTCAATAGACATGATGGTAAGATGCATTGTATATTCCGAGATTAACGAATGTAACTGTGGAGGATTTTGAACAAGATTTTAAAATCTACAGTTCAGTTGTGAATACTCCAGTTATTTTAGAATGTATATTTTTTTATGCAGCATTTAAGACAACATGTTTAATGAGAAATATAGAATTAGTTTTCACAGTAACTGGTAGGTATATCAGTTTATTTACTTCACTGTCTTTTAACGGAGAAATGTTTACAAGCGCACATTTCAGTTTACAATGCAAAGTTGTCATATATCAGTTACAGATTTCGTTCAGTTTTGTTTATTTAGGTATTGTGTTCTACAAGATAGGTAGTATAAGTTATAAAAATAAAACCTAGTATACATACATACCTACTTAACTGAGATTTTAGCGTTCTCTCGACTTTTTTAGAATAGTAACTATGTGTTTTGCTAGTTTGACTGATCTGGTTAGGCCTTAGCAAAATAAAGGTTCAGTATACGTTTTGATAGTTTCCAAATACAGTGGATTTCGGTTATAACGATTATGAAGGGACCACTAGGATTCCGTCGATATTTTTGGAAGTCGCTATATACATAGGTAGAAAAAAGCAAGACAGAAAAAAAGAAATTATTTATTGCCAGACAATACAGCTTCGAAATGCGCACACATATCATCATGCCTGTATTCCCCGAAGGATAAGCAGAGATGTACTAATGTACACCTACAGTTCGCCGAGTATGTTTTTTTAGGGCCCATGTAATAGGGGGCGAGCCTATTGCCATTAATGGGGCACAAAGCCAAATTCCGAGCTGCTACTGAGAACTTCATAGGAAAAACCCAATAACACTTTGCTCGACCTGGGAATCGGACCCAGGACTTCGGGCATAGCAGTCGCGCTTGGGACCACTAGGCTAATGAGGGAATGTGCATATGTGGCCTAATGCCTTCTTAATAATACTACACATAATTTACACGTGGATATTTTTTTTTTAGATATCTGTTTAGATTCTCTGCTAAAGTACTGGATTAACCGTTACCTACCTGAACATTTATAAACAAATGCCTATTATTATAACTGCTGACCATCTGTGGATGAAAACAAAAGTTAAGAAAGCTTTATGATTCACGAATTAACCTTTGTGTATTTGTTTGTTAACTTAGTATTATGTGTAGAGTCGTTCGCAATATCTGCAAGGGATTTCTAGGAACTTGTTACAAATGGTTCATTAAAACTAGCCTCTATATCCGAAGTCGCTATAGACGAATAATTTAATATTTCGAATAAATCATTTGGCCGTTTGAAAACTAAAACTCAAAGGTTAAAACATAATTTCATGAAGATATATTTTTTAGATAAAATTTAACTAAAATACCATACACCGTAGAGAAAGATTTGTTGAGAAATGTTTTAAAATTTTAGTAAACAAATGAGAAATTTAATTGCTATGACGACGAAGCGACTCGGATTGATGGAGACTTGCCAGATATCTATAATGCATCGTGTCTGGAAGTTGTAGAATGCTGGAAAGCGATATCTATTCCAGCTTTAGTGTATATACATAACATTAATTTATTTCTCCAACTTTGTAAGCATAAACAAATTATTGAATACAACTCCGTGTCATGCGTTTAAAGCCTTATTAAAATCAACATCTGTCCATCTGTACTAAGTGCTTCAAACTTTACTGTGTACCTAGAACGATTTATCGTCCTAGCTGTGTACTTATAAACTGACTTCTATTTCGGACAATAATTTTTCAACAACCATGTAAAACAAATTTTAGACACTTGTCTTTTCTGTCTGATATGCAAGCTACCAGTGAATATTTTATTTTCAATCAAAAAGTGGTCAGTTTAAGCAACTAGAAACTGAATGTTGTCAGTTGAAGATAGAAGCATCATCAATAAATTTGCATATAATTATATGTACTAGTTACATAATATATTAGTCGCTCGTGCGCCGCTCTGCACACAGGATCAACACCGATGTGGTCGATTTGCCTATTCGAAATATTGACATCCGCGTCTAATAATGAACACAACAAGTAAAAGAAATGTTTTTTTATTCACATCCTTCCTAAAACAGACTGAAAACAATCATCAAACTAACCGGAGTCCAAATGTTACCAATGGCCAAAGTAGCAACCGCTGACTGTCCGGTTTCCGATACTGGACACAAAAACCACGGATCCAAGTAACGGTATCCTGTAAAAAAAGTAAAAGTAAAGTAAAATCCAGTATCTAAAAGTGTCCACGTTTGTGCAGCGCCTTATTGTCGATGTGATGAATAATAGTGATGTCTGGAATGACTCCCACTCTGTGCATCCAATATAAAATACAATTAAATGTAAACAATACTTACATAGTAAAAAAAGATTGATAAACTCGAAGTTTCTTGCCGGTTCTGCTCGATGTCGTGTGATATTTTGGGAACCGGTGGTAAGGTTTTCATATTTTTAAGTGACTTCTCAGGGTCTAAATTTAATAAAGTATTGTCGATTTTAACTGAACTTTTTGACAGAATTTCCAGTGTCGTATTAGTGACAACATACTTCATAACTTAAAATAAAAATAAATTTAATTAGTTGTCTTAACAATTTTAAAGTTAAAAATAATTGTTTTGACAATATACGAAAACTTCGTTTTCATTACTTACGTATTTTTCTCTTTTCCTGTTTGTTATTAAAATAATCAAAAGAAAGTGCGGGCGTAACAGTATACTAATAAAAAACAGCAGTTAGATTACGCTAAAGGTGTTGTTATTCATATTTTATGCCTCGCGTATAAAACATTTCACGTCTTATCTAAATTTATCTTCCGGATTATTTGCTACATCAAAGGTATTGATCAAATAAATTTTATTATGCCTGCATTAAATGTATCATAAAATGGTGATGTTTATTTAATAAAATAAATTTCAAGAATAAAAAGGCATTTGTATATGTCTGTATTTTATTTTTTATACTATTCTTCAAATATGTCTTCTTTTTTAATGGCATCGCGTGTTTATACACAATTGTGCCTAAGTCATATGGATTGAATATTTTTCTAAGATTTAGATGCTTTACTAACTTTAGATCAACGCTTGTTGGCTTGCTTGTTATAAATCTCCAGGGAGTTTCTATTTTTTTCTTCTTGGGGTTATGGCCTAACCCTTTGGGTTTCGTCGACCTAGTTGAATCAACGCATTTTAATTGAAGTAATAATACAAGTTGTTTACAGAAAGAGCGTCAGTACAGATCCCACATATTGAGACCAAGGAGCCCTACCAGACTTTTGCTCTCTCTATGCTTCTAGTTATCTTATACTATTAAGTGAGCAATTCTTGTATATATAAATATGTAATTGGTTTATCGGAAACGGTTCCATCGAGTTGGATGAAATTTTGATAATGTTTGACATTCCAAGTTTACTTAGATAGGTGTTTTTCTTTTTTTAAAGATACCGAGTAAAGCTCGGTCGCCTAGATATTTGTTTATAATTCACTTCACTTGAACACAATAACTAAAACATATCACGCTAAATTATTCAAATAACTATTATAATTATCAAATTATTACACAATATAGTGTCAAATAACAAAAGTTTATGAGCAACATGACAAATCAAGATCCTGGCGGAAAATGGCGGTAAAAACTAGCCAATTTTATTATAGGGTAGCAAAATAAGAACATGGCATATAAATATTTGCTCTAGATCTATTATCCACGGAAGAAACAGGGGAATACGTTTTTATGCATGAAACGCACCATCCGCATTTTCTCTAAATTGAAACGCGTATTGTTTTTTTTTTTAAAGTTAAACGGTGACGTAAGTAGTTCGTGCTACTCTAACGACTTATACGTCCTATCTAGAATTTCTAATGACCGTTCAAATAGCTTGTTTGTATTTACAATGTGATGTTGATTTACGCAAGTTTGATATTCATGTGAGTGACGCTTTATGTCGACACAGTGGCTTCGTAGAAAGTTTTAGCGATTCTGTCAAACTGTGACACTTGAACTTCTAAACGTTTATTTAAAGAACATCTACAAATATTATGTTATATTAGAAATTTATGTATCATAGTTTCTAAATTGAAGTAAAGTCAAGTTACCAAATAAGGAGGAAAATGTATCGTAAAAGCCTAATACTTTGTTATAGAAAAACACTAGCTGTGCCCACGGCTGCGCCCGCGTGGTCTACAAAATGCCGTTGATCGGGCACACGTGCGAATGATACCCTGCTCCACCCCGCTCCCGGTTATTTTATAGAAAAAACGCATATTGTGAAGCTACAAATTACATATCCACGGTATTAAAAAATATCAATACAACAAACAGTCCTTAAATTTTATTTTATTTTAAGAGTATTTATTTTAACTATACTGTGTAAATGCATTCATTTTTAACTGACCAATAAGTTTATACAGTGTAACGCTTAGCATCGTCATAGGAACCTTAGCCGTGGCCTTTTCAACTCGTTTAATTAACTCTCTAAAGCCCCCCCCCCCCCACACGTCTGCTCTTTGTACAGTGAGTAAAAATAAACCACGTGTTTATTAGAAGATAATTGTTATAGACAACGCGTCTCGAGCTAGGTTTAACAACCGTGACAAATTAAATAGGTAATTTCTATAATGAAATACTCTTCGTTACGAGCACTACGAAAATAGTTCGGATATCATGGCCCCCAACAAATTGCAGTCTGTACAACGACCCCACATCAAGGTTTCCTGCTGAGTTTGTTTATGGAACGAATCAAAGTAGGTTGGGAATAGGTATCGATGGAAAATTCTAACTTCAAAGAATTCTTTACTTTATCAAGAAATGAAGTGTATTTTCACGGCGATGTTCAACGAGTTGGTAATCTGAGTGTTATCGGTCGACGTATTTATTTTTATATAACGTAACTACATAACCGATCATTATTTACAAGTATAAATAACGCTATAGTCATTTAATCATTTCTTTATATAAAACGTTTGATTGTGACGTGAATAGCCGATGCGAGGTCGTTGCGGGCGGTTGCGTCCTCGAACGCCACGCATGCCATGAGAACTCTTTTATCATTCTGCGACCAACGGAGAAGCATGGATAGGTTTTGCTCATTGTTACTCATTTCACTACTTGACATTCTAATGGCATCTTTTAACATAAAGTAGCCCCTTTTAGTTAAGGCTATTGTGGCATACAAGAAATACTTTTTTGTATTACTACTTCTTTCTTTTGCTTTTAAATGTGTAGCTTATCAGGTAATTACATGAATATACTTGTAGAATGAATAATTATTGATTAATTATAGAGTTTCCTATGCTTCAATAAATATCGACTATCAAGGTATCAAATATTTATTAAATAACGTTTGGTATTTCATAAAAACTATTGCACCCATTTATGGCTTTTCCAGCTGCGTTGATGTGGAGTTGAATAGGCGAGACTCGAAACAATAGCAATGTGCTCCCCAGAGATTGCAACATTCGTGTGCGGATGGCAGGGCCCGAGGGCCATCCGCACAATGAACGTTGCGATCAGAGTAATGTTGCACCTAACTGATTGCCCCACACAGAATCACCCGCTTCATTAAACTATTGTTTTACAACGCCTCTCGTTTCTTTGTTACAGAACATGTAATTTACGCTCGCAATGGAAGAAGAAGGTGCTACTTGTGTAAGCGAAGCGAATCCGTCATCGACTGATTCCCAAATTAACGATATTGCTCTAACCGATGATACAACTACTACAAGGCCCGAAAATGAAGAACACGCTTCTTGTGATAACCTCAGTTCAATTAAAGATGAGAGTGAAAATACGCACGACATTGCGAACAATATTGATGAAAGTAAGCTTAGTAGTCCTAATGTGTTAGTTGAAAATCAGAGTCCACCGGTCGTTTGTAAGGAATTATTTGTGGAGAACGAGACTTGTGAAGTATTCGATGATGCAAGATCACTCGGTGATATGGATAGCTTACCAGCTGGTGACGAACTCGCGTTAGGTGCTGCGGGCAGCGATAGTGGAGTTGAAGGGTGCGGACGTGCGCTTAGCAGCGGTGGCGGCTCTAGGTCATGCGCCTCCAGCGTCGTATCTTGCGGTTCTGGCTGCGGATCTGAGAGTTCATCATTAGCCGGTGCGCCACCTCGGCCGAGACGGCGTGTTAACGTTAATGTCAGCGAGCCGAAACGCTGTTCACCAGTAGGATCGTCCACACCTCGACCGGTCACCGCACCTCGAGGGCCGAATCTAGCAACGAGAGAACGAGCGCGTAGTCGAGAGAAACCGACCCCGCCGGAGAAGCCACGTCCGCTGACTCCCAAGCCACGTATTAGACCTACGGCCGATTTACCTAACCTCATTCGCGAGAGCCCAGCACTTCGCGCAAAACCGACGAAAACTTCAACGGCAAGATGTAGAACACCGAACTCTCCGAGTGAAGAGAAAAGGTGGCCGGCGAATGGGCCGAGACTTACTCCATCTTCAGACGCAAACGCGACACGCATAGCTGCCGATAAGTACGGCACATTGCCGCGCAGACGTCGCGATGTGGATGCAGAGGGCTCGCCCAAACATGAGGGCACACCACCATCTTCAAGGAGACCTACCGTTTCGAGGTCATCATCCTCACGGTCAACTATCAAGGCACGGGTGCGGATATATGCAGAGAAGACCTTGCAAACGGTGCTGCTTGGAACTGATATCGAAGAAGCTTTCGCTGGGAATATACCAAACATTGAAAGGTTAATAACTTACAAATAAATTCATCTTGAAACGATAATGTTGTGTGTATATTATATAAATAATAATAGGTTTTTTATGTGCAAATAATTTATTTTTTCCTTTATACCTTGCAACAAATATATTCAGAAGTTGAAACATTTGGCTGCATAACACATAGTGCTTTATGAATAGATTAACCCATGAGATCCAAATGTCATAAATATAGAATAAAGAAGAAAATTTATACATGGCAAATAAATGTTTTTTTTTTAATATGTAGGTACACGTTTCTCAGAGTGTAGCAGCCAGCTGCTTTGTTTCTTATCACAATCATATGATTCGGTTATATTTATTGCGGTGATACAGTATTATTTTAGAATCGTTTATATATCTTAGTGATGACGTATAGGCGGGAGGTGTCCCGGTGCAGTCGCGGCGTCCAGGCGAGCGCTCGCGACGCTGAGACCGCACGACTGACGGCGGCGCTGGCGGTGGCGGAAGCGGCAGTGGAAGAGGAGCGTGCTCGGCGCACACACGCCGATACGCAACTCCAAGCCGAGCGAGCTGCGCGTCTCGCCGCCATCGCTGAACTCGACCGCAACTCCCGACGCTTGCTCGATCTCGCTGGTGCAGGTGTGTTAGCGAATTTTATAATGCAAATTCTATGATCACTTCGTTCCCGGTGTCTTCGAAATAAAACGACTCGCGCGCCACCTATTGTAATCTGTTTGAACTAACACACAATTTGCGGGAGTCGGAAAAATGGTTTAGGAATTTATAAGGAACAAATGAAGGCATAGAAGATAAAGATACATTAATTTATCTTCTATCTATACAATACAAATAATAAAATTTCAGTTGAAAAAGTATATACGATACTTATTAGCAATAAAACACAATTTTATTTTATTTTGTTTCTCTGTTTTTTCGTTACGGTTAATCTCCGAAACGGTTGGACCGATTTTAATTGTTTTAGAAAAATAATTAGGGTTCCGCCCAAATAAAATAAATTAAAGTAGCAGTGTACAGTACTGCACGCCACATGTGCACGTTCCCCTTCGTCACCGTCGCTGCATACGAAATTCCACGCGGACAAAGTTGCAGGCAAAGCTAGTATTGAAATAAGATGCAAGTTCTCATGCACGACA
The DNA here is from genome assembly GCA_033032175.1 of Saturnia japonica. Classification (NCBI taxonomy): domain Eukaryota; kingdom Metazoa; phylum Arthropoda; class Insecta; order Lepidoptera; family Saturniidae; genus Saturnia; species Saturnia japonica. The sequence continues at coordinate 5,349,871 of CM065306.1, read as the reverse complement.
CATTTATCCTAAACATACTGAAGACGGATTAAAAGTGAAAAATCATAAGAACATCCGCTACGGAAATCTGGGTAGGTAAATATAATAAATGTAGGCTATTTATTATTGGTTATTACAGCTTTCTTTTTTTTCGCGACGTTTTCGAAAACAACTGAATAGAAAGTATCATGGAACAGCAATGATTCATCGACAAAGCCAAAACAGTTTATTATTTTTGTAATAAATTTATATTATATCGTTTAGAGGTATGCCGTTTCTCTTATTCACGCCCACTTACCTTTTATTTTGGTGGAGTTACATACCCAATACAGAATGGATAACACGGCAATACAAATAACCTTCAAATTACATTTTTTGTAATAGGAATTGTTTTAGATAATTCGGTCATACAAAAACGTAGACAAAGAGACACTAATTGGTGTTTCTATGATATCTTCTTAAAAGTTGCATCATGTTTAGATCCTACTTTAATATTATAAACGGTTTATCGAATTTGGATGAAATTCTTAAGTTCACGCAGATGAAGTCGCGAATATAAGCTAGGGTAAAAAAAGCTATAAGCTACATATATAATTGTATGTCGATGTAAGGATGATAATAAACGTAACTTTTTCCATCACCTTCACTTTCCAAATTACGGTTTGTGTTTCTTACGTTAATATTATTGAAGAAGAATCCGCAAAAATGCACAAAACACGGGTTACGAAAATGTTGCTAATGTATAAAAAACTATGGCCTAAAATTACCAGTATCATGTACATCATAGGGACTTTCGTTTGGTTTGTTGCGTTTCAGGATTGGCCAGTGTATAGTCAGTTGCCGGCTGTTGTTCAGAGCCTTATGAACCATGATAGTGATGACCGGCGATAGATCGGCAATTTCTCGGTTGTCGTCGTTACTTTTGAATTGTGTCATTTCTCCTTCTTTCCGTGTCGATGATTGTTTTAAATTGAATTAAATTAAATTGTATCACTGCTTACAATCAACATAGTGCTGACACTTTGTTGTGAAAAAAGTATATGACCAAAAAGTTTGACTAACAAAAGTATATGATTAAAAATTATATGACCAAAATAACACTAACGTCAAAAATTTCAATCGATTTCTCATACACTTTTCATAAATATTTATATATATTCATTTGCATCATTTGTTCTTATTATATGGCAAATTATTACAATTGTTTTTCAAAGCAATATTTCTACATTTTTGTTTACCTAACTTACTAATTAATTATTCATTTATACATAAAGTTTACTCCTAACACAAGATGCTAACCCAATGAACCTTTTCTATGATTAACGTATATTTGGTATAAAAATGTATTGCAGGCGCTGGCGCGGGTGCAGAGGGTTGCTTGCGAGCACTGGAGGAGCAGCTGAGGTCAGCCAGCGAGCTCGCCACCCGACAGCGTAACGAGATCGACTCGCTCAGAGAACACTGCACCAAGCTGCATACTGTAAGATCGATTCTGTCAACATTCGTTCACTATTAACATCAGGCGAGATTGTTGCCACAATTCTGTATTTAGCAATGTAGAATCTCTGAAATTTTTTAATAACATGCAGGAGGCTTGTGCGGCGCGCGAATCGGCTCGCGTAGCGGAGGCCCGGCTGGCGGAGGCGGAGCGCGAGGCTGCCGAGATGCACGACTTCCTCGCCGCAGAGACAGGCGCGCTCACAGACTCGTTGCGCGACGCTGAAGCAGAACTCGCAAGGCTTAATTCTGATCTTGATAAGAGGTTATTATAATCAAATTCAATTTAGACTCCAAGAAGGCACTTATGAACGTCAAAATACTACCGCCGATTCGAAAAACGTCGAGAAGGAGCGGCATGAAATTCGATTGGGTTTATCATTTTCTTTTTATCTGCACATATAGTATTTACAGTTAATAATCATAATAATTAATGAAGTGGATGTGCAGAAATGGAATCATTTCCAGACATCACTATCATTCATTTAATGATAAAATCTATAATAACTGTTTGCTAATAATGTTTTTATAACTCCTAAATACTTCTGTCATGAGTTGTTCTTCAATGAGATGTTTATCATGGTGTGCTTTAATCTATTTTCTACATTATATAATATCGTAATAGCTACGAGTACGTTTGCTTACGTCATAAGGTACATAGGATCACGGCTCGATTTAGAGCAGAGTAAACAGCTTCAGCCTCCAGGGTCCCATAAAGTGAGATTTTATTTTAATAAGCCCAAATATAAACCATAGGCTGACAATGAAAACAATTCACATTCAATAAGCGTTTTCACGTGAAAACTTCTTCAATACCGTTGTGATTTGAAACGCGATGAAACGAAAAAACGACACAAAAAAAAACAAACATACATTTATAGGATTTTTTAGCCTTGTTAAAACTGTCTAGGGAGTTTTTGTGGCAGCTTAGTGCTTGTTTCTAATTATTATTCTAATAATTCACTTGTAAACAATAACCAAACTGCTTCACACAAAATGTATAAAATATAGATCCAAATAACATAATATTATAAGTTTATGAATAAAAATAAAAATCAGGACATGATAAAATCAAAATCCCGACAAAAGCCTCTAGTAAAAGAGAATGTTTTGTGTGTACACAGACGCGCGGAGTGTAGACAGTTGGTGCGCATGTGCGAGCAGCGGCGGCAGGAAGCGCTCGGGTGGGCGGCGCGTGCGCGGGGCGGGGCGGGTGCTGCGCATACGCTCGACGCGCTCGCTCGTCGTCTGCGCCGGTTGACACGCGCTGTCACGCAAGCGTACAGCTTGCCGCGCGACGCTCTCGAGCCCACGGTCTATCACAATGACGTCTACAGGTAACACGACTGTACTAACAAACAGTTTCATTGCTCTTTGCTGTTCACTAATCGTTTTACAATAATGTATTATGGGTAAAAATAAGTCACTATAGCCCAACAAGTTGTGCGCGACCGTCACAATGTTGCTACAGACGTGACGGGACGAGGTAGTATGCCATTACGTCACTATACTACACGGTAGTGTTGGTAAAACATCGATTAACAATTTATTAATCGATACTGATTATTAGGACTAGTATAATCAAGTGTTGTACATAATTCGTGGTATTTTTGTGCAATTAAGGAAAACTCCTGCTAATGTCTTTTTTTTATCTCGTCAAGTTACTAAGGTACGCTAGTTTCGGAACACGCAATGAACTTTTTTTCGCTGTTGTATTCGACGTCGGGCTGACATATATTATGTAAGTATGGCTTCACACGTTGGCCCCAACATTGCCTGGGAACAATGCTATTATGTCGATCCACATGATATAGATAAATAGTGTTGGAGCCAATGTGTGTAACCGGCCTTAGAGATCTATAGACAGTGAATCGAATAATATGGTCATCATCATTTGATGTACCTAAACCCTAACATTACAGTATAATTTTTATTTTATTTGATTTTGTATTCAGTCGAAGTGATAGCGGTGAAGCGCTGTCGCCGGAAGAGGAACCTCGCGGGGGCTTGCTAGCCGCGTTGTCGCGGGCGCTCCGGTCTGCTGGAGCGGTAACGGTATTAGGAGGCGGAGCCGCTGGGGCGGACGACGAACGCTCGAGGATTTCTGACGAGAACGACAACTCAGCGGAACTGCTCGACTCGGAAACCGAACCCTGTCTCGTCACTGACCCAGGTAAATGTTATATATAATTGACGAATAATTGACTATACCATTGGGTGAAACTAATAGTAAAATGTTCGTCATGGACACAACTAAAATGTATTAGTTTTTTCTTGATTTACCACATTTTCGACTTTTCCGCTTTTGATTACCACAAATAACCCCAAATAATTATGAATATATTTAAGATGTTTTGTATCAAGTACTTTGTAGAAGTCATCATTTTGCTTTTTCTGGATGGTTATTTATTTAATAAAATAAGTTTCAAAACTCATATTGTGATGGCACAGGCTTCTAGGTGGCTTCTAGGACTGAAGGTCCTTTTTTCTTCCTCTAAATCCGACCCTGTATATACACAGAATAACTTTTGACCACATTTTTCACTATTCAGGGTTATGCACACTGTAAATGGGATTTAAAAATTACACTTGGTACAAACACAATACGTAGTTATTATCAACTTCGTGAATGTGATTTCTTTTCATGTCAATTTCGTTTTCACTGACGTCTTTCAGAGGGAAAAATATGTTTAATTTTATAAATTAATTCAATACTCGTTATGTATTTAGAATACGCGGAGGAATGGTGGTCCGGAGCGGAAGGTGCTGGCGCTTGGAGCGGAGACGAGCTGTCGCCCGAGAGAGACTCCGCTGGGGATATCGATAAAGGTGAACCTTTTCACGTTGAAAGTTATACGGCCAGCATTTTGATAATGAACAGGGACGTATTTATGTTAGGCCGATGGGGGTCAATATTTACAAGTCCGGTGAAGCTGTAAAAGCCGTCAGAGGCTCTAGGGCCCCTAAGGCCAACAGAATAGTCAGATCGAAAAAAAAAAAACACTTTTTTTTTGTTGTAGAGGGTGAGTCTTGCAGTGCGTCGGAGCGCGAGTCGCTGCGCAACCTGTCAGCGGCAATCGCGCTGCGGCAGCGCTCTGAGGCGGAGGACGTGGAGCGCGGCTCGCTCGTGCAACGCGCGCTCGCTCTCGACGCGCGTCTCTCCGAACTCGTGAACGCGCTGCGAGCCGCAGCCGCCCACGCAGACGACTCCGACGCAGCTCGACTACTCAACGCGCTAAGGTATAAACAATGATAGCTCAGTTGTTAGCGTGTACGCGGCGAACTCCGCATCGATCGTGATGAAACCATACCATGTGGTGGTAGGGCTTTTTATAATGCTTGCCTGGCTAGCTTCCAAAGAGCAAGTCTTCACTAGGCTTAGCGTGCTACCATATTGGGTCACAATGCTAAAACGCTACGAACGATCATAAAAGGATATCTTCTTCCTAACTTTGCGACCAGTCCTCTTTATTGAAGACTATTTATTACTGCCATTATCGAATGAATGTAGTAGCCCGTCTTCCACTTCACTTGCGCACATTAACCAAGCTTTATTATGCAAAATGTCACCTGTATTATACAATATGGGGTTAAACAACACAAATATTTATGAGTAATAAACAAAAACCACTTCATAACAGTATGAGATTCATTCAAAAACTCCAGGTTATATTTTAACTATGGAGGGTAGAGACCAATAGTACCATATCTATATATTAAGAAATGTCCGTCGAAAAGCGTCAGCCACGGTAGCAAGTGTGTGAATTTTAAAGTTGGCGCCAAAAGTTATTATTTCATTTTTAATTTTCGCCCTCTTGGGCAACTTTTCACTCCACGAACTTTTTCTATTATAGTTCGATTATTATTATTTTTAGTTTTGCAACAGTAAAAAATATAATATCATAAAAAAGTATCACTGGCGCAATTTTGGTGGATTTTCGAATTGTAATTTGCTGCTTACAGCTGGGCACTTTCGACTTGTACGAAGTTACATATCGCCGGATGGGAGCTACACTGAAATAAGGGTCTGAACAGACCGACAAAAATAAATTTTAAACATACGTAGGTATAAAATCATTTTCAAAACTATGACAATCGTGGAACTGGCTCAGCTGTGTTATAACCAGATTTGTATGCTATTTTGTACGTACAGTATGATATGAGTGGTCGATGGTTCCAGTACCCATTGATTTGAGATTTTTTTTTAAATAAACTTGTCCATGTTTCAGAGACAGAATAGACGTAACCGAGAAGAATGTGGCCGATGTTGTAGTTAAAAAGTTTGCTGAACTGGACGCCAGCAAAAACATGATGGAGCAATATAGACACTCAGTGGAAGTGAGTTATTCAATTATATATTTGCCATATAAATCTAGTGTGATGGGCTAATTATTTGAAGATATTATTTAGTGGCTCTTGTCGCTTTATCAGTCATATCAGAAAGTTAAAGTAAAGATTAAATTGTTTGATTTGCAGAGAATATCAAAACAGTTATAAAATTTTAGTAATCAGCAAAAACACCTTCATCAATTCGCGCCATTAGTACAGCAATTTTACATTAATGATTATTTTTCTTTTGATAGTTAAAAATTTAAATTTGGAACATAAGGGAACATGCCAGGATTTTTCAAATAATATGCCAATACATCGTGAAATTAATAAAACCTCGTTCTTATAATACTCACTGAAGTAGAGAAAGAAATCTAAAGTGCATGTTTTTTTTTTTGCAAAAGAGTTTATATTTGTAAAAATGTCGAACTGTAAAAAGATCACGAGACCTTAATTTTGCAAGAGATGATACCATATAAAGTTAGACATGTAATACTATTGTTGAATCTGGTCGAAACGCAACACTTGAATACGACAAACAATAAACTCAAATGATGTAGTTAGTTCCGTTTAACTCGTTTAATATGACACAGGTATTTACACCATTCAGGCCCTGCTTGGTGATCTCGAGTCAAGAATAAAACGAAAAGGTTAATATATAAATATCAAACACTGACAGCAATTATATAAACGCTTCTAGACGCACCACAAGTCTACATGTTCTCTATTACATTACTCAGGGCCGGATTCAACAGCTGGAAATGGATAATCCGAATAATTTTGAATATTAATTATGAATACACTTGGAGATGTTTAAAAAGAACACAAATTTTAATGAATGCTAAGTTTTTATACGTCATCATGGGTATTATATTTATCTTATATAAACAAAAACTCTTATTGTAGGTGCTCTGTGGCTGAAGCCCTCTGTTATCCTTTCTTAAATCCGGTCCTGAATATTTCAATGATCTGTGTTTATTACATTACAAGGATTTAACAGATCAAAAACAAAACATAATTAAGTTATGTACAATACTCGATGTATGTATATGCCAACATATAAAAAATAAAAACTTGTTTACAAGACCAGTATAACTACAAATTAGCCTAGTATTTATTTTTTATATTTAAATTATTGAAAATTATCTTCTATTTATGTGAGTGTACTACTATGAATAGCATTATGTGCAGGCCTTCGAAATGTAGCGCTTCAATTAAAAATATAATTGCTAAACCGCCAATTTGCTTCAAATTTCGCATACAACTTCAGTAAAATGTGCACGATCAGAAAAACAATAATACGTGCAAGTTATGCCACGTCACCGGACATGAATTAACGAAATTCAAAGGTTTTTATTAAAAGTAAACCTTTATTTTGTCAATTAACTGAGAAAAATAACTTAGGCGGTACGAAGCGTTAGAATTCTTAGTTTATTTTGTAAACTTATAACCGTTGGATTGACCATAAATTTTCGTAGTGTTGATATGCTGTCTGGAAATTATACATTTCGTCTTGCATTATCAATTACTTTATTCAACATACAGTAAAAACATTGTTTATATTTTATGTTTATACATGACGTAGTGCGAGAAAGGAACGCTACATTAAAGTTTTAATTGTAGAATCTCCATACAAGGTTTTTAGCATTAACATGAATGTTCACATATTAAGAGAACATGACAGACATCATAGTGACCGCTTCCGCATTGACTCGCGACGTTCGAGCACAATCTGTATATAAGTCACAGAGGACGCTGTATATACTCGCATAATATATTATAATTCTACACATTATATTGTATATATTAATAATCTTAAAAATTAGTATTCACACACAATTGGTTTTTTTTTATTGAAATTTGCGCTCCAGCGCCAGAGTTTCCCTTTTTATTGATTTCTTAAAATAAATTTGTTTGGTTTAAATAATTTCCACAATTAGTTATACAAAATATAGATATAGTACATTTCCAAAAATATGATAATTTAAAGAAGGTGTAAAAAAATTATCAAAAGTAAGTTTTTACAAAAGAAAAAAAATTATATTAAAAATGTCAAGTAAGTGAAATATAGTATTTTTTCAACAGTTGGCTACTTCAATTGTCAAACAGTTCAGGGTCAAAAGTATTTCCATTTTTATCATAAATAGGCATAAGAATAACATATTCCACATAATTCTGCAATTGTCGTTCTAATTACGCTAAATTGCTTCTCGTGTCCCCGTTAAAGAACCCAATATAACAACAACCTGGGCCGAAGTCTGTTTCACATTTTCTCGATACACGTTACGAACTTCTTTACCGTGAAGCCGTGGAAAGCGTTATATTGTTAACGAAATGTATAGTTACAGATATGTTAACTTTTTCAGATGCTGAAAAAGCAGCTGGCTCAGTACAGTGAAGATGACAATCTGGAATTTCTCGAAGAGGTGAGTTTTACTAGTAATTAACGTAGACTAAATACATAATATTACTCTTGGAGTTTTAGCCCGAGATTTTAATCTTGTGTATTTTTTTTTTTTTCATAAACTTACGTAATTTGACTCCTATTGTGTAATATCGCTGACATTTTATATGATACAGTTTGTCTATTGGGCATGTGTAAAGTGAATTAACTTTAAATATTAATTAGAAGCATGAATTTTGGGTTGCCAAAAGAAACTCCATCACCACTCGTCGCTTTTATGCCGGCCTGCAAGCCTCTCGACAACTGGATACATACATTGCACTAAGCACGAAACGCGAAAAACCAAAAGCGAGTCGCTGTTACGGATTTATTATCATGTGCATGGTGGTCGCGACCTACTCGGATACAGATCCCTACCACCACACTTGATTATTGTTTAAATATAATCGTGCCATTATATCGGGTGTTTACTACACCTGGAGGTCGCGATTCTGTTGGACATAATAGGCAGCTGGATAGTAATTACAAAATAAAATATAATGTTCTCAAAAATTATCTTTCTATAGTATTATATCTATTATATAATATTAGATCTATGGGAGAGGCCTATGTTCAGCAGTGGACGTATTGCGGCTGAAATGATGATGAATGATGATAGTATTATATAATCATAAAATATTTTTTTTTTTTTTGTGAAATAATATTAATTAATATTTTTCAATAAGTAAATAAGATCGAATATTTTGTACTGTTCTTCGTGTCAAATGAAACACCAAACAATGCATGACGTCATTCCTGTGTAAGCGAATGTTATCCAATTAGTGCGTGGAGCTGTTTCGTTATAATTTTCTGCGTTTATTTAGTATTGACTCCACGTATAACGTCACGCACTTTTCGGTATTGTTTGCGCGGCAATTTAAAAATGTATACATTTAGGCGTAATTTTAAGTACCTACAGCAATAGCTCTTTATTCGCGGGGTATATGTTCCGTAAATATGTCGCGAATACAGAAACCGTGAATACGGAATGGTAATTTATATGGGATTATAGGGGATACGTTCCAAGGTGACAAAATAAAAAACAAGTACATATATAAAAAAATGAATTTAATTGAAGTTTTTGACCATATTGATTAATTATTATCTTCAAGCTTAGGCAATGGTTTAAAGAATTTTGTAATATTTTCTTACTTGGCAGTTTTTAAAAGCTCCTTCAATTCAGACTGATATTCAGCAGTGGTGGCATTAGCAATTTGCCTCTTTAAAATAAGACTTCGTTCCATACACGGATCAATTTTCATAAAGAAATCACAAAGCTCATTTGCCATTCTTAAACCTTCACTAAGATTTTTCAAATTAAATGTCGTTTCCCATGCTTTTTGAAGCCACTTCTTCAATGGGCTGTGAATTTAACATTTGCTCCAAATCGGTTTCAGTCAAATCTTCATCTTGCGATTCAAGCAACTACTGAATGTCACTTGATTCCATCTGTTCGAAACACATCTCGTCCTATTTCATGCGCAATTTCGGCTATGTTTGCAGTCAAATATACTTTACTGTATGTACTTATAAAGCGTTATTATTTAAGTGAAATTATAGTTTTCCTTATAATTTTATAATGATTTATAATTAACGCTTTTAGAGAAGTTGTCCGGTTGCCTATTATTGTCGTGTCCTACTGTCCATTTCCACTTTTATGGGCAACGCAACCAACACCAAAATTTAATCTTAATCAGGAGGCAGGCGAATGCAGTGAAAGTGAGCGCCGCTCGCAGTACGAGGCGCTGGACGCTGCGCTGGGTGCGCTCTCCAACGTGGAGGGGGGCGGGGGGCCTCGGCTCGCCGCGGCGCGTGCAAGGCTCGAACGCCTCGCTTTCGCTCTCGCCGCGGCGCCGAGCACACCCCCTCGTACCCCGCACTCCCCGCTGTCGACACACGCGCTACCATCTACCGCGTAACCAACGCCATACTTACGGTGGTCATACAATCTACTTGTACAGGTCTGCCTGCGGAGGCGGATCGGAGCGTGTATTGGAATAGACCTGTGCAGTTTTTTTTTGTGACACCGTACGGTGCACCCCCAGTGCGTGTGTGCCCATAGACGGTACGATATGGGGTCGATCTGCACAGGTAAACCTCTCCATTAGGCTGTAGAGTGTATGGCCAACGTTACATTACTTTAAAATGACGTAATGTGTCTTGTGTAGTGCCAAAGCATCCTCTTTCGCGACAACTATAGAAACTAAAGTTCCGTTACATATGTCGTTTATATGGAAGGAATACAATAGATAATGTACCTCTTTGCTACATTGAGATACCGGAAGATGATCGCAATTAAAATCAAAAATATTTAAAACTAAGTAGATTCATTACCCTAAGAAATACTTTTCTAGAAATGTTATACATTAATAGCAAGTAGAGTTTTTAGTAAGAAAAGTTGCCACAGAAACGTTGACGTAACGAACAGAGTTGTCCGAAGCTTAGTAGTGACATTTCGTGCCCGATTAATAATTTCACTCATCCGTCCTGAGCCATACTCCATGACATTTAATCTGTTATAAATCAATGGAATTAGGTAAAAATGAAATAAAAACCGACGTTTTATAATATTATAGGGCGATCTTAATCGCGAAAAAAAAATTAGTTAAACCAATGCTATGAATATTAAAGAAATTGAAGATTATAAAGAATATGACGTCGTAGATATTTACGGTAATAATAATCTGAAAACGATTTTCAAATCTTGTTATATGGATAGGAAATTTAGAATATTGTTATTTGACGTCAGTTGTTATTTAATATGAATAAGCGAGGCAAGTGACCCCCATGGAATATAATCCAAAAATATTAAAATAATTTTATAGGTCATAGACAAACTAAATGTTACGATTAACTAAAACTAAGCTGTCATTGTGTGACGTCACAAACCGTGTACTAAATCTTTTGCGATAATCCATTTTTCTGTTTCTAAAATTCTATTATAGAAGAAAAATCATAGAAAAATTTGATACGCTGGTTTAATTACATTTTGTTATCCTTAAATTTAACCATAACGCACCAAGTTGATTTTTCTAATTAAATTCCAAACTACGTACAATAGAAGACTTTATGGTGTTTCTTTCTTTCTCTTAAATCTTGTCCGTTTCCAACATTTTACTTTGCTTGTGACGTTATAAAACATTCATGGCTGCCAACGTTTTCGTTTGTAAATTTAAGTTCTTACATGATTTTTTTTTATAAATAGCAAATACTAATTTCGGGTGTGTATATCTACTATTTCATGAAAAATTACCTTTTTTGTGTCTTCCATGAATCAACTTTCGTTTGAATTAAATAATTGTTCATTCCTAAAAGCATTTACTTCTTTACGGAATTCATATTTATTTTTATTTAAATATTTCGATTTTTTTTTTTCACTTAAACATAATCACGTATAATCATGAAACCTACATTGATTGATTATTATTGATTCCTGTAAAAATATCCAATACTTGTGATGTATAACGTAATTTTTCATATTAATTAGTATATTAGTTCTCCTTAATAAAACATTAGTTTAAGTGGATAGGTTTTGTGTTTGTAAAAAATATTCGATTAACGGATTCATTGTAAAAATATAAACTTCGATAATAGTCCTCCGCAATGATTTCATTCAAAAGCCATTAAATTAATTTTAAAATTCCTGTAAATTTAAGATAATGTAAGTTATATTTATATTAGACGCCACCTACACCAGCGTGTATGTCGCGGCGATATCTTTTTTAGAACTGACTATACTATTGGCCATAAGGGCCCTGGAGCCTCGGACGGCTTTTACAGCTTCACCGGGTTTGGGGGCGAGCGCTTAGAGCACTCAGCCGCAAGCGATATTTGTAGTCCTGGCATTTAATGTCAATTCTATGAACGTGTCTCCATATGGCGATGCGACTAGTGACATTGACGAGGAAAACATCAACGACTCGCCGCGCGCCTGACGCGAGACGCGACCTACTCGTAATGCTTTCGCTGCAATATCATGCTACAAACGGCAATCTGTTTGAGAGTCGTTTCGATCTGTCGCTAGTGGCGAAGTTCGCGGGCGGAAATATAACCGTCTATTGGGGATGACCTGCCAATAGCAAGACGGACTCGTGGCGATACACTCGATCGTGGAGGTGGCGCCATGTTGCCAGTGTCAATTTAACACGTAAGTTGCAAACGACTGTTTGGAATAGCAAGAGACGTCGACAGTGATCGACGCATTATTAGAAGTAAAGTGCCATTAGTGCTAGCTAACATACATTAAACGTAATTACTGGCTTTTTGTTTATACTTTAAGAATAATAACAAACAATACATATTTTTATAATTTTGTTTTGTCTAATTATATCGACATTTTTTAGATCTAGTCAAAAATTACAACTACCTTAATAAAACGAACAAAAACTTCTACTTTCATATGAATATTTGTTGTTGTTAAAACTGTTAATTTTTTTTTATTTTGACAACCTCATAATTGCCGACCAAATACTTTTTTTTTGTAGATATCACTAAAATATATACTAGTTTTAGGTTGGTTATTAATAATGATTTTATTTAACCCTTAAATGTATTTCTACATCAATAAGTTTTTTTTTAGTTATTACCTTTATACTTTTACTATGTATTTAATTATTTTTTTTATGAAAATAAATCATGCATTTAGGGGTTAACTGTCGCAATTTTAGACAAAAATTTTATGAGACTGATGTTACGTTGATAGTGTTAATGGTGATGCCGCGTGAATTTTGGTATTTTAATTATTGTTGCTAACATAATACGACAGCAGTCGTTCCACCGCATACTGTTGTCTATGCTTAAAAAGTTTTTTTTTCTACTAAATAGTACAAAATCTGCTGCATCCATCCATATCGCTTGCTTGTGGTACTAAAGTTGAATTAATATTTATACTATACGAGATTCTATTTATATAAGTAACATTGTATAATAATCACCCGATTCCCGATTAAACTGAATAATTCTATTTTGTCATTGTACCGTTTCCCGTTATATATGTGAATTGAAATGAAATCATGTAAATACGTAGAATGTATGTAAATAAAAAAATATTGAGAATGAACTTTGTTTTATTATTTGAGCGGGTTTATCAGACTTGTCTTACAGTCCTTGTCGCAAATAATAATCGGGCCAAATAAACGACTCCACTTAAATTACCCATAGTGAAAACCAGCAATCGACTTCCATGGTTTCCCAGATAGCCATCATGCAAGATTACTATCTAATATGGATTCTAAGTCACAAATTCTAATGCGCTCTGACACGTCCTTTACCTCTAATCAACGTTTTTTGAAATATTTTGAAAATACAGACGCTAAAAACCTTTAAGAGTAGCGATTCTTAAGCTTGTAAAACTACAAAACAAATCTATTTTATGATATCGTTAATTAAATGTTAAAAAATAATAGATTATTTAGAGCATAAAACTAACATTATTAGTTAGGTTCATCAACATTGAGGCGTCTAAATATTTTATTGTTTTTGTTGACAAGCGTTTATGTGAACGGTCTGTTGTATAGAACATGGTATAGTGTAGCAGTGGTCCTCCCAAGCGTCGTCGTAGATTTTTTTTTTTAAGTGACTACACTGTTAGCCTTAGGGGCCCTGAAGCCGCTGCGACTTTTACAGCTTCACCGAACTTGCCGTCGCAGATCAAACGCACACTATTTTTATACGGCGACCTTTTGCGCGGTGACATGAGCCGCGTCGGGCTGAGCTCGTCTCCCGCACCGCGCGATTTAATTCCTACTCCCGCGGGCACCATGAACGAGCGCTCTCGTTTCTGATTGGACGATTACAATATTTTGTTCACGGCAGACCGTGTAGCGTTTGTGACTCTATTTTATATGATAATAATAGTACGAATAAACAAACAGATATTGTATCGTAAACCTGAACACATCTTTTATTCTATTACCAACAAAGTTCCTAGAAATGGGTCAATCAGAACTCTGAAACTAATATAAGTGATAGATAACTATGTTCTAAAGAACCATGACATCGATTTTAAAGATAAGAAAAACTACATCGATAATTTTTTATTTATTTTTTAGTCGGGAATCGAAACTAATCATTTTAAGAGAAAAAAAAGTATGTCAGTTTATTACAATAATTGATAGTGTAGGTTGTAAGGAATAAATATAGCTAGGAAGCCTCGAGTCTAAAATGAAAAGAAAATGTTGAAATAGTAATCAATTCTTTTAGGTTCGTAATAGTATTGTAGTTTTAAGGAGCGAGTTTTTAAAATGTCCTCTAATGTTTAGGATCTTCTGATCATTAGAACATATTTCTCTCTTATAGTTGCAGAGTTTCCCTCACTGACCCATTTAAATGTTACAATGCTACGTTCATTTAAAATAAAACAAGTTTTTATTTGAGACATTTATTCGACATACTCCATTAAAATATTACTTTAACATTTCCACTGTAGTTTATGTTATTTATATGATGATATTTTTGAAGCTTAATAGTATATACAGTTCCGTTATTATTTTCGTTCAAATCTTATTCCAGTATTCTGATATGTAAAAAATGAGGAGAGTCTTAAAGTGAAATACAAACATAGCGATGTGTATCTTAACAGTTTTCAATGACCTAAAGGTTATTATTGTATTTCTAATATGACATCCAAAATTATATATATATATATATATAGGAGTACCTTTTATGTCTAATACGTTTTATTAATTCACAGCGCTTAACAAAAAACACTAGTAGAAATATTTCAAATATAAATAATCAACTAAATACTGTCAAATAAATTGTTCCCCTGATCTTTAACTTTATGCCGGACGACCAAATTCATCCACCTAAATTAAATTACAGTCGTCACTGGCATTACAAAAAAAATCTTAACTTATTTACAAAGAATGCTTCCAGAAACTGAGACTACACTCTAGAGATCAATAAGTGAATAACAAATTAAAATATGCTTGAATTTTATTTCATTACAGAGAAATAGAAATGTATTTATACAACAGGTAACAGGTTACGTTACATGTTGTATAGTAGTCAACAGAATTTCACTATAGCGTGATTAGTTATTTAATTACATATCAAAATCTAATCACGCCTACATACACAGTACGGTCATGATACCGCTACGTCTTCAGTATGGAAGGTAGAGAGGTAAGGAAGGCTGTATTAACGGTGATACAATAGAAAAGAAATAGAATAGAATACCATACAAAGTATTAAAATTAAGACGGCAAAATATATTTTTTTTAAAGCGCCGAATGTTTTGACAGTTCATAAAAAAATAATAGAAAAAAAAATATTGTTCCTAACATTTTAAAGAGCATGTTACAGCTATTGACGAAAATTAATATTTTATTTAAAAAGATTCAAAACTTTTTCATCAGCAGTTGGCCATTGCTAATGAAAATATATTCAACTAACATGTACGAGGCGACATCTATAAAACAATCTGAAACTAACATGGCAGCTGTTAGATTGTTTACATTCTATATAATGTGCGAGACATTCGCACTGGTGAGATAAATTTTGAATATCATAAAACAAAATCTCTACAAATAACGATTTCAGACCACAGCTATAGTACTAGGGTGCGATTCCGGCCACTATTTGTAAAATTATTTAATGCTTCCGATGGATACTTTTTGAGTTCATCAGACATACGAGAATCAACATACCTCTTCTACCCTCCATAGTCTGAAGCGAAAATAAGAAAATTGTCTGTCAATAATGACTCAGTTTATAATTAAAAGTACTGGTCTTATAATGTGATTACAAAATGTTTATAAATACTTCGTCAAGTTTAAGTTATTCCCGTAAAGTTACATAACCTAACCATACAGAAACGCAACCAATGTTTTTAACCTATAAAATATATATTTATAAATACATCAGTCAGTGGGCCATGTGTTCATCTAAATACTATTATACCATACAGAGATAATTTTTCATATTATCATCTTCCAATTTAAAAGGATATTTCGTCGCCTTACTTTCATAATTGCGTATGTAGTAAAAAACAGGCATGTGGTCCTATAACTAGAAATAATTGTAGACGGGTGTTATTGTTGGTAAAACATCGATTAACAATTGATTATTCGAAAGTCATTTGCATTATCGATTAAAGGTAGCTGGGAATTAAATTATCGATAGTATTATTTCCAAAGGAAAATACACAAACTAAACTAACTACCGATAAAGTAGTTTAATCCCCTATTATCGAGTAATCACAATAAGGGACAAATCCACTTGCTGTACCTTCCTTTTCCTTCTGCCAACTTGTTCAACGAGTATGCCGTATCATCGGTCCCACTTTTACCTACTGTGTTGTTTTGCGTTTAGCCAGTTTCATCTAGAAACAGAAATTTCCTCCAAACATATGTTTTTTTTAGATCTGACTATACCGTTAGCCTTAGGGGTCCTAAAGCCGCTGCGGCTTTTACAGCTTCACCGAACTTGGGACCAACATATTATGTACTTTCCTTGGAAAATATACTATAGATAGTCTAATACCCAACTATTGGATCGGTTGAATTTTATGATAGCAACAAAGATTTGCGTGAGTGATCTTTTTTAGTTCAAGTTACCAAAGTACACAAAATGTGGAACACACGAACGACCTTTTTTTTCTCTGTCATAATTCGTTGGTATAGCTTACATTCAACAACTAGCTAAGAAACAGTTGATAATCAATCTATTTAATCGATTGTATATTACAAAACAATCGATGTTTTACCAACACTAGCGGCGGTGGTTCCTCATTCGAACCTTGCATTGAAATTGATATTTAATAAATCCACGAATATTTCGTCAATGACATAAACGTCTTAAAAGTCTAAATTCTGAAGCAGTGATTGCAGTAATGGGTTTATATTTTATAAGTGCCTACAGTCCCTGCAGGTTATTTGAGTTTGAGAAAGTAAGACGACGATTTGCCCCCACTTCGAACGCATTTTCAGTGCGTATTTATGGAATGAATACGACTTTAATAAATACGAAAGAAACGAGCACATTATGCATTCGGCTTTATAAATGAGCCAAAAATATTCATGACTATCATCTATTACATGATAATAATTATTGTAGCATGTATATTCCTATTCCACCTTATATGTCTTGACCAAAGTAATTTTGCAAAAACGAATATATCAAGGTAAATTCTAAAACGTTCTTAAAGACAGTTTTCGTTTATGATGGTGTAATTACTAATATACTGAATATTAGAAAAATAACCCTGTTTTTTTTAAATTTATTTCTATTATTCTGGAATAAATGCTACTTAAATACACCCATGTGTGTATTGATATTTTAATTTAACTTCGATGGGTCGCATAAGCAAAGTGCGCAGGGTTGTGCCGAGCAAAATCACATTATTTCTCTTTTTCAACACTTTAAAATCTTAACATACATGTCAGGGATGTTAGACGTATCAGACTCTGTGTCGTGTCAGACTCTGGTTTGCAAATTTTGTGGAATGACGAACTAAGAAGTAAGGTAGATTATTGTGCCACTATCTACCATCCCTGGCTGATGTTCAGCAAAGATATGACCTAAGATGGCCTAGAGATAGTAGCTCTTATGTGCAGCTGTCGGTACACTTATAGGTGCTTTAGTGGTAGGATAGTAGGCTTGGGCAAATTCATTCAACCTCATTAAGCAGTTCATCGATACTTATTCATTGAAGTGAACTCCTTCACCTAAGCAGTTCAGCAGTTCATTTTATTCAGTAAATCAGTACACACTGATGTTAACCATTTCCGTTCAAAATTCGTGAATTATAAGGTGAGTTTAAATTGAACGACACCCATTATGTATTGAGGATATAATATGACATGATTGAGGAGGAAGACTTGATTAAATAATTCATTCAAAATGGTTAGACTTTTTGTCACAAAACAAAAATCGATTTCTTTTAATACTTTTCAGTATGGAGGATTACGGTACATTAACACTTACTACTAATGAAAGTTTTTATTATTGATTATCTGTTGAAAGTAACTTTTCCTAAAGAAATAAATTCAAGTAATAACGAACGAGTGAAAAGATCAAAGCAATGAAATTAAATTATGAGTATGAACTTTAAAACGATGTTTATAAGGGCTTTTTACAATATACGTATAATGGTTACTAATAAAATAATGCAATCAAAAATAAAACATTCTGCTACATACAATAAATGCGAACATTTACGAATATCTAAATAAAAACGTGGAAATAAAGATGAGACAGAAAGAGATATAGCCTTGTAGTGCGTGCGACTGAGATGTTGAATCAATCCAGTTTCGCTCACCGCCGTAGTCACGAAATGAGTTGAAAGTGTCTAAAGGAATGGCCTAGTTGTTATCTGTCATTTGATCTTAAGTGAGTGGTGAACTGCTGAACGGAAAAGATTCACAGAGGTAAAGGACTTCATTTGCATTATCCAAATTGACCAGTTCATTTGAACACTTCATTCATTTGAGCCATGCGGGTGACCTGTAACCATTCTATATAGTTCCATCACGATGTTTCCTTAATCAAAATGCTCATTTGAACCTACATCGAGTGGAATCGAAGACAACTCTCATTTGAAACGTTAACAATATATGGAATAATGTATGGAAATTTATGTATGTAAAAAAAACAGTGCATTCGAAGTGAAAAACAATATCCTCTCTATACAACATGCCCTCCATTTCATGCACAATATATTGTTCTTAATTAACTAAAATACAAATTAAGACACCGACTTGTTCGATTTCATGATATTAATTAAATTACTAAAACATAATTGTAAAAATATTTCTATTATATACATACAAGGGTTTGAGTAGTTCATTTTTATTTTAATTATAATGTATTTTTTTACCTTTAAACCTTGTTTTTTTTTTTATTTCGTGTCATACTAAAAATTAGAATACTCCTATACTGCGTTTTTATTCACATGAAGTGAACTGACAATCACTAATGTCAAACTTGAAAATAATGTTGTCACATTTATTTTTCTAGTGTTGTGCTACCGCATATTTTACGGTACAATTATTTGAATCATAATATTTTAAATAATGAATTGAGGGTGTTTATTTTACTAATTTAAATATTGTGTGTTATTCAACATACCCGATAATTTACTATTATTATTACATAATTCAATAACAAGAAATGAATATATTATGGGAAACAACTGCAGAAAAAAAAACTAAAAGGAACGCTTTGCTTGACAAACGAGAGATGCGAAATTGTCTCCCTTATTCAGCCTTCAAATATGAAGGGTTCAATGTTTTTTTTAAATAAAAACTTATCAATATGTCATACGGGTTACAATTAGTACCAATTGGTGACATCACTATTTTAAAAACACAATAAGCTAGCAACACATGAAATGTCAATTCACTCCGTGGGAATAAAAACGCAGTATACTAGATTTTAAAGAAAACATATGACGGGTATTCTTAATGCTAATAAATACATTAAATTCGCTAACATTAAACGTTTTAACACGATTAACTATTTTTCAGAGCCGAGTAAAATATTCCAAAAGGATATTAACCTTGATAATAATAAAAACAAACGTGAGGGAAAAGGGTCGTCGGGCACTCGACAGATGCGAAGTTCTTACGTATGGTACATAAAATCCAATTAATAAAATTCAATTACGATAAATCAATAAATGAAATTAAAAAGAAAAACAAACAATTGTCCAATTTAGTTATTTGTAAACACTCAGCTGTCTATCGCACTTGCACTCTACTATATTGTCTCGCTCGCTCACTCACATATTATGCAAAAATATCTGCTGAGCAACCGTGATGAACATTGCAACTCTGAAATTTCACATTTTTCATTTTCCAAGTAAGGTCCCAAACGTGGGTTAAAAACTTCGCTTTCCCAACATTTCGCAACTTTTCAGGCAATTATAACTTTTTTTACTAAATAGTAGCCTAGTCCCATTTACTTCCAATTTCTTTTCATTTAACATTCATAATTATGATAAAACATAGAATGACATAGAATGATTTTAAAAAAAAAACCTATTTAACCAATAACCAAACCAAACCCAATAACTACTTAGTTTTATTGCAAGATTGAGTCACTGTTTCTTTTAGAGATTTACATTGATAAGAATATGAACTCAATGTCTTTGAAAAAATAAAACAAAAACGATCAGGTGCAAAAATATAAATGTATTGAATGTTCAAATATATATACATATGTATATTGTTTTAAATTTTTTTTGATTCAAATCTTTAAGACAAGGTAGGGTACAAAGAAATCTCTTTGGAGATTTCTCTCGACTTGGGGCAGTTCGACTTGTGGAATTCCTCCAACCTACAGAAGACCGCAGCCAAATATAACTTTGTGTTGTGTTCCCACGGTGCGTAGTTTTCAGAGCTCCTTAGGGTAAGGGGATCAGACTATACCTTATGTTTATGCGGGCCGTATGCTTGCTTACTACTTTAGTTGTATAAAAAAATATAAAAAGAACAATGAAACTTTTCACAATGCCTATAAGAAATATACTTTTTTTATATAATACCTTAATGTCCTTTTGGAATATTTTTCAACTCTACATGAAAAGTACAACGACACCAACAACTGGTCACAATATACCTACATATTCAAAAATAATGAAGGAAATCATTAGTTACATTAAAAAACCTAATATATACAAGAACCAAAACAAATCTACTCTCAATATTATTCAACGTATGAATTCAAAATATACATTATCACCACATAGACTGATTTCCATCACAAGTCGTGAGCATGAAGTAATCGCACTAGATTCCAGTTCATTTATTTACTTACAAGAGTTATAAGTAAAAAAAAGGCGTAAGCCTCTCCGCAGCTGATACACTGGCAGATCTCGAAACGCGATAATAGACGACTCATATTAAATTTGACGCAATAAATAAAATAGATATTTTCTGTAGTATTTGACATAAGAAACCAATATTTATCAATTTCAGATATTAAAAGTAAAGATGGCTACATCTACATATTTTCAATTAATTTTTTTTAACTCTGAAAACGCTGTCGGCCATGTTGTGACGTCATAAGACTTTAAGCAAATTTCATTTCGGATCATATAGGAGTGAAATTCTCTATGTAGTCTGTGCCGTGACGTTGACATTTATGACATAAAAAGTATCGAAATTTATACAATAATGAACGTTGCTAAATGTCAAATATTTATTTTCGACCCGTATGACGTCACAGCAGAGATAATATATAAAGTCTAGAAAGCGATTCCGCCTGTATACGAAAAGTAAACTTTGAAAATAAAGTTTTACGGTTTTCTAGGTCCTTAATACAATGATTAAAAATTTAAGATCTACTTTAAAAAAGAGCCATCTAGTCAATTTAAAAGAGATGTGACCAAATCGTGTAAGATCCTTGCTTAACAGGTTGATTGCTGGGTATTTATTATACATCGGCTGATATCGAATAGCGATACGCTTAAGCGTGCTCACTCAGCAAAAATGACTCACTTCTTTTACTATCGTGCATAAAAAAACTTAGGACCTTCTATGTTTGTAAAGATTATTACATTCTTTTGGAGTTTTCTCCTTAAGAATTGATTTACATATAAGAACCCGGCATGGAAATGTTATGGGAAGTAAAATTTATAAAAGCGTTAACAAAACCGTTACATTAAGCGTTAACAAAAGGCGTTACGTTTTCACTATAAAATCATGTATGTATGCATACGTCATCTTGCTTTTAGATAAATCATTTAACCACTAACTCAGTCCGTTAGTCAACCAGTCAATCGACCAATCACAAATGAACTCAGTGACAGTGAGTGAGTAATTGCATATTCAAAGACAATCATACTAAGGGGTAAACTCAAGTCGTGCGTCCGACCTGACACACTTTTTTATTTTTTCTTGGGGGGGTGAAACACCCTCATCAACCTCTAAGCTACGCCACAGACCGCCTCTAAGCAAATCTTCTAATCACAGTTTTGGTCAGAATTGGAGTCATCATAGTCCAATCAAATACTAATTAACAATGCACAGCGCATATACTATGTAATTTTTTGCTTATATATATTTTAATAGAAAATAAAAGGAACACTAAAATAATTGCACTCGAGTGTAAAGTAAAATGACCCGTAATAAACCAATTGAATGTGACCATATCAAATAATTGTGTGAAGGTATGAGACGCAGTGTGCCCCACACCTCCGCTCATAACACCAAACAAATCCACTAATGGCCTACAGCATAGTTCAAAATTGTGCTCACGACTCATAACAGCAATTGAATTTCAACAGCGTCACGTTTTATTAATGTAGAACTAAATTAGAATATTGGAAATGGATGTTACCGAGCTCCGACAAGCTAGCAGAGATCCTTATTATAAGCATTATCGCCAAGACTTCGAACAATTGAATAGGTCAATACTTACTTCCAGCGAAATTTATGTATTTATTTCGATATTTCATTTTTTAAATGTACCAAAATTATATAAAAAATATTTTGTGTGGACAGAAACAGGGTATTACGTATTATGTTTCATTGTACACATACGATTTTTCTAGCATATATTGATGAAAGATTTCGATACATAATAGAAATCATCGGTAAATATATAAAAATACATTTTACCGAGTTTGACAACCCTAGTGTAAGATATAATTACCTTGACCCTTACATAAATAAAGGGCAAATTCGATTTAAGTGGAAAGGTAGAGACGGTGGTAATCGTTGGCTCCAAAGGCCGCGTTGCATTTGGGGCATTTTCTCTGACGCGTCTCGTAGCGCGTGCGCAGGCAGTCCCAGCAGAATACGTGGAAACATTTCGTGAGTACCGCATCTTTACGTTTCACCTAAAAAAATCGATTATTGTAACTAATATTGGTACTTACAATACAATGGGAGAATTACTTTGATATAACCTGACTTTATGACCGTATTTCGATATGACCATACTCTGACATGAACATTCTTTGATGTTAGTTTTTTTAATACTAGCCTGGTCAAATGTCGTACTTCGATACGACCTCGAGAAGATAGAGAGACGTTGATCACAAACAATTGAGGCTATGAGAACCAGATTGGTCTATTTGTTTTTTTCAATAAATTCACAATCCAAAAATATCCTATAAATGGATAGTTTTTCGTATCTACATAATATATATCCACGTCCCATAGCTTGAATAGATAAGAGGGAAGTCGATATGTCTTCAGTTAAAGATAGTACTTATTACAAAGATGTACTAATAAAGGATAGTAAACTCATATATATGTTATTGAAAACGGCCGTAAAAGTATAATAACTAAGATTACCTTGCACGAGGGACAAGTGAGAGTTTCCTTGTATTCTCTAATTTCCTCGAGCAGCACCTCATCCATGCTGCTCCCGGCTTGCTCCATCTTCTTCATGCGTTCGGCTTTACGTCGCAAGATAGCAAGTTCCTCCTGCGTGGCACGCGTAAACACACGGACAGATTACAGAAACAATTTTTTTTTATACAGTCGACCCAACCCACGTTATTTCGACAAACGTTTATCGCATTATCTTTGTCGTACTATAGTTCTGCCACTAACCCGTTATAATCTTTTTTTTAAGAGTACTTTATAATGACAAATTATGAAAATGGTGTAATAAAAATGATACTATAGGATATGCAACATCGTGATTTAACTTGTTTAAATTATAGAAATAAAACATAGTGGAGTTTTTGGCGGGATCTTGAAGTGACATGTGGTTTTTAATTTTAATTCATTATGTTAGGTTTTTGATCCTATATTATGTAATATTGGTGGCGTTTTGCATGATATAGTTTGGTTTTTGTGCATAAATGAAGTGGATTATAAATATAAGCTAAAAACATTAATTCTGAGATCACTCAAAATTTTCCTAGAAAGTTCTAACAAGGGAGCCACCATATTGTTAGGATACTGAATCGTCATAACACATGACATTATAATTCACTCGATAATGGCAGTAATGGTCTTCATTAAAGAGGACCGGTTGCCAAATTACAAAGAAGAAGAAGAAGAAGACATGGTGCCGTGTAGTTGCAACTTATTCAACCCTACTGTTGCGGACAGCGAGCAGGGCGAGGGTGAATAACGATAGTGTAATAGTATAAAATGAACAAGTAAATGAAATAATACGTGTTAGGAATAAGGTTTATAAATACGTGTTAGGAATAGATATAATAATATGAACTGAATATGTGTGAATATGTGTATTTTAAAACGATTAGAATAAGAATATAGCTAGTTGTAAGTTTAAATGTATAAATTTCACTAGTTGTAAGGATGAACCATGCCAGACTCGGAACATCTGGCATGGTGACTCATGGTACTGCCGAGAGCGCGCACACAGGGCGTGCGCGCTCATTGGCTGAGCGACGCCCCGCACGGAATCCATCGCACTACCGGTTGCGAGGCAAAGGGCGAGGTTAAATATAGCGGAGAGGGCGGCAGTACTGCGATCAGTTCGAGAAACACTACAACAACAGCAAGCAGCAAATCTGCGATCAGTTCGAGAAACACCACAACACCAGCAACAGCAAGCAGCGAATCTACAAGCAAACTACAGTCAAGAACGTTATTAAGAAACCACATTGTTACTACGAACTACTGTAACTTTGTAAGAAAGAAGAATAAAACAAGCGCTATTAATTTAGCACACATTAAAATATTGTGGACGTCCTTTTATTCACAATACCTACATAGACGAAGCTTTATCGTACATACAAAAGTAGTATGTTAAATTAGAAAGGGACCAGAATACCGAGAATTTACTATATATTCAATGGCGTACCAATCACAAATGACGTTAAGGGTCAAGATCCAATTTGGCCCTTGTAAATTGTCTAATTACAAAAAAAAAGTTTCAATCAAAATAGTCTAATGGAAGACGTGTGGACTAACTATGCTGACGTTCCACACATAGGCGGAATCGATCCCAAAGTTTCGCCATTACATTAATGTGATTGGCTACTCTCAGCACAAACTTATTATCATAACTGTTGTGCTGGTGAATGAGAAAATTCGGGATTATCCATCCATATAAATAAAAAAGAAATGCTGTCCGTTGGTAAGCACATCACTTGAAAACGGCTGGACCTATTTCACATCTTTTGTTTTAATGTTAGTAATAAAGTTTATAGTTGTTTCCAAAATTGGAAAATTATGGGAAAAAATGGCTTAAATCTATTGGACTTTTTAAGAATTTAAGATTAGGACATGTTTAGAAGGATGGGTATGCGTAAACTAATACATCTGTTTTGGTTATTTTATTAAGGTCCTAGAAACGTTATGAAGAACTGGGAATACGTGGAACTGTGGTCGAGTTATTGACTACTGGAAAGAGCAGAACGACGTCTTTAATTTAATTTCTTTTAATTACAAGTTTAACAATTAATTAAATTTTGCGCCCCCTCACATTTAATGACACCCAGAGCATGTGCCCTACCTGTGCCACTCTATGTACGCCCCTGTAATACTTAGCTTGGCTTAATTGTGATCGACACTAGATGGGGAGTTTTTGGTAGGATCTTGAAGTGTTATGTGGTGGGTTTTTTAAAATTCATAAACTTATGTTATTCGGTCTTATAATATGTAATTTTAGTGGCATTTTACGTGACGTAGTTTGTTTATTGTGCACAAGTGAAGTGGATTATAAATAATAACTAGGAACATTTATTTTAAGTTGCCACAAAAACTCCCTGGAAAGTTTTAACAAGGTAACCGCAATGTTGTTTAAAGCTATTTTAGAATATTGCAAGGTAATTGGATAAATATTCTATACTAGCTGTGCCCTACGGGTTCACCCGTGTTAATTTTATACGACAAACATCATCAACGCTGGGTGCGTTGGGTGTAGAAAAATTTTATACTTTGTGTAAAACAACCGACATTTTTATGAATAAATGAATTTTTCAAATTATAATATAGCCTATGTTACTCGGTGATACTGTAGCTTTATATTGGTGAAAGAATTATTAAAATCGGTCCAGTAGTTTGAGTTTATCTATTGCAAACAATAAAATAAACAAAAAATCAAATCTTCCCTCTTTAGGGCCATCCATAAATTACGTCACACGAATTTCATGATTTTTTGACCCCTCCCCCGTCCTTGTCACAGCTAGTCACATTTGTGAGACCCCCCCCCCTACCTGTGATGTCACATATTGCAATATAATTAGAAATTTATGAAATTAAAACAGCACGAAATTATTTCAATTTCCATTTAATTATTTTAAATAAAATCGACATCAAATCAAACAAAGGTATAAAAATTAACAAAACATAAAAAAAATCACTTTAATGAAAGATAAAAACTTAATCCATTACTAACATAACTTATTTTTCTTCGAACTATAAAGGTAATATAAGTTTCAAATAATCGAGTTGTAAAAGTTGTTAAATAAAACATTGCTATGTTCGAGATACAGGAAGTCCAATTTAATTTTTTCTCTGATTATTTTGACTAGAGGGGTGAGATTTAGTGCAACGGAGATTTTGGGGCTTGAATGGAAGGGAACACATTCTTTCGAGTTTGGGATGTTTTCGACTTAAAGAAGTTCTAATGTACTTAGATATAAAATACTATATTTTGAAAAAATGTGATGTCACAAAATTTGGGACCCCTCCCCGCCCCTTGTCACACAATGTCACACTTCGTCGACCCCCTCCCAGCCCTAAAAGGTCTGACGTAATTTATGGATGGCCACTTTATAATATTGGTATAGATAACTGGGAACATGCATTTTAAGTTGACACAAAAAATCCCTGGAAAGTTTTAACAAGGTAACTGCAATCTCGTTAAAGCTATGTTCGAATATTGCAATGTAATTGGATAAATATTCTATATACTTTGACAGAATTGTGTAAGAACACAGTTGCCATTCAATAGAAAGAAAGAGAGGAGACTGTAGATGACTATAATACATACATGGAGTCTTTTTGTTTTGTAAGCCTCTGCTTCGAGTGCGCTCGTCTTCTCGGCGACAACTTGTTGCGCTTCTTTCATCTGCGCATGATATTTCTCTGTAATGATAACATAGTATTATTATTACTTTTAAATGAATTATTGAGGTTTGTTTAGAAGAACGAAAATGTTACCGAGATGTAGTTTAAGATCGGCAGCAGACTGCGCGGACTCGATGGCCTTTCGCTTGTGCATCTCCATGGCCTGCTGCCGGAGTAGCAGTTCCTTCTCGACGGCGGAGAGCGTGGTCTGTAATAGCCGCTCCTTCTCCTCCAGCTTCCGAGCCACGCCACCGACAGATTCGATCTGGTTATCGCGGGTCACCACCTACCCCGAATATAATAGATATTATTTAAAGAATTACAAAATTACCTACCGATTGCAATATTATTTCATTTATAACAAGCTACCGAATATAGTGTTTTTTTCTTAATAACAATAAAGTCGACATACACTTCGAAATATATGTGTTATCGCAAGAACATGAACGGGGAAAAATCAGAAAAAAATATTATTCGGTAATATATTTACATGATATAAAAATGTGTTGAAAGCTGGGCTTGAAATCTAGTCAGGAACCACACAGTCACTTAATATTACGTGAGATTGTGGTCAAACACTATTAGTATAAAATAAAAATGCCTGGCTAGGCTAACCTCTGTGCTTCTGGATTTGATGGAAATAAACAGCTACATCAATTAATATTAATTCTATTACTAAAAAGTATTTATTAGATATCTTGTAAAATAAGTGCATTAACAGTGGAAGTGCCCGACGATTTATTGTAAATTAAAACTAAATGAAATATTGTACCCGCTTAAATATGATATTTTTAAATAAGGTGGTTGTTTACCTGTTCCTGTAACAGTTGCTTCTCTTCCCGTAGCAACTTGTGTAGGGAGTTGGCTTTGATCCGTTCGGACATTAGCTTAAAATTGGCATCGTCCTTCTCGCGCAGCTGCTGAATCAGCCTAGAGTTTTGTTCTTGCATGTCCTCGAAAGCTTGACCTGTCACTTCCATCTCATTTAGAAGTGCTTCCTCTTCCTGGGTAATAAATACTAATTTTAGAACTTTATCAATGTTTATAGGTAAGATTCTAAATATGTTAGTGGTCAGTAACTTATATATTGATATAACCTGAGTAAAAAAAAAGAAAAATAAATCACTATTTCCGAAATATCTGGAAACGTTTACAATATACTCGAACATCGAGTGTGTATTCGTAGGTACGAAAATACACTTTACATATACATTCAAAGCTTATCGCTTCGATTTCGTAAATCAACAATGGTCTAAGAATAGAACACTTCCACTTTTAATTGATGTCATAAAGTTCCAAGGCCTTTCTAGTGATTTCTACCCTCCTTTTATTTTGGTATTTAAGCGAGTCGTGTTCCAAGCCAGGACAGAAACAAATCTGCACGAGATACTTTAAGTACTACCCCATATGGTGAACATCTGCATAGTGAGTTTCTTTGAATTTTGTTTCACTGAGTACAAATAAATTATTTATGTAAAATCTAACGACATTTTCACTGCCCATGGATATAACAATATAATTACTAGATGTTTGGTAATGAAAATTTGTCATGCACAATATTAGTCTTATATTAAAATAGTGCGTGATAAGTTTCTCTTAATTATGACAATGTTAACGCCGCAATTAAAATACAGGAAGGATGAATATAAAGAACATCCGAAGCGTCTGCGCCGAGCAGGCCCAAGATGTATACTAGGGAAAATCGATTTTTTTTTTACTGTCAATTTTTTCTTGATCGATCAATTTTTTTTTTGTGACAGTAGGTATTCAATCACCCTTCTTCTTACTAACTTTCCAACTAGTCCTCTTTATTGAAAATCATTACTGCCATTATCAAGTGAATAAGTGTACTGGTCTTAGAACGAACTCAGTATGTCAATAAGATGGTGACTCCTTTATTAGAATTTTCTAGGTAGTTTCTGTGGCACATCAAAATATATGCTTCCAGTTTATATTTATAATCCACTTCACATATTATGCACAATAACCAAGCTATATCACACAAAACGCTATCAGTTTTACATAATATAGATTCTAAAACATATGTTAATTAATCTATTATAATATTGTAAAGCTGAAGAGTTTCATGTTTCATTGTCTGTTTGTTTGGTTGAACGCGCTAATCTCAGGAACTACTTGTTCGAATGGGAAAAAATATTTTTTTGTTGGATATCCCATTGTTCGAAGAAGGCTATTATAGGCTCACACACTACGACCAATAGGAGCGGAGCATCAATGAAAAATGTTGCATAAACGGGGCAAATTTATTGCTTTCGAGAACTTTCATTGCACGCAGCAACCATTTGCGACGGAATTGTTTCTCTTAAAAAGTTTTTAAAAAATCTGTGATAGCATTTGGCTACATTTGTTCTAAAATAATGCATTATTTGCGAAGATGTTTCTATAAACATGGTATTAATCCTTATTGAAATAAATACAATATTTATTACAAGTATTTAATTTTCAACATAATTGTCCTCGACATCAATTGATTTCAATAAATATCTTAGGACATATCACAGTTTTAAAATAACTCGGCAGAAAACTAAAGAAAGTTTCAGCTCCTTACTACTTAGAAAACCAAATTCCGAGGACAAAAGGTCGTAAAATAATATGAAAAAAAAAAAAACATTGTTTCATTTTTATTCAACCTTGTTAAACAACAAAATGTGGTACAAGAGTGGGCATTCTCCGTTATTAACAACAATTTTTGTTTTATTTCAATTGATTATTTCATTATGAAAGTTATGATTGTAAATATTTCAGGTGTTTAATTCAATTTTTCAAGAAAATATGGGAAAAAACGATTAACAAGAAAAATCGATTTTTTCTCCTACCAATCCTGTACGTTGTGACTTTTCTGGTATCAACTCTGTTCGGTGAATAGATTATGGTTATTTACCGGCGATCCGGCGAATGTTCTCGAGAAGGCGTGCAATGGATCCGCATTGGGTCTAACGCAGGACAACTGTTTCTGCAGCTCGTATTTCTGCTCTTCCAACTGTTTGATCTTCCGCAGGGCATCCTCGTCAGCAAGCCGTCGCTCGCGTTTGCTCTCCTAAAAAAATATTATATATATACATATATATATATACCAATAATGGCTCAGTGCTAGCATGTTCAGATTTGGCGTCGATCGACATGAGTTCGAATTTAATAAAATTTAATAGATGTAATCCCGGCAGTCGCACTTAACAGCTAGTTCATTAAATAAAGAATTACACAAAAATATTTGCCTGAATTAAAACTACAATAGACAAGACAGGAAATATTTTTTCTCTGATATGAACTCACAGAAACTAATTCACTAGCATTTTTTTAAAGTATTGAGATGCAATCATTTATTTTGTATGGCTTTATTAGTGTTTATTTCTTAAATTAGTTACACTACTTATTGTGTTAAAATAATAAGTAAAGTATTTGTAATTAAGTAAATATATAAAATTCGTAAAAGTTGTTATTCAATGTTAGTAAATAACATTACGTATTTGAAATAACAAACCTGAGCCATCTTAGCTTTCTGCCGATGATCTTCTAATTCCTGGCGCGCTTTTCGCTCGGCCGCCATCAACTGTACCTTGTCACGTTGTTCCTTACTTACGCCCTTGTACATGTCCAACAACAATTTCAACTCTTTCTGCTCGTTCACCGCCTTCCTGTATTTATTAATGTGTTTTATATTCTTATCTATGTTATTAAACCAGTAGTTTCGTCTGTAAATATCATATATTTTATTTTCAAATTTATGGATAGACATCTATTCTCAAGTACATTTATCACGAATATTACAACAAAAAAGTCTCTGTCTGTTTATACAAGGTGTCCAGAAAGGGTATCGGGTATTTGTTTTCGCGCCATATTCGAAACGGGGCGTCTAAAGGGTGCGGGGAGGGATTCGTGGCGTCCGCCATTTTGTGGAGTTTTAGTCACGATGGAACAGTACTCGGGGACGCATCGCGCATTTTGCGTACGAGCGTATTATCGTAATGGTGATTCAATAGTGACTGCTCAACGTCTCTATCGTGTGAAATATCGTACACGCCACGCGCCAAGTGACGATAGCATTAGGAAATGGATCAGGATGTTCGAGAATACAGGTGCAACAGTTAAAATTCAAAACTCTGGTCGTCCTCGTTCATTTCGCGATGAAGAAACAATTGAAGAAGTTGAGGCGTCGGTTCGTCAAAATCCGTCTTTATCCATCCGAAAGCGAAGCCAAGCGTTGAACATCAAAAAATCGTCTTTACATTCGATTTTAAAGAAAGAATTACATCTAAAAGCCTATAAAATTCAATTGGTTCAAGAATTGAAGGATACGGACTATGCTAATCGACTGAATTTTGCGAACGAAATGCTGCAGCGATTTAACAACTTTAACAACATACTGTTCAGTGACGAAGCAAATTTTCACCTGAATGGTCATGTTAATAAGCAGAATTGTCGGTACTGGGCAGTGGAGAATCCGAGACGAAAGCATGAACGACCCCTGCATAGCCCAAAGGTCGTTGTTTGGGCCGCTATGTCTGCTAAAGGCATAATTGGTCCTTATTTTCATGAAGATCAACGAGGCCGAGCAATTAATGTGAATAGTGACCGTTATTGCGACATGTTGCTAAATTTTTTTGTCCCAGAGTTGCAGGAGTTTGCAGGTTTCAACTCAAGAACGTGGTTCCAGCAAGATGGGGCCACTTGCCATACCTCAAATGACTCAATGGAAGTTGTTAACGAATTATTCCCTAATAAAGTCATTTCGCGAAGGGGTAACATCAACTGGCCTCCCACAAGGCCCGACCTTAGCCCGCTTGACTATTTTGCATGGGGATACCTTAAAAGTAAGGTTATCAAAACAATCCGACGAATCTAACCCAGTTAAAGCAAAACATCAGGCCAGAAATGGCAGCAATATCGATAGCTATGTGTCAACGTGCTATCGCCAATCTTCGTTTCCGTTTAGAAGAGTGCCAGCAACGTAACGGTCATCATTTGGATAACATCATCTTTTCCAAATAATTCTCCAATTCATATGCTAATAATAAACAATAAACTTTTTTATTGCATACAAATAATTTTTGTTTCATTGAACTTACAAATACCCGATACCCTTTCTGGACACCTTGTATAAAGGGCGTTCAAGTATTACGTAAAGCAATTCGAGGGGTTTGGGGGGTCTTGTAAAACGTTACGATGCGTTACAAGGGCGGGAGGGGGGTTCGAACATCGCATTACGTAACATATATTTTTTTTTTATTTAAATAAAACACTAGGCAATTAGAATTTTCCAAGACCGCAACCCTTTTCGTTTTTGTTTTACGGGGAATCACTCGATTGTATTGTACGTCATTTTTATTTTGTTCTCCCAAGTCCCTTTTTGTTTGTTTTTTGGGGAATCTCACGACAGTATTACTTTAGTCAGTGATGTTAAAGTGAGTTTATACTGTTATGTCCTCAAAACAGGGAGATTTGCATCATCAGCTGTTCTTGGCCTATAAAAGCTCTTATGCTGACTTAGGTGTTTCGTAACGTAAGTTACGGCGCGTTAAATGGGGGGGGGGGGGGAGAGAGGCTCAAAAACCTTCAATAATTGCGTTACGTAAAACTTGAATGCACCCATATCCGCATTTTGTTATGAAATTTTATTCACGGAAAGCATACGCTATTGTGTTCAATTGACAGGTTACAATAATTGTAAATAATCCGAATATAAATAAAACTATCAGACGCGAGGCACCGTTAGTCCTTTGTATTACTCTTACCTCCTTTAGGTTAAATGCAGATTTGCGACCCATTTGTAATAAACACATAAATACAATAAGTATTATAAACCCCGTCGGATCCATGAAGGTGTTATTAGGTATCGAAATTATATTGTTTATGTTATTTATCTCAGATTATAAGTAAAAAAATACCCCTAATAAAATGTAAAAAAAATTTAGTTAAATGAGGAAACTTACATGGCAATACAGGCGGCGCGGCGCAGGGTACCGCTATACGATCAAACGTACCACTGCGCCGCGCCGGGGCTGTCGACGGTGTTATCACGTTTTAAATATTTGCTAAATTTTAGGCAAACTAAAACTAAATATGTTAATTTTAAATCGCAATAACATTTTTATTTTCATAAATGTTCATATGTGTGTAATGTTGTATGTGGGTAGCTAAGTGATGCACGTGGAGCGTCACTTGTATCGCGCGGGCGGCTGCCAGACTCAAGGGCTTCACACCGAGGAACGGACCTAGGCTTGAGCTGCCGCTACAGAGGGTGGACGTGGAGGTTGTGCAGGAGCGAAATTGACCGCCCGTCCTCTGCGAAGAGAACGGTGGTTACGTGGGCGTGGACGCTAACACGCTCTGTTTGGAGAGGCGGTCGAGTAATAGGCGTTTTTTTCTCTCGATTTTATTAACGAGGTCGGTGAAGATGTTACGCGGCCAGCGCTGTAAGCGGGTGGCGTTTGGGGCTGTATCGTAGGTCGCGGCGGCTTTGATCACAAGATTCGCGTGATTCGATGCGGCGTCGAAGTAAGATCTCAAGAGGTATTTAATGTATGATTCGACCGAGGGAAGTTGCATCTCTCTATGGAGATCTTGCTGTCGAACGTACCAAGAGGCTTTATTGATTTTAAGTAGGAATCGCGTTTGAGGACATGGAATGTATTGATATTGGATTTTGACATATATGCGAATGCGGCACAACTAATGTCATAATCGGGTGGACACGTTTTGTATAGAGTAAGCTTGTGTCTCAGGGACATTTTCCTTACAGTCAGGAGCTGTAGCCGATCTATGACCATTGCGCCTCTGTTCCTAACGGTACGGACATGAGAGTAGAAGGTGAGCCTCTTATCGAGAATCACACAGAGATATTACGGCTCAGTGGCCCAGGGGATCTTGTATTTAAATAGTTTGAGAGGTTTGATACACTCGGGGATCTCTTTTTTGCTAGGGTCGAAGATAATCGCGGCGCTCTTGGAGGGGTTGATGGCTATGCGCCATTTACGATACCATTTACCGAGAGTGGTAACGGCACGTTGAACGGTGTGTCTATTAGAAGCGTAAATGACTGTATCGTCAGCGTATAGACCTACTTCGACCTCTGAGGGAAGTAGGTCTCTGACGTACAGGTTGAAAAGGGAAGGCGCCAGATTGGAGCCTTGGGAGACGCCCTAGCGTACAGGGAGAGGTGTGGAAAAGTACACCTTCCACTCGGTAGCGGAAGGTGCGGTCGGTGAGGTAGTCGCGGATAATATGAACTAATCCTATTATCATATCCTACCAGCACACTTTTATCGTGTCCTACCAGCATACTATTATCGTGCCCTACCAGCACAGTATTATCATATCCCACCAGGACACTATTATCGTGTCCTACCAGCACATTATTATCGCGTCCTACCACTCGACAAATACAAAAACAATCTAATGATTTACTCCATCTCCCAGACGCGACGATAAAAAATAATCAATCACACACAACGAATATAACCGACATTTTTTTTAAATAAGCATTCCAATAACAAAGTAGCTCCTTACATCCCTTGTACACGTCCAACAAAATTTTCAACTCTTTCTGCATTGTTCACTGCTTTCCTGTATTTATTATACGAGCCACTATGGCGGGTTTGACACTTTTTCGATCCAGTCGGAAACAACTGTCGTGTCCCCTACCACTAAGACCTTGTTAGGGGCATATGTACTCACTTGAGTTGCTGCTTAAGATCCTTGATGATCTGGTCTTGTTCCTGTATCTTGGCGCGGCTGTGTTGATTAGGCTGCGCGCCCTTCACGTCGGCACCGCTGGCACCATCCTCGCACTGACAAATAAACACACTTTTACTGTCAAACTGTCAAGAGGTTATTATAGAGTGGATCATTTTGTGAATGATATTGATGGCAGAAAGTGACTCCTCTGTGCAACGACTAAATTATATGGTTATTATAAAAAAAGATAAGCCCTATCGAGTTTCTTGCCGGTTCATCTCGATGGCTGAGATGTTTTCTGAACCGATAATAGTGTTTTGTCGTTCATAAGTGCCTTCTTAGGATCCAAATTGAATAAATACTTTTTTATTTAGATTTTGTTCATTTTTATAACTTTTACCTATACCAAAATGATGAAGCTCAAGAGTTTGTTTATTTGATCGAACATACTAGTCTCTGAAACTAACAATGAGAATTGAAAAAAATAATAATTTTATAGGCTGTTTATTTAAGAAAGTTATAGGCTATATAACTTCACGCCACGACTCTATGGAGCACAGCAGTAACCATGAATGTCAAGCAAACTGGCAAGCTATAGGTGGAAGCAATGGTCTACATGGGTGCATTGGCGGCGGCACGGTGAAGAATTGGTCGTTCTTCGTCTACTAGTTTTTATATTGTTACGACCTGTTACAACCCGATTAAAAGAGAGAAAATCCTGTTCCCGAAATATCTCGAAGCAACTACAATCTTCTCAGGACTTCGAAATAATGTTCGCATCGTAAAAAACCTCAGCGCATGTTTGTGTAAACATCGCAGTTTACACACACTTGTATAGGGCTTATCGCCTCGATTACGTCATCGAGTAGGCATAGAAACTAAACACCAAGAAAGTTAGCTATGATTCACGATTTTTCTACGATCGTTTAGTGTAGGTATTTAAGCGGTTCAGGCGCGGCGCCAAGGCAGTTCAGTTTAAGAATTACAAAGCGATAACAACGAGCGATAAAAGGAAGCGAAACCACAGTGAAATAAATAAAAGTGTTGTGTGTTCGTGCAATTTGTAACTGTGTAGAATTCGAATAAAACTTCTTCACGTCAATCATCGGCATTTTTATAACCCACGGGTGTAACAATATATTTGTACTATAATATCAAACTACTAACCTCAGGGTCAGGTTCTTCTTTTTTGACCGCTAGCGGTTTCTCATCAGCCTGCTCGTTCGTGGCGGCACCACCGGACCGTGCGTTTGCGTCTTCTAGCTCCTTCCTTACCTATTACATAAGTAATTCAAATTCAATCATAAGATGTGTGTAATATATAGTTTTTTCTCATCACTTCTGGGATAAGTAGATACTCATTAGATTGTCTTTGTGTTTGCTGGGTGGTAGGATGCGACAATTGTTTTTTTACTGTCCTGATGGTAAGCATTGTGCAATGCGATGATAGATACGGTCATCGCGGCCTGCAATCATTTAACTGGATATGTACAGGCTGATGCCGAAACGCGACACACAAAACATGGTGGCCGCGACTCAGTCGGACTGTCTGATTGGGTCGCGACCACCGTACGCTAGGTGTAATATCCAGCATTGTAACAAGCTTAGACATGTCGCGTTTCAGGATCAGCTGATGTAAATTCAGTCATCAAGTGTGGGTGGTAAATATCTGTACCCGACTGAAGCGCAATCACCATAAACATGGTGATACATCCTGCACAGTGACTCTGCAGTGAATGAAGTCACTTCGCCGGGCTACTATTAAAAAAAAATTGTCAAATTAGCACTCGCCTTATTCAATTCTTGACTAGAATCTTTATATTTCCTTTTGTACCTATGGACCTCGCCTTTAAGCTGTTGATTGTGGTTCTGGAGGGACGTAATAAGATGCCTCATCTCCCTGTTGATGGGGCCAGTCTGTTCATTAGCCGCCAAATTCTGTTCGAACTCAATTCGTAGCATCTCATACTCCTTCCTGAGCTGACCTAACACATCTTCCAATTGGATCATTTCTGATCGAAGTGCTTTCTGTCTTGCTAGTTCTTCACTCTACAAAAACAATTGAACAATTACCATAATATGTCTAGCAGTGAAAAGTAAAATATTTTTCATGCTATTGATACAAATAACACTGTATGATAACAATATCAATGAACTTCAAAATAAAATATTTTCTGTACTATGGATGCTAGAGAGGTAAATTCATTAAATACACAAGTAATGGTCACAGCTAAATTTCGATCCAGAACACAAGAGATTAACAACTGCACAAAGGGTTATTAGCCTTGAACGTCGGCGGAAAGTTGCCAGTTTATCGGTTTTTTACCGGATACATTTCAGTGAGTTTGCGTTGGAATTGCACAACTTAATTCCACCATCGGACGACAGGAGACACGGCGAAACGTCATCGATTTATGGTAGATACTCCACCAGTGCGCACAAAGCGTTTTGCTAGCAAATTATAATGCACACTGCTAAAGAGTGAAACACTTTACTGGAATTTGTATATCCCAATAATTATAACCTGGGTATCTTCAAGTCTCTAGTGAATAGTACCTTCTATGCTCCATCGTAAGCCACATCATTACTTACGATCAGGTGAGATAGCGGTGAAACGCAAGCATATCCATTGTAAAAAATAAATAAAAAAGTAACCATTGTTTGGTAGCAGTTTAAACATGGTATTATGAACAAAGTTTGAAATCACAATATCTTTGATACAAACAGGGCAATTAGTATCCACCCTAGATGGGCTGTATTAGCTATTCATTATGAGTCACATGTGCAAATATAAGAACAATCTGTACTCACTTCCATCATTTCTATTTGACGCATGTGCAAATTTTTAGCATTCTGAAGCTGGAGCCTTGTTTCGTCCAGTGCTGTCTTCATCTGCATAGACTCATTGTATAACACAGAGAACTGACTCTGCAAGCACTTGTACTCTGTTGTTTCCACTATTACTGACTCAGGCAGCTGACGAATCTATCATTTACATTATTTAATATATTAGTAACAATAGTGTATAATATAGTATTTATTACTAGTAAAATGGGCCTTTTCAGGTAGGCTGGACTAGTAGCGGCCCAAGGAAAAGTCGAATATCAGGGCATAGAGTTGAAATAAAAAAAAATGTAGTGCTAACCTTATAGGAAACTATTACAAAAGAAAACCATATTTTTACTTTTACCGCTAGAATCATCTACAAATGGTATTGATTGATTGATTCATCTATTCAAAACATTTATATTATCTTTTTTTCTTTCAGTTACGTGTTAACATTTGAAGACAGCCTCACTTTATAGAAAGAGGCCAAAGATGGTCACATGGGACTGAATAATAATTGCAACTGCTGAATCCTAACAATAGGCGCTTGGCAATCGATTTTCAATTTTAACGTTGTAGTTAGCCAGGGTTGACCAAAAATTTCCATATCACTATACAAATTTATTACATTTTTAGTAATGTATTTTTTATGAAATTATCGTTTCATTTAGCTGTACACTAACATGATGGAGCGTGAATAATGTTAGCATTATCATGTTTGTATAAAACGTTTTAAAAATATGATTTTTTTTTCATCAGAATCGATTTTTTTTTCGTCCCATCATCAAAGGTGTCACTAGAACTATCGTCTGTCTTCGTTTTCGGGAGCGCTCTCCTAATACCCAGTATACATTATGTATTAAAAACCCCGTCGGATCCGTGGAGGTGTTATTAGGTATCGAGATTATGTTCTGTTTATGTTATCTATCTCAGATTATAAGTAAAAAAAATTACCCCTAAAAAATGTAAAAAAATTTGCTTAATGAGGAAACTTACATGGCAATACAGGCGGCACGGCGCAAGGTACCACCATACGATCAAAACATTTACCGCTGCGCCGCGACGGGGCCGGCGACGGTGTTATCACGTTTTAAAAATTTGCAAAATTTTAGGGAAACTAAATATGTTAATTTTAAATCGAAATAACATTTTATTTTCATAGCAAATAAAATTTTGATTTTTTTTTTTTTTGATAATTTCATTGGGGTACCTATATACCGTTTTCGGATTCGACGGGGTTTTTAATACATACTGTATATATGTAATCGGTTTCTCGGAAACGGCTCCAACGATTTCGATGAAACTTTGCATTTAGATGTTTTACATACCAAGTTTAACTAGAACCTATCTTTCTTTTTTTTTATAAGACACCGAACACAGCTTGGTTGCCCAGATATTTATATTATTAAAATATCATCTGAATTAGTGTTGTATGACAAAACTATTTTCATTTAATTATCGACGTAAATTATGTTTTTTCAGCTTCATCTGTTACAATCTATTTATTCCTCGATGTCAGATAGTATTCGATTTATTAGAACGTACTAAACAAATATCGGTTTATAAGCATCAAAAAGATTTTTTAGGAAATCATGTTAGTTAATATATAAAAAAAATTATAAACTTACATCCATTTTCAGTTTCTCTACTTCCTTAAGCGTGTCTCGATGCTGTCTGTGCAACCTGTCTAGTTCGGCGAGGCGATTGTTAGCGAGTTCGCGCTGCTCCTCCAGTTCAGCGGCAACATCCTCCAGCTTAGCGTTCCCAGCGCTTGTGGGAGCCGCCGCGCCGCCTCCCGAACCAGATGACGACGCAGGGTTCGCACCAGACTGATGGTAGCTCTTCAGCTTTTCTATCGCCTCTGCAAGGTGATTCTCCAGCTTGTCATTCCGCGAACGCACCTTGAATCCATAAATTTAAGCACTTCCATAATTCATCACACATTTTACATTAGTTGTCATTGCCATTTCCTTGCTCCAAAATCTCCTAAATTATGAACCACCCTTAAAATTGAATGACAGTAAAAATTTTGTGTAAGCCAGAGTTGCAAGGAAAATCTCCTTAAACATATCCCTTTGATCTGAACCACTAAATTTAGGGAAACTTCTAATTGTAACCATAGTTTAATTATTGACAAGACAAGTGACCTCTTGTTTACATAAAAACTTGATTCTGTCAGTATAGAAATTTTATCACACAAAGGCAGTTTCAACGGGCAACCTATGGTTGTTGTTGTTATTTTAAATATACACTGTGGTTTAGCATATGTAAGCTTGGAACCATTCAGTGAGATTTAAAAAAAAACATGTTATATGGCTTCTCCTTTATGTTTCTGAGCTAAAAGAAATTTATACATATAAAATGTTTTGTCCTGAATGGCTGACGGATCAACGCACAGCAAAACCGCTGATCATAGAGACCTTAAACTTGGAGGGTGTGTTATTTGTATGACGTAAGCATTCGATAAGAAAGGACTTTCCGAAATTCTACCCCTAAGGGGGTGAAAAGGGAGGAAAAGTTTTTATGGGACAAGGTGATTCCTTGATCTAATCTACTTCAAATTTTGCATAAACCTTTTTTTAACAGAATTGATGGAATACGTGTTTCGTATTTTATTGACATTAATCCCCTAACGGGGTTAAAAAGGGGTACAAAGTTATTTTGGCGGTGATGCTTCGAAGTTGATATCAATACTCCTTAGTGTTTTTGATTTAAATTACATTTTACTTTGAAACATGTTTGAAAACTCAATCCGATTTTATTCAAAAAAGGTTGAACTCAATTAAAATAAGCAAAATACTCTTTAAAATTGGAATGTCTCAAAAGTGACTGTACTATATTAGTACCTCCATTTGAAGGTTTCTAAGCTTAAAGAGGTTATGCACTTTTAGGACACGGCCTCATAGGAACGTAGAGTTCGATATTTGAAATGGTAAGGACTATAACATTTTGGTTATAAATTATACGAATCATTCCATATTTTAAAAAACATGTAATATCTATACTAATACTAATAATATAATAAAGCGGAAAAGTTATTTGTTTGTTTGTTTTAAGACGCTAGTCTCTGGAACTACCAGTCGGATTCGATAAATTCTTTTTATATGATAGCCAGACTCACGAGGAATAGTATATAACATTAGGCTACAGTTTCTAGCTAGCGTTAAATATTGATTTTTGTTACGTAAGTCGGAAGTCGAAGCCCTCGCGAACTGCTTTAGCCGCATGCGACTCTCAACACTGTTATTTATTACACTGTGGTTTCGCTTCTTTTATCGCTCGTTGTTATCGCTTTGTAATTCAAAACTGAACTGCCTCGGCGCTACGCCTGAGCCGCAATACCCACATTAAACGATCGCAGAAAAATCGTGAATCACCGCTAACTTTCTTGGTGTTTACTTTCTATGCCTGCACGATGACGTAATCGAGGCGATAAGCCCTATACATTTGTGTGTAAACTGCGATGTTTACACAAACATACGCCGCGGTGGTTACGACGCGAACATTATTTCGAAGTCCTGAGAAGTTTGTAGTTGCTTCGAGATATTTGGGGAACAGGATTTTTCTATCTTTTTAATCGGGTTGTAACAGGTCGTATCAATATAAAAAAAGTCAGCAATAGCATATATCTATCTCTTATATATGAGCCACAATAAGGTATATGCATATATTTTTTTGTTGAAGATTAAAAATTAATTTATGAGCGTTATTTTTAAGCATGGCATATTAACCATTACGAACAAAAGTTACTTCATCATAAACACAATTTATAATGCAGATAAACTTCACCTTTTACAGCATGTTATTTGGAGACATAGTTTGAGAGATAATACAAAATTAAAATAATTCAACACTCGGCTCGGGACTATGTATATAGTAGTTAGCGGCGCGAACGAGCCGTGCGATGCCGCGATGTGATCATCCGGCCGCCCGATAAAAAACTTGTCTTTATTAAAGTATTATAAATCATCAATCAGCGATTTCTTATAAATTATATACGGGTGAAACCGCGGGGTACAACTAGTACAAAATATATGGCGTAACGTAAATATTTTGATACAAACTTTACAGTGAATCTCTCTATTTTGGTTACAGTAAATAATAAAATTTATTTAATCATCATCAAATGAAATTTGAAATCTGGCTGAAATCAGCCGAAAGATGTCCACTGATGAACAAGTGGCGGTTTTTGGTCCTGTGCTGCTCACATCTAGCATAATTTGTTCATTTAATGTACATCAAAAAATATTTTGCAATTAACTTATTTGCTGCTGACTCTACCCACTGAGGTACAATATCTGTAACAGTGAGATAGTAACAACTCACCTTCATCAGCTCATACTGTAGATCATCAATCTGATTTTTCAGCTCCGCATTCTCAGTATCTCTACTATTGACAGCATCCTGCAATCTTGCCACCCGCAATGTCATAGCATGGTGACCCTCATGCAAAGTTGTGCACAATGCCTGAAGGCGACGATTTTCAACTGTAACTTCCTCGTTTGTGGCACGGATCACTTCGTCTAGAGGAGCCGGTGCACCCTCTGTAGCATTTTTTAAAGCAGACATGCAAGTCTGCATTTATTCACATAGTAGTATACATTCCGTTACAGAACGATAAAAGAGAAACTCTATAACAAGTATCAAGAATTTTAATCAATTTACTTTAGCATCCCTTGTGCTTTAGTATTATTTTAAAAATATGCCAGGCAGTTAGCCAAAATAAAAAAAGACATGCTGCCTGGTCTGCTATTTGCATTGTAAAATTGATTCGCAAATGCCAGAAAAGGGAGATGGATTATTGTTTTATAGGCAACTAAGCATATTTAGATATTACACAAACATGCGCCGCTGTTGTTTACGACGCAAACATTATTTCGATGTCCAGAGAAATTGCTAGTTGCTTCGAGTTATTTCGAGAACAGGATTTTTTTATCTGTTTAATCGGGTTGTAACAGGTCGTAACATTATTTTCTTTCTTATTTGTTATTAATCACAAAGTTACAAAAATGTTGCTAAATTTTATTTACAACCTAACTATCATGAAACTAAAGGTAGGGTAATATTTGTCACGTAATAGTTTATTTGTTTGTTTGACAACAATCTATAAACATTGAAAGAGATAGCATCATATTTCCAAAGTAAAAATATAGATAAACCTGGACAATTTAGGCAAAAATCTAAAATCCAAGACAGCCACTAAAAATATCAAATGCTTACGAAAGAGGAACCCATTAGGTACCTATAAGTACCGTTAGGTAATTTCAAACAGAATACATAAAGAGAAGCAAGAAATATACATTAATTGTTCAAGAATCAATATGGCTGATATAAGTTTAGTCAAAAGTAAGTCCTTGGGGCCCTTGATTTCAAGTACAAAATCAGTTTTTGGATTACGAATGATGGATGCTGCTGGAGTGGTAAAAAAAACAGTAAAACTTATTTTAACTGCCCTGGCAACATTATTCACACGGTCGCACGTTTTGTTATCTGGTTGTCAAGGATACAAAGCTAAATACATGTCCCACATTTGTTGTTCTGAAGGCTCCATCTGCCTTTTTCTCACATCTGTGACTCTCAATCATTAAATGACAAAATAAAATGAGAATAAAAGCGAAAAGTGGTTATTATAGTTGAAGTCCATTACAAATCTAACAGACTGGAAAAATGGTTTGAAAATAATGGCTGAATATGTAGATATTTTCGATCTTACCTTCTCCTTCACCTTTTATAGCACGCCATATTTTATCGTTCCTCTGCTGGAGCCTGTCGAATGCTTGTAAAACCTTTGCCACTGCTCTTTTGCTCACTTGTACACGGTTTGCAAGCTGTGCATCCAGTTCTTCTTTATCCCATGTTGATAATTGCATTAAGAATGAAGTTGTGGCTTCATTCTCATCTGAAATAATAATTAGGTGAAATCAAATCTAATATTTATTAATAAAATTTTAATTCGATGTAAAAATAAACAAAAATAAATAAATGATAAATCGTTGAACATATTGTTGTCCTATTTACTTATTGTTTAATATCAAAATAAAAACTATTGTGGTGAAGCATCTTACATAATGTCAAGGACCCTTGGTAGTGTTTCTAATTATACGACCACCACTGTATATACTTTAATTTTTAAACATACAGTCAACCCGCAGGTTTATTACTGAATATACACCAGATAAGCCCAGAATGCGATGCGCCTAAAAAAGCTTTTTTTTTCTCTGACCTTACTGTTAGCCTGAGGGCTCCTATCCAAAAACAGAGCCGCTAAAGGCTTTTACAGCTTTACCGGGCTTGGGGGCGAGCGCTTAAGGCACTCAGCCGCGACTGCCTAAAAGTGCGTGTTACGCCTGCTGCGGCCTGCTGTATGGTGGATGTAAACCAGTCGGATATAATTGTTATGTCTTACTATCCATCAAAGGCTTAATAAGGTCAATATCCATGTAATGGGTTGTCCCATAATGTATTTATCAATGATATATTACCTTGCATATTATAAAGTTTAATTTTGAATATATCTTACATTAATACTTGATCACATCATTGCAAGATATGTATGAGTTATCTCTCCATCAAAAAAAAAAAAATTACCCAATGAATTGTTTCAGTTACTACCTACTTAAGTATAAAAAGTCGTTGTAAATTAATTAACATTATTTACTTTTGTTTTCCGATTCATCTGCAGTCTCAGCGTCAAAACGTTGTAGTAAAACTCGGACGTCTTCATTTAACAGGTTCCAATAGCGATTTACAACACACAACACAGCATCGTCCTGGGTCTGACGCTTTTCTAGTTGTTCAATCCTAGCACGTAATTCTGCTTCACATCTATGGCGTTGTTCAATTCTCTGTGAACACAGTTACAATTTAATACGGTTACCATAGCAAAGAAGAAGAGAGCAGTTTGAAAAATTTGCCAAGTTCGTGAGGCCACGCGCAGTATAGGGTTTCGTAGTTAACCATCACAATATGCAGACCTAGAGGGGACTTTAGGTAATTTTCAATGGAATTTGTACGAAACTACTTCTCCTAGTACATT
Source organism: Saturnia japonica (assembly GCA_033032175.1). NCBI lineage: Eukaryota > Metazoa > Arthropoda > Insecta > Lepidoptera > Saturniidae > Saturnia > Saturnia japonica. The sequence continues at coordinate 5,305,119 of CM065306.1, read as the reverse complement.
TTATAAGTTTATTGATACTAGCTATGCCCGCGACTTCGTCGATGTGGTATTTCGTGAATGAAAAACAGCAACTAAATAAAAACCTCACCTCACCTCAATCTCAACCTCACCCTATGGTATTTGACCCTATAAGCTTTGATAATACCAAATCATTTTAAATGTTAACCAATATCATAGTTTAACAATTATACTAATGTTATCTAAAAGACATAATGACTGACAGCTATAAAGGCATCGACCCTGGGTTCAATTTCTAGGTCAAGCAATGTGTTACTCGGTTTTTTTATGAAATTTTCAGTAGCAGCATCGAAGTTTGGTTTTGTACCCGATTAATGGCAATAGGCTCGTCTCCTATTACATGGGACCCAAAAATATACCCGGCGAACTGACGGTGTACCTACATTATTACAGCTCTACCTAACCCCTACGGGAAATACAGGCGTGATGATATATAAAAATGTTCAGTTTTGCAACAAAAATGCCGCATTTCTTGGAAGGAGTACTTTGACGAGAGATCTCGCCAAAAAGGTATATGGTACAAAACTTTTCAACCTGACCCAGTAACCTCTTGGATCGACAATTGTTTTTTAAGCAGACATAATATTATATCAGCGTTTCGGTTACGTTCTGGACATTTACCGACAAACAAATTTGCTTTCATGGTGGGTAAAGCTCAATCTCCCAATTGCACTGCTTGTGGAGTTTTAGAGGACACTTACCGTATCATAATAGAATGTATTCGTGGAAATATTTTTAGGAAACAGATTCAACTTAACTACACTTCTTATAATGTGGGTAACTGTAACAGTATGCTGGCCTCACCTATGTCCGACGAGGCCATTAAATTATATAAACTTGGTGGTTATATTATGAAACAAAGATAAATTTATGTAACACAATAGGCACAATAGAGCGGCATGACCGTTACGACGGCCAAGCTCTTAAAATTTAGATTAAAAAAAAAAAAAAAACCTCTAACAGTTTTGCTTTAATGTTATTATTTAAACTACTACCAAATATTTTTTTTAATATCCAAAAACAACCATTTAACTGGCAGGGAGAGGGATTCTTGACTATAACAAAAATTAGTAATTTAAAGCTTATAATATTTCCCAAACAGATCCCTGAATCGAGAAATGGTTTATTATCACCTTAACTGCAATATTTTTGAAGGACATATCCAACAACAAAATTCATTCTAACTTTCTAAGTAGGGGAGTAATACTAAACACTTTTTTCCAAGATTTTATTTTACCAATTTCCTTGTGATCAATATGTATACTCATACCAAATTACAGCTTCCTAGTACTAAAAATCTCTGAGCTAAGCCCGCGGCAGCTAAGACAAATGGATATAGTGAAACTATAAGGGTTCCTTCTTGAATTCAGAACTCTAAAAATTTTTTAAAATGTCAACATGCACTAAATTGTAACATAAATACTGAGAATTGTTCAGCTCCTTCAGTATTGTGAAGAATATGCAGTAGGATATTGCACCTACTGACAGATTAACACTAACAGATTAATTAAGGCACAGAGGAAATGAAAAAAATACATAAATTTTACCAATGAGTTTTTTTTACTACACCCACAGCCTCCCAGCACAGACTATAAAACATTTGACTATTTGTAAAGATTTTTTATTTTAGTTAGAATTAAATGAATGTTGAAATTTTATTTCCCCATACCAACTTTGCAACCCTTTTTCACATCTTTAGGGGTTGAACTTTGAAAAATACTGAAATATCTGTTTCATTAATTGTATGAAATATTATTGCCTATATAAACATTTTCACTCCCTTTTATCCCCTTAGGACCCCTTAAGGAAATGAAATGACCACCTGAATGAAAACTATTTCTATCCCAGATACTTTTGGCTGGGTAATAATGAGGCCCGCAGTCAGGACATTGCCATTTATGTATGATATATGGGGTGAGATAACATTGTTCTATTGAAAACTCTGCATCTAACTAGGTAAAAGGATGTAAAACTCAAAATCAAAAGAAAATCATAAGATGTGTGATAAAATCTATGTCTTAAAACTATAAAAATTAGATTAATTTCCAAAAATAAGATAATATGGATTTAATTTCTATGACAGATCCATCAAATTAACACTGGTGATATGTAATTACTTGATAAAAAATTAAGAAGCATGTTTTAGCATTATCGGAAACTCAACTGTTAGCCTGCCTGTCCACTGAAGCGGAGTGGAGTGGAGCTGTTCAAATTTCGACCAATAGAATTCCTTAATAAATAAAGATGTAGAGATTTTTTAAATTGTTATTGGTTTAGCCTTGGGGCCACAATCTAACCAGATCTTGATGTGGCCCAAAATGGTAGCATGCTAAGCCTAGTGGAAGGCTGCCTCTCAAGTGCAGCTGCCAGAACACACCTATTGATGGCTGGTGACAGATTTTCAACGTGAGTGTAGTAGCTAGCCAGGAGGGCGTTAGAAAAAGCCCTACAACCATGGCATGGTTTCATTACGATATTATTGTTCACCAAAAGCTCAGGCTTATTGCCGGGATTCAAAATCACATTTTTCAACGCAAATTCCATAAATGCTACCTACTGAGCCATCACTTCAATTCTATTGGATGAAATTTGCTAGAGACACAATTTTATTAGTAGAAATTTACACAGCTCCGCACTACTTCAGTGGAAAGGCACCCTTGTGGTGCTATAAAGAGATTTTTTATGTGAATTCCTTAATTGAAGTTAGAGGCATAATAAGTAATTGTTATCAGGAACTTTTCATATATTCAATTGAAATATTGTTTAGAGAAAAGTTCTATAATAATATATAAAATGTATAGAATTTATTTCTTACCACAAATGAAAAATGTATATTAACTTCAAAAGGGAGAAAGTATATATGTAAATATTATACCTGGTATCTTAAAAACACTTTTTATAATTAACCAAATAAACCACAAACATCAAGAATGCCTAATACAAGCTAGTATATCAAGTAACAAGTTTACTACAAACTTTACTACTTTGATATAGTTTTTTATAAACATTTGCATTCGTTTAAATAATAGTAAATAAAAAACACAATATAGAAAACCATATGAAATTTTATACTTTGTTTATGTGGTATATTTTGGAATAACCTTTTTGTACCAAACATTTTGTTGTTTGTTGATAGCATATTTTGTAATTCATAAACTTTTGGCATAACTAGGCCATGATGTTAAACAGAAGACAAGGAAATTAAATAAATGTTTGTTAACTAAAATTTTAAATGAACAATATTGCTAATGCTCACGGAACAGCTGACCATGATTCGTGAAAACAAAATATAGAATCAATTACTTCAGCAAGGTTTTAACAAAGATTTAGATATACCTGTGCCAATTTTTTGTTTTGAAACTGTAAAACTTTTATATCCATTTCTTCAAGAGTGGAAACTGGACCTATGAGATGAGGTTCAAAGTGGACTTTCTTAATTGGGGGCTGGCTGCTTCCATTGCTACCTTCTTCAGCTGGGCGTTTCGACATCTTGACCTACAAAACTGGAAATAAAGAATAAAATAACAATATATATAATTATAACTATGTAACCCAAAAATTATCCTCAATAATGTTGAGGAAACTGTCGATACCTAGCATTATCAAGATAAGCAATTGTAGTGAAAAAATACTAAATGACATTATCTGATCAATAGTCGTATCCTTTTATTTTGGTCGCATTATGCACGTACCTTACTCGATTGTCAATATTGACAACCTGGAATTTATTGTTTTACTTCAATAAATAAATTAAATTATAAAATAAAGCCCATTCATTATAAGTCTTAGGGAATTCATTTTGAGTGCTGTAAAAAATTACGAAATATTGCTGCTAGCTTCTACTCCACCCGAAATTCACACTTTTACAGGGTTACCAACTCTTAAAAAAAATACTCCTAAGATTAAAATGAAATAGCCCTAAATAACACTAAATGCAATATTCAAAAGCCCAAAAAAAAACCTTTTATTGTGTATCCATTCAAGCATAACATAACATACCATCACGCCTGGATTCCCCAAAGGGTTAGGCAGAGGTGTTCTATAATGTACACTCTCAGTTCGCTGAGTATGGTTTTAGGTCCCATTAGGGGGCGAGCCTATTGCTATTTATCGGGCACGAAACCAAACTCCAAGCTGCTACTGAAAATTTCATAGGAAAAACCCAATAACACTTTGCTCGACCTGGGATTAGAAACCAGGACCTCGCTCATAGCAGTCGCGCTTACGACCACTAAGCCAACGAGGCAAGGGCATTGTTTAAATGAGTTTTCCGTTTTATTTCACTATCTAATACCTATCTATACCAGAAACTTGAAAACTTAACTTTGACCACAGACTAACAACTCGTTTATTAGTCAGTTGTTAGTTAGTTAGTATTAATTCTTATTTAGATAGTAGTAGGTAGGAGTTTTTGACGGAATCTTGAAATGACATGTTGTGGTTTTTATTTTTAATTCATTTACTTAGGTTTTTGACCCTATATTATGTAATGTCATTGGCGTTTTGCGTGATATAGTTTGGTTTTTGTGCATAAGTGAGGTGGATTATAAATATAAGCTGAAGCATTCATTCCGAGATCCCACAAAAACTTCCTAGAAAGTTCTAACAAGAGAGCCACCATCTTGTTAGGATACTGAATCATCATAACACATGACAATATAATTCACTCGATAATGGGAGGTCTTCATTAAAGAGGACCGGTTGCCAAGTTAGGAAGAAGAAGAAGTAGTAGGTAGTTAAGGATAGTACCATGGACGTTTTCCTTTTTTACTTGTTTTGGTTAGTCAAATTAATGATGCATGTAATACAATTTATGCCCCTAAAAATAGTCCTCGACCCTACATTTAGTGCTAAAAACCCTAAGTTGGTAACCCTGCAAATATTAATTTTTCAGTCTTGCCAGAGCCTATTTAGTATTTATTACAATCACTTAAATGAAGATTAAATTTGATTGGCTAAAATTTCACAAAAATTGCTAACTTCACAATTTAGTTAAAAATGACTTAAGACTGTAAATAGACGATATCGGCCTTATGACAGTTTTACTGGAACTTTAGAGATCCAACCAGTTTTTTCATCGATACCAGTAGCTCTAAATCTCGATACTTCAGTTTATTGATACGAACGATGGTAATATTGAACGAGATATGAGGAACAAGATAAATACAGTCAATAAAAGAGCGACCCCAAAACTGATGGAAATTGAAAATTCACAATAACTTCAAAACAGTCCATATTTATTTTATAAATAAAAACCGTACCCTATAATTGTAAATTGTCATGCTCATGAGCAAATAATAATTATCGGTGGCTGATTATGAATAATTTACATAATCAAGATATTTCACTATGATTGATCATTCATAATTGAAGTACGATTAGTAATTACTAATGCTAATTTACCATTATTAGTAGTTACTAACATAGATAAATAACCAGGTTACTAATTTGATAAAATTAGTCATTATTACGACCGAACGACTTTTTATTTAGCTACTCTGAGTCCCGCCAATGGCCAGCTGCGGTGCCCGGTGTATGTATAGACGGGAGGTGCGCAACCGTCGCGCCGGCACCATAACCCGGTTGGGCGGTTTTTCAGATACCCGAGAATCACCAGCAAGAACAACCAGGGACCAATTCCCCCACAAGACGACAGTTCAAGAGACCGTGGAGGAAAGCCTTATGGCGCCGGCCAACAACGCGACACAACGCGGCACTGCTCCTCCTAAAAAGTCGCGTAAGAAACCCACGAAGGGAACACCACCCTGCGTTACTCCCACCACGGCAAGACGGGACGGCGAAGATTCACTGGTGCGGAATATCCGCATCCTGCAGGACTTTACCACCAATATGCCAGGTGGCGCAGAGATCAAGGACGCCTGCCTTGAGCAGCTGGAGACCCTCCTAAATGGCACTAAGCACTAGCGACAGCAGAGAACCGTCCATACGTTGATGGACGCGATGAATCCTACACAAGAGGATAGCTCAGTAGGTCGCGCGTAGGTACAAGAAAGGGCACAGCCCTGAAGCGGTTTCCCCACGCATAATTGTGTGAGACAATTGGTAAGATACTCTGAGTATACATAAAGGGTTCGATTATGAATGAACATTGATCACTCATCATTGAAATATCTCAATTATGTAAATCATTCATACCTATAATAATGATGCTTGCCAATAATGAAAATTTCTAGCATCAACAATATAAATTATTTTCAAAAACTTTCCCCACTCTGTTTAATCAAGAATCATATTTTGTGAATGATAGACTGACTCCATGAATGTTCTACTTTGTAACAATCACACTGTTTCATTTAAAAGAGGTCTCAGAGCAATAGATATTACTTATAGTGAAACATCTTATTCACAAAACACCATACTATACATTATACAATGACATTTAATAAATAGACGCGTAATACTCTCATTAAAAGTTGTTTTATAACAGCAACATATTCTTATCAGCACCTGTGATCATAATGTTGAGCAGTTGGAACAAAAAAGATAGAAAATTAAAGCGCAAAGCGAAATCTCTGTTGACAAAAAAGGATGAACATACTTTCGAAACTGTTGCTGCGCCAGCTAATAGTAACGTACGGTAAATTTAATAGTCCACAGTAAAATACATATACAGTTTTTCCACTTGGGCATTTTTATGAGCTAATTACCTAAGCTTCACTGAAGCGTACGGGTTTTTGTTTTTTTATTGTATGATGTAACAACATACAGGCATGCGGTTCACGTGATGTTAAGGGACTACTGCAGTATTTACCTATGAACAACCAACCCCAAAAGGACCGCAGTACCAAGTACAGTAGTAATAGCACTATTATTAGTTATATATTTTATTAGTGGCAACATTAACATACCTATTTAATATTATTTCTACTAAATCTACTAACTTGTAATAAAAGAGTAGAGTCGAAATCTGTACATTGAAGATATTTGATCTAAAATATTACGGGGAGCTTAGAATAATGGACAGAATACATTTCGTTAGTTTTGAAATTTTTGTTTGTGTATCTGTCTGTATATTTGTATGACAATCACGCAAAAACTACAGGACCGAATTTAATTAAATTCGTTATTTTTGTAGTTTATAGCCTGAAATTACATTTATGATGCATTTTACACGTATGGGTAATTATGAGGTCTATAAATTGCGTTTAGGATATGTACACGTAATGAAGGAATGTATGCATATGTAATTTTGTAATGCATTTAAGATATTTAGAGAAATAAAGTGAAAAGATATTAAATTATATTATCTATACATAATTTTCAATAAAGCAAACGTAAACTTATGTATGTTTATTTCACAGGAGTATCCATAGATGGCGTTATACGGGTTGGTTTAAATTATCATGAAATTAGTTTGATATTTATTGTCACACATAAGTAGATTTTCCGTAAGCACGTATATTTTAATAATTTTATTTAAGGCTGGGCTTTTATCATTTTTAAATGTTTTTAGTTAACTATAAATATAACTATACCTACATATAACTTAACTAAATAATTAAGAATATCTATTCGATCTATTCCAACAAATGTCGTTTTTTGGTATTCTTGCGCTATCAATTTTTTTTTAATTAAACTACTTTATAGTGACTACTATAACAGACATACTACTATAAAGTGTTATTATTCACTGGATATTAACGGTTCATATAAATAAAGTTATTAAATGAACTTAGCATTTCGTAAAGGATTGTAAAACTTAACATTTTTAAGCCCTTGTCTTTTAGAAAATATCGATTAACATTTAAAATGATTTTAGTTGGGTATCCTCAAAGCTTATACCGGTCAAATACCGTAAAGCAGGGCTTCTTAAACTATGGGTCGCGACCCCAAATGGAGAGTTTTATAATTTTTTGTGTAATTTTTAATTTTAGATATTTGTATGTTTCAAAACGAATTCTAAAACTATACAATTTCATATGTATATGTATATTGTTACCTAATAAATAAATCATCAAAAAATATTAAATTATTTTTCTTTTTATTTGTATGGGGTCGTGAATGACAATCATTCTTGATTTTCTAAAACATTGTTTTGTTTATTTACAAAACATGCTTAATGCTTCTGTAGAAAGTAAGTATTTATTGCACAGAAAATGAGCTATAATCCTACGGAAAAAGAGTAATATTAACCAGTAGTTTAAATTTACACTGTAAATGTTGGCCTGCTAACTTGCCGGTGGCTGCTATCTTACCCTTTGCCTCTTACACAAAGTTCAAGTTTATTCTCGCTCATGCCGGTATCAAGGACAATCAAGGTGAATACAGTTTATCAATCGGATTTTAGATTTTAGAAGATTATTATTTCCTTACCTTACTTACCTAAGTGTACCTTCTTACAAATGAAATGAAATACCTGTCCTACAGTTTCAGTGTAATCGGTACATTTTTGAAATACACAAGAAGGCATTTTTAGTTTTTTAACACAATACAATGCGCCTGATGACCACGTGTGGCTTTGTTGTCAAACCGTAACGAAATAAGTGAATTGGTGGCAATTACCCTCCAATCACAATATAGTGTAAAGAGCGTCAATGCCGTATCTACTTAAAAATATCATTGATACTGTAACATTAATTTGCTCTTATTCACTTAACATTTGCAAATTTAAAGAAAATTGCACGATTACACACATTCTGCCACGGAAGCAGAACGATCATAGAAAAAGAGAACAGATTTTTTTTTTTTTTTTTATTTAGTGATCGAAAAGTTTTTCTACATTAACTAGCGCAAAAAAGAAAAAAGAGCTTCCTTACAGAACCTATGTACCTGTAACGTGTGCACGTATGTAACGTGTGCACGTATGTAACATATGTTTGTGATGTTTGTGTGTGGGTAGATAAGTGTTGCACGTATAGTGTCACTTGTATCGCGCGGGCAGCTGCCAGAAAAGTTTCAAGAGGAACGACCTAAGCTTTGGTTGCGCTAGAGTGGACGCTGTAACGTGTGCGACGAAGTTACCGCCCGTCCTCTGCGAGTAGAACAGTGTTACGCGGCGTGGGCGGTGGCACGCTCGTTTGAGAGACGTGTGGAGTAGTACGCGTTAGCTTTCTCGACCTTATCGTCGGGGTCGGTAAAAATGTTCCGCGGGCGGCGTTTTTTCCGCGAAGCGGTATATTTTCGGCGATTTCTCCGTGAGGCGGTAGGAGTAGGGACATAAGTAGCGGCTGCTTTAATTAACGGGTTGGCGTGATTCGATGTGGTATCGAAGTAAGATCGCGACAGGAATCTGACGTAAGAGTGAATCGAGAGATTTTGCGTTCGTATGTATGGAGGGGCACCGGTAAGACGGAAGAGGAATCTATTCTGAATGGTTTGTAACCGTTTGAAATTAGTTTTTGACATATGTGCGAACGCGGGGCAACTATATGTCATTATCGGGCGGATACATGTATTTTATAGCGAAAGCTTGTGTCTCGTGGACATTTTGCTTGCCGAGCATATCAGAGAATGCAAGCAGCTCAGGACCCAGGAGGCCCTGTTCCGGACTATACGGACATGTGGTCTAAAACAGAGCCTACTATCTAGGGTGACGCCTAGATATTTGGTCTCTTTGACCCAGGGAATCGGATTACCGAAGAGCTCGGGCGGTTTGAGAACCTTCGGTATCCGTGAGCAGTCTATATCGAAGAGCATCACGGCGTTATTGGAGGGATTAATGGCTATTCGCCAGTAGGTAAACCACTTCCCGTGAGTGATCAGTTGATCACCGCGCGTTGGATGGCACATCTGATTTATCCACTAGAGCGCTCAGCGTCTTAAATAATAATACACTCAGCGCGTTAGTGTTGTATTCTGTTATTGTCGCTAATGTCTTAAATTTATTACCTTATGTGTTAAAATAGGCTATTTGACAGTATGAAAAATAATATCATATTTATTCTCACAGATTATTGGTTTTAAAAGTATTTTGTCTTAATTTAACTCAAAAATAATTAACTATTTTCCCAAAAAAGCCAGAAGTAAAATGTAATTTTTTGAGCTAAAGACACGTGATCGAAAACGGATTAGATTGGCTGACACGTTTGTCTTTCACAGCCATTCCTTTGCGTTCTTTGGTGTTTTCCGATTTTGATACCTGTATTATTTTATTATATCGAGTGATATTATTGTGATATTTTACGATCACTGTTTAAATATTCATAAGTAGGTACTCTTTTCAAAAAATAGTATTCATAAATCAAACACAACTCTTTTACGTAGTTCAAAGCATTTAATGGCACATACAAATAATGTTTCCAATGTTTTTATTGAGGTTTTGTGTACGCTGACCCTACATACCATATAATAGTAGTGAGGCGTATTTAGAACAGATACAAAAAAACAAGTGTTTCTGAGCAACAGCTCATAACTGTTATCTCTAAAACGAACAGGCTGTTCTTACGTACTTGTTCCAGAGAGTGTTACTGTTACAGTTTGAATTAGATTTATTATATGTATTTTAAATCTATGGTTACAGGCTGCTGTACGAAAAAAATAATTATGTGTGCAATTCACACGTGGTAGAAGTGAAACCTTCACATCCAAGAAGCTTCTTCTTCTTCTTCCTAACTTGGCAACAGGTCTTCTTTAATGAAGACCATTACTGCCATTAACGATTGAATTATAGTGTCATGTGTTATGAGGTTATGACGATTTAGTATCCTAACAAGATGGTGGCTCCCATGTTAGAACTTTCTAGGAAGATTTTGTGGGATTTTAGAATGAATGTTTTCAGCCTATATTTATAATCCACTTCAAATAAGCACAAACACCAAACTATATCACGCAAAACGTCACCAATATTACATAATATAGGTTCAAAAACCTAAGATATTGAATTAAAAATAAAAACCACAACATGTCACTACAAGATCCCGTCAAAACCTCCAAGAAGCTTACTTATTGTTCATATCTATGTTCTTTTTTTAATAATTCAGAAAATGATCAAATACGCACTAATTTAAAGTTTATGAAAATGTACATACAAGTACTCACAATCATTTTCGGTGATGTAATAAAATTCATTACTGTGTGCCAATCTTTTTACTGTCGGTTTCGCTTTTTCGTTTCATTGACTTTCAAATCACAACGATGCAAAAGAAGTTTTCACTTCAAAAAATCTATGATTACAGCGATAGAGACAGAAAACCCATAGCCCTACTCTTTTGTTCGTAATATTTTTTTTAGTTGCAGTCACAGACTACATTCTTTTCTCTGGTTATTGGTCTATGATTCCTTTTTATAGAAGTTGCAGTGTTGTTGAAGTCGTAGTGCAAGAGTAGAAATATTCCTCTTTTCGTTACTTCCTCTACGGTAAAAATAATAATGTTTTCGAAGATTCAACTTAGAACCTTGGGTTTTTGGTAAGATATCGAACTCTCGAGTAATTTTTGTTTCATAAAAACTGTGGATATATTAGTTGATTGACTCTACTGTTGTTTAAAGTAATTCAATAATTAGATGTACCCACACTACCCACCCACATAGTTATTAGACTGACTTTAACGGTCCTATAAACATGTACCTACTACCTACCTATACCTACTACTATACAACAAATATAGGTATCCGACTTGATATTGAAAACAATGTTATCTATTATTTAGGTATTACAAACCAAGGTTAGTTTATCGCTATTTTATTTATGTAAGATTATTTTAATTGTTATAAATTATCACATATGTATAGTTAAACATTTTTTATTTAGTTATTATCAGTTATTCTGCTAGCATGTACCCATGTTGGTGAGTTACTTTACTAAAAATCTCAGCTGCAATTTTCTCTAACATTAACATTTTTATTTTTTTGTTTTGTACTTTAAATTAATGATCGGTCACCGCTGTGGTTGGAGCACAGTGGTGGTTAATCATTAATTTAAGTTTTGAACCAACTTTTTTAGGGTGAACAAACATGAATAACAATGTGTATTTTATTGGTGTTGATGTCGGTTCGGGAAGTGTTCGAGCTGCCTTAGTTGATAGTAATGGCCACATTTTGAAGACTGCAGTAAAAAACATTCAAGTGTGGAAACCAGAAGTTGGCTTTTATGAGCAGTCCTCAAATGATATATGGAACTGTTGTTTAATTGTTATTAAGGTAACAGTAACTTTAAAAGTACCTCCGGTTTCTACTAAGTATACATTTAAAGCATGATCATCATTTTAATATGTAATAGGTACTTGGATATTCATATTTTCCATTTTTCTTTTTTTTTATGTTAGTGATAAAATTTCATGATTCCCATTGAATGCATATATAACTCTATTATTACCATATATATTATTATAACAAATACATTGATGTACCTTAAGTAGGCAATATTAGTTTGAAAGCTATGTGTACACTGCAGACACAAAAAGAAACCATTGTAAATATTTTATTGCCTAATTGTTCCAGCTTTCAATATAGTCTCACTAACACAGTTGTGGTATGTGACAGCAAAAGCTCTAGTATTATAGCTAATAACCATAACCATAGCATGGTGGTAGGGCTTTTTCTACCACCGTCCTGGCTAGCTACCACCCTCCAGTTGAAACTGTTTCCAAACACCAATAGGTGTATTCTGGCAGTTGCACTTGAGAGCTAGTCTTCCACTAGGCTTAGTGTGTTAGCATTTTGAGCCGACCTGTCACTTGAGATCAGGTGAGATTGTGGCCATAATGCTACTCCTATAATTATTTTTAAAGAAAACTTAAATGCCTTAAAATGTGACTGTATATTTTATATTATTTATTATAAATATGCATGTATGTTACAAACTTACAATAAATGTTATTTATCATATTTGTACCATTAATTAATTTATTTTTACCCTATGAATTAACATAGTCTATAATAATTAATTTATGTCAGGAATAAATACACTTTATGAAAAAGTCTAATTAACTAATTAATATATCTGTTATTTTCATAGGAAGTAATTGAAAACACAGATCCATCTACTATTAAAGGAATTGGTTTTGATGCGACATGTTCTCTAGTTGCCTTGGACAAAAATGGCAACCCAATGGCGGTGAATAATTCAGAAGATAATGAAAGAAACATTATTATGTGGATGGATCATAGAGCGCATGTTGAAGCCGAGATAATCAATAAAACAAATCATGAAATACTGAAATATGTGGGTGGGAAGGTCAGCTTAGAAATGGAAATGCCCAAATTGCTTTGGTTGAAAAAACACCTTGCTTCAAAATGGTCCAATTTTGGTTATTTCTTTGATCTTCCAGATTTTTTGACATGGAAAGCAACAAAATCAATGAGTCGATCATTGTGCTCTTTAGTATGTAAATGGAATTATGAATGTACCACATATGGCAAAATGGGTTGGAATGTTGGCTTTCTACATGATATTGGACTTGAGGATTTAATAGAAGATAATTTCACAAAAATTGGCAATAAAATTTTGATGCCCGGAGAACATTGTGGAGGGCTTGCAACTGAAGTCGCAAATATACTTGGTCTTAAAGAAAATACGCCAGTCGCTACTTCAATTATTGACGCTCATGCTGGTGGTCTAGGTATGATTGGGACAAAGGGCCAACAAATTGACCAAGATATGACAACTCGTTTAAGTCTAATATGTGGAACTTCCACATGTCACATGGCTGTTAATGATAAAGCTGTCTTAGTTGAAGGGGTGTGGGGTCCATATTATAGTGCCATGGTTCCGAAAATGTGGTTAAACGAAGCTGGTCAAAGTGCATCAGGAATGTTACTAGATCATATTATATCTAGCCATCCAGCTGGAGCAGAACTTTTGAAAACAAAGACTACCGGACAGTAAGTAATTTTTAATTATTTTTTTAATGTGTAAGCTGTAATCTATACTAATATTATAAAGTTGAAGAGTTTGTGTTCGTCTGTTTGGTTCAACGCACTACAGGAAGTACTGGTTGAAATGGTAAATTATTGAATACAGCGACTTGATTTTGGTGTTCCTGTGTTATATCTTCGAGAAATCTTCCACCTGCCAGCGACCCAGTCCACTTAGTTCTCCGTAGCTACTCCAACGCCACTTCTCCGTGTAGGCACCTTACTGCGTGTGTGCCGTTCTGTTTCGCTCTCTTCACGTCTGGTAGGTTCGGATGTGAACAGAGTTGGTCGCACGTAGTGAATTGGGCTTGCGTACGCTGGTTTGCAGCTCGCTGCTTACTGTAGTACGTATTCGCCGTGGTACCTAGTCCGAGGGTTGACCGGGCGCCGCGCCGCGCCGCACTTTCGTTGTGCGAGCCCGCTCGGTACTATTATCGTTGGCGTAGCTAATTATTGCCATATTGCCAGTAAGCTACATCATCACTTAGATCAGGTGTGGCTATAGCCATAACGAGAAAAAAAAACAATTTCACATATAGTGTCTAATTGACCTGTTATAAGTATCTGTATAACAATGTCATCTATGACTACCATATTCCATAGCAGGGGTGACATCACGCCTGCTTGGGAGCAGCCTTTTGCTCTGCAGTTTTGTCTTGTTGTTTTGACAACCCTCTTGCTAAGCATTTTTACATTTATGTTTCAGAGTTAGGAATTATTTAAGAAACCTATTATCACAGATTGCAACAAGAGAAGATTTGCCTGATGTTAGTCTCTTAACAAAGGAAATTCATATATGGCCAGATTTCCATGGCAACAGATCACCATTGGCAGATTCGACGATGAGAGGCATGATCTCTGGATTATCTATAAACAATAGTGAAGATAATTTAGCCTTGATGTACCTTGCAACATTACAAGCTCTATCTGTAAGTTTTTTGTTAATACTTAATACCTAAAATATAATTTACTAGTTGACTCTTTTTTACAGTAGGTCTTTAAATTATTAATTATAGTCCAATTAGATAGGAAAAAATATAGCAATATTACACAAATGATTAATTAATTATATTGAACAATAATTAATCATTTAAGACTTAATTTTTATGTCAATGTCACAGCACAGACTACATAGCGAATTTCACTCGTTTAAGATCCGACATAAAACAACAAAGTCGACAGCGTTTTCAGAGTTCAAATAAAAAAAAAATATATATATTAATTGCGCCAAATTTGATATGACTCAAGTAGTCAGTGGCTGTGGCATTCTTTTGCTAACGGAAAGCTGTACTCCTAGCTCGCATTGTAATGAAATCATAGCACTGTGAAATGTGAAAGGAAATTTTCTAACGGTAGTGCAACTAACTACATACAACTCTCAAGCTTAAAATCTGCCACCAAACAGTTGAAGGTTTTCTGGCAATCATAATTAAGAAACCGACCTTTTTTTTATTAACCTTTCTGCATTTTTTTAAAATCAAAGTGATTATCTGATGGTAAGCACAGTGTAACCCAAAAACATCGGATCATACCATATTAATCAACCATCAATACCATAGGATCTACAAGCCATCGTCAGTCATCGATGTTATTCCAACTTGCTGAAATGACTCTTCCGTTTTTTTGAAGGTCCTCCATGTTGTATCTGTTTAATCAACTTCGGCTACATCAAATGAGATTGTAGTAGTTTATCTTGTTGTGGTTGGTTTGTTGTTTGAAGCAGTGATAGCTCATGGCTTAGTGGTGGTAGCGTGTACAGTTACACCGCGTCGATCGATGTGAGTTCGAATACCTACAATGAGCCTGAGCTTTCGACGAATGAAAACATCTTAAAACCATAGCATAGCATGGTGGTAGGGAATTTAGTAATGCCCGTCTGTCTAGTTACCAACTTTAAGTTGAAAATCTGTCTCCGAGCATCTTTGTGGGCCAGTTCTCTGACTAGGCCAGTTGTGTTACCGTCTTGGGCCACTTTGTCACTTTACATCAGGTAGAATTGTTGACCAAATGTTAAAGGCATAAAGAATTTTTCAATGAAATTACTTAACGACAATAATTATTGTGTAATAAATGCATGCGCAGCTAATCTATACAATTAATAAAATTGAAGTGTCTGTTAAGATACCTTTATCAAAAAACCCATTTTTAAAATTATTATCTGTCTGTTTGTTTAGGGTAATCTCTGAAACGTTTGGACCAATTTTGGACTTTCACTGGTAGATAGTTGATGTTATAAGGAGTCACTTAAGCTACTTTTATTATAAAAAAAGCATTAGGAATATGCGAAAATAAAAAAAAAATGGTCATGGTGAATCGATTCGAGAACTTTAATTGCTTACGCTGAGTAAACCTTACGATATATATCAAATTTATGTACTACATAATTATACTCTAAAAAAGAGCTACAAAAAAGTCAGCGAGATATCTATCCTCTAAGGAACATCCACAATAAGCATTTTTGTCTTTAAAATTGCCAGGAGCTGTGTGCAAGATTCGCTCGTGTGCCAATCTGTACTCCGTGTGAGCGAAGCCGCGGGCATAGCTAGTATTAAATAAATAGCTAAAGTTGTTAGATAAATCTTACTGAATCCTAAAAATTCTAATACGTTTTATGTAAATTATCGTAAAATTTATGTTAAACTATTTGCTTTATTTAAGGTTATTAATTAGCCTTATGAAAATGAAAGAATGTAAAGCAAGAAGTTATCGGTATTATTTGTTACAGTATGGTACACGACACATAATAGATGCCCTTGTAGCAGCCGGTTATAACAATTTCAAATCATTGTTAATATGTGGTGGAATATCAAAGGATCCTCTATTTGTACAAACACAAGCTGATGCAGTAAATTTACCAGTTCTAATGCCTCATGAAAAAGATTCGGTGTTAGTTGGATCCGCTATATTAGGAGCCTGTGCATCACAACACTTCAGTGATGTTAGGGATGCTGTTCAACATATGGGTGGAACAGCAGATGTTATACGACCAAATGAAAACACTAAAAAATATCATGATAAAAAATACAAGATATTCTTGGAAATGTTTCGGGATCAACTTAAATATAAGTCTATTATGAATTTCCACTAAATTATAGAAAATAATATGCCTCTGAAACAGTTTTATTTCTCTACTCAAAAGAAAATAATGGTCACTTGTATTGTCAAGAAGTTATTTAAAAATAAAGTTAAGAAGAATATTTGCACTGCAATTATAACTGTATAATTATGAAAGAAGTGATTTCTTGAGCCTTATTTGTTATTATTCTATTGTCTGTTCATTAATTTGTTCCGTGCTAAAATGCATTTTTTTTTTGTAGTAGGAGTGGACGTGGACTACCCAATTAACTTTTCCTTCTTTTTTTCAGACTAGGTTAACCATATGACTGGAATTTAAAAACGTACAGCAATATCTGTTACTGGGTGTTTAAAAGTAATTTTCATTGTTTTGTGGTAATTTATCTTGCAACCCAATAGTTCCTTCAGCGCGAGAATCAAATGTGAGGATGATTACCTTTACGTCTACTTCACATTTTATCACACAAATTTTTACATGTTTCTATTCACCAGATAGCCTATGAACCAAAACGAAACCCAATGGGATTTTCCAGTGTTTGTTTAGGTAAACAAATATAAATAAGCTTTCATAGCTTACATTTAGACTTGCCTATCTTCCTTTCCATGGTGTCCCTTTATATTTTATGGTTGTAAAGACATTTACTCAACTAATAAAGTACATATTCAATTTCATTTCAATACATTGTACTTTCAATTTCAAAAGCTCGAATGAATTCTTCATCCTTTAAATGTGGGACAATCATTAACGTTGTGATAGCAAATTGTTTTTGGCTGTCTCAAACACGAATTAAAGTTTCAATGAATGTGTATGTATTTACTACACTCTCTTGTTAAGTAGAAATGCAATGTTGAGCAATACTTTCGAAATTCGGCCGTATAGTTTGTGGCATCAGTCGTTTTTTTCTTTAGTTTTTTTTTGCCAAGTTATAAAATTCTGCTGCAAATACATTTTCTGACAAAATATTGAGACTTCTGCAAGGTTATTGAGATTTATTACAAACGTTTGTTTTTCATAAGTGACAAGTTTTTTTTGCAGTCTTATTTTTTAATATGTTTGCATTGAAGAGAGATATTTTTACTTTGTTGTTTTCTTAATTCAGATTTTCTAGGAGTAGTAAGTAAAAAATCAATAATAATCTTATTTTATTATGCACAGGTTTGACTGACACATCCTTTTTTACCATTTTCTTTAGGTTCATTAGACCAATTATAAGTAATATGCATTAATATTATATACTTTATAGATAATTATGGTTAGGAAATTATATTAAAAAAATATTATTTATTGTAATATTTCCAAAAGGGTAGATTAATATGTATTAACATATTTACATAGCTGTAGTATTTGTTATGGAAAGACAACGTTTAAATTCAAACGGGTACAATTTACATACCCTACACCTTATTACCAATCATCTTAACTGTGATAAACTAAAACTCAGTGTTTTTCTTGTTGAATAAATAAATGTGTTTTCTACAGTATGTTGTTTCTTTTGTACAATTTCAAAAAATTATTTATAGATCTGTTCAATGTTCCTTTATGTTGCCAAGTTGCACTACTCATCACCTAGATTACCTACATATATGCGTATATGCATATATACGATATACCAACAGCGTTAACAAATTAGATAAAAATAATTAAACTATGCCCAAGTTGCATGCAAGATTAATAGAATAGAAAAAAGGAAATTCTTAACTTATAAATAATAACCTGTAAATTACTTAATATAATAAACATTTCATTAGTATTATTTGCAAATTGAGTATTTTGAAAAATAAAACATCACACGCGGATGAAGTCGTGGGCAAAGCTAATCACAAAATAATTTGTTATACTAATACACTCGCGATCTAATTCAGCTTGGCTATTTAATTAATTTAATAATTTATTCCCTAGATCCGTCCCTGTTTATTAAGTTTTGCCATCTATCGATGAATAGTAGAACTTTTAATGACTTTTTTCAAATATCACGCTTGTCTCTTTAGTTCAGCAACTCGCCTCTAGGTGGCATTGGTTGTATCGTCGTTACTGCGCATGCGTAATCCCCCTCTTTGCCCCGTAATCAGGAAGCTCGCACGAATCGAGACGAGCTGCTCCGAAATCGGGCGAATACGTAATCAGCTGTTTGTGAGAAAGTTTTTGTGTATAGGTATTTATCATCTATGTACAACAGTGAATATCTGTACACATAATTTGTGTACAAAGTGTTTTAAATAGAAAAACAAAACTGCATAAATAAAATAAATAAATAATTATAGTTGCATAAGTTGATAAAAAATGCTATGCAATAGCTTTACCGCGGCAGTCCCCGAGTGCCACACGTCTTTTTTAAATCTTTTTTCTAAAAGATCTGTAAATTTGAGGGTAGAAGGTGAAATAAAGTCATCTCGATGTTTGTTTAAAGGCCTACCGCAGGGTTCAGTTTTGAGTCCCTTGTTATTCAACCTTTACACGTATGATATTGAAAATGTATTGTAAGATATCACAATATACTGACGATATTACGCTGTCAAGAAGGTATTTATTTATCTAGGGGAATTTTGGCTTTGAAAAACTGGTTAAATAGACACGGGTTAAACTTATCTCCTCTTATTTTTACAAGAAAACGTCTGAAACCAAGGATTAATATCATTGTTGAAAATATTCGAATTCCAGTAGAAAATGAAAATAAAATTCTGGGGATTACTTTAGATTCGAAATTATCGTTTATACCTCATATCAATTACGTTCTAGTTAAGTGTGAAAAAAATCTTAATATTATGAGATGTCTAGCAGGTGTTTGGTGGGGTGCTCATCCTTATTGTTTAAAATTGATTTATAATGCTTTGGTTCGTTCGATTATGGTTCTTTTTTATAGGAACCTATCTCAGAGAAATACATAGAGAAGCTGATTTTATTGCAAGCTAGAGCCCTTAGATTAATTACTGGGGCAATGAAATCAGCTTCCTAAATGCGTTGCAGGTTGAGTGTGGGAATCCTCCTCTGGACCTGAGGCGGTAACAGTTGTCTGACAAGTTCTTTTAGTGCTAATAGCTATATGTTTCATCCAACAATTCGTTTGCTTCGATAGCTGTCCACGCTTGTTAGATCTTCTCCGTATTGGGCTCATAAAAATATCCCTCGATTGGTTTTAAGTTTTTTCAAGACTAAAAATATTCTTGATCCATCTTTCGAATATGGTAGGTTTCCTCACTTTGAATTTGATCTCAAAGTACCTCTTTACAAACCTACACTTTGTCTTAATTTAGAATTAGTTAAAGATGATCCTTTTACACCAAAACATTTTCTTAGGATTGTCGATACACGTTGGCGAGGTTGCCATTATATTTTTACTGATGCCTCAAAACAATCGCAACAAGGGTCTGTAGGAGTGAGGATATTTCATCAAAATTATAATATAATTCAGAAAATGAAGTGTCCTCCGGAAACTTCTGTTTTTACCGGGGAATATAGAGGGATTATGGAGGCTATAAAATATATTTTGATGCTTAACTTATCTAATACAGTATTTTTTTCTGATTGTTTAAGTGTTCTATATTCATTTCGAAGTAACCCTTTCAAAGAAGGTAATAAAAACTATATTGTATTTCAGTGCAAGGATCTTTTCTCTCACAATTAAAAGTAGTTTTGGCCTGGATTCCAGGACACAGTGGTCTCCCTGAGAATTAACGAGCAGATTTAGCTGCTAAAGAAGCAACAGTTTGTGGTGTTAAGGTCCCTTTTAAAAATTATCCACAAGACAATGTTAATTCCTAATCGTGATTTGAAATTAAGATGGTCTCATAGATGGAATGATAGTAGTAGACAAAAAGGCTAAGGCTCTAAATTTGCACATCTTCAATCTTTTATTCCAAATAAAACCGTGGTTCTATAAAGTTCATGTTAATGGTATTGTTATGTAATGGTATTTAACCATTGTTGTATACCTGTCCATTTATGGAAACTAGGTATTATGAATTCATGAATTTGTGAGTTTGGGCTTGATGAGGGTGCCCTTGAGCTTATTTTTTTTGTTCGCCCGAAATTTAACCACTCTCCTTTATTTGATGCACGCATAAGTTATGGTTTTCCATTACCGATTAATATAGAATGTCTCATTTATAACCCTAGTCCAATTACTGTGAATAGGTATTCTCTCAAAGTTTATAGTAATAATATTTCTTTATAAAATATATATGTATATTATATGTATATTCGTGATTTTATCGTAATTAGATTTAGATTTTTAAATAAAACATGTTTTTTGGATAATACATTAATTTCTTTCCTCCAAATTTATCGACATTCTCTTTATTGACGTGAAGTTGATGAACTTGGTATGATTAAAAACATGACGCTGGCAATATGTTACAAATATTGCCATTTTCTCGAATTGAAGTTGAAGTTGATGTAATACTCTATGGAGCAAACTAGACAGACAGATCTCTGAGACCATAGACCAATCTGAGACTCTGATCTTGTAACCGGGTATGACATAATTAACGATATTTTAGATGTTAACAAAGGCATATTGTTGGTGGCATTAGGTATGCCACTATTATCAGTCTGTGAGTCGGGGATTTCCCGATGTTCAAGTTGTACTTTATAATTTGTGTCCATTGTCCAATACATTGTATCATAATCAATTCTGAACCTCATTAACTGATTAGTGATTAGCCTCAATACGATTTATATGTGCAATTAAAATGTCATACAAATGTAGTCGAACGGTAGTCGGAGTCGGTACCTAAATACCTACTTACTTACTTTCTTGGTAGGTATTTGGTGGGTACTAAGCGAACTGGTTTCCGCAAAAAGGGCTTTAGGTGGGCCCTTTTTACGTGACGGGTGGGTTTTGCATTTGCTAGTCCATCCACCCGATGTCCTCCAGGAAAGCCAACAGCTCCTTTTTGCCTGCACAAGCCTCCCTAGGCGTTCTCGGTGTCTCAAGGTAGTGTGTTCGTTGATACGTCACGCTACTGCTCTCCAGGAGCACGTGCACGGCTGTCTCTTCTGAGTTCTGCATTCATACACCCTCAGCATAAAGGGCTATCTCATGTCTGTAACACCGAGTGTACATAAATGTTTTTTAAGTTAGCACTGTCTGGTGACAATGCCGATTATGCTTCCGGAGTTTCGCGCTGAGTAGTTTTTGGAGTTTAGGTACCATCTACCTAAAGTTTTTTGGCTTGCGTTCCTAAAGAAGGAACCTAATTGCTAAGTCCTGTCTGTCTCCTCCTTAAAATAATGTTTTGATTCGTAATAGGTACCTAGCCAGCGGCGATAAATAAAAATCAGTAGCCAGTTTCATTTTTTTTAATAAAATACCATGTGTATTAGTGGACATCCTAAAATAATAAAAACTAAAATAAGTACCTATGTACAAAGAAACGTATTTTTTTATGTCGTAAAAATGATCAAGCATTAAACATAGTGATTACATCATGTTAAACATATAGGTGGAGCATAGAGTAAACTCAGTAAAACAACAAATAAAAAACAGGTAGCTCATCTTAGGGATCCCATCCAACATAATGGAATAAAACACATTAATAAATTAACATAGTGTGATGTGATGGAACCCTCACTGCGCGAATCAGAGACACAGTTGGCCAATTTTTTTTCTAATAAATTATAGATACTCTCAGACTATATTAAACTAGATGTGCTACACGGTTTCAGCAGAGTTATTAAATTTCCATACAAATTTTGAACCCCCGTTACAACACTTTAAGGATTGAAATTTCAAAAATACGTTCTTTGCGTTTGCTCACGTCATAATAACTATCTGTGTGCCCAATTTCAGCCCATTCCGTTCAGTGGATTGTGGTACGTGTTGATGGATTAGTCAGTCAGTTACTTTCCTTTTATATATATTTACATTTATAATTAGAAAAGATGTATCAGTTTTTTTTATTATACACTTCACATAATTTTTAATAATAAAAGCAAAATTTTAAATTATCTTAAAATAATGTTGATTATTGTACACCCGATTGTCTTCATGTGCAATATTTAGCTACAGCCTGTAAGTTCACTATTACATTTTGTATGATAAATAAAAGAAACCTTTAGTTCAAATTGTATTTTTTTAATTCTCTATAGCTTTGGCATAGGGCTACATTCTTACTGGATTGTTAAGTGACGATGTGGCTCGCTGCACGCTAAGCCTATTGGGAGGACTGGCTCTTACACCCCTAAAGGTACTCATATTGGCGACAGTTTTTAACTTCAGGGTGTTAATTAGTCACGTGGGCATTAGAAAAGCTTTACATGCTATGGTTCAATCACGATGTTTTCATTCACCAAAAACTCAGGCTCTGCCGGGATTCTTGCTCATGTTGATTGATGCAATATCCGTACACCCTACCACTGATCCATCATTGCTTCATATAATGAGTCGATAAATAATACAGCATTTATTTCATTATGGTTGGCAGGATTTGTCAGATTTTTTACTAAGCTTTAAGCATGAAGCATGGCAAAATTACTAATCAATGAATAGTCACATCACTTTAAGTCAAACTTAAATTTTCTTGGATTGTAAATAATGCAATTTTTTGACTGGAACTGATATGAAAAAATAAGACCACATGATATATATATATATATACTTTTATTTGTATTGACGGAGAAAAGCTAATTGATTAAAGTGCATTTCATAAACTTTACACAAACACACATACATATGATACACAATTTCACACACAGCCATTTGGTTGAATGATAACTAAACAGATGATATACATACATCTATCTGCAATACTTTACATGTTAATCAAACTGCCTTTTCACTGTCTATATTATTTATTTCTAATCTATACAATTAATAAAAATGAAGTGTCTGCTTGTAATGTCAAAATAACAGTTTTTTACTAAATGCATATGAACGTATATACTATACCTATAACAAAAAGTACATTTTTAAAATTTTTGTCAGTCTATCTGTTTGTTCCGGGTAATCTCTGAAATGGTTGGACCGATTTTCACGGGACTTTCACTGATAGATAGCTGATGATATAGGGTATAACTTAGGCTACTTTTATTTTAGAAAAAGAATTAGAGATCAGCATAAATAAGAAAAAAAATGGTCATGGCAAATCAATTTGTGCTTAAATGGCTTATGCTGAGTAAACCATAAGAGATATAGCAAATTAATGTACTACATAATCATAGGCAAAAGTCCGTGAGAGTATACATCTATCTTCTAAGGAACATCCACAAAAAGCATTTTTGTTTTTAAAATAGCCAGGAGCAGGGGAGCAAGATTCCCGAGGGCATTCTGTAGTTCATGTGAGTAAAGCCAGGGGAACAGCTAGTTTCTAATAATATTGTTATAACTTTGGTATATGATTCAAAGTACATGCCATAGATATCTTGAATATAAAATAATTAATTTCTTCATGTTATGCTTATGATAATATTATCAAAAAGAAAATACATTTTTAACAGACCCTGCTGGTGTATACAATTTTAAGGGGTTAGATACCTATAATATTAAAAATATATTTAGTTAATTACATTAGTACATTATTGATTAATTAATTAATAATACATTAGTAGCTAATAAACAGAAAACATTTATACTGGTATTTGTAAGTATAATTTTTTTCTTAAAGTGCTCTCAAATAATGGTACTTGGGCACGCTGTAATTTTGTGCAAAGACCAGTGACCGCATTTGTTACTTTTGTAAAAATGTCATTCAAATCAGCTCTTTTTGCATACTGCTTAATCATTTTGCACAGTAGTTGTATAAACAAAGATCCATGTTTTTCATGTCTGAATGCTTCATATTCTGGGGCACTGGCCCAGTACACAAGAAAATCAGATTTCTTTAAATGGTAATCTGAGATCCCATCAGCAACCAATGCACATTCAGGTTTATCATCAACTTGGCATGCTTGTATTATCAAGACTTTAGGCATCCCTCGTAAGTGCTTAGCTTCATCAGAATCTAATAAATGTTGGATTTTTTCAACTTTGACCTTCACTGAATCAGCAGCGTACACATGCCCTCGGACTCCGTGTGACAGAATACATAGCATAAAAATACTATCATTTATATTAACATTTTTAATTTCTTTTTTAATACACTGTATCATTTCTTTGTGATCCAGATCTGAATAGCTGTGAACCATAAAATTTAATTTTGTCATGGTTTTCTCTAAAACTAATTTATCAACTGTAGAACCTAGACGTGGATCCAGGGAATCTTTCTGATTAAAATTTTCTATGCTATACTTAGATGGAAAGAAATTTTCTTGATTTATTATTAAACAAAAACCAATCCGATTAGGATCTTTTATTTTGTAGCAAACTTTATTCAGTTTTGTAGTATCAGATTTCAAATCTTCATTATCCAAATGATCTAAGTTCAAATTGCCAATTTTCGATAGTATATCTTCCAAATTTGTATTGTCATATTTGTCACCAACATCATCAAAACCAGGTTCATCACAAAACATAGATGAATCTTCAATTACTTGAGAGGTGCTTGGTACAACTATAACATCCTTATCTGTTTTATCCTGCAAATCCCTGAGCTCTAATGCAATATTCCTCAGACCTGGGAGATTTGACATGATCCTTACTAAATTCTCTACATTAATGTCAGAGGTAAGCATTTTTTTTTCATGCAAGACGAAATTTGCTTTAATAAATTTTTGACACATCAGCTCTAAGAATATCAATTCACAAACATCATGTTCTCCTATATCTACATTGTAGGATTTAAGAGATCTTTTTAACTTTGCCAGATTTACAGATGTCATATTTTCACAAGCCTTATACAATAGTTTCTTTAAAGGATTTATATACATGGTAAAGCTTGCAACATCAGACTGATAATATCTTTTCATAGTGGGTACATGTAATCCAAGTCTTCTAACAATATTATAGAGCTGACATGTCAGAAGTGCTTCTATGAACTCTTGTTTCCATGTTGATCTGGTTTTTGCATGTTGGTACCATTCATGCAGTAAGTTCAAGTTAGTGCCCGCTGCATCCTTTGATACACGTTGGTACACTATTAACTTTTGTAGAGCTGTATCTGGTACCTCGTATAAAAGGAACACAAGAGATGTCATATCGTATACATTATCTTGTAATTCTCTATCTATTGCAGAAATTGCTTCCGCATTTATAATGTCATTATTACTTATTAACTGTTCTGTTGGTAAAGAGTGGTGAAACATGGCATCTGATTGCCACATGTTTAGATTGATTTGCACTGAACTTTTTATTTACATAAATAGCTTTTAATAAATGTCAAAATAAGAATGGTATTATATCGTAAACAAGGAATCAACACAATCCGACACAATTCTACACAAAGTGACACAAACTTGTGTATACAACGTACAGGGTTGCCAGATGGCGGATGTTTTTTCTCATTCCAGGTTACTAAAAATCTCGTAATTTCAATACATAATCTCGGATAAATAAAAAAAAAAAAAATCTGTTAAGTCCTTACTTTACATTGTGTACTATTACTAGCTAGCCTGGGGTAGCCATATTCCTTAAGGTTGGGCCACCAAATGAAAAAAACATTACTATAAGTGATTCATATTTTATTCAATTTACTACTTTATAAAATAATACAAATAATTTACATTTATTATGTAACACAATTTCATACCTACTTACTAGTACGTATATGATTTTTATTATGGTTATATTTGTTAATGATATTTAATGTCAGGGGTGTTAGTTAAATCATCTACGTTTTTATTAAATTGGTTTTGCTGAAAACCCGCCCACAGTCTGCATTAACATGAGGCAAAGACAGAACTGTGACAGCAAAACTGGCCAGTTCAGAGAAATCTTTTGTTTTAAGTAACATAGCCCATAACTCATCAGGTTCTTTAGTATCTTGTAGCTGTTCGGGGTAGCAAGCTTTTGCAATAGGTAGTCTTCTCCATTGATCGTTTATCTGTTGTTTTTGGCTGTCATTAAAATACGCACTTATGCGTGGCACGACTTCCATGAGGAACATCAATGTTGGAACGTGATCTCCAAACTTGTTGGAAAGAGCTGATACTGGTCCTAGAGCTGGGAGTTTCAACAACACAGGGTCTTCCATGTCGTAACGTTTTTTAATTTCTAAGGCACCAGTCCTGAGGAAATTTTTGCAGCTGGTGAAAAACAGTGCCTTTTTAGCGGGCTGTCTGATCACATACGGATATTTAATCATTTCATAAACTTTAATGCCAAGATAAATTACAGCATCATCCAACTGAAAATGCTTGTTTGTAGGATCTACTTCACTAACATTCTGCTGCATAATATATTCCCGTTTTAGGTAACGCAGAAGAATTTCTTGACAAATGTCTCGAATTTTATAGTGCAACTTGTGAATGACGACTTTTTCCTTTTGGAAATCCAAATTATATTAATATATTATAAAAATATAGCTTATGGAAAGGGTCACATAGCTTTTCTAATATAGATATTGCTTGATTTTTCACCTCTGCTTTCACTTTGTGAATTGGGTTCCTAATGAAATCAATAAAAAATAAGCGCAGTGCTTCCCATTGCTCCAAGATTCGTGAAACAACTGCTTTTAGCGATAGATATCTTGTTTGAAAAGGTTTCAATATTTTATGTGGCTCAATTTCGAGCTATTGCCTATGTGAGCTATTGCCTCGATTTGCAGTGAAATCTCTGTAAAGTAGCAGCAAATAGATAAGCAGTTGAAAAAATACTCAACTTGTATAGTAAACCATGTTTAATAAGTAGTCATGTCATGTTGTTATAAGGTGTTTAAGTTAATTCGAAATCAGTTTTTAAACATTTTTATGTTCATTGATGTGATTAAGACTGACTCTTTTTGCTTTTTATTTTAGAAGTTTTACCACTATCTATTTTAAACACAGTGAACGTTCGGTTGATTGCAAATACAATTAAAGCATTTATTTTTGTAGCTAACTGTTGTATTTTTATTGTCAAAACACTGTAAATTTTCAAATCCAACCTAACAACACTGCCTACACTTTTCGGTTGTGCAAAAGAGATGAGATATCAAATATAGTCATTAGTGCAATAAAAGGACAATAAAAAAATACTTCTTATCGGGATTCTCCGGTCAACGACTAAAGAGACATTTAGTGATGAGGTAATGAATGTAGTGCTGTACTGAGTTGTTCGTTTGTGGAATGGACATCTATTTTTTTTAAGGCTTTTGGTTTGTTTGCGTAAATGAGGCTGGTAGTCAACATTGTTAAAATCTAGTAAAAAAGTGTACGAGTTCTCTATTTTTCTCGTATCTCGTACAGATACGCTAAATTTTGTAAAGTTACGAGATTTCTCGTACGTCTGGCAACGCTGACAACGTAATACTTTATAATTTGTTACGCAAACAACTGACCACAGAGTACTTTTGCAACTGACACAAAGTACAACTGACTTTCTGCGAAATAAAGAATTTATGTAGGTACCAATAATACCAAATACCTTTAAACTACTCTCTATCGACAGGATTCTTCACTACCTACTTAGAGGATCTACGATAACTATAAATTTGACTGTTTACATTTGTTATTAATATAAACATTAAGTAGAGTAGACTACATGAAAAAGTAACGATATATAGGATCGTTTGACCGATCCTATTAATTAAAAACGTAGCTCAGCGTTTGAATTTTTGCTGTATTTATTTTGTCGCTCGTAACCGATTACAGAATAATATATCTTCTTGTCAGTCAGTGACAGATGTCTTCTTTATCTTTTTTAAGACCTGAAAGTCAGCCAGTCTATCATAAACAAAATAGAATGTTGCTGAAGTAAGAACTATTTATTGTGATAAGTCGCCACATCACCCCCCCCCCCCCCCCCCCCATGGAAAAAATTACAGCCGAGAGAAAGAAAAATAACAATTTAGAAGAAGTCTATTAAAGATCTAGGATGTCACGGAACCTAACTCTGCGACCAGTGCGTGTAATGACTGTAGGATGTGTAGCAGGGGATGCGGTATCATGTTGCGGAATGGTGGATGGCGTGCGATTTGTAGTCAGAGGAGCGGATGGAGGCGCGATGACAATTGCTGGTGTGGAAGTAGCTGTCGTCGACTCTTGTTGATCTTGTTCGACTTCCTGGTGACCTGGTTTTATGCGATCGACGCTGACCTCGTGCTTTTTACCTGCAACCTCGAGCGTTACAGTTTTGGGGTTTCGAGCCAAAATTTTTTAAGGTCCGGTGTGGGGTGGCTGTAATGGTCGCCTCACTGTGTCGTCCCTCAGGAAAGCATGGCTGGCTGTTTGCAGGTCTTTGAAGATGAATGATAATGGATGAACGTGTCGTGATGCTGGGGTGGGACGTATGCTAGCCATCTTGGATCGAAATCTGGCTACGAAGTCTTCGATGTGAGTATCATGATCGATTGTTGCAGGTACGACGAGCTCTCCTGGTAACCGCAGGGGTTCGCCATACGAGAACATTGTAAGAACATTGTAAGTCTTCTTTAAGTGCGGTGCATATGCCAAGCGACACTAGCTGTAGAGCCTTGCTTCATGTACTCCCATGACACATAAGGGCAGCTTTTAGTTGCCTGTGAAGGTGTTCTACCATTCCATTTTCTTGCGGATGATAGCTTGTCGTCCGGATACGTTTTGTTGCGCAGATCTTCATTAGATAGGCGAAAAGGGCAGATTCGAATTGTCGCCCTTGGTCTGTTGTGATGACAAGTGGAACGCCATATCGTGAGATCCATCCGGAAACGAATGTGTCAGCTACCTCATTTGTGGTAATGCCCGACATTGGCCATGCTTTCGGTCATCTGGTAAATCTATCGACGGCTGTCAGACAGTATGTATAACCACCAGAATGGGGAAGTGCGCCTATGATGTCCAAGTGGACGTGCTGGAAACGGGCTGACTTTCCAGGAAAGTTTCCTAACGGCGACCTTACGTGACCGGAAACTTTGCAGCGTTGGCATGCAATGCAAGAGCGAGCCCAAGCCATGCAGTCTTTGCGCATGGAAGGCCAAACATAGCGGTCAGACACCAGCCGAGCGCTTGCACGCGAGCTAGGGTGACTGAGGTTGTGGAGTCTCAGAAACGTCGAGCGACGGAATGATGCAGGTAGGTAAGATCTAGGCTTGCCCGTGGATGTATCTCAAGTCACCTGGATGTTTTTTCGTGGAATGTGAAGCAATTCCAATTTAAGAGAAGAACCGGTACGAAGTTTTTCGAGTTCTTCGCCAACGGCTTGAGCATTCGCGAGTGCAGCGAAGTCATCTGCTAAAGATACAGCCTCCACGCGAGACATAGTATCCGCAACTACATTGTCCTTTCGTTTGATGTGAACTATGTCTGTTGAAAACTGACTTATAAAACTTAGCTGATTGAGTTGAGCTGGTGAAAGTTTTTTTCGCCGTTGCTGGAAAGCATAAATGATAGGCTTGTGGTCTGTGAAAATAGTCACATGTTGGACCTCCAGGATGTGTATAAAGTGCTGCACGCTTTCATAAATGGCAAGAAGTTCCCTATAGTAGGTGGGTCACTCTGCTTGCTTTGCAGTCAATTTCCTGCTGAAGTAAGCTAGAGGTTGCCAGCTGTCAGTTTCGTTTTTGCGTTGCTGGAGACTGGAGCCAATATGTGATCCTGACGCATCGGTGAATAGACCGAGTTTTGCTTGCTGGCTTGGGTGGTACAACATGGTCGCTGTTGATAAGCTTTCCTTGGAATCTTCGAAATGTTTTTGAAGTTCAGGCGTCAAGGGGAAAGGTTTTGCACGCTTTACGTTACGAAGCGGTTTACCATCCCATAAGAAGTTAACACTTCAAAAAGGTCGTTCGGTCGTAATAATTACTAATCATAACCAAGTTGTAACTACTAATATTAGTAACATTAATAACCTAGCATTTAATTACTATTATTAGTAGCCACTAATATTAGTAATTACTAATGGCTATAATCAAGATATCTTTAGATATCTTCACAATCAAATGATTACGTTAGTATATTTCTTAATCTATCCAACGTTGCCAGATGTACGAGAAATCTCGTAAATTTACGAGAATTAGCCCTCCTGTACGAGATACGAGAAAAATAAAATTCTTGTACTCTTTTTTACGAGATTTGAACAATGTTGACTGACTGCGTCATAGATACAAATATAAGAAATATTAATTATAAAAAGAAGATATGTCCATGCTACAAACGAAAGACTCAGCAAATGACTAAATTCATTACCTCATCACCAAATGTATATTTAGACGTTGACCGGAGAATCCCCGCTAAGATAAATTTGTTGCCATTACCCTTAAGGCACTTTGCTTTCTTATATCTACGTTACACTAACTGAAACATGTGGAGAAATGTATTTTTATGCAATAGTAGTTGAAGTTCCAGCGCATTGCCAAATTTTACCCTAAATATTCAGTAGTTAATTTTACATAAGGAGTACTTAGTGACAGTGACTTTCGCAATGAGTTGATAAAGATATCTTATATTTTAAAACTGGCTGCAGAGGCTAAAATTTCCTAGAAAGCGAAGTATGCATATTATCCATCAAGCTCTCTGGTTGCTAAAATCTTATAGATATCGTAGTTTCTTAAAATTTCGATATAGTTTTATTATATTAAGATATCGTGATAATTATTTTTTGGATAAGGAGTACGGAATAAAACAAAAAAAATTATCAAAATCTATCTTGTAGTTTTTGCATGATGCGCGCACTACGGCAAACCTCAATCATTTTATAAATATAGATACAGGAAATGTTAGACTTTTAGCTGCAGAAAGTGCTAAAGGCCCAAATCGCCAAGGAAATTGTATAAATTTAAAACTATCTAAGGAAATGTATTTCAAAATATGAAACACTGCTAGCGGGACAAGGTAAAACAAGGTAAATTTATTTTTCATTTAGCGGCCCCAAACTTAAGGGATATGCTAACTAAATTTAACATAACTTAAGGTATGGATATCTAGTATTAGTACATTGTATAAATTATAGATACTAAGAGATTTTTTTAATTTATACTTTTACGAGATTAAGATTATGTATGGAAAGTACGAGCGAGATATTTGGCAGCTCTGATACGAGAAAAAAAACTCGCCATCTCGCAACCCTGGTTCGATCTCTCACCTCTCACGCTCTCACCGCTAGCTAAAACGTAATAGAGAGGGGAGTGATTTTACCCTCTGGTTATTGGCAGGCTCTGTCAACTCGCCTATATATTTTAACACGAAAAGCTCGCGCATCTATTTCACTCAACACGGGAAAAATCCATAAGCGTACCCGCTACGTTTCTCTTTCACACAAAGAAACACTCACACAAAGGCATACTCATTGAATGGCTTGCGCCATATTGGTCTGTGGCCGCCATTTTCATTGGAATTGTCAAAATTGACAAAACAAATTGAACCGCCATTGTTCGTTGTTCATAATCTTAACATTATTAAACATTTTATATTTGTTAATTTGTGGAATTGTTAATTTGCTCGAGATGGAGTAAAAACATTTGTTTTAAAGAATATTATCAAGGAGGTAGTATTTGCAATTTTTAAAGCTGGATTCATAGTTAGAGCCACAGTTAGTGATCAAAGCTCTGCCAATGTTGCAGCTAATAATATCGGACTCAAATAGAGAACTTGTACGCAGTGAAGGCTACAATGATAATAATGTTTCCTATAACATTAATAGTAACCGGCTATATCACATCTATGATGTACCTCATTTACTAAAATGTTTTCGCAATAATTTTTAGAAGAAAGATCTTCTCATCGGTAATCGGCGTGCTAAGTGGGAGTACATTGAAATTCTTTATAAAGTAGATGGAAATGGTGGACGAGCAAGAAGCACTAAACTCACCGACAAACATGTTAAACCTACATCATATGATAAAATGAAGGTAAGTAAAATTCTCACTGACCCATCTCAAAAATCAACCTGTATAGGCGTGAAATCATTTATATACACTATGTACCTATGTAAGTAAAATTATTAAAATCCCAGTCGCATGTGAAGTTTATAAAATGACCACTCTGCTTGACAAAAGTGATGTATGATTGCCCATACTAAAGAGATCTCGACATATTTTAGTCATTTTCATCTCCAATACTACTGAATATATATTTACTAGCTGGTACCCGCGACTTCGTCTGTATATTATGGATACTAGCTTTGCCCCGCATTATTTTTTATTTTATAAATAAAATTACTTTATTGTATATTTCCAGGTCAAACTAGCTGCTCAAGTATTCAGCAGACAAGTGGCTACATCGCTTGAAGTTTATATGAAGTACCTGCTTTTTCTACAGGAGCATGAATATTCTATTCCGAATGTGGATATTGATAATGATCTTTTCACAGTAGAAATACTTTTATTTATAAATGATTTGTTTGATAGTTTAAATGGTTTTGGTCATTCTGGTTATAAATTGCAACATGCTCTATCTTTAAATTCTGAACACATAGATTTCTGGAATAATGCTGTGAAGAAACTAAATTCAATGTGGTTTGATTCTTCCGTTGAAAGGGAAAGCAAGCCTTTGTCACTGAAACATTTTATGCATAATATTAAAACTATGAAACATCTGTGGTCTGATTTACGCTCTATTGAGGGTGTAAAATTTTTAAGTCTCAGACGACTAAACCAAGATCCATTAAAAAAATTTTTTGGTCTAATAAGAGCACATGGTAATTTCAATACCAACCCAGATTGTACTGACTTTGTCTCGGCTTATAAAACTTTATTAATTAATAACATCACTATTGGTAAGTCATTATTTACAAATTGTGCTAATGATGATGACAAAATGTTAGGTACCCTTCAAAATTTAGTAAACCAATAAAAATATGGATCATTGGATTTTCAAACTGATGACACTGAATTCATGGAGAATTTTATTCCCCCTGAGAATGTTCATTGGAACAAAAAATTGATACTACATTGTACAATTGTGAGATGCACAAAGAAACTTTTCTCAAAGCTTTTTGGTTATTTGTTATTTATTAGAATGCAAGTAAAACAATGGTGCATTAATTTTAACAGACGAATGCATAATATTGATTCCAGATCTAAAGATGTAGAAATGGAAAGTTTAATCCATACTAAAGCTACAAAAGGATTTAGTTACAGATCAGTTAGAAGGCGTAGTACTACATAATCATATTTAACTGTATAGGTATTACTTATTATTATCATAGTTTCTGCAACTAAAATTGTCTTTATTTTAATTCCTCTATTAACTATTATTATGTATAGATATATTATTACTGGATCTAGATACCTATATCTATGCCTTTGCAAAATATATTACTATGCAATTACTAACAGAATTCCTTCAGTATGCCTCATAGTTAATTCTAACGAGTATGCAAATTTTGTTTACATTGTTTTTAAAATATAGTACTACTACTAGTTGTAATATATTATTAATAATTCATTGTTATTATTAGGTAATGCTCTTAGTTATCTAATGTACATAATATAACATTGATTGATTAAATCAGAATCAATTATAAAATAAAATTTAAAACATGCATGAATATACTCACATGTATTGTTATGATTTTTAAGGTAAATAATAATTATGTAATTCTAGTATGTAATCATGTCATAATCTAGCATATTTTCTTTGTTTCTAATTACTTAATTAGGCATTATGTGTATTATTTACTAATTATTCATACAAATATTTTATGAAGCATGCAAATTTGTCTGGTGTATTTTTTAACAACATTCATGATTCATATTAAGAAAATTATTTTATAAGTATACTTTTAATAACTTTTGTTTTATGTTAATATTTTGTAATGTTTTTATTCTTATGATCTTAATTAATTAATTGTAATATGAATTTGTTTTCCCTGTCTGTAATAATATTGAGAAATACGTTGTGAGCGATTGATTTTTATATTGATGATTAATTCTGTTATTTCTGTAGTTTTTGTCTACATTCATGAGTCATATTAAGAAACTTATTTTATATACTTTTAATAACTATTGTTTTATGGTAATATTTTTATTCTTATGATCATTTAATTGTAATAATGTTCCATTTTGTATTTCCTTTTTTCTGGTTTCACTTTTAGTTCCATGCGCTCCGTCTTTCTTTTATTGAATGGCAACTGTTCTTACTGTTATTACACATTTCAGCCAAAGTCAATGTTAAACAATAAGTATTTACCCAAATGTAATTATCTATCTTGCAATATTCAAACATAGCTTCAACAAGATCGAGGCTCCATTTTTAAAATTTTACAGGGAGTTTTATGTGAACTTAAAATGCATGTTCCCAGTTAGGTATTTATAATCCACTTGTGCAAAATAACCAAACTACATCACGTAAAATGTCGCCAAAATTACACAATATAGAGCCAACATAAGGTATGAATTAAAATAAAAACCACCACTTAACACTTCAAGATCCTGCCGAAATTCCTAGGTCTGAGGTTTTAAAACAATGCATAAAGCCGGTCCTAAGACCGTGAAGTATGAAGGGAAAGTTTTATGGCATGTTAATATTTGTAAATCCCAATAAGAATAAATATTATGTAATCCTTACGTTTCTTTTATTTTAAGACTCAGTTTGATAAATCTGGTTAAATGGTTGCCGTCGCAAAAATATCGATAAAAACCGGTAATTTGTTTAGTAAAATACCGATTGACACGAAAATACATCACTAGTTTACTTATTTACCGTAAAGTACCGATTTAAATCTATGATTCCATCACTAACGTAATTTGACAAGTACCATATATACAAATATAATGAGGGAAAGAGAGAGGTAGCGGACGGCTCATTAGGCCACTTCAAGAGTAAATGCGATGGAGATATCAATCATGAATGAAATGTATAAATTGGTATCTATAGAAAGTTGTGTATGTGTATCGTCTGTGAATATGTGTAAATCACCTCGCTAACGAAACAAAACGATTGTTCTAAGATGGTCGTCTATCCTCTGGTTATTGGTCTATGGTTATTGGTCTATGATTTGTACATCAATGTGTGTAATTTTACGAATTTCATAAATTGTCAATATTTTTACTATATTTATCTATGAATATTTTATTATAATGAATATTACGAGAACAGATGTTTTGAGGCTATACAAAAATTTAATGGTTTATTCAAAATCTCTGAAATATACAGACCCAGTGTACTTTCGGCGAAAAATTGCTAATGAATTTAGAAACAATAAGAATTGTACAAAATCAGAAGATATAGAATTTCTTTATCGGGTATGTTTTTTTAGTTATCAATTTTCTTATTCTTACTCTTAGCTCACGCTAAGTAATGTCGGCACATTATATTTTCTTCTTCGACTATCCACTTTAAGCGTCATCTCAGTATTCACAGCTACTATAAAAATATTTTTTTAACATAAATCATTGGCATGACATACTCATACCTCGCTAACCTATTACTTCTCTGTCATTAATACTAACTTCAAACTTTTTCTGATATAATTATTCACTCTTAGTATACTTTATAGTAAATGTTAGTAATAGTAAATTTTAATAAAATCATATAACATCTCCAACATTCAAGCCAAGTTTACCTCCATATCTTATTCCTCTATATACAAGAACCAAGTTAAATGCTATGAAGCACAGTGACGGGTTGTAGCAAAAAAATATATATGTAATTTAATTTTATTATATTAAACGTAACATATTCATGGAATGTGTCCAGAACAAAACAGAGGGAAAGTTTGTAAGGCGCCTTGTTCTCAATATATGGTTGATTCACAACTTTATTGTTAGTTATCTTCAATTAAATCTGTGGAAAAAAAACTATATCAACATAACCCTAAAGGCCAAAATAAGAAAAAAAAAAATTGTTAAGTATCTATGGTGAAAGAAACTTCTTTTTTCTGACTGGGTAAAGGTCACAGCATTAATTAAAGTTCAAGTTATTATTCATTTGTCAACAAGTAATGACTTTATGTGTAAACCTTATTTTCTTAATTTACAGAAAGGAGAGGCTTTACTGCACCGTGGTTCTGTTGTATAATATGCTACGACTTTCATTAACACATATTCAACTCTTTCGTCCAATTGTACTTTCTGCACTAAAGCACACAATAGATTATTCTAAGATTCCTAAAATAAATGAATGTGATTTATCTGAACAATTTGTTAGAGGCAGCGGACCAGGTGGCTCAGCTGTTAATAAAAATTCTAATTGTGTAGTTCTTACACATATACCTACAGGTAAATATATACAGTTACATATTTCAGACTAAAATAAGAAATCAGGAAATAATTAATTGGAACTGTCAATGTTTACTAATCACCAACCATTGTATTTACATAGAAGGTTTTTTGGCAAAATATATTTTTGAAAAGAAAGCTTTGTTTTGAGGAATAAAAAATTAAATAATATGAGGTTTTAAAAAAATGTAGCAAAAAACCATGTACTATAAAATGTTACTTTTAATAGATTGAACAAATAAGCACTTAGGTGATACAATGTAATGGTAATAAAATTTGCTATTAACATTTTGATAAAGGTAAACAGATAGAAAAGAACAATATTCAAACTGGAATTTTACTAAGATGACCTATAGGTTATTAAATATGCTGTAGATAATTAGAAATTATGAGGTTTGTAATGTTTTACAGTTGAATATGTACTACATACATTAGTAAAATAATCTGGTAACATTTGTAATGTGACAATTTCATTTGATGATTTTGATAATCCTTGCTTGGTAGGGCTTAAAGTAATACTTTGATTTCAATAAAATAATGTTTAGACCATTGGTTTAAAAATTATTATATTTTATAAGTAAATATGCCATTGACTCTCTTTACATGCCATCATGAAAGGTGGGTAATTACCTTCAGTTCACAACTTTTATCCTTTTTTGGCAATAGTTTCTGCCTTATGTGTGATTTCCTATCTCTTTTGTTTCAACATGCTGATATACCATTTTCAAATTGCTTTTAGTAAGTATATAACGAGTCTATTTATAAAACTTCATTGGTTTTGATTGAATTTTCATGGTTCCTATCTGCACTGTTATTTTGTGATCTTTTCATGTTTACAAAAAAAAATATCTCATTGCATGCTGAAAAGATTGTCTAGTCAGTTAAATTCGATATATGTACTCAAATATTGTCATATTTATCTTCGGCTCTTTTCATGACTTTGTGACTGTATTGCAGCATTAGAGATATCCTTTATGCTCACTGAACTTTGATATAGCAAGTCTTAAAGAGCATAGCTACCGTAGCACATTTATATATATTGTTGTCAATTGAATTCTAGGTACAGTAATCAAATGTCATACAAGTAGATGCCAGGAAGACAACAGAAAGAAGGCTCGGGAATTATTGAGTGTAAAATTAGATGAAATTATTAATGGGCCTGAAAGTGTAACAGAGCAGAAAAAACGCTTGGATGAGAAGAAATACAAACGAGCTGAGTACAAGAAAAAGAAAATGGCCAAGTTGAAAAATGAATGGAAAAAACGTGAAGGCTTAGAATAGTTTAAAATTACAGACAGACCCAGAATTATAAAGATAAATTTTACTTCAGCATGATAATAATTATTATTGTTGTATAGTCAATTACTTAGTAATAAAATATGTTTAGTCATTTACTTGTAATTTCGTTTTGTGTAAACTGCTTAATGCTGCTGACGGGTTAATAAAGTTATCTGATATTTGAAAAATCGTCTCGAAAAAAATAATTATTCACATAAATCATGAAGTAATTAGTATACTTAAATTATAATACAATAATAAATTTACAGAATAGGTTTTTTGGTGTTTATTTTTACTAGTTTTTTCATTTTCTAGAAACTTTATTACTAAGAAATCTACTATGAATGCCCTGGTATTTTTTAAAGCCAATTTAATTAAAAATAGAGTCTATTAGGTTAGGGATTTCCTGTTTACTCCTAAATATTAGTTTTATTTATCTTTAGGGCTAGTAAAGTAGTCAACTTTTTTATGTAATTTTTTTTAAATGTGTTTAGGCAATTATTCAGTGTAGATTCTTTAGTAGATTATAAATGAATTATTTGTATCGCATGCTTGATAGATCCTCGACGACCATTTATATAAATAAAAATAACCATATATCTTACTAACAAACGATCGGCCACCCGCGCAAATCGTGCTAGTCCCGTCTCGCTCCCGGTTATTTAAAAGGTAAAAATGCTTAGATGATCCTTACATGATAGTTATAGGTTAATACCTATATTTTATTGTCATAATAATGCGGCGGGTCAGACTGGTTGTTGGCGTAGCGACACTGGTCCCAACGTTAGCGGTGTGGAGCAGAGTTCGTTTTTTTTAAAGACAAGACTCCATCATTTAAACGTTTCATGTTAAAACATGGATAGATTTATAGCGGTTGTAGGGATCGCAACTACCTTATACATAGTAATAAGTACATAGTGGGTTTTATTTATGAGTATTCACTAACGGCCGTTTTCAAAAACATATCTGAGTCTACTATCTCCGATTAGTACATACTTATTTATAATAAGTACTATCTTTAACTTAGGCAGATATCGACTGCCCTCATATATATTCAAGCTATAGGATATGGATAATATATATATTATGTAGATATGAAAAACTATCCATTGATAGGTTATTGAATAAAAAGTAAAGACAAAAGGTTTTAATTGTCTATCTTTAGTAACTCAAACAACGGAAAGATAGGTTATTGAAAACGTCCGTAATCTTAGCAGCTTAGCAGCTTTAACATCCGGGCGTCCCGTCACGGCCAACTCTTTTGTAGGTCTTTTCTGTCTTTTTAAAATTTACAATTATATAGTATGTATATTAATTCGAAATATCTCATATGGTTTACTCAGCGTAAACCATTTAAGCCTCCAAATTAACCCACCCTCTAGGTACTTATTTCGTATTAGTTTATATTATTGACGCGAAACCCTAATTCTTTTTCTAAAATAAGTTTCCTAAATTACTCCATAAAACATTAGCGATATGCCAGTGAAAGCCGTGTCAAAACAAAAAATGATATTTTTTTATATAAGTAAGTAGGTATATTCTTTCATATGCATTTAGCAAAAAGCTGTTATTTTGATGTACCTAACAAACAGTCACTTTTTAATTTTATTTATTTATATCGATTACTACCCAAAGTACTAAGTGAATACTTATTATATTTTGTAAGCTAGTAAGAACCCCTCGTTAATCGAAGGTGAAGGCCTCACCAGAGATTATCGAGTATCCCTGTTGTTTTCTGTAGCCAACCACTATTCGTCAGCCAGTCGGCAACTATATACGTAGGAAAAAAGCCATAATAGTAAGTATCTACCTACTTATATTATTCTTAGGAGCAGGCGTTTCATGATCAACTATATATCTATTCATGTGTATTTAGCGAAGGTGAGGAACAGAGAGAGTCCTCATCCGCCATAGAAAAGGGAGGATCCTCCGGCCAGACGGGCGTTATGTCCGACGGGCAACTGGGGCAGTTGTTTTTTTTTTTGAACTGACTACACTGTTAGCCTTAGGGGCCCTATCCTAAAACAGAGTCGCTGCGGCTTTTACAGCTTCACAGGACTTGGGGGCGAGCGCTTAGGGCACTCAGCCGCGAAAGTTTGTGACGACCCGCACGAGGGTGCCAGAGTGGCCGAACCTCGGCTCGGGCGGTCGTCGCGAATGCGAAAAGGTCGCGATCTAACTAATTTCCTAATCCTACTAGAATTCGAACTAACTAACATATACTCATATGCACGTTGCCCTCCTCCTGGGAGGAAGGAGTGGACCATGCGGATGTGTATTTAATAATCGGAATGGTTTTTTACACTAACTAGCGCAAAAAAGAAAAAAGAAGGTCCCTTACAGAACCTATGTGCCCGTGTGGTGTGAACGTGTGTGTGTTCATACGTGTGTAATGTTGTATGTGGGTGGGTGGGTGTGTTGCACGTATAGTGTCACTTTGTATCGCGCGGGCGGCTGCCTGACCCAAGGGCTTCACACGGAGGAACGGACCTAGGGCTTGGGTTGCCGCTAGAGAGGGTGGACGTGACGGGTGTGCGGGAGCGAAGTTAACCGCCCGTCCTCTGCGGAGAGAACGGTGGTTACGCGGGCGT
The DNA here is from genome assembly GCA_033032175.1 of Saturnia japonica. Classification (NCBI taxonomy): domain Eukaryota; kingdom Metazoa; phylum Arthropoda; class Insecta; order Lepidoptera; family Saturniidae; genus Saturnia; species Saturnia japonica. The sequence continues at coordinate 5,264,197 of CM065306.1, read as the reverse complement.
GGGCGGTGGCACGCTCTGTTTGGAGAGACGGTGGCGTAGAACGCGTTAGCTGTTTCGGTTTGGTCGAGCGGGTCAGTGAATATATTACGCGGCCGGCGTTTTCTCCGGAAGGCGTTGGGGTCGGGAACATACGAAGCTGCCGCTTTTATTAAGGGATTCGCGTGGTTCGACGCGGTGTCGAAATAAGTGCGAGAAAGGTGTTTGGCATAGGCCCGACTGTTGTAGTCGGGTTCTTGTATATATACTCAACGATAGAGTGAATTTCTATAGCGCAATGTAGGATAGTAGGATGCGTCCTATGTGGCTCGATAGATGTCGCTATGTGTCGCTACGTAGTTGTGCCGATGCGTTGATGCGTCAGTTGTGGCGAGAGATGTCGCTATATGACTCCCCTCCGAGACCGGAGGTCGATAGCAGGTTGAGTCGTCCATACATCTTTGTTATGCTTGCCGGGCCAGTGGAATGTTCCAGTGAGTCGGAACTAGATGTTCACGGTGAGTCGAAACTGTCTGCCAACGATAGAGTGAATCTCTATAGCGCAATTTAGGATAGTAGGATGCGTCCTATGTGGCTCGATAGATGTCGCTATGTGTCGCTACGTAGTTGTGTCGATGCGTTGATGCGTCAGTTGTGGCGAGAGATGTCGCTACATGTATGTATATATACATCCAATCATCATTTATTATAGTTTTTTTTTATATTAGCACGACAAAGTGACTTCGCTATACCTGATGGTAAGAACAATACAATATGGAAACAATAGCGATCATCAAGAGATCAGTAATCTATCGCCGGTAGCCGCTGTCATGCCGGCTTTTCGGTAACTAGATAGACACTGGTCCATCCGGAACTGCGACTAACGAAAAGACTCATAGAGAGTCCAGTCCACTTTGGCGGTCAATACACCTGGTGTATGGTGGATGCGATCCAGTCGGACACAATTGTCGAGTCCTACCACCGACCAAATGGTTTAACTATTTGCTTTTAACTTGATATTTTCGTGTTTGCACGAAGGCGACGACAATCCATGATGTCCTTTTCACGACGGTTGTTGTAATCCTTCCATAACAATTTTATAGTAATATTATGTAATAATGGTTAGATTAGTCCCAATGAACACAATACGACCTATAATTGGCATCACCCACACATGATATTTGAAAAAATTGTATAAATATGACACATATATGATGTAACTGAGATGTACAACTAAGGTAACATGTTCGTTCACTGGGGTGATAGAGCTCAGATAACACGTCTTTAGACGAGGGTTCGTAATTATTATAATGGACCTGAGCTTTTAGTGATCAAAAAAATGAAGAAAGTAGCATGCATGCATGGTGGTAGACCATTTCTAGTACACGCCTGCCCAGCTACAAACCTGAAGTACAAAATTTTTCGTAAAGCAGTATTGATGTCTTTCTGCGGCTACATTTATTCAAAATCACCTTTGTTATTTTGTTCACATGAATAATAAAAATTAAGAATCTTATATCAACGAAGGTATAACAATATGTAACAAGATTGTATTTGGCCTCTGATTCTAGAGAGACCAAGCGTAACTATGTAATATTTCTAAATCTATACTATATATTATAGGGACCAAGAGGGCGTTTGTTTGTTTGAGGGATCTACCAGTCAAAGAAGAAAAAATATTTTTGCATTTTATAGCCTCCTAGTTGTGCCCCACGGATTCACCCGTGTTCGTTTTATCTGATAAACACCGCGCCGCCGCAATGCACCCGTGTAGCCTCACATAATTGTTCTCACTACCCGTAAGTACAAATTATTTTATTTTTCATTAGCTCTTAAACTGTGTCCAAATAACACGCTATAAAGAGCAAAATTTAACTTCATAAAATTGTCTTTATGAACAAGTAACTTTTGTTTGTAAGGATTAATATGACATGCCTAAAAATAATAATCATAAATCGACTTTTAATCTTCAATAAAAAAATATCGTTAAATAACTTATTGTGGCTTACGTATAAGAGATAGGCATATGCTATCACGGACTTTTTTTTAGATATACTAAAGGCCTATATTTTTGTAGAAAATTTTATTTACGTATCATTACCATTATCATACCATTACGCCAGAGCACGCGAATAAAGCAGTTCGAGAGGGCTTCCATTTCCGACTTACTTAACAAAATGAATTTTTAAGGCCAGCTGAGAGTTGTAGTCTAATCTTAGATAGCCTATACTATTCCTCGTGGATCTGGCTATCATATACAGAAATAATTTATGGAAGGCGACTGGTAGTTCCAGAGATTAGCGTGTTTAAGTAAATAAACAAAACTTTTCTGTTTTATTATATTATAGTATAGATTTATTGAAGAAAGTTATAAGCTATATGTAAATTTACGCTACGACCCTAAAGAACGGAACTGTAACCATGAATGCCAAGCAATCTGTATTTAAAAGTGTAATAAGTACTGGAAATGAGAACGACGATAGATAACACGGGAGCGTTGATGGCGGCGTGCGGAGACAGGTGAATCCGTGGAGCAAAGCTAGCTTTGCAATAAGAGGATTTGTTTGAGAAGAAATGAAAGCTCTTTCTTTACAACAATAGCCTTTCTTAAATATCTAATAACGTACATTGTATGAATTTTGTATTGTATTTCTATAAAAACTAAGTTTAATATACCTACACTGAAGTTTTACTATAATATATTTGTTATTTAGTAAAATAAATTACACATCATGTACTATGAATATAATTATAATTTATATGAAAGGTTATTGTTTGTCTGTTTGTTTTTGTTTGAGCGCAATGATCTCTGGAACTATCAGTTAGTTTTGAAAAAATAATTTTTCATTCTATAGCCTATTTATTGAGGAAGGTTATAGACTTCACGCCACGACCTAAAGGAACGGAGCAGTGAACATGAACATCAACCAATATGTAGTTGTAGACAAGTCCGGGAAGTGAAAAATCCGATGGGCTACACTTATGCTATGGCGGCGCCATGGAGAGCTGATTGAATAAATAAATTAAACCGTGCCCACAGCTAGTTATAATATAATAAAACAACCCCTCCTCGACCCTTGATACCTTGTGTGAAGCCACACGACCCGCCCGCGCCCTATTATTACTTTCTTCATTCTCGCTTAGCGTACTTTCTGACCTACCCTTTATACGGTAATTGCTCCGCTCCTTAAGTCTCGTAGCGTGATACTAGATAGCTTGTAACCTTTCTCAATAAATAGGCTATGAAATGCAATTTTTAAATTTGACTGGTGTCAGGTTGTTCCAGAGATTAGCGAATTCAAACAAACAAAATGAAAAACAACAAAAGCATTGAACTTTGTTATACTTGCATAGCTAGATTTTAATGAGCGTTAGACCTAGTCTATAAATACAATAGTTTAAGTAAATTAAAGATTTAATTATGTATTTATGTAGGTAATACATAGTTATTATAGTTATAAAGTGAATATTGTATAAACAATGTAGATACCCTGATGTTTGTGTATTAAGAAAGAAAGAAAATACATTTATTTGTTACACAACACATAATAGTAGAATATGCGCAATAAATTAATAAATAATAATAATAAAAATAACAAAAAAGAACGAATAAAATTAAAAACTAAAGATTTCGTATTGTCGTTAGTTAGTGTTTACGGTTCATATGTGTGTACCAAATGGTCTCGAGCTAGCATATAATATGCTGGAGGGCGTGAGTCTTCGAGCGCTGGTTTTCACTCGAAGCCAAGAGAGTTATGTTAGTACAACGATTTAAAAAACATAATAATAAATGTATTCGTGAATTGTTATTTGAGTCGTAAACTTGTTGTTAAAGCACATACTTTATAATATCTACAGGTATATATAAAAAAAGATAAGTCGATTGCATAAATATACTGATAATAATAAACATTTAAAGTAGGTAGTTAAATTTCGGGAGCACTGCCGAGGGTTTTTAAAAAGTCTAAGACAAGACTGATTCTCAAGAAGCTTTATTAAGAATGCTTTTATTTGTTACAAATGTCTCTTTTATAAACTCTTATTCTATAAACACAAAGTGGGGCTGTTTACTATGAAATAATGAGAAATATGTCGCAATACATTCAGTCAAAACACCAGGTGTCTATCAGTAATTTGCAGACATAATATGGGTTAAAAACGTAACATCAGCATTTCTAACGTATGTACCAATTAACAAGACGTAATAAGAGAGGGTACAGACTGCATAACTCCTCCCCCCTCAAGTTCGAAATTATCAGAGGGATGATTATCACTATGATTATTTCGATAGCAATAATTTTTACAAAAACTGAGCTTATATACTAAGAATACAAGAATTAATAGAAATATAATCACATATAACAATAAAGTTCCGGCACTAACACTTTTTACATTAATAATTCTTTCACTTGATGTTTTTAGTTCACTTTCACTGATTTTTAAAAGATTATTTAAATGTTGAAGATTTATTAATTCACTGTTATCCAAATTGATGGGTTCACGTTGCAATTGTTGCTCAGTAATTGTTATTTCGGGAAGATTAATAATCGGTAATTTTGACATCTTCAAATTACTCGTAGTAATATGGTGAGCTTTTAGCGTAATTTCACCAATTTTAACATCGCAATGGTCATCTAGGACGAGGAAGTATGTCCCTTCTATATTTTCTTTCGTTATTTCGTCGTTACAAATTTTTGATAATATATTCTCAGCGTTACTATGAAGAATCCATCTCTCTTTTCCAATTGGTTGTATCTTAATGGTCTTGATTTCAACTGGTACTGGATGACAAGAACTCGTATTCGAAGAAAATTGAATTAATGCTGTTATGCAAGTGTCTTCTGAAGTTGTTCGAGAATCATCCTCGTGACACAGGAACATTTCGTCGTGAAGTTCATTACAAGGTAAAGTGAGCGAGACAAATTTAGACCCTTTTACTAATAGGTAAGGAAATTTAGGAATAATGATGGTGGTATGATTAGAAGGATTGGTCATAGGTATTGGAATTGCTCTGTAGTATGTATAAATTTCATCTCTAATTATTGGTATATCTAAAATGAATGTTATTTGACTTCCTTTTGTATAAGCTTTAAGCTCTATACATTGCTCTATTTTAACTAAATTGTCATAACTTACTGGATACACAAGTTTGTAGAATTTCTCTATCTTTTTTAACAATTCTAATAATTCATTTGAGTTTATAAGAGATTGGTGTAATATTTTTAATTTACTGAATGCCAGAGAAGTTTCAATTTCATTCAACCGAATGTAGAGTAGTTGAAAATTATGGAAAAATAAATTATAAACATTAATAAAATTATGGGTAGTTATATCAATATTAGTTTGATTTATTAATTTTTTTATTTCTCGTAACTCTTTATCTATTCGAATGAAATTGTCCTTCGTGAAATTTGTTATCTTTATCATTGATTCAGAAATATCTGATATTAAGGTTACCTTTTTAATGAGTGTATTTTGGCGTGTCGTTAGAGAATCAATCATATTTTCATATCTTAAAGCATCATTATGATCTAAGTTACCAGTTATAAGCTTAATAATAGATCCAAGAGGATTGAGAAGTCCACGTTTAATTCTAGTTGATGGAGATAACTGTTCTAATTTTTGAATACTAATATTCATTACATAATTCGTTTGAAGCTTTACATTAAAAAGTTGAACATTAGATGTTTCATTATCAAAATGTGTTTTTAAATATTGATTAAATTTAGTATATCTTTTTATATTGAATTCTAAATCCTCACGTATCAGACTTAAATCTAAAATCTTAATTATTGTCCACTTATCATAACTTACACTAGCTTGACCTTGTTTCACAAGGACTATACCGGGATTTTTATCGATTCTGTGAAGTTGAAGGGCGTGAATCCTGATGATCAGAGCCAGGAGCCCGAGGAGGTACCTGCGAAGGTCGTTTTATATCCTTAATAGGCACGTTTGTTTTTCGAGTTTTCATTTTTACAGGACAGATATTTCTGTCAATTTTACCATATACTTGTGCTTTTTGATAACGCGGTTTATCTTTACTTCGCCTTGTATTAACACCTTTTACAAATATAGTGTCCTCTTCTTGAATATCAAATGATGTTTCACCACCACGTTTTGTTTTAATCTTTTCTTTATTTTCAATTACTTTGTCTGTTAAATATTTATAAAGATATTTCGTTCGTTTCATATGATCGTTTACTAATTGTTGCGTATATTGTTTGTTAAAGTTTACTTCAAAAGTACTATTAGAATCAGTGTGTCCAAAAACTACTTCAAATGGTGTAAGACCAGTCGTTGAGTGAATGGTTTGATTGTATGACATAATTGCATAAGTCATAACGTTAGCCGCGTCAGTTATTTTATGTTCATATTTAGCGATACGATATATTTCTAAAATAGTTGAATGGAATCTTTCAATTAAACCCATAGAATTAGGATTATGTGGAGTGCTTATGTGTAATTCTATTTTATAAAATTGTAATGTTTCTTTTAAAAGTGTATTGTTGAATTCAGTACCAGAATCAGCACTGATCTTATTTGGTACGCCATAAAATGAGAAAAATTTAATTAAGGCACGAACTACTTCAGGTGTAGAGCGATTGGATATTTCAAAAGCCTGACCTAGTTTACTGAAAGCATCTATTATGGTAAGGAAGTAGCTTCCTTCTATAGAGAATATATCTATAAATATTTCAGCAAAAGGTTTTGTTTGAGTTTGCGTTAACATTAATTCTGGTTTTAAAGGTTTGCGATCATATTTTAGAGTTTTACAAGTTTCACAAGAATTGATTACAGAAGCGACTGTTATATCCATATTTGTCCAAAAATAGTTACGCTTTAATTTCATAAGAGTTTCTTTGATTCCACGGTGACTTGTTTTACCTTGATGATAAGCAAGTATAGTGGCACGTTGCTCTTTTTCATCACCTAAGTATATAACTCTTTTAGTACATTCATATATTTTGACGGTATCTTTTTTAAATAGTTTTATCACGGCATTTGTAAATTGTTTACGGTGAATTTCGCTCTCAAAGTAAAAGAAATATTTAATTTTAGGTTTTATATATTCTAAAAGAAATTTCTTAACAAGGTTAGTGTTGTTTACAGGTAAATGTACTTCCAAAATTTTTTGTTTTTCATGTGATAAGTCTTTTATTGATAATTGGTTTCTGTTCCAAGTAAAAATAAGGATTTGATTAGGTTTTGTGTCGATGGCTTCTTTAATAATGGGAATACCATTCGTATCAATATCTTCAGCAGAATGTATGGTTTCCGGTAATGAACAGGCAGTAATAGTACTGGATGAAGGAGAACGAATTGGGTGAGTTAAAGTCTTATCGGAATCTGAAGGAATAGTTAACGTTTCTGATGAGTCTGAAATTAGTATTGGACTCTCAGATCGTTCAGTGTCACTCACGTTTACTCGTAAGGACATATCGTCATATTCTGTATAATCAGGTTGATAGTCTTGGTATTCAATTTCAGGGTCGTTCATTTCTAAAGACTCTATCATATTTTGTCTAATAGGACGAGCTGTGCGCATTGACACATCGCTTGCCTGAAATTGAGGTGGATTACGTTGAGGTTGATTTTGTGGTGGTATACCAAATTTAAATTGTTGATTTGGCATGTTGAAATTAGGTCGGTTTTGTGTATTGTTAAATTGTGGTTTGAACCCTTGTTGATTAGGAATACCGAATTTAAAATTATTATTTCCAAAATTTGGTTTATATCCTTGTTGGTTTAGGTTAGGTCTGAATTGTACATTTTGATTTGGAATACCGAATTTAAAATTATTATTATACGGTTTAAAATTATTTTGTGTTTGGTATGGAATTCCGAATTTAAAATTTTGTTGTCCGGAATTAAATGTATTTGGCACAAATGCAGGTTGAGGTTTGAAATTATTATTAAAATTATTTGTTAAAGTAGGCGTGAAAAATTGTTGAACTGGTTTAATATTAGATTTATTTTTATTTTTAGAATTGTACTGATATTGAAAATTGACCTCCTCCATGACAACACTTAGTGCGTTTTCTAAAACGGTACAACCTTTAAGTCGCACAATTCGAATTAAATCCTCTGGTAAATTATATAAAAATACATTCAAGCACATATTATTATAGATAATCATTTTAGCGGCTTTGAGGCCTTCATCAGTTAATAAATTGACCTTGGAGAAGAGGGTGCAGCGTGTTTGTTGTATCCTGTTACAAAATTGCGTATATGTTTCACCAACTTTAATTTTTAAATTTTCCAACTCAATTGCCACACACTCTTCCGATCTAGGATCACCAAAATGTTGAATCAAAACAGCTCTTAATTGTTCCCAAGTTGTTATGTCTTCTCTTTCACTTAGTAGAGCAGCGGCTTTACCACATAATCTACTAGTTATAGCATGAAACACATATGTAGTTTGAACAACATTGTTTGATCCGCTAAAATTTCTGATTATATATTCACTTTTTTTAATAAATAAATTTAAAGTATTTTGATCACCATCGTACTTGGGAATTAAACTTAAAAGTTCTTTTGATACTAATTGAATTGTTGATTCATTGTTGCGTTGCATTTTGAATTGTATTTATTTAATTAAACACACACAAAGTAAAATTCACAAAATTAAAATTCACAAAATAATATTTTCAAAATAAAATTCACAAAATAAATCTTATAACAAAATTATCAAAATCAAAATTCTCAAAATTAAAATTATCGAAATTAAAATTATCAAATTAAAATTCTCAAAATTAATATTTATTATTAATATTTCTCAATATCTTATAATCTATGAAGTCAAATAACTTTCGACGATTTTTATTCGAAAATTATGAAAAATAATTTTCAACGATGTTTGTTTGAAAATTATAAAAATTTGTTAAATAATTTTCAACGATTTTTGTTTGAAAATTATAACAATGTCCAACGAAAAATACAACCACAGAAAATAACAAGGACGAGACAAGGATTGTAAAAATGGTCACTTACAGTCTGCTCGTTCCCATGTCTTGCCGTATAGCTGCTTTCGCTTTTAGGACAGGATCTCTCGGAAATAGATGTGGAACCCGACGTTAACTTATTTATTGGTTCGTAGATACTCAAAATCTGCACATGAGACCGATTTGTAAGACTCGAACACAGACTTTTATTGTTGATTGAGTATCCTACCGACTGCGCCAGTTAAATTTCGGGAGCACTGCCGAGGGTTTTTAAAAAGTCTAAGACAAGACTGATTCTCAAGAAGCTTTATTAAGAATGCTTTTATTTGTTACAAATGTCTCTTTTATAAACTCTTATTCTATAAACACAAAGTGGGGCTGTTTACTATGAAATAATGAGAAATATGTCGCAATACATTCAGTCAAAACACCAGGTGTCTATCAGTAATTTGCAGACATAATATGGGTTAAAAACGTAACATCAGCATTTCTAACGTATGTACCAATTAACAAGACGTAATAAGAGAGGGTACAGACTGCATAACTAGGTAATAGATAAAAACTTAATATAAAATAATATTAGGTACATACGCTGGTCAGTTTACTTTATATAAAATTTAATAAAATAATTATTGTACTGAAACTTTATTAATAATAAATGCTATCCAATAAATTACGTAGGTATCTAAATATCTTTGTGTTTGTATCTGATTCAGTGTTGAGATATACCTATATTAATTAAATACATAATAATGAAGTATACATTTTTAGAGACCGTTCTGTTTATTTTACTCAGTATTTTATTAGTCATTTAACTATATTAATCATTTATTTGACGTTTCTGATTATTAGTGGAATTCAAAGTTACGTAAAATTCGTGTCGTTCAAATACTAGTGGCATATCGATCGAGGTTGCCCGTAATTTCGATCATCGGCGTGTACCGACGTAGTTTTCGGAATTCCCGTACATTTATTTGATGTCGATTTGTAACACTACTGAGGAAAAACATCTTGACTAAAACGAATACTTGTGAATTGTTCGAGTAGAAACTCTCTCACTCGGAAACTACGGAATTTTAGATGTTTCGAGCTTTCTTTATCTATTAGCATGACAAAGTGATAAGCAGATGTATTACTCAAAACCACCGACCATGGATTGATAATCCATCACTGGTTTCTGCAGGTTAGGCCGGTCTGACTGGTCGTGTACCGGGACAAACCTAAAGTATGGTACAGTGCGGGTTTATAAAAATTTGAAAATTTCATAAAAAATTGCCTACACGGGTGAAACCGTGAGGCACAGCTAGCCATCTAAATAAATAAAATGATTAAGGTTAGCCGTTGTGCGTGCATCACGTAAAAACTACTGGATAGATTTTGACAAGTTTTTTAAACTCCTTTTAGATACTTGGTCCATATCAAAAAGAAAAATTATCACAATATCTTCATCCAATAAAAAGTTATTAAAGTTTGAAGCAAGCGGAGCCGGGGCACATCTACTCATTCATAAATTACATAATTATGTATGTATATCGGTTAACAAAGGCCACATAATTGATGCTTCAAAATGCAAGAGTTTAGAATATAGAGACTTTAGAAAGCTATTTCTATAAGATAATAAAACAATGTGAACATAAAAAAGGTTTTTAGCTTTTAGCTTTTTACAGCTCGGTTGAATCCCACGTCTCGTATTACGTATACCGTCGTTAAAGAGAAAAGTATCGTGTACGTACAAATAAAAATGACATTATTTTATTTATCATATCTTCTACCTTGGCAGAATATTTTAACTGTTATGTATTTACCTAAAGGTAAGTACGGTTTAGTCTAAACACAACGATAATCTTGAGATTTTGGCTTCGTTTACACTCGTAGCTGCTACTCCGCGCGCCGTCTTGCTTTCATTTCCTCGATACAATTTTAAATTTAATCGTCACTACATAGTAAAATACATATGTTATAGAACACCAAAACCATTAAATTCATAATGTTAATTTTTAAACAGTTGATAACAATTTTATTAAACACAAATTAATGGCGAAATTCATACCCCGTCAATCACAGTTACTTATTGGGAAACATGTCCACTATCCATTTCTCTCATCATTTTGCCGTAAAATTAAGAACCTACCAAGAGCTTGTGCGAATAAAAAACATTTGAACTGATTAAAATGGGTTAGCAAAAATCGGGTTACTCGAGGTTTTTATTTTTTTACTAGTTTTTTTTTAGTATGAAACTAACAAGTATTGTACCATTTTACAATTCTGATTAAATGCGCGAACTACTAATGGCACTCACCAAGGCACTGTAGTACATTTTTTTTAATTGAGGGCTTTTCAAAGTCGACAAATTTTGAAAATTTTAAATTCATAGTTTAACAAATAGTGTTAATTCTAGAAAACTTGGGGTAGTTGTGTCATTATTTTTGACTGAGGTTCTAGAAATGCTATTTAGGGTTACGGTTCCAAAGTTTAAATGAACAAAAATAATAAAAATTAACCACAATTACCGAAAAATGGTTACAGTTTGACCAAATTTCTAGGTTTTTCTTAAATGCCTATAATTTCCAAACTGCATGGGATAGATTTTTTTTTTTTTTTTTCTTATGATGGTTATAATCAATCCTGTCACTCCGTTTCAGCTTGAAGTTGAGTTCTGGGACACCCTGTATATAACCGTAATATATTGTTGACAATAAAAAAACTCCAGTCGTGAAAATACGCAGTAGGCATAGGCATAATTATAATAGCTTGAATTTTATATTTCATTATATTTTTCAGAACACATCTTTTTATGTTAAGCAATGTGTGTATAGAAAAGCCTTCATTAAAAAAGTTTCCTCAAATAAACATTCGATCCTTTTAGACGGATATTTATATCCTAATATATGAGAGCAAAACAGAGAAACACTGAAAATGGTTATCTATACAGAGAAGACCTGTTACTTATTTTATTTACGATCCTTCTCTCTCGTGTGTTTTACGATGTTACTGTTGATATTCAAATAAATTACACATAGGTATAATACGTACATAAACAATATATTATATATGCAAATATATTTTATTAATGAACAAATGAAATATTGTTAATAAATCGAAATAAAAAAAGCAATCGTTCCTGCGAAATTTATGATGATTATGGTTTAAGTATTTTATTACTTAAAGTTCGTAATTATTCAACAAACAACAAGAAAAATAATGTTCGGAGTATATCATAATTTACAAATGACTTGTATAAAATATGAAAATAATATTATCAACGTACACTCCGAAAAGCTACTGCCTACTTAATGTACGTATTTGCCTGTATACGGAAGGTATACTATCCTAAGTCCATTATATAATTAACTATGTCAACATATAACTATGATTGGTTGTAGCGCCAGTTTCAAGCTATATATATTAATATATTATGTTTGTTAATATTAGTATATTAATTAATATTTATATGTATTAGTATTTATATCTGTATATTAATATATTATTTAAAAAAAACTGTAATCTTTTTTTAAAATCTATACAATTAATAAAATTGAAGTGACTATTTGTAATGTCAAAATGACAGCTTTTTACTAAATGCATATGAAAGTATATGCGAGCTATTCGCATGCGTGACGACCGCCCGAGCCGAGGTTCGGCCAATCTGGCACCCTCGTGCGAGTCGTCCAAAACCTTCGTGGCTGAGTGTCCTAAGCGCTCGCCCCCAAGTTCTGTGAAGCTGTAAAAGCCGCAGCGGCTCTGTTTTTGGATAGGGCCCCTAAGGCTAACAGTGTAGACAGTTCGAAAAAAAAAAAAAAAAAAAAGAGCCGTCTCAGATGGTATGGTAACGTGATACGAAGAGACGAGGACCATATAGTGAAGAAAACATTGTAACTACCTGAACGTAAAAGTTACGTCGGGGACTAGCATGACGTCCAATGCCCATGTAAATACATATATCTAATCAATGTATTATTTAGGGAACGTAATGAAACTCGACCGTACTAGAAGGCGTCTATTAACGGAAGAGAGGCAATGACAACCAACTTACGAGAACCTATATATATGACAGGCTTATTGGAAGAAGAACTGCTTGACCTGACAACCCAGGACAGGTTGACCTTGTGGCAAAAAATTAGGAGAGCCGACCTCACCTAAAGTGCGATAGAACTAAAAAGATGTACCTGCCTACTCCGGTGATTACAATTTAATCGTTTTTTTATTGAAAATATGAAAAGTAATTATGAAAAGTATGTATTGTAATCTATTAAATAGTGAACTTGGTACATCCTCGTATAAAGATATATTTATATTTTATGTCATTTGTTTTTATATGGGCTTATAGTTATATAGTTTTTGAGTTTGTTCACGATGTAGATATTCTTTCATTGTTACAATTACAAAACACAAAGAAGTATGTACTGTGCACATGCAGTTACCGTCAATGGTTTCAAGTCGAAAAATGACATTTAACCGCAAGTTGTTGCTGCTGTTGGCTTGTGTGTATTTAAACGGTATGCATCATAAAATTTTACTACTACGAACCGTGCAATTGTGGAGCCTAATGACAACTCGCACTATTTAGATGGAAAACAGAAACTATCGTACTGTTCATTAACTATATTGCGTAGCAGTCGGGCATTTTGTAGTTTTCGCTTGGCTAGCTAACACTCGTAAAGTTAAAAATCTGTCGTCAAGCATCTAACGATGTGCTCCAGCAGCTGTACTTGAAAACCAACAGCTTTTTAATGCTTAGCGTGTTAGGTAAGGTTACATTTCAGATCATCAGGTAAACTATATTAATATTATAAAGCTCAAGAAACGGTTTTTTTTTTCGTTTGTTTGTTTGAACGCGATAATCTGCGTAACTACCAGTTAGATTTGAAAAATTCTTTTTTGCATATATAGCCTGTTTTTATTGAGGAAGATTGTAAGTTATATTATAATGTACGCTACGACCGTTAGGAGTGGGGCAGTAACTATGCAAGTCAAACAAAAAAATAAAAGTATCATAATATTCGATGCCCCAAAACATCGTCCACATTTATGTTTTTCGAAAAGCACAAACATACAAATATATTTTCACTTTTATAATGACTGATATATCTTTTTCTCGCGACTTTGTCGTGACGCATAACGTCGAGTATAGTCCATACTTTATTACAATAAAAATAGATATTTAGCAAGGTACTTCATAATTAGTGTAGGTAAACTCATAATTTTTCTTAACGCGCCTAAAGCAGTAGAACTTTTTTAAAGTTACCAAGACTTCGTTTTGAATGAGGAGTGATAAAACCAAAGTAAACATAATAAAGAGAAGAATGACAGTACCTATGTAAACTCGACGCTTATCTACTCTTTGAACTCGTAAAAACTGTGACCAAATCACACAAGTGTTATTATGTTTAAACAGTTTGTTAGCGAACAAAATTGAAGCGCTGAATTAGATCATTAAGTAGAGCATACACTACTACGTCATACACTCGACGTCATACTGACGTTTTTTTTAAGTGATTGCACTATACCTGGTGGTCAGCAATCCAATAACATCGGCGAACACTGTGAAATCTCAATCCATCGTCAGTCGTAGCAGTCATACCGGCCTGACGAAATTTCTCTTCACGTTCCATGGTATAGGAAGGCGGGAACACACTGGCCGGGAGACAGTTTCCCAGCTTTACATTAATATGTAATTTTCTTTGCAAAACGCTCGACTGTAGTAAAGGCTTTATGCGTAAAGTACTATGTGCGTACAATGCAACAATGCATTCAAGGTGTTGATAGGGTTGCCTGTTCGCGGAGGCGGGAATTTCTGGCTTTCACGCCATCAGGTACAAGTGATGCGCTTGCATCATTCGCAGAATACGCACCAGCCCCAATAACATCCTGAAAATTATAGCAGGCTGATGGGGCAATTGAGGCAATACCATACTGAGGCCATTGGTTACGCCTACATGCCCCTGTGGCGTTCAATAAAGAGTTCGTGTTATTTTTCTATGTTTTGTGTATACTAACCAAATAGATTTTTATCTGAGGTAAAAGTTTTTTTTTTTTAACGCACTGTATTATTATTACTGGCCCTTGTCCATTTTCTTGTGCTCGTAGTAGTCGCAGAGTCAAATCGCGCAGTATTCACTTAGACTTGTCTCTTTTTTTTTTAAATATAACGCATTGACAAAATTTCAAACGTTTCACACTGTGGGAACGAAGCTTAAGGACATGGCTCATTCTATTTTCAAGATCGAAGTTATTTAACTTTAATGAAATTTTTACGTATACACCTGGCAATATTTTTTACGGTGCAAAGGTAATTTTGCGACGAAAATAAATATGATACCGATTGACTTTTGTAATTTAACTTTTAGTTAGTTAACTACAGAACTTTAATAGATTTGCTTCTATGTCATACCTATTTGAAAAAGTGTGATAAAGATATTTTAAGCTTCTTTATAACAAGTACAATATATTTTGAGATCTTCGATTTGTTTTTAATAACAGCCTGTATGTAGTACCCCTTATCTATTGTCTGGAATGTGTACATTGACCCTATCAACCTATCCATATGCTTTCTAATAAAATCTGAGTAATAAAGTAATAATTTTATTTTTCTTATATTATTGTTTTATAACTTATAGATTACGGAATGACATAGCTACACGTCTATAAAATTTCATCAAATTTAGTTAAAACTTAGTAAATAACACATTATTTGATTATTTTTTACATTTTCTTAAAGTATCTTGTAGCAGTTGTAGCCTATTAATTGATAAATGACTTATTACATAATATGCTTCCCATCTACGAAATTTAATAAGAATGTGTCAAACCGTTTTTTTTTTAAATGAAATCCTGACGTACAAACAGTCAGACATACAGGTGTTTTTAATCTTATATTCGTGATCTGTGTTCATGTGCCAATTAGGAGATTTGAAAAAAAAATTGCATGTAGAGACAAAACAACAGATTTACAAATACAGATGAAAAATTACTTCTCTCTGTCCTCGTAAAAAGTATTTCGTTTCTTTTATTCTATTAATTTACCCTTTACGCAATAGCGCCGGTTTTCTGTGGTGTCCCCTACTACGGTCAGTTTTTTTTTTGATCTAGATATGCCAGTCTCAGACGGATTCTACTTTCACAAACATTCGGATCGTGTATCTTTTTTGTCATTCTTTCATTACTCATACGCTTAACATGTTCGAATAAACAAGAATATAATATTAAGTCGGGGGAAAAGTGTTTTCGCATAATGTAGGTAAAAACTAATATTATATAAACCATATTATTAGCCTACGATGTATTGGCGATTTGAAACGTCAAGATGTCCATAGTTCTATATTTTCTACATTGTACAAGGTGGGCCAGAAATATTTGCGAATTTTAAAAAATAATAAAAAATAACTAAATACAATACACATACACATCTTTATTTCAATTAAAATAGACATCTGGGAAATTTATTTCTTAAAAATTACATCATTCAGGTGTGCACCATCCCGCTGCATGTTCTGAACCTGAACCTCAAATTGGTAAAAACTCGCTGACACATTGCGCGAGGAATAGCTGCCATTTCTTCATGGATATTTATCTTCAACTGGTTAATCGTGGCTGGGTTATTGGAGTAGACTCTACTTTTCAGGTATCCCCACATAAAAAGTCCGGTGGCGTTAAATCCGGACTTCTAGGCGGCCATGCAATGTCACCTTGGCGCAATATCAGTTTCCCAGCAAACATCTCGTTTACGGCCGCCAACGAAGGATTAGATGTATGGCATGTGGCATGTTGATTTTCAAAGAAATAGGGTCCGATAATTCCGTGTGCTGATATGGCCGCCCAAATGGTTACTTTCAGCAAATGCAGAGGCTTTTGATATTTTGCACGTGGGTTCTCTGCAGCCCAGTAACGGCAATTCTATTTATTGACATGCCCATTTAAGTGAAAATGGTCTTCGTCGGAGAACAGAATATTGTTGAAACTCTGAAAGCGTTCCAACATTGTTTCAACAAGAGTTGGTCATAAAATTGGATCATATGGCAGTAATTCGTGCACGAGTTGAATTTTATACGGGTGCAAATTCAAATCTTTCAACAAAATGCGACGCAAAGATGTTCCGGACACCACAAGTTCAGTTGATAAGCGATCAGTCGATAGACCAGAATTACATTGAACTGAAGCTCTAACTTGTTCAATTGTATCTTCCGTTCTTGTTGACTTTGGGCGTCCCGCACGCTTCTGTTTGAGAGGCGAACCAGTAGCTTCGAACTTTCTGACCCACGATCGAATCACACTTTCCTTCGGACACTGATTTACGTCATGTAATCCAAACTCACGCCGAAATAAACGTCGAACAATAGCGCAACAATCGCCATTTTTATAATAATTTTTAACGCAGAATGCACGCTGCGCTTCGGTGAAGCGATCCATTGCGACTAAATTTCCGAGAACCAAGCTTCTCATTCCACCCACCTACGCAGCCCCCGCTCAAAAGGTTCAAACGCAAGAGTGTTTTTAAAATCGCTGTATCTCAAGCGTTCAGGTTTCCTCGCGATGTTTTCCTTCATCATTAGTCGATAGTGTTTTGAATTAGTAAATGTATGAATATGAATGAAAATTGGTTGCTACATGTCGTCGGTGATCGGGACCAGAGAGTTTACTGATAATAAGATGGATATCTAGTATTTAACCGGTTTCGGTTATTAATACGGATAAGAAATTATTTCAGATATCCGACAATTTCATATAATTTCAGTTATGGATATTACAATGATAAAAAATTTAGTCTTCAAATATATTCTATAATTATTATATTTTTCAGAAATCTATATTCAGAAGTCACTTTTTAACTTCGACAGTGTTATTTTTAAATATACAACTAAGGTGGCGAACAAGCATACAGCCTCTCTGATAGTAAGCGAGTACGGTAATCTACGGACGCTTGTAATACCATAGATATCACTAGTGCGTTGCCAACCCTTATCTTCTTTAGGGTGCCTATATTCCACCATACTTAATTGTGTCTTTAGACTCCAGCCCAATCAGGCAGTGACATATTGTGGTTTTTATTTTTAATTCATTCACTTAAGTTTTTTGACCCTATATTGGTGGCATTTTGCGTGATATAGTTTGGTTGTTGTGTATAAATGAAGTGAATTATAAATATAATTTATGTTGATGTTAAAAAAACTTCCTAGATAGTTCTAACAAGAGAGCCACCATCTTGTCCAAAGAACCCAGTTTGTATTTTACGAAACCTTAAAAATATCGATACTGGCAAGTGATTTTTGCGGCTTCAATACAAGAAAAAGAAGAAAAAAAAATTATGGGATACGGTTACGGTTTCGGATAATTTTTATTTCGGATATATCCAATAGTTTCAGTTACGGTTACGGAGTTTCATAACATCCATAATAAGAACTTGCGGATATCTAATTGATATTCTGCATGTCTAAACCATTTGAACACCACCAGACACTAACTACGTTAACCATGAACGATTTCTGAATAATAACGGGAATTTTCATCACAATACTACTACTCTGTGCGTCTTTACAGTTTATTGTGATGCAAAGTTCCGATTGTTCAAAATGTACAGTTTCACGGTGCATACCCACACTACCTACGTAGTTACATCCGTTTTCCGTGCAGAAGTTAATAGAACGAATTGAAAGGCAGCTTTTGTGTTTCTCTATGTAACAGGCCGGGAATTTTGCGTACTAAATATAGATACGTTAAACCATACAACAGGGTTATCGATTATAAATTTTTACTATACGTGTTCGTATTTTTACTATACGTATCTGTTCGTAGGATCATACGATACGTGTGTTGTGTAGGGGCAAAAAATCACTTGTCTGTTACGTTTTCACGCCTAAACCGCTGAACCAATTTTGATGAATTTTGGTATAGAGATAGATTGGACTTTGGGAAAGGACTTAAGGTACTTTTTGCAGCTAAAATAAAACTTTAAGGGTAGAAAATAGGGGATGAAAGTTTCTATGAATAAAAAATGGGACTACCAAATGCGCATGCGCGGTAATGGTGAAATGATATCAGCTGCCATACTAACCAGTTTGTTAATTGTCAATCTGGTTTGTTGATTAATTGATATTGTTATACTTAATAAGAAATGTATCGTATTTCTAATAATTACCTGTTAAATGATAGTCCAGTATACTTTTTAAGATTGGCTGAAGTGTATATAAAGTGTTTAACTGCGCAGTACAGCATAATTACTGTTTTATTTTATGATAGGAATATGACGTGCGCTATCAATCGCGGCTCGCAGAAGTTTATGTATTCTAAGCGATATACAGTTTTGCTACAAGTGAATTATTTCATTGTGTTATTCCACGGGTGGTGAAAATAAAATTTGGGTGAAAGTTTGTACTAAGAATCCATTAATATTTATGCTTTGGTAAGAAAGGAATAAAAGGGGTTTCTCGTTTTTCAAAAAACCTTCCCGTAGGCCGGTACAATAAGGTATGATTTTAATTATTTTTGAAGTTTTATTGGGGCGGTTAATGTGTTGGATTCATATTGGCATATAATGTCAATACCATACAAACAGTATCAATCCCGTCTATGATTTTCTTTTGGTTTGTCGTGTTCCGAAATCAGACGGTGCATATGCAGTAATATAGCGGGGTGGTAGGGATTGCGACCACAATACACATAGCGATACACCCATCTATGATTTTCTTTTCTTTTTTTTTTGGTATTATATAAATATAGCTCTCTGTACTCCTGTCTGTACTTTTAATATTTTTCCAAAATTTCCCGATACGCATGTTATATGAACGATACTGATCACGAATATGCCATTAAATTTTTTTGTCCGTCAGTCTGTCTGGTTGTATGTCCGGATTTAACTCAAAAACGGCTTGACCGATTCTTATAATTTTGTACACAGGATGCTTATATCATCGGTCAGTTGATAGGGTATAAGAAATTTCAATATTACTTTTAGATAATGTAAAAAAAATTATGTAAATAATATATTTTCGTTAACTCAATTATGTACACGGGAAGTATAAGTCATTCCAAGAATGATAAGTAAAGAGAATTTTCAATAACACTTTTGAGAAGAGTAAAAAAAAAAGAAATTTTCAAAAAATTAAAATTTCATTAATTCTCAACCGATTCTGATCAGATTATATAGACGGGAAACATACATCATACCTACTATAATTGAGAGGCTATAAGAATTAATAATGCATTAGAAATTGTACATTAGAATAATAGTTTTCAACCGAGTTTGATGAAAATTGTACACGGGAAATACATGCCACCCCTCAATTGATACGCCATATGAACTGTGAGCAATATGAGTAAAAATAAAGGGATTTAAATAATTATTGCGTAGTAACAAACGCGTGCGGAGCCGCGGGCACACCGCTAGTTACAAATAACTCTTTTACTTATTTGATTAAAAATAAAAGTATTTATTAAATTATTTACAAAGCCTTGTTGCGCCAGCTACGCATGCTGGTTTACAAAATACGAATGAGAATTTAAAACGATATTTTAACACTGAAGTATTGACTCTTAAACTTGTGTGTAACTTATACACAAAATAAACTATACTCGACGTTAATTTATTGTTTCCACTGAGGGCTCTTTGCTTGACTAATACGTTTTATTATGTTTTTAATAATGTGACAAGTAGCGTTACAAGAACCTCCTCTATCACCAGGTAATATTAAATAAGACACTATTTAGTATATGTTGGAGAATCGTGTCGATGTGATTATGGAGTCCGTACTTTATTAGTATTCGTATTGTCCCCCGCACTATTGGCTAGGCGCGAAAGTCACAGATGTGCTTTGTGACCGCACGCACTTTATAAGGAAGCAACGACCGGCTTGAAGTCATTTGCTCGAGCAAACGGATGGTGAAGATCTCAGTTAATAAGTCGAATACAATAAACACTGTTCCTGAGTACGGTCTCGCAGCTCGTCTAGGCCATCTAGCAGCGTATTATAGTAGGCATTTACAATACAATATACTTTATTGCACACGAAAAAAACATGCATGTTATGTAACCATTTATACTAGCGATCACCGTAAGTTTGAAATTCGACCAGCAACTTTTTGGTCATAGACTATTTTCTGTTTGACATTTGTAGCATTTATGAACCTAAACAATAAGTATTATCTACATCACTTGCTGTCACTTTTCGTTGAGAGACAATGTCAATATTTTGGGGGATCTAAGTTCAATGGCACTGGTCGTGTTAGGATTCGCAATATTAGTTTATTTTATTTAATATATTAGTAACAGATATTTTAGATAAATTTTAGCTTTCTGCACTCCTTCTCCATATAAACTTTAACCATGCCAAATCTCACAGTCTTCCGTGCACGCAATACGCTTAAAAGGGGTTTCAGCTTTTGCTTCACGTATTAATATCAACCTTAAAAACAAATAAACCAAATAGCCAAATAACCTGATGTCAATTGTCAACCTTAAAAAAAAAATATAAAAGAAATGAATTTATTATATATATATATTACATTTATTTATTTACACGTAAGTTTTTTTTCTTCTTAGTTATTGCATATAGTGTACATTTTCCGGATATTTTCTTCTTAACTTCAGCTTAAAGTCATTACTGAACATTTTTGTAAGCTCTAAATAGCTACAATTTGATTAACACGTCACAGTGTGACTCTCTTTCGGATTGTTGCGTTTCGGCATCCGCCAGTTTATACACAGCTGCAGTGAGGCTTGCAGGCCGGTACGATAGCGATGACCGGTGAGGGATTGCTGATTTCTCGATGGTCACCTTTTATTTTTAGAATATTTATGTTTAACATGAAAATGAATCTTTCATTCTTCATTGAAATCTTTATTGTCTAAAAAAGAACGTTCACACTTGACTTTATAAAAGGTATATTAATTTATCTCAACATAAAACGTTTCAAGCATTTTTTCTGGTACATTAAACACCCTCAGAAGTTCTTCATTATGCTGATCTCACGACAGTTTAATTTTTGAAATAAAAACGTTCGCAGATATCAACGTAGGCATAATTCAACGTACCATTAGACGGTATGAATTACAAAATTCTTCCAAGACTCCGGGGGTTTCCAGCCTAAATTCAATTTCCTGATTTTCACGATGAAAATTGATTGTGTGATGACTTGGTTTGAGATCTAACGTAAGTAAAAAATATTTTCTTGAAATATGTTTTAAGCAATGTATGAAATGCTGGCATTCTATAGAATATCAAATGCTATTTAGGTAAAGTATGAAACAAATACATCTCAGATTCGTTTGTAATATCACGTGGAAGTTTTTGGCAGGATCGTGTTATGGTTTT
Organism: Saturnia japonica; assembly: GCA_033032175.1. Taxonomy (NCBI): domain Eukaryota; kingdom Metazoa; phylum Arthropoda; class Insecta; order Lepidoptera; family Saturniidae; genus Saturnia; species Saturnia japonica. Next base: position 5,241,972 of record CM065306.1, on the reverse strand, counting down.
TGTTTTGAATTCATAAACTTGTGTTATTCGGCCTTATAACAAGTAAATATGGTGGTATGTGTTTTATATTTTGGTTTTTATGCCAAATGCTAATCAGGCAAAGTATGTTTGAAAAGAGGTCCTAATAAGGCGAACGTGCTCGTCTGATTCGGTCTTTGAATAGTCATTCTCGGAGCAGCCATAGCGGAGTAAAATGCCGCCAAAAATACATAATTTAGGGTCAAATAACATAAGTTTAGGAATATAAAATAAAATAATAATATGATACTTTGAGATCCTTCCAAAAACTCCGTGATATTCGAAACAAATCGGAGATGTATTTCTTACTTTGGCCTAAATAGCATTTGGCATTCTATGGAATGCCTAGGCAAAGTATGTAATAATTCTCTATATATCATACATTGCCCCGCCTTCTTTTAGGCATTCGTACATACATTACCTATAAAATAATATATAATATATTGTTAACAACTTTTTAATATTCATTTACATTTTACTATGCGTTGTAATCAAACAAAATGTATGTGCAAAATTTCAGCACAATCGGTTGGGGATAGCTATTTTAAAATTCAGTTGCAAGATTTGTCAGATACAAACAAGGCAAGTTAAAAAAATCGTAATGCTTAAATTCATTTTATTCATATTAGACTAATTACACTAAGAAGGCTCTTATATCAGATTTTGTTACAAACCTACTAGTTGTTTTAAGCCATTTTAGTGCACAGTTTTATATTTTAATCTTAGTTAAATCTCTAGCTTTATTTAATCTTTGTAATCCGCCTATTTTCCCTCCTCCATTAGACTGAGAACTACGTAATAGCTGCATAAAGTAATGGAAAATGCGTTGGCGATAAGAGGATTCCCCGTTGCACCGATGAAAAATTATATTATGCAGAGAATATATGTAATAAAGCGGCATTTGTTAAAGGATCTAAGTATTTTAGTTATAAACAATGGAAAATGAAAACGTTTTGTTTAAAATGCTTTTTAATATTTATGCTTAGTGAAAATATTCTTAATTAATAACTCCATAAAGCTTTCCAAGAGATATTCAATTAGATATTAAATATCCGGGCGCCCGAGCTGTGCTCGGCGTCTTATAAAGAAAAAAAAACACCTATCTAGGTAAACTTGGAATGTAAAACATTATCTAATATATATGAATATATACAAGAATATCTCACTTTATATAATAAGATATAGATTGTCTCGCATCCAGAGGGCTGGCTAAATAACTCGGCCACAGATTTTTATTTATATTAACACGAAAAAGTGACGTCATTGTGCCCGATAATAAGAACAGTACAATTCCAAAAACACCAGCGACCACCGAGAGATCCATTAAGTCCAATACACTACAATCATCTTTTGCATGGTGGTCGCGACTCAGTCGGGGTATCTACGTTACCAATCCGCTTGATTACTGGATTACTAGATATACAGCGGCAGTTGTCGTAGTGCGACACGCCTAATCGTGCCACTATGGCGTGTGTCATCCCTGTCATCCATGTCGGCCTTTGTAGTGTCCTACTAACCAGAGCATATTATAAGCATTGCCATACAACGAGGTAATGCGGACAGCCTTCTGGGTACGTTTTCATTCTTTCTGCGAGGTGGGTGGCATCTACAACTTATAGTTTTATTGTAATTTAATTAAAATATATTTTTTATTTAAATTAAATAATAATAATATGTTAACAATCCTTTTAAAAGTGTAATAATTAATACGGGTATTAGTTTCATCCATAGTTTCAACATATAAATTCTTTCAAACAAGTTTTCAAAGGTTATCCATCTGTCTACTTCCGCAATTTTAGTAACGAAGATTGATTTCACTCGATATACTATTATATTGATCACAGTTTTTCCTTGTTCCTTCGTCCTTGAGTTCGTTGTAAATGATGTTTTTACTTGTATTATTTCTCATTACGACAGACGTGTCAGAGAAACGCAATATCGAGCTAACCGAAAAGAAACGTATGGTTCGTATTAAACGATACGCTACATAAGAATTCAGATTACAACTAGAATATTGTTATATTTAATACTAGCTGTGCCCGCGACTTCGTCCGTGTGGTATGTTTCGTGTATGAAAAAGCGCGACTTAATAAAAACCTCACATCTATCTCACCCTAGGTATTTGACCGGTATAAGCTTTGAGAATACCCAACCAAAATCATTTAAATATTAACCGTCCTTTACGAAAAGCTAATTTTATTTTTATAAACCATTAATATCCATTCAATAATATTAATTAAAATAATTTTGGCTTTCTGCCTATGTGGGCAATTTCGCCAATGTCAGGTGTGATAAATACACGTTATAGAATTTAGTTGCCAAATAATCGGTGTACTGTAGAATAACTCATAAAAAAGATACACTGACACAACACAAAATAGTCAAGAATTTATACATAATCTCTGATGGAAACTGCAGGGATAATAGTACATAATGCTTTAGTTTTATGTCTGTTTAAATAGTGTAATTCAATAAAAATCTTGATAGCACAAACACCAAACAACGATATTTATCGCAGAAAATTTAGATCGAATAGATATTTTTAATTATTTCAAACATTTAGAAATAATATTAAAATACATCTAAAAACATTTAAAATAATAATAAAAGCTCAGCCTTAAATAATTAATATAAATGCTTTGAGAAAATATATATAAGTGTAACAATAAATATCAAATCAATTTCATGATAAATTAAACTAAGCCGTACAGCGCCATCTTTGAATACTCTTGGAAAAAAAAAAAAAAAACATGTTTCCATTTGTTGCCTTCTTGAAAATTATGTAAAGACAAAATAATTGGGATTAATCTGGTACCTTTTCACTTTGTTTCACTAGGTATTTAAAATATATTACAAAATTACACACAATTTTTTTTATATGTAAATAATTCAAACGCAATTTATAGACCGTACTAATGACCATACGTGTAAAAATGCATCCTAAATGTACCTTCAGAATGTAAACTACAACCATACTAAATTTCATTAAATTCGCTCTAGTAGATTTTGCGTGATTGGTGTTAAAACATATCGACAGACAGACAAACAGACAAAAATTTCAAAACCTATCGAAATGTGTTCGGTCCGTGATTCTAAACGCCCCCTATTATTTTATCTCAAATATCTTGAATGTACAGTTTTCAACTCTTTTATTTTCGTAGGTTTCTTTACTAGTATATGAAAAGAAATAAATAGTTTTCAAAGTGTTAAAAGATATCTTTAAGCCTTCCATATTACCAAAAGAACAACAGTTCGATCACTTTAGTACAAAAAAAGCATTTTAAATGAATAATTTAAAAAACCTTACATTTATAACGTTTTCTAATTAAGTGATTTCTTCAGTGAACGATACAACATTTTAGAACACTGCTACCTTCAATAAGATTGAGTGAAGGTTAAAAAAGAATCAATAATTACTTATCACAAATAATTGAGAATTTATTTTTGTTATTTATTAAAACTTTATTTTACCTATTTACTCAATTTATAATTTACTTTTACTATTTATAATTTATAGGATAAATAAGAATAGTTGCATAAGACCGAACTTTACTAGATATTTAGTATTGACATTTATAAGTTTTAAAGAAAATATTCTCTTTTGCGTAGTGGCTTCTTGGAAAACGACTGATATTCTAGTTTAAGTGATTAAACACACAACATTACATTTAACTAGTCGAATGAGAATAACCTTTAGAGAGACGGTTTTCTATCGTGTCAATTCAGTAATTAAATAGAATTTTGGACATGTTAAACTATAAATTCGTAAAATTGTTTATTAAAAAAAAAACTACATAGTCGCTTGGCAAATTGACGGTACTGTCCCTGATGCTTAGCACGGTATAATGCAAACACAACGGCGACCACCGAAAGATCGCAATCTATCGGTATTTTATCGCAGTGTTCAAACCATATATACACTTTGAGTATTATTTACTCAAGTTATCGTGTAGCGAATTTTTGCTGCCATTGAGCAGTAACTTTGCTACCCGATTAAATTTTGTAGCGGCGTAGGTACTACGACCGTAGCATAGCATACAAGCTACTATACAACTGCTACGAATAATTACTCGCTACAAGTTTTTTTCCTAAGATTAAAAAGTGTAATAAAAATAAATAATAGTTTAAAAAAGCTAAAAAAACACGCTTTCATAAAAAATCTAACTAAAAAACAAAATTTCATAAATTTGATTAATTTTACACTTTACTTAATCAAATTTATTTTCTGTTTTTTAGTTGGATTTTTTATGAAAGCGTGTTTTTTTTAGTTTTTTTAAACTATTATTTATTTTTCATTTTTTAGTTAAATTTTTTAAACTATAAATTATTTAATTCGATTTGCTAACTATCAACCGCCCTTAATATGTACAAATGTGTTCCGATTGTATCTTGGTTAAGAACACATATTCAAAGATTTTTATGATGCCAATATAAACAGCGAGACACATAGAGGTGCAACCTTATTTACATATACAGTCAGTCACATTAATGCTTGAGTATGGAATTTTCAATCCGTAATCACTTTACATAATATTATAATCATAGGAGCGAATCTGTTGGCGGCACTGAGAATGAGGATGAGTGTGAATTTTCACTCTGTGACTAATTGTAGATTTTATGGTTTATCTCGTAATCGAATCATTTCATTCAATGCTTCACTGTTACATGGAGTTCTTCCTGTTAATTTTGAGCAATCAATTTCTTCAATTCGTATACCGTCCAAGGATCTTCCACGACTAAGTGCCACATAAGCTTGTCCAGCAGCAAACAATCGCGGACCCAAATAAATGTCTGCATGACCAACTGTACAACCTTGCATGCCCGAAAGAGTAAGTGTGGAACTGCACCCATGCGTAGTTCGCGCACTAGCTCTATCTCTCTTACTCGCATGCAAAGAATGCGGAAAGAAATTAATTAATCTTGGCGAATCTAATTAGGATAATCGGATGCTTTGATCGGATTATTGTATTGTCATCGACTTTTGACAAGTGTGCAAAGTTTGAATTAAATCTGATCATTCAAAGTAGGACAAAATCGAGCTCAAAGGGGTCGGTTACATACATACATACATACAGGTGAAGCTAATAAAAGCGTGTTAATAATAATAATAAAAAGAAAACCCCCGACTGTCCTGCCAAAAAACGAGTTGTATATATGCCAGGATTCGAACTTCTACGTATTTTATGTGCCTATAAAATAATCTCCATTTAATTAATACACTTACTCCAAAAAATAAAAACTGAGGTTACTAAATTCAAATGTGTAATTTTTATTGGATGTTCAGTCATAACTTCTTTGTTTATGAACCGATTTGGTAAATTCTTTTTTTGTTTGATAGGGGATACTTCAAAGGTGGTCCCATTTCATTGGCATTGTACCTCTACTTCGAAGATACAACAGAAAACTTTTCAAAGCCATTGAAGATGGTTTCCTTTTTTATTAAAAAATTTCTTGTCTGTAATACTGTTATTAGGTAAACGAATCTACTCATGAAAATAAACTTTCCCGGCAATAAATTACGGTCAATACTATGTTACTGACGATATTGTCGTTATCCCTTTTTTTTCTGTTCAACCGCAGGTCGTTCCATTTGTTTTTACCCGACTGCGAAAAGGATGGCTATGTTTTTCAAGTGTATTATGTATGTAGGTATGTGTCTTTTTTTTGGCACGCTCTGTAGTCTAAACTGCGATGGATTATGGGAGTGACATATGCTAAATAATATTTAAGTACGTCGTCTGGGAATCAAATAAAAAGCAAAAATAAAACAATATATTTTTTTAGTCAAGTATTTTTGTTGCAGTCGAGTTTTTGTTTTTAATAATTTAGCTTGTTTAACTTCCTAATCCAACCACTTCTAATCATTAGTTCATTATTAGAAAAGTCCCTGCCGTGATAGCTCTCTATCGAACTTCAATTCCTATTACTACAATAGTTCGTAATGATCTTGTTCGACATTGAAAAATAAAGTAAATTTCATAACGGCTAAACTTCTGATCGTAAAATATAATGAAAACCATATGAAATATGTATTTTGTGTACTAGTATGGAACCATAATGCACAAAATATATTTCAAAATCAGGTTGTGGTTGTAGTAATTTATGTAAGTCCAAATATATAAGTATCTGGTAAAGTTCTATAAAATTTGCAGTCACAATGAAGGCATTTTTTTTTTAAATAATAATTATATTTGACGCTATGTAGTAAGTAGTTAATAAAAAACGGCCAAGTGCGAGTCGGAATCGCGTACTGACGCGACAGTTTCGTTCCACCACACAATAAATTTGTGTTATGTACTTACCATTTTTTTTTTGTTTTTTGTTTAGTTGGGGATCTTTAATGCGCACCCGACTCATACTGGTTATACTCATAGGTATTTTTTTAAGTTGCATTTTGTTGTTTTACTTATAGTTTGTACTATAATCACACGTTTCTTGATAGGGAGACCCTATCAATATCTTACTTTGTTGATTTTTGCACAAAAAAAAACACCCCCTACATAAAAAAATAAAATATGAACTACATACAAAGTTTCATCCAAATTGTTAGAGCCAAACTGAAGAAATACAAAAACTACTCATTAAATAGTACTTTAATCGTCGTAAGCTACAATATATATGGACGCGTGCGCTATCGGGCCGGCGGCCGGCACTCTCTACCGCGGCTGCGAGCGACTGAATCGGTGACGCTATCGTGCAAGCAGAGAGGGAGGCGCACACGCAACACTGGGACGTACTCAGTGAACAGAGCCGTACTCGGCGCGTTACAGTACTCATAATATCTAATAATTCTGTAAAAATGTGAACCGGTTATCTATTTCGGTTCAAAAGATACAGCCTTTTAAAGATAGGTTAGACAGCGTAGACTTAGCGATAGGGTTACATTTCTAGGAAGGGAACTCTAAAAACGAATTCCCAACTTAATTTTATTTCCATTTAAAATCTCGTTAATCGTCTTTAGATGTTTCAAAGGGAATCAAAATATCTTTGTAAAATTTCATAATATTTATTTCTACATAAAATAACATTGCTAATTAGTACAGTTCTGTTTTGGATAGAACGAGGCAAGTTTAGAGTGTAGCCATGCTTCGCGGATTGCGTACGTTCATTATACTTATTATAACTATTGTAAGACATTTTACTAGTTTTAAGTTAATGTTGTTGAGTAGATACTCTTTTATAATAAATTTGTATCTTCTATATTTTAAATTTGGTATGTGTCATACAGTTGTCTTTTGTTGTGTAAAGATCTTTGCTACCTTATATATATGTTTTTTCCTGTTCTTTACTTTTATATGCTGGTTTTATTTATTACTACAAATAACTTCCACTGCGCTACCGGCTCATAATCTGCTACAATGGTTATGGGCCCAGTTGCCGATAAATAGTATATAAATAAAATCGGTGGATGACGAAAGAAGAGTGTGATATGTGATCGTCGAATAAAGGTGCAAAGAGATCAATTGTAAGTGGAGCAGCGAAAAGGGCGGCACCATGACTACAGTGAGGATCGAGGTTCTTGGTAGGAATAACTATGATTCCTGGAAGGTACACGCACAGGCGATTTTAATAAAGAACGATTTATGGGAATACGTAGATGGTAGTAAACCAAAGCCAGTCGAATTACCAGAGGCGGCTTTATGGGAGTCACAAGACTCAAAAGCGAAGGCAGAGCTAATTTTAGCGATGAGCCCGAGCGAGTTACGTCATATAAGAGAGTGTAAGACATCAAACGATATTTGGTTGAAACTTGAGTCGGTATATGCTTCGAAAGGACCAGCTAGGAAGGCTAGCTTACTGAAGCAGCTCATATTATGTAAAATGAGCAAAGGTGATGATATTCACGAACACTTGGCCAAGTTCTTTGACGCTAAATGCAAGTTACACGAGATGGACGTAGAAATTCACAATGATTTAGCATCGATAATGCTATTGTTTAGCTTGCCATCAAGTTTCGAGAATTTCAGGTGTGCAATTGAATCTAGAGATTCATTTCCGGACCCGGAGATATTAAAAATTAAAATTCTTGAAGAAAGCAATGCTAGGAGATCGAGTAGCGATAATACTTTCAATGTTTTGAAGAGAAATAAGAAGAAATTTGGATCAAACTCTGTACAGTCTGTCGATAAAATGTCTAAGTTTTTTTACAAATGTTTTAAATGTCATAAAAAAAGGACACAAAGCTTCGGAATGTAATAAATTAACAACAGAAAAGGTCGATACTAGTTTTGTAACATTTAATTGTATTTCAGGTGATTGTCACTTTGGAAACTGCGAGAATGGAAACTGGATTATCGATAGCGGTTGTACGAGTCATTTATGTAACGATAAAACCTATTTTGGAAAAACTTTACAGCCTTCTGACGGTAAAGTGACTCTGGCTACTAATCAGAGTGATCTAGTACAAGGTAAAGGTACAGTAAGATTGTCTGCATATAATACTAACTTCAAAAGTGTAGTTGAACTACCTAACACGTTATATGTTCCTGATTTGCGAACTAACTTGATTTCAGTTGCAAAAATTACCGATAAGGGGTTTCATGTTACGTTTAGGGATGATAGGGCTCTAGTGACTGATACTGATGGTAATGTGAAGTTAATCGCATTTCGAAAAGATAATCTTTATTATGTAAAGGAACAGTGTGCTCAAGCTTCATCGGTTTCTAATGAAAGCGATATTTTACAATGGCATGAGCGTTTGGGTCACTTAAATGCAAACGATCTAACAAAACTCTTAGACCATTGCAATTTACGTGTCGGAACTAATACGAGTACCGTCAATAGATTGCGTAATTGCGAAATATGCATACGTGGTAAAATGAGTTCTCTTCCTTTTTCTTACTCGAGCGGACCGTGTAATGAAAAACTAAAAATAGTTTATTCCGATGTATGTGGTCCTATGAAAAATGCAGCCTTAGGAGGCGCGAAATATTTTGTGACGTTTATCGACGATTCTACGAGATGGTGCGAGGTATATTTATTAAGTAAGAAGATTTCGGTTTTTACTGTGTTTAAAATATACAAGCAATATGTAGAAAATATGACTGGCAAGAAAATAAAATACTTACAAACTGATAATGGCGGTGAGTATTGTAATAAAGAGTTTGATGACTTCTTGAGTAAAGAAGGAATTTCTAGAAGAAAAACGATTCCTCATACTCCACAGCAAAACGGTGTAGCTGAGAGGATGAATAGAACACTGGTTGAGATGGCAAGATGCATGTTGTTATCATCTAAACTTTCAGGCGGGTTTTGGGCGGATGCTGTAGTGACGGCATGTCATGTTAGAAATAGGTGTCCATCTACCGCGATTAATGGCGAAATACCATATGAGAAATTCTTTGATAGACGTGTAAATATAAATTATTTAAGACCTTTTGGAAATAAATTTTTTATTTTAGATAAGGATATAAATAAGGATAAATTTACAGCTCGTAGTGTAGACGGAATTTTTGTCGGATATCCTAGAGACCAAAAAGGATATAGAGTATGGTTGCCGAATGATCGTAAACTGATTGTTGCAAGAGATGTAAGGTTTTTAGACGTGAATACATCTGAAAAAGAGAACAACATAGACCAATACAGGTTGTGACTGAATCACAAGAAGGGAGGTCAGTCAAGTATGTGGACTTAGAAATTAAACCATCGACTTCAAAGACTCATATTGAAGGGTCAGCTCAACATGAGCCTCCTTTGAGTGATAGTATTGTCCTAGAAGAAATACGAGAAGAAGAAGTTCGAAGAGGTCCAGGCAGACCTAGAATTCAAAGAGGCCAAGTAGGTAGGCCGAAGAAGGTGTACCGAACTATCAGTGCAACGAGAAGGGAACGAGAGCAAGACGAAGATGAGTGGAGTGAAGTAGGTGGAAATAATGCCAGCAATGAAGAAACAGCTGTAAGTTTAGATGAATTTACTGATTGTGAAGATTTCGTGGGCAATGCAATGGAAATTTCGTTAAAAGAGGCGTTATCAAGTAGTGAAGAAAAGCTTTGGAAAGAAGCGATTACTTCAGAGATACGAAGTCTCGTTAAAAACCGGACGTGGGAAATTGTCAAGAAGCCCTCAAATCGTGATGTAGTAGGATGTCGATTCGTTCTAACAACAAAGATAAATGTGGACAAATCTGAAAAGAAAAAAGCCAGATTGGTTGCCAAAGGTTACAGTCAGCGGTACGGTATTGATTATCGTGATACTTTTGCGCCAGTGATGAGGCTTGATACTGTCAGATTGTTATCCGCTTTAGCTGTTGAGTTAGATATGGAAATACATCAGATAGATATCAACACAGCCTATCTGAATGGATATCTAGACGAAGAGGTATACATGAAAATACCGGAATTTTTAAAAGAAAGTCTCGTTAAATTGTTACAAACGGAAGATTTTTTAGTCAAGAAACAGGCGCAGCAAATGTTAGCGGACATACGAGTGGGTGGCAATGTTTGCCGTTTAAGCAAGTCTTTGTATGGCTTAAAGCAATCTGGACGCCAGTGGAACATAAGACTTGACGAAAAATTGAAGAATATGAACTTTAAGCAGTCATTAAATGAGCCGTGTTTGTATTTTAAAGAGGTTGACGACTGCGGATCAAAACTCTTTGTCTGTGTATATACGGACGATATTTTGATTGCAAGTCAGAAAAAAGATTGTATTCTGGATTTTAAAAAGGAATTAGGAAAAGAGTTCGAATTGAAAGACTATGGAATTGCAAAGTTTATATTGGGAATAAATATTGATAGAAGTGACAACGTCATAAAGTTGACACAATCTCAATACATAAATAAAATAGTAGGACGTTTTGGACTCCAAGATTGTAAGGATACAAATGCCACACCAATGGAGGTTAATTTAAAACTACAGAATATTGATACTGATAGTGGTTCTATTTTTCCGTATATGGAGTTAATAGGATGTTTGATATATTTATCCGTAGGTACCAGGCCAGATATTGCAAATGCAGTGGCAAAAATGGGTCAGTTTGTCGATAAAGCAGATAAAAATTGTTGGAAAGCGGCAATGAGGATCCTGCGTTACTTAAAAAGGACGCGTGATTATGGTCTTGTTTATAAGAAAACTGGTAAGTCTATTAAGGGATATTCTGATAGTAATTGAGGCAATTGTATTATAGATAGACGTAGTTATTCAGGTTATGTTTTTACCTTAGCTGGTGCAGCAATATCCTGGAAGTCACAAAAACAGATGTCTCTGTCACGACTTCTACTTGTGAGGCAGAATATGTAAGTTTATCGGTAGCTATGAAAGAGGCTATCTACTTAAATAGTTTGTTGACTGAAATCGGGTTAGCGACTGTGAGCAGGGTACAATTACATGCGGACAATCAGGGAGCAATAGCGTTATCGAAAGATCCCGTATTCCATTCCCGCAGTAAGCACATTAGTATCAAGTATCATTTCTTGAGAGATACGTTAAAAACTAACAAAGATATTGTGGTGAAATATATTCCAACAGAACTGATGCTTGGTGATATATTAACGAAACCACTGTCTAAGCAGAAACATTATTTTTGTATGGAAGGTTTAGGCTTTACTTAGTTTCTTAAATTTTTAATGTGCTGTTATGTTTAAATACCTTGTTTGTTTCTCTAAGTATATAGTAGATAGTTATACTATGTTTTTGGAAGGTACAATTTAAGGGAGCGTGTTGAGTAGATACTCTTTTATAATAAATTTGTATCTTCCATATTTTAAATTTGGTATGTGTCACACAGTTGTCTTTTGTTGTGTAAAGATCTTTGCTACCTTATATATATGTTTTTTCCTGTTCTTTACTTTTATATGCTGGTTTTATTTATTACTACAAATAACTTCCACTGCGCTACCGGCTCATAATCTGCTACAAATGTAGCATAAGTTAATATATTCTTGTATCGGTTGGGGCCCATCTTCCCATTGCACTGATTCGGTCTTCTGGGAGACAGGGTTGTACCCAACTGTCGGTGTGGCGGTGCATGCTTGCGCGATTCCATATCCCTTCAACGAAGGCGGTGGATTGTATACCGTGGCGTTTTAGTGAGTAGGAGTCTCACATAACCCTCTTGCTCCCTCGACCGAGGGTAGTCAGGCACTCTTGATTTTTTTTATAGTTATAGGTTTTGCATTATTGCCAACTGATCTTAAGTGACAATGTGGTCCAAGATGGTAGCACGCTAACCCTAGTGGAAGAGAGATAACATAATTTATTAAGCTATTGTTCAAATATTTGATCTTATGTGCGTAATCCAATATATTTGACTAAAGCTTCTACAAATTTGTGTCTGAGCTTTTAAAATAGAATCTAATCAAATAAAACTTTCTTTAATAATATTAATTTTGTTAGACCGAAAAATAAATAAAACAAAATGAAATCCTCGTGTTTGTATTAGTTCGACTGTAGAGATAATAAATTTAAATCTGTTAGTTCAAGTGTTCGGCTTTGAGTACAATGGGAAGACAAATACTTTCAAAGTATAGAATTTAAGTATATTTGCAATCCTCAAACTGTTTTATGGAGATTTTAATCCACTCTTAGAGGTTTTTAATCCACTCTGGATAGATAAGCTTCAGTTGAGATTTAATGTTTTCTCATAAAATTACATTTTAGCTTACTATGTAAAAATGAAAAGTTGAATAAATATAAATAAGTCACATTAGTATAGACAATTCCTCTTTCTATTTTCTAAAGCCCGCCTGGCTAGCTACCACCCTTAAGTTGAAAATCTGTCGCTAAGCACCAATATGTGTGTTCCGGTAGCCGCACTTGAGTTCCAGTCTTCCTCTAGGCTTAGTGTGCTACCATCTTGGGCCACATCATCACTTAGATCAGGTGAGATTGTGGCTACAACGCTAAACCTATAACGAAAAAAATACATTTGCTTTGTCGGTGTGATTTTTGCCTATAGCAAAAATGTCAGTGTATAACATCAATACATACTTATATAATCCGAGGGCCATGAGCCGCGACGCTTGTAGCGAGTTCGCTTTATGCTGTTATTCGTCAGTCTTACTTAGTCAGTTGCGCTTCTTACGAGTTGTCAATATTTTTTTTAGTTTAGACACGATGAAAAAATTATGGGAAGAAATTAAAAGTCTGTTTCCAGATTGTCCAGGTAAGGTTCGGAATTTCGTTAACCGAAGTGAAATGTTAATGAACTAACTACTGATTATATCCTCCTCCTATCCTAGACGCTGTAAGCGAATTACAAATCCTTGTGACCGTATTTTAACGCTTTAAAATCACTCGATGCTGACGCTTTCGACATAATGCCAATTTGCTAAGAACGTCGTATCTCGTGGGCATTGGTGTAGGTAGCGAATTTTCCTAGCCAGCCATCTACTCAGCAACTATAATCCATTTTTTTTTTCAAGATATTAAGAATAAAAATCCTTTAATAGACAGACCTCGTGGCGCAGTGGTAGTAAGCCCTACTATTGAGCCGACAGGTCGAGAGGCCCAGTTTTGTGGGATGAGCATAATTGTCAGAAATGTGTCTAGGTGTTAAATATCTATATAATTATTTATGTATATCAGCTATTTGGATACCATAATAAAACTTTGCTTAGTTTAGAATTAAACGGCCGTGTGTGAAATTGTGTCCTTTCCATATAGGTATTATATATACAAATGCAAATTTTCCTAGGGTGGGCAATGAGTTTTATAGAGTGAGCAGTGCACATGCTTCCTTTCCTTAATTACGCCTATGCTCGTGTGGCCATCACATATACCTGGAATGGATTACTGAACTTCGACAGCAAAACTACTAGGAAGCATCGATGAGTTACAGATTTTCAGCTTGATGGCATTTCCAGATTGAAGAACTTTGTACTCCTTGGTAATTTTGTTGCCATAACCTGTCGCTCCTAGGTATTTTGATTTTAGGTTAATACGTCTTTAGTGGTAGTCAACGAGACGAGAATTACAAAATCTCCGCCGTCAAGCTATGATTGTATAAATTTTTTTGACTAGTAACTTTGGCTTACTATACATTTAGAGCCCACGACTTTTGGACCGAAGCGATGTTCAAGTAAAAACCATCTTAAAAGCGAAGAAATTACATTTGGCTACAAATGATTGGAACTGTTACTCCACAAGTCAGTTTATCTAGTTCCACACCGGTAATGATATCAGGTAAAAAATTAAAATTTTATATTTTTATTAGTATTATTATTATTTTTATAATTTTACTTATAATAGTAGAAAGAAATCCTTACAATAGTTTTATTGTAAGGTACCTAAATTATATTATTTTTAATAAATATTATGAAGTATATATTAGGTATTTGTCGGGTGATAATAGTATAAAGTTCTATTAATTAGATTTATTAAATTTAATTTGATATATTTGCATGGATATTAATAAATACTGGTCATAATTATGATCAAGCATTTGTGGAGCTTGATTTGTAGAACGATTATGTAAGGATTACAGTAACTGATTTTAAATCTAAATATATTTTTGGCGATTTTAATCCGTACTATATATATTATAAATGCGAAAGTAACTCGTCTGTCTATCAGTTTTTTACCTTTTCACGACCAAGCATGTGAACCGATCGCAATGAAATTTATCATAGAGATGATAGAGATAGCCTGGGGCCTGTACAAGATGACTTTATGGAAAAATATAGAAATGTCGCAAATATTCAATCTAGAAAATATATCGGAGCAAAGAATTTAACTAAAGTATTATGATAATTATGTATATTATATAATCTAAAATAATACCAGTATTGAATGACCTATAATTTAATGGTTTTTTTATACTTTACCAGGTTCTTTGCATATTAGATGTTTAAAGCTTTATGGAACGAGTAATGTGTATTTATAGGTAGCTACAATATAATTTCAATTTATCGAGTACAAATCGAATCCTCAGAGTGAAGTGTGTGCTGGAGTTCGTGACAAAATTGAGCTTTTACATAAATTCTTATTTTCTTTCAAGAAATAATCAAACTAGCTTTGTATTATGTACTGTATTTATTTTATATGTAGTAAATATAATTATATTCTCAATTACATTGTATTTTCCGTGTACTTATAAAGGAAAACATTGTGAAGAAACCATAGCACATAACAAAATAATATACCATCACGCCTGTATCCCCGAAGGGTTAGGTACACCCACAGTTCGCCGAGTATGTTTTTTAGGTCCCTTGTTATATGGGGCGAGCCTATTGCCATTAATCGGGCACAAAGACAAACTTCAGGATGCTACTGAGAATTTCATAGAAAAACCCAATAACACTTTGCTCGACCTGGAATCGAACCCAGGACCTCGATCATAGCAGTCGCGCTTACGACCACTAATGAGGCAGTTGCATGAGACATGAGAATCATAGCACGGTGATAGGATATTTTATAATACTCTACTGGGTAGCTACAACCTTTTAAATTTACTGCCAAGCATCTATCGGTAGTTTCGCAAGTAAAATTCAGATTCACTCCTTTTCTTTGTTAATTTTTTTTCCATATTCAGCTAGCTACAAGGAAATAGCAGCTAATAAAATTCAAGGAAAAAAACTGTATAATTTTGTGGAACTTGTATTTATTACAATTTTAAAGATAATTCAATGAAATAAAAAAATTTTTCAATTACCCGTCTATATGGTGTCTTTAACGGTTACAGCATTCTTCCAATCTGGCATCAAAATTTTGGAAAACTTTCGTTAGAATTTCCCTTGAAATGGATTCCATTTTATGCCATATATTTAGCTTTAGTTGCTTCAGAGTTGTTGGATTATTAGACTACACTTTGCTCTTTAGGTAACCCCACAAAAAGAAGTCTGCTGGAGTGAGATCGGGGTTTCTTGGTGACCAGGAGATGTCACCCCTGCGTGAAATTAACTTTCGTGGGAATATGTCTCTTACCACGGCGATGCTCTCATTTGAAGTGTGACATGCAGCCCCATCTTGGTGGAACCAGGTGTTCCTGTTATAGCCTCGAGATTCTTGCAGCTTTGGAGTCAAAAAACTTCCCAGCATGACGGTCACAGCTTGGCCACGATTGTTCTCGAAAAAAAATGGTCCGTCGATTCCCCATCTTGCAATTGCGGCCCAAACTGTAAATTTCGGTGAGTGTAGCGGCTTCTGATGTTTCAATCGAGGATTTTCTGCTGCCCAGTATTTACAGTTCTGCTTATTAACAAATCTGTTAAGGTAAAAGTGGGCTTCATCCGAGAAAAGGATGTTATTGAAATTATTGCGCATTTCATTTGCAATTCTCAATCTCGATTCGAAGTCTGCGGCCTTTAGTTCCTGCACTAGTTGCATCTTATAGGTATTAATTTTAAATCGAGCTGCAAAATTCGCTGCAAGTTCGATCTACAGATTCCCAAAACCGATGAACGTTTGCACTCCGATATTCGTGGATTCGAACGTACAGATTCTCGAACACGCTGAATGTTTTCATCGGTCCGTGATACTCTTTGACGACCCTCAGGCCGCATTTTTTGTATCGATCCTGTCCTTTCGAATCTTTCAATCCATTGCTTTATTAAATTAGTGCTTGGACACTCACTGACGCGCCGTACCTCGTCTTTAACACGGTAAAGCTGTCGAAAAGATCGAGCATTCTCGTAAAATGCGCGTACACAAAACGCGCGCTGCCTTCCCGTGTAATGACTCATGGTGACTAAAATTGCAAAAACTGCGCTACGCACTGCTGCCATCCACGCGCCACTTCATTTTGTCGTTTAGAAATGTGCGCGAAATCAAAAGTGCATTTCTTTCTGGGCCACCTTGTATATTAGGTAAACAGGATTTATGTCCAACGTTCTTATTTAATGAGAATGTGTGTTTAAAATACACAATTATGCCAGTGTCAAGTAGATACCTATAACTATATTTACATATATGTATATATATATAAATATATATTTTTTTTTTTTTTTTATTTATAGTAGGATTTTTCCTATATTTTCCAATCTTCAGAGTTCAAACAAAGCTTTAACAAGATGGTGGTTCTCTTTTTAAAACTGCCCAGGGAGTTTTTGTGGCAACTTATAATTCATGCTTCTATTTATTATATTATTTATAATTCACTTCATTTGTGCATAATAATCAAACTATATAACTTAAAATACCACCGATGTTACATAATGTTACACCAAATGCCGTTATCTTTCGCGTAAATAAATTATTCTTAGGTACTCAAGAGTACAGTCCAAACAAACTCACAATATAGCTCTTCGAATGGAGTGTTGATGTAGGTACTTACAGTTTCTGCTTCTATGGTCCACTTGTAGATTTCTTCTTTTTATATCGCTTGTTGTTTTCACTTCACTTATAAAAACAGAACTGAACTGGCTCGGCATACGACTCGCTAAAATATTGAAATAAGTCGATCACGAAATCACTAGAAGGTACTTGAACTTGTAAACAACTTGAGTCATCGTTTAAAAGGAAGGGAAACTTTCTATTTTTGGACCATTGTTTGTTGACGCAATCCGAGCGATAAGATCTTTTTGTTTGTGTGAATAAAAGCTCCTCAAAACTTCATAGGTTTTTTGTTATCATCCAAATACTCGATGTCTAGAGTACATTCAGTCTAGAAGATTCCAGAGATTTCGAGAACGGTGATTTTTTTCATTTTTTACTCAGACCGTAACAATAACATATAGATAGTTAAATAGCGTATTTTTATGAATAAAAATAAAAATCACAACATGACAGTTCAAAAACTGTTTGTTCAACTTTGTATCGTATACCTACACAGTAATTAACTTTTAATAATAACTACGATAAGCAACTCATCTGTATTCAATTAACGGCATGGAAGCTGCGCTATTGTGTTGGAAATGTTGTGGCATAAATTAATTCATTACTTTATATCGACCGCCGCGTGTATCAATTAAAATTTAAGGAAAAAGCAAACAAATAAGATTATTTAATTTTATAAGGTTATCGTTTGACCACAGTCTCAGTTAATTATAACTGGTAATGTGGCCTAAAATGGTACATGCTAATCCTAGTCAAGCCCTCTTGGACTTCTTTTTTAGGACAATTTCACATATTTCATAAGAGGCTTCATAAGAAAGCTCAGAATCAAAATCAAAAAATTATTTATGCTATTTAGGCCCTAAGAAGGCACTTATGAACGTCAAAACACTACTGCCGGTTCGGAAAACATACCAGACATAGAGAAGAACCGGTAAGAAACTCGATCAGGGTTAACTTTTTTTTTCAACTGTACAAGTGGTAATATAATGGGTACAATAATAATAATTTAGTTGATACATAGAAAGGGAGTCACTTCCAGATATCATTCACATAATGATCCACCCTAATTACCTTTTGACAGTAAAATCTGCTTGACATGGTCCTTAATCTGTCCGGCAAATCAGTAATGTGCTTCGGGATCTTGTTATAGAACCTAAGACTATTACCTAAAAACTTTTATTAGTCTTACTAAGTCTAAAACAAGTTACGACTAATTTATCTCTGTTTCTAGTATTAACGTTGTGCTGATCTTCGCCAAAATCCAACTTGTCTATGTTTCTACGAACATACATTAAGTTATCAAGGATGTATAGGGAGGTTGCCTAGGTTGAGTTAAAACCACTAAAAGGGCAATTGAAAGGGCTATGCTCGGGGTCTCTGCGTGATCGAATCAGAAATGAGAAAGTATAACCATACCTATTAAAGCGGCAATGGGCGGGGCACGTAGCTCGTAGAACGTATGGTTGATGGGGCCCAATAGTTCTCGAGTGGTGGCAGCGTACCAGAAGCCGAAGCGCGGGCAGATCCGCCGCAAGGTGGACCGACGACCTGATAAAAGTTGCGGGACACAGAGGAAGTCTTTCCACTGAAATGATGATAGAGTTTGTACATTAATAGGATGTAATCTACGGAACTACTGGCGCCCTAAACACGTGACCTAACGTTGAGATAATATGTCAATTCGATTCATTTTTTCGTTTTCTGCTAGCGTTATCGATTGTAGAGAGGCAACTTAGCTAGGGCCCTCATCCGATTCTTACACTGATGGAAAGCTACGTTCTTCTTGATTAACATTTTTTTTATACTACAAAGATGGAAAACAAGCATACGGCCTGCCTGGTGGTAAGCGGCAACCATAGCCTATGGACGCTTGTAATAACATAGGTATCACTAACACGTTGCCGACTATGGACCCCCCTTCCCCGAGAAGGAACACAACACAAAGTTATTTGGCTACGATCTTCTGCAGGGGGGAGGTATTCCACGGAGAGAAATCTCCAAAGAAATTTCTCTGTGCCCTACATCACTCATAGGCTATTTTTTTCTTATTAAATTTTATATTGTAATTAACGCGAACGAGGTGTATTATATTATATTACTAGCGGTGTGCCCGTGGCTCCGCACGCGTTTGTTACCACGCAGTAGTTAGTTATTTACTTAGATCCCGTACTTTTATTTTTACTCATATTCTTAACAATTCTTAAGCCGTATCAATTGAGGAATGTCATGTATTTTGCGGGGACAATTTTCATCTAAATCGGTTGTAAATTATTATTCTATTCCACGATTTCTAATGTATTATTAATGATTCTTATAGACTCTCAATTATGGTATGAAGTACTTCCCGTCTACAAAATTCGATCAGAATCGGTTGAGAATTGATGAAAATTTAATACTTTGATCTTTTTTTATGATTTCTAGAAGTAATATTGACATTTGTTATAGCCTATCAATTATGTAATTACTTATACTTCCTGTGTACAAAATTTCACCAAAATCCGATAAGGGTTAATGAAATTAAAATTTTTGGAATTTCTTTTTTTTTTAACGATTACTAAAAGTGTTATTGAAAATTCTAATAGCCCAACATTCATTGAATTACTTAAACAACCCGTGTACTAAATTTCATGAAAATCCGTCCTTTTTGGATTCTTTTTTTACGATTTCTAAAAGTAATATTGAAGTTTCTTCCCTATCAAATGACCAGTGTCATCAGCATCCCGTGAACAAATTTTATAAGTATCGATCAAGCCGTTTTTAAGTTAAATCTAGATATACAAACAGACAATATTAAATGTACAGACAGATTTACAAATTTATTAATATAGAAATATAGTGTATATATAAATCAGAATCAAAACAATATATTTTTATTTCTTGAAAGAAAGTTGTTAAAGTTTTACACAAGCATACCAGTGGTTCTAAATATATTACCTCGTAAGTATATTCTATACACGTACCTTGTACCTATAGTAAGGAATTAAGTTACCTAGAGATTACCTAGAGTAAGGAGATATATATACACATAACTTCATTAGCATCGACTAATACACCTCATTATTGAATCAATGCGACTGTAAATTAGAAGTCACACTGTTTAGAATTCCATTGCAAGTTCAATTAACACGTTTGAATCGATTAAAGGGATTATTTGGCATGCTACATTGAAACTAATGAATGTAACAAGAAATATATATTATGTATAGCATTAAGTCTCTGGCGCTTTGAACCTGAACATAATTGGCATCGGGTTTACAATATTGCAAAAAATTCAGTGCTTATATTGTTCGCTAAATTCTAATTAAACAACATACGAATCAAACCTATTAGCGACACTTCATTCTTTTTCGCTCTGATTCTTCGACTTCATCTTTACGTAAACCCATAGATTAATGATTGGTTACCGCGTTGCTGTAGTGCTTGCGACAACCAATAATTAGTCTATGCTTATACCTAATAAAACAGTAAATCGTCTAAATATGTACATTAAAAATATTTGAGAAAAAATGCTAGGGGGTTAGAATAACGGTCAGAAAAAAACATTTCGAAAGTTTTTATCTGTCTATCTGTTAGTTTATACGCTAGTCCCGCAGATATTACTGGACCAAATTTCATGAAATTTCATATAATTATCATTTGTAGCCTGGAGATACATATAGGATGGATTTTACACGTATAGATATAATTTTAAGGTCTTTGCGTTTAAGTTATATACATATAAAAAAGGAATGTACGTATATGTAATTCTGTAATATATTTAAAACATTTAGTGTAATAAAGGGTAATGATATGAAATTAGTCCAAATTGTTTATCTTCATGTAATTTTCAATAAAAACAATAAATGGTAAAACTTATATACTCACAGATATTCACAGATGGTGCTATACGGCTTGGCTTATTAGTTTTAAATGTTCTGAGACATAACAAGGAAGAAAGTTGATATTAATAAAATTATATTATACAACTACGAAATAATTTTTATGTTAGGTTTATCCCAAAATAAAATTACCTCGAAACAAGCTTGATATTTACTGTCACACTTAAATATATTTTATGAAAACACGACGTATTATTAATTTAAGACTAGACTTATTTATTTTCCAGATTTTAATATTGTTTTTTTTTTTTAATAATTAAGAATATCTTTGTCATTTTACAGAACTTCGGTCTATTTCGATCTAAATTTCTACGATAGATGTCATTATTTGGTGTTTTTTGCGGTTTCAAGATTTTTTCTTAAATTACACTAAACATACATACTAAAATGTATCATTTTTTAGTGGAAATTAGCGGTTATTAATAATTAAGTTCTTAAATAGACTTGCCTTTTCGTAAAGGAATGCAAAACTTTAAATTATTTTCAAGGTTTTTATTTAGTTCCTGTTTTTCATATCTATACAAGCAGAGGAAGTCGCAGACACAGCTAGTATATTATAAAACATAACTAGCTATTTCATTAAGCTGTGAATTAGTAAATCTTGAATATTTAACTTTTGTTTCAATTTTACAGATAAAGGACATTTTCTTTTTTGTCTGTTTGTATAATGAAATCATGTCAAATGAGATTAAATAATAAGAATATACATATATGTATCACAATATTTGAAAAAGGTTTGGTTAAATTTAAGGTTTGATTTGATACTTTAAGATTTTTACTTACAAAGACTACTACATGCGCATTCTTAGATAGTATAATAATAAAATATTAATTTTCCAAGTCCGGTGAAGCTGCAAAAGCCGCAGCGGCTTTAGGGCCCCTAAGGCTAACAGTGTAGTCAGTTCTAAAAAAAAAAAAACCTTACTTATAACGTGTGGGCAATAAGACAAATAAAAATGAAATTCTGAGGTAAAACGAGACGCCACCCACTTGTAAGAGAAAAAGATTTCATAAAATATATCAAACGATTTTACCTAGGGGGTAAATGAAATGGATACTTTAAAAGTTTAAATCGATATATACTTTCATATTTCTTTATTTAAAAAATCATAATTAAGATGGTATTTTGCTATGTATATCCACCACCTTTAAATGTTTAGCGTTTCAATTTTTAATTATCTTTGCTTAATTTTGGGAGGTTCATTATTTACATTAGAAATCAATTAAAAATCTTTATAGCCTTCTTTATGGTACTTACTTAATTAATAGTATAATATACAAATGACAAATTCTTTTTTATAAATTCTCAACAGATTTTGATGAAATTATAAACATGAGATGATTATGCCATTGCTAAAATGATAGGCTATAGGAATTTTCATTAATAATTTTAGGAATCGTAAAAAATGTTACAACCGATTTGTATGTTATTTGTACATGAATATTTTGTGATATTGTTAGTAGGTATTAGGTATACCTATTGCTTTTAGCAAATTCCAGTTAAATCGTTCTTAACGTTTTCGTAGCTCCCTGCTTAATTGGGTTTATATTTGAATTAAGCGTAATTTCGTATCCCTTTATCATATTTAATAAGTATTACGTTAAGTTCCTATGAATAATTAATACCGAACATTAAAAGGCATAACATAACTTACCTGTTAATAGTTAAGCTGTTCTTGCAGATCGTTTAGCGATATGTGACTAAATAAATACGTAAAGTACCGAAATAAATATAAGCATTGAAATGGCAAATCGGAATATGTAATTATCGATAAGGCGCTATATTTTTTAGAATGAAACAAGCAGCTTTCTGGAACTGATAATACTTAAGCTAACAGTAAGTGAACAACAAAGATTTTATATCAAACTGTTATATAGGTGAACTAGCTGTGCCAGCGACTACGTTTGCATTGAATTACTTATATAGAAAATCCTATTTTCTCAATTTCCTTCTCACTTATTTTCGAGCAATGGAATACTGAGATTTCCAGTTCACTTTACCAAAATAAAAATTTCAGTGCAATAGTCTGAAAGTGAAAATCAGTTAGTTCAATCGCAAAATTCAGTTAAATCCAAGTAACGCAATGAATTAAAGCCCTTAATCTTAGATATTAACAAGAAAACGTAATAGTAAGAGCTGAGTAGTTCAATAAGTATCTACCTCCTTTAATGTTTTTGCAATCTTTTAGGAAAGCTTTCATTTATTTTGTGATAACAAATATGGATGTTTCAATAAGGGTTTATTTACCTTTTTGTTACGTTCTACTGAAATAAAGTTTACATATTAACAGTACTTTAGTTACAAGCTACGGCGTTGGCGGCGAAAAGCGAAAGGAACCGTGTGCCTGGGGCGCTCGCGGTACGGGACACTACTTCTTCACTTTATTATGTCTGCACGGAACCCTAATTCTTTTTCTAAAAATAAAACTAGCATAAGTTAATTGTTATAACAGTAGCTATCTGCCAGTGAAAGTGTCGTCAAAATCGATCCAACCGTTTCGGAGATTAACCGGAACACAAATAGACAGTTGACAGTTGAGTTGTTGACAGACAAACAAATGCAGCTAGTAAAAAGCTGTTATTTTAACATTCCAAATAGACTCTTCAATATTATTATTTGTCTACATAATTATACAAGTATGTAGATAGATATACTAAGTTATGATTTACAACAGTAATGGCTTAAAAGATTATAATTTTCTTGTAATCTTTGTAAAACCCTTTTTCTCAAATCTGTGTTAAAACCATTAAAAGTTAACTATTTTGGCTGGTTTTACTAGGTAAATCGCTTCACCGCAATTTTGCAAAGTGGCTCGTTGTCAGCGCCACTCGAGACTATTTCTCTAGTCTTCTACTTTAAAATTTAGATTAAATTTCTTGTTACGTGTATAAATTCAGCTATTTTTTTATAACATTAACTTTTGCTCAAAGGTATAATAACGAAGTTTAAAAGACATTGTTTCTTAAAAATATAAAGGTACATATTATGAAACTTGTTCTTATATTTTTTTGTTGACAACTCAACCTAAAGAATATAACTACGTGTAATTTTATAAAATTTCTTAAAGCCTTTTTTTAGCCTAAGGATATGTTGTGACATTTGTTGATAATATGTACTAGAGATAAGATCTGGTTGAGAAAAAAAATCGGTTTTTTGGAAACACCGGTAAAACCGGATTTTAACGAACCAAATAAACTATTAATCCCATAACCACCAAAACCAAAATCACTTTAAAGCTCTGTATTACATTATAATTGGTGATGGTGGATTGGTGGCGTTCTGTGATTGTTCATTATTACGATGTTGTTAAAATAATAGTACAATATGGTCACAATTATTGTCACAAACGACCTTTTCCGATATAAAAAGGTTTGAAGCTTGGATCTTTATTGAACGGATCACTTAACGGAGCATTTAAGAGAGCATTTTGTCGACAGCAGAATATGTTCTCCCATTCAAAAGGAACTGGCTTCTGGAAGACGCCGTCATCCAAATAGGCTTCGTTCACTAAAATTATGACTTAATTTAATAATGAAAACAAAACAGTTTCATATGTTATGCCTCAATGCGCAGTGGTAGTAAACCCTACTATTGAGTATATACTATAGATTTATTTCTTAAATCTGTGGTTCCTCCATATCTTTTTGAGCTTGTCCATTGCAAATCTAGTGATAGCCATAAGTCTTTTTACTTCATCTACGCAGCCGCCGGTGTTCGATATTAATCATAATAATAGCCTTTTAATACTGAAACTTTAACTAATACATATTCTTAATTTATATTAATTTCATCGACTACCGCTTCAGCGTGTCCTACGACATAGGCCTCTTCCAGCGATTTCCCCAGGTTCCTTTGTTTAGCAGCCCTCATCCGCGTTTCTCCTGCTATCTTTTTTTAAATCGTCTGCCCATCGAATATGTGGTCTTCCTTTTTTCCTCTTCCCATCTCTTGGATACCACTCTACAATGTCTTTTGTCCATTTTACTAAACTTTGTCGGAGCACATGTCCATTTTTATAACTCGATATTAAAGTTCCATAATATATGTAAGCCTGGACTACTTCACAATTTGCAATTTGAGTCACATCTGGTAAGTATAAAGTACTATTTATATCGTATATAAAGTATATACTATGCATTCAGTAATCAATTGTTATTTTGACATTGCAGACACTTCAATTTTATTTATTTGTATAGACGAAGTTAACTGTATTTCTTTTATTTGGTAATTATTATTCAAGGCATAGTTGACGAGACATTGCATTGTATATTTTACTAGAAAACTCGATCAGACTTTGCTGTGCCATTTTGGAATCCATAGAGTATTGATCCGATCGCTACCATACATTATAGGATCACCCGCTGGGGTCGCTGGGCTAATATGAAGATTGTCTAAAAATTTCATCAATTTGAGTCTATAGTCCATAGGAAATATACATATAAAGATCGATTTTTTTATATAAGACGACGAATAAAAAGAGAGAAGAAGATTTTCATTTCGAGGAAAGCCGTTGTTCTGAAACGCTTAGTCGAGTGCTATCGTATTTTTTTTTTTTTTTTGAACTGACTACACTGTTAGCCTATCCAAAAACAGAGCCGCTGCGGCTTTTACAGCTCCACCGGACTTGGTATTATGCTATCGTATTTTTTTAACTGACTACACTGTTAGCATTAGGGGCCCTATCGTCAAACAGAGCCGCTGCGGCTTTTACAGCTTCACCGGACTTGGTGCTATCGTATAATTTGGCATGATTATTATTTTTATTTTATACTTACAACTAGTAGTTGTAGTGTATAATTTATAAACGGTTTTGCCTATACTGAATAAAAAAAATGAAATGAAACATATAATTAATCAGTGCGTATACGCAGTTTTTTTGTGTATCCTTAACAAGACCTTTATTATTACAGTATTATTGAACAGGGATTTTTAATGGCTTTTATGAATAAATCATACCTTCATTTATGTTCTGTCTGCTTGTATACAGACATATACTTTATACTAGATTTTATAATTTTGTAACTGCCAAACGTAACACGTTCGCTTCTCCGATAACATGTATATAATTTTCAGATCCGATGACAGGTCGAAAGGACCTCGTACCTATCTTAATTTAAATATTATGTTGCTTTGTGAAACTTTGAAGCGAAAGAAATAATAATGTAATTATGATTAATTCAAGCTGTATAATTATTCTTAATATCTTAACAACAAATAAAAAATTTCTAAATATCTGTAAAAGTCAAGAATTTAGTAAAAACATTGAGTATTATTAGTATTCGTAGGTGCGTAAAGGCATTGCACTTCACACACACTTTCAAATCAAAGCTTGTCGATCAGATTACGTAATCAAACAAATATTGTTTAAAAATAGCACACTTTCTTTTAAACAATGTCTTAAATATCAAGGCCATTCTAGTAATTTCTACCGTCGTTTTATTTGGGTATATAAGCTAGCCGTGTTCCGAGCCATGATTCCCCTCAAGCCTGTTGAAGCTGTTAAAGCCTCTAATAATTAAGGCTAACAGTGTAGTCAGTTTGAAAAAAAGAGCCAGGATAGTTCTGTTTTGGACAATCAAGTGGAAATATCAAGTTATAACAGGAAGAAATCTGCAAGATGACCACAGAGTAGTGTAAATAATAGAGACTATAAGTACGCCCACAGTTTAGTGAGAATCTGAATAGCGAGATTATTTCACTTTTCCATATTGAGTACGAATAAATTTTATTCTATACAATGCAACGGCGGCGTTTTCACTACCAACGAGCATAAAATTATAGTAATATTATGTCTTTTAAGTGATATCTAGTAAAATATAGTTTCTGTTTCATTTTCTTTTTTTAAGCCTTACATATTTGGAAGTGAAAGTACCTTAAAAGCAATTTGGGTTGAAGATTTACAAACCAATTTAACTGTTGGGATCAACTGAATTCGGTTGGTTATAATGCGGAACATCGGAATGAATGACAAAGGTAAGGGGTATTACGCGGATCAGCGTTATAAAACCCATCAATCGGTGTCACCTAGCATCTGGATAACTGGGAAATGTGATGTGTTTCAAAAAACTTAAATATGACTGGCTGGAATATATTATATACCCTTTTTTTTAAGAAATAGTATAATATGAACAATATATACATGCTGGAAACGTCATGTGTTAACAAACCACTATTACTACACACTATTATCATAATGTTAATAAAAAATGTACCTAATAAAAAAATCTTTATATAAATCAAAAGTACGTGACATAGAAAATAATTTAAATTAACACATTATAAACTAGTGCCGTCCTGCGGATCTCCATGTTTTTATTACGAAGTCATTATTTTCACATCGTAATTTTATTTTTACTCGTATTTCGACAATTCTTATAGCTTTCCGTGTATTTTTTTAATCAAAATCGTTTGAAAAATTACGATTGCGAAAAGCATCGCCGACTTTTTTACCCGACTGCGAAAAGGGAGAGTTATGGTTTTTAAGCGTATATATGTACGTATGTCTATTTCCTTGGCAGGCTCTGTAGTCTAAAGGACTTGATGACTTTTAGCATATGAGGTATTGTTAGATTCGTGTTAATTCTGGGAGTGACATAGTCTATATAATATTAATGTACGACGTTTAGGAATCAAATAATTAGAAAAATAGTTTTTTTTGTAAAGTGTTTTTATTGCAGTCGTGTATTTGCATTTTTTTTTAATAATTTAGCTTGTTTAAAGAATATGAACTATGGAATTAAATGTAAAACCGTGTACAATATTCCATCAAAATCAGTTAACAATTAACAAAATGAAAGGACATCAGGAAATTTCCATAAATTGTTGGTCTACAAATAAGTCGCGTGGCCAGACCCAGGATTATTTCCAGTAGCTAGGTCATAAAAAAACCTAAAAAAAATATTTTCGACTTAACACTGGAACTATATGAATTAATGGAAAACAATTATTAGTAACTACTCAGAAAATGCAGTTACAGGGTAAAGTCCAAGATATTTTTTTAAAGTCTTTATATGAGCTAGCTGTTAGTAATAATCTTTGATCTGGCCGTGCAAGTTTTTTTAAACCATGTCCTTTTTTGAATTTTTTATGTAAGATCTATAAAAGTAATTTTGAGACTGTTTTTAAAGGTTGTGCGTACGCCTACGGAGATTTTCTTATATAATATAATATAATCATTTTAGTGTTGGTGGCACACGTGTGTCGATTCATTTTGAAGACAACGGAAACAAAATAGCCGTTACAATTTAGGAAAACTTATTTTTAAAAAATCGTTATTATTCTTAAAATATTACAGGGATGGAGTAAAAACAACTTTACATTGTTTTTGATTATTTGTGTAAAAGTACATAGGTACAGAAGCCGTTAATTGATTAGTTATATTATACAGACAGAAATAGATCCGTTGGCTCTACCAGATATTTCTGTTTTCATTGCCTTTGGTAAGAAATTAATTCCCCATCCAATTACTTATTCGAATTAAACGATTAATTTATTTGTTTACTTCGCTTAGTTTTGTCTCCGGGGTATTCACTGAGCTAAGAGTAATGTAGCTGATCTAATTTAATTACGTGTTTATGTTGGTAGGTTAGAATAGGTATACAAAGCATTATAAGATTAACTTTACTATAATATACACTATATTTTAACCTATAAAAATCATTACTCGTTTTTTTTTTCATTTTATAGCCTATTTATTGTGGAAGATTATATGCTATATAATTTCACGCTATTACCCTAATGAGTTAAGCAGTAACGGTGAACGGTAAGCAAGTACGGTAAGGTACGATAAACTACACTATTAGAGTGTATGTTGATTTTATATTTAGACACATTTGTTGAAACGACTTACGCTCCACCTCTATTAGTATGTCATCAACATTCGCGTAAGATCCAACAACATCTGTACAATGGTTCAAGTCACAGGATTAAACTATGCGCAAACACAGAAATTTTTGTAAATCTGGGGGTACGGCAGTGCTCCCGCCAAGTCGAACGCAAGACACGGCCGTACTACCCTTTTCTCGAAGCAACTTACGTCACTTTTGCCCTTCCTGTAACTTTGTTGTGTATAAAGCTAGAAGTTTGAATTTTTGGAGAACAAGAGGACATACTATAACTGGCTATACTGCCAATATCTCTAATAATTATACCTTAAAGTTTACGAGTTATCGCTAGTCAAAGTTCTTTAATTTTATCACTGACACACTCACCGATCATCAAAATTCTAAGGTATTTGTTAAAAACTTTGTTAAAGTTAGGAAAAATAAAAATTCCCTAAATCGAATCCCATCCCAAGTCGAGTGCAAGGCACGGCCGTATCATCTTTACTGGAAGCATTTCAGCGTATTTTCAGGCCTCTGTCTAGCAGCACTGGGTTATTGTAGAAGGCTGAAATTCTGTTTAATAAAAGTACTTATGGAACCCTACAATGTCAAGGTTTCTTAAGTTTATAGCTTCATCCGCTTGCAAAGTTACGAAAACTCGACACTGAAGTACTCATGATCACCAAAATTGAAGTTTTCCTTTCCCAATACCTCGAGAGCTGAGGCACAGAGATCGGGTTTAATACCCAAATAAAAGAAAAGTGATCAAAACTTGGGTTTTTAAAGACCTGACCCTGACATGAAACCCAAGAGCCCAGCCAAACTGTTAGATATATCGATATATACAATCAACATTTACAGTGACCGTATCAATATTAGACACCTTTATTTCTCTAATAGATAATTAGGTATAATGACTTGGCAATTGTTGTTGAATAGGTGCTTCCATAGATACTTACTAAAATGACTGATTTGATTTTACATGCGATCTCGCTACTTTTTGTAGTGATAGAACCACGTTGCGAGACTTGGCATTTTTTTTACATTTTATGTTTTAATGGGGTATGATTGATACCAGGATATATACTTTGCCAACATCACGCGTAAATAGAATATTGTTGAAGTAAAACGCTTATGTAACGCTTATGTAACGATTCGATAATTGGACGAGAACTGAGAGTGAAATTTTAAGGACGCGTCACGCTTAGGCAAATTTCGTTACATGAGAGGGAATAAACAAATAACGTAGAGAAGAGAAAGACAGCTATATATTGTAGGTACATCTAACACACAGGGTTAGGTTTTGAAAGAGGCTTTTTAAGAAGTTTCACTTCTATCACGTGTACGGTGATGTGTGCGTAATTTTGAAAATGATGTTTGTAATCTTCAAAGTTTTAACATGGCTAAAAAAAGATGACGTCTCACTTGTTAGAGTGTTCTAGTGTTGAAGTTTTAGTGGCTACTTAAAATGTATTTTGCTAGTTATTATCTACTACTAACCAAACTACATCACGTAAAATGCTGCCAAAATTAGGTATTAGCCCGGCCAAATGACATAGGTTTGCGGATTCAAATAAAACCACCATAATATGACGGATCAAGATCCTGGTAAAAACTTCCAAAAAAAGTGGTATAATTTTAATTTGAAACGTTCAATGTGATTGATTATATTGTGTTATTGAAGTAAGTTAGGTGCTAATAACTAGGCACGAAGCAATTTACAGTTTGTTAATTCAATCAAGTTGCCTTGTTTGGAGTTAGTGACACTAACGCTGATGAATTTAATATACTCAGTGTAACTCTGTGAAAATGGAAACCTCCGTTAACAAATTAGCATAAGTGTCAATGATTTGATTGGTAAATGAGGGAAATTTATTTGTTACTTGCTGCCGCCTGCGGTTACGAACATGTTAATATATGCCTTTGATTTTTCATTACCTACTACGTAATTTATTTGGATTAAAATAGACTCGTTTGTTTTGTTTTTACAGTAATCTTATCATTACTACTTCTTCTTTTTCTTAACTTGGCAACTTATCCACTATATTGAAGACCGTTACTGCCATTATAGAGTGAATATAGAGAATCTTAGTGTCCTATGACAATTTCAGTATTCTAACAAAATGGTGCCTCCATGTTAGAACTTTCTATGGAGTTTTTGTAATGTGTCAGAATGCGAAATCCATGTTATTATTGCCAATCCACTTCACTTGTGCACATTACCCAAGCTTAATTATTCAAAATGCTACCTGTATTACACAATATAGGCTCACAAAACACAAAATAAATAAAAAACAAAACCTACTCCATGAAAGTTTTAGATCCTGCACAAAACCTCCGCTTAATGATGTCAGGAAAAAAAAAACAAAAATAGTACTGGACATTTTTGAGAAAAAAAAACAATGATACACCATTGATACTTTATCACATGTTATGTTTAAATAATGTTGAAAGTTTTTAATAGCGGGATCTTAAGCTGCCATTTTGTTATTATTATTTTGTTAAAATATTATTAGGTTTTTATTTTATTTCATTATCATAGGTTCTTTGACCCTTTATTATGTAATAATATTGGTGGTATTTTGCGTGTTATAGTTTTGTTAGGTTAGATGACGCGAAGTGGAGTATGTATATTAAATATTAACTGGAAACATACATTTTGATATGTCACAAAAACTCCCTAGATATTTCTGACAAGGGAGCCAGTATCTTGTCAGACCCCACTTTGAATATTAGAAAATTCTACGAAGGCTTTGCTTATTGCGGCGCCAAAACAAAAAAGTAATGTGTTTAATACTATGAAATTAATATTATTTTAACTAATTTCTGTCAATAGTATTTTTCTTATAGGGGTTAAGTCACTTATAATCGCTTTATTAATAAAATGTCACCTCAATAAACATTAAATCTTGTGTGGATTTCTTGTGTATCATTGACAGCTTTTGCGTCTTTGTTTTTATATATGTTTAATGCAGGTATAGCAAGCATACTTCGTAAAGGTTTTCTGTAAAAATGCGCGCGCGCATTCTAAAAATTCATTCTCATAATTTTTCTAGCACCTAAATAACTAAGTATATCTTCAAACAAACCTATAATATAGGTAAACTTGAAAACATTATTTAAATACGAACATCCAAACCGTTATAGTTGTTCCTAGAAATCAATGACATAATTATATACATAGTAGTGGTGTACCCGCGGCCCCGTAGGCGTTTATTACGCAGTAATTTAATCAACCCGTAATTTTATTTTTACTCATATTATTGACTAGCTGATCCGCGCAACTTCGTATGCGTCATATAAGAGAGAGGGAGAGAGAGCAAGGGTAGAGAGAGTAGTTCGTAGGCAACGTATTATAGGTGCAGCCCGCCTCCCACATCATTCTGCATAATAAAAATGCGCTCGCAGTACTTGATCATTATTTTGCTGCCGAGTTATTTTAAAACTGTGATACCTTCTGAGATATTCATTTAAATCAATTACTGTAAAGGGCAATTTTGTATAAAATTAAATACTTGTAATGAATAACGTATTTATTTCGATAAGAATTAATAACATGTATATAAAAACACCTTCGCAAATAATTTATTAATTTAGAAAAAAAATTATTACCATGAAAAAGGTTATATTGAGTAAACCCTAAAAAAATAGACATATGCTATCGCGGACTTTCTTTAGAACTTTTTAAGAGAAAAAATTTCGTCACACGATTTTTGCGTAACTTTAACCATTCACGCAGCGCACGCAGTGGAAGCTTCAAAAGGAATAAATTTCTCCCGTTTTCACAACATTTTTCATTGATGCTCCGCTCCCTTTCGTCGTAGCGTGATGCCTTCCTCGATAAATGGGCTATCCAACACTAAAACATTTTATCCATTTGAACCAGTTTCATTCGAGATTAGTGTTTTCAACCAAACAAACAAACAAACTCTTCAGCTTTATACTATTAGTATAGATATAGCTCAATGGTCTATCAACTAAGAAATGAAATATAGGTACTGCCTGTGTACAAAATTTAATCTCAATCGATTGAGAACTTTTTAAAGGATTCCTCAATTATTTCTTATAGACTACCAATTTATGGAATGACGTATGCTTTCCGTTTACAAAATTCGATCAGAATCTGTGGAGTATTTATTGATTATATATTAATAAGTAACATTTTTTTTGTGATTTCTAAAATTAATATTGAAAATTTTTATAGCCCTACAATTACGAAATAACTTATACCTACTTCCCATGTACAAAGTTACACAAGAATCAGTCTAGCCGTTTTTGAGTTAAATCTGGATATACAAACAGACAGGCATTATTTTTTTAATGGCATATTCGTGATACCTTTATATCATAATATGTCTATTGGAAATTAGTAAAATAAATTACATGTATAGACATACCGACAGATACGTTAATATAGATTATATACAAGAATTGCTCACTAAAATAGTATTAGACATTCTGTTAGTCTCAAACCAAGATTGAAATTGGTTTAGTACTTTTCATGTGATGCGGGTTCTAACATAGAAAATTTTAGATTTTATTATACTAAAGGAAAATAGTACTGAGCGTAACAGCATTTACTATGTAGCCGATTAATAGTCGGTTCGCGTGGTGATTTCGCTTGTAACAAGGTAACTGAGGCAAATAAGTCCCACTTAACTTCAATATGCAATAAATTGTATATTTTGTGGTTTAGGAAACGAAATGTAGTTTTCTATAAAGTTTAGTCACTTGAACTATAACAAAAGTTACACGAATAGTACAAAAGTAAATATTGAACTTCTTACAAACTCTTTCTCTGGGACTTATTAAACAATCATATAAACTTGTAGTTTACGCAACTTATCGTTCTCGATCGTGATCCTGAAAAATGGTCTTAAATTAGAAAAAAATAATACGTTCCTATTTTCCGGTCCATGGTCCGGTGGTCATGCTTCCTTTCAGAGCCATTTTCAATATACTTTCAGGTGGTAAGGTGGTGTAAGGTGGTGTCAGGCAGTTGTTACACCCTCTGCATACTAGGTTGCTATTAAAAGAGTTCAGCGTATGGTAAATAGTAAGCCGTCATCTTTTTTAGTCCATATTACGATTTGCTGCAGCATGCTGTGATAGTTGT
Source organism: Saturnia japonica (assembly GCA_033032175.1). NCBI lineage: Eukaryota > Metazoa > Arthropoda > Insecta > Lepidoptera > Saturniidae > Saturnia > Saturnia japonica. Next base: position 5,207,925 of record CM065306.1, on the reverse strand, counting down.
CGCAGTATACTGTTACCTTGGCTGCATGTAGGCTTTATTTTGTCCATTTAGCACTCTTCGAAGGGCTTTTATTGAAATTTATGAATAAAAATTTAAAATATTGCAATGATTTATATCGAAATTGCTCAAGTACGCCCACGCACTTTTACAGTGATCTTACAAAATAACCTTCCAGTTAAAGAAATACGATTTTAAATGTAAATTAACACAAACATCGTGTTTTATAATACCTAATGTCTAATAAAACCAAGGAGTTTTATGTTATAGTAAGAATGAAAATCTATAACTTACCGTTTTATATCACAAAAAATTATAAAACCGTGCATTTACGTTCGTTTTAATGGAGCGTCGTTCGTTACTGACAAAATGGCAGCACAAGCGTAAAGAATGACATTTCATCAAATTATTAAATAGTAAATTTTCAAATGTGGGCTATACTACCACCACTAATAATACCACCTTCTGAGCTTTATTTGCCTCAAGTACCTTATAAAATCATCAATAAAGTTTTAAAGAAATAAAATTTTGATTTCATAATTAAAATTCAAGTTACATAAACATAGTTATAGGTCCAAAGGTAAAATCTATTATTACTTTTCGTAGAATAGAATTGCCAATCATTTTAAAAGCATACCACGTAAATATAAAAAAACGTGGGCGACAGGTGCCGATCAAATGGATTCATTTTTAGAATTTCTTCGTACAACAATGTTAGGCTTACCTCTTAAAGTATATTATCTCATAAAAATAAAATGAAGAAGCGTTCTTTTTTATTTTGATGATAATAATAATTATATCTGAGAAGCAATGCTAAGTGGCTCCGTAAGCGTTTGTTACGAAGTTTCGTCTCATAATTTTATTTTTAGTCATATTATTGATAATTTTTATACTATCAGTTTTGGAATGACTTATATTTTATATGTATAACATTTCATGAAAATCGTTTAAGAATTATAATCGTACAAGTTCGTGCGCGACCGTCCTATGTTTCCGACAGATGTTGGCGGGGGCGAGATACTACATACGATAATGGGGACAGGTAATGTAGCGGGGAAGGGAAACGCGTGCAACTGCGTGACGTAGGCTCGCAGTCACAGTACACTATAGTAATCAGTATTACGTCTTCATACAAACGGCCAAAACGAATTCTAGGTAAATTACAGTATGTCTTATATAATAGTTGTGAGTACGCTATTTATTACGAACTAGTAACCCACCCCTACTTCCTACTTTTAGCAGAGTATAATATACGTCTATATTTATAAGAAATAATTACGTTATATATAAATAACTCTATTGGTTTACGCGGCGCGCTCCAATAAAACTCCCAGTCAGCATGATTTTGTCCGATATCTTCAACAATCATCGCCAATCCGCTAATTTACTCTTAATGAAGTATACTCCTAAACCTTCCTCACGAATCACTCCGTCCATTGATGAAAATCGTATGAAAATACGTGGAGCAAGTTTTTCAGTTTATCGCGTTCAGACAGACAGACAGACGCGGCAGAGCGGCTCTGTTTTCCAATATAGTTACGAAAAGTACGCTTAGTTCGCGACACGCAATTCATCATAGGTGCGATATAGAGGTTATGTGATATCTTCTACGGTATATATTTGCATTATATAATGTAAAGGACAATTTTGATCTACATAAAATTCCCAAGTTAGCTAACATATATATCCGGATAAGGATTGATACTGAATTGGTGAAAATAGATTCGCAAACAACCGTACATTTTTATTCATTATATTGAAGTTAAAGATGGATACTGTGAGTCAACCATAGGAGATAGACATATGCCATCACGGACTTTTCTCTAGGCTTTTTGATGAACTATAGTTATTTACTACATTATTTTTGTGTATCTGTTAAGGTTTAGCCAGCGTAAGCCATTTAAGTGTCCAAAAATCGATTTCTTGACGACTTGATTACAAAACATTTGATTTTCTGGACTATGTGACTACTTCATTGTAAAGTATTGTATATAAAAACCTCCCGTAAAAAATTATCTAAATGCCAGCGAAAACAGTAAAAATATTGTGGAATAACATACCTATCATAATCTATACAATTAATAAAATTGAAATGTCTGTTTGTAATGTCAAAATAACAGTTTTTTACTGATTACATATGAAAGTATGTATATACGACACTTATAACAAAAAGCCCATTTTTTTTATATCTGTCTGTTTGTTCCGGGTAATCTCCGAAACAGTTGGACCGATTTTGAAGGAACTTTACTGATAGATAGCTGATGATATAGGGAGTAATTTAGGCTACTTTTATTTTAGAAAAAGAATTAGGGTTCGCACAAATACAAAAAAACTGGTCATGGTGAATCAATTCGGGCGCTTAAATGGCTTATGCTGAGTAAACCATAAGAGATATAGCAAATTGATGTACTAAATAATTATAGGCATTAAAAAGACCTACAAAAAAGTCCGGTAAAGTATATATCTATCTTCTAAAGAACACCCACAATAAGCATATTTGTCTTTAAAATAGCCGGGAGCGGGGGAGCAAGATTCGCGCGGGCATTCTGTAGTCCACGTGAGCGAAGCCACGGGCACAGCTAGTTTATCATATAAATTATGTTATTACAGATCTCGTCTAGTTATAAAAAAATTATATCAGAGCCTGTTATTTTTTTTTTACGTTGTATAAAATTCTTATAGTCAATCAAATATGGACTGACTTATATTTCCCATATAAAATAAATTCATAAAAATCGACTAAGAATCAACAATAAATGATTTTTTGTGAAATTATTAAATTTCTTATACTCTATAATTTATTGACGAATAAGCATACGCATTCCGTGTACAAAATTTCATACGAATCGGTGATAATTTGATGATATGAATAAAATGATAAAGATTATTTAGAAAAAGTTTAGAATTGTCTTGATTTTATTTGAGATAAAAATTAGTGTTATTTTTAATTTTATAACCCTTACATTAATCAACTTTATTCAAAAAAATATATCAGCCTCTTTTCACCCTAACCTTTCTAGAATTAAATTAGGAGAGTCGCTCATGAGTTAGTAGTATACTACAACTGTACGTACATCTGAACAAGCCTTTGTCAAGGTACGACTTCTTCCTATAAGACTTTTAGTGCAGTATTTGCGTAACGCATAATTATCGACAGATATGCGTAAAAATATGCGTATGTCTCAGTGACAGCTTTGGCGTCCTGAGCCTATTAGTTTTGCCGCCCCATAAATTAACAGAAAAAGGATAGGTAACCAAAATGAAATGTAGTATAGTAGGATAATAAAAGAAGCGAGAGATAAATGATCAGACATCTGGGAGACTCTTGTTTTAAGCGCCACCAAAAAGCACGAATTGCCTACCGCCCCTCGTTATGGCCCCCATAGTACTAATGTAAATAGGCTCCTGGTTACTCGACAATCATTGTTTATAGATTGGTGCACTGCAGTCAATACCGAAATTGGATGTTATTGTACCTTCAAACCGACTATTGAATGGTTAGGTTGAAAACAGTACAAAGCGCGTTGACATCGAACATTAGTCCAGAGGCAGTTTGCGATCGGCCTCACTCATACATCGTGGTTCTACTGAAGTTTATCGTGACGCACCGTGGTTAACTCATTTCCATTTTATTTTATGTCCATGTAAAATAACGTTGATTCCTTCGATTTAACGTTGGTCGAATAATATACAAAAGTAATAATAATTAACTAGATATTCAGGTTAAAAGAGCAAAGCTATAATTTATTTTGAATGCAGATGTAAGTACTATGTATCTGTATGGGATGTCAACTACTAAACCTTACGCCTGATTGGGTATAGTACTTTTGTGAGGAATGTGGACTGTACCTACATATGAGGGCTTTTTCTAATGCTCACTTTGCTATCTACCACCCTCAAGTTGAAAATCTGTCGCCAAGCACCAATAGGTGCGTTCCAGTAGCTGCACTTGAGAGCCAGTCTTCCACTAGGCCTAGCGTGTTACCAGATTGTGGCCATAACGCTAAACCTATAACGATAAAAAAATTGACCGATTATCTACGCTTTTAAAAGTTTTAAAGCAATTTAAGAAATAATTTTGCTACCCTCCAAACAATTTATGAGCCCGAACACTTATATGTATCTAAAGTAATTTTAGCTTAACGTCACCTCCTAGTTTATTACATGTACTTTTAAATCTATTAGTAAAATGTATACAAAATGCATAGATTTCGTTGTGGTTCAATTCCTATAGCTGTAGTATTTTGAGGATTTTAAAAATAATATTGTTTGGTTTTAAATATACTGTTACACCCGTGGATAATAAAAATGCCGACGTTTGACGTGAAGAAGATTTATTCGAATTCCACGCACTTACAAATTTTCCGAACTCACAATACTGTTATTTATTTCACTGTGGTTTCGCTTCCTTTTATCGCTCGTTGTTATCGCTTTGTAATTCAAAACTTACCTGCCTCGGCGCCGCGCCTGAGTCGCTTAAATACCTACACTAAATAACCGCAGAAAAATCGTGAATCGTTGCTAACTTTCTCGACGTTTAGTGTCTATGCCTACTCGATGACGTAATCGAGGCGATAGGCCCTATACATATATGTGTAAACTGCGATGTTTACACAAACATGCGCCGCGGTTGTTTACGACGCGAACATTATTTCGAAGTCCTGAGAAGGTTGTAGTTTCTTCGAGATATTTCGGGAACAGAATTTTCTCTCTTTTTAATCGGGTTGTAACAGATCGTAACAATACTAAGTGAGCTTAGAGCTCAGTATATTGATCTTCTCTCTACCGCGGTGGATAAGTTTTGAGATAAAAAAAGACTTTGTTTGAAGTCGCTTGAATAGGCTTCAACTTAGCGGCCACATGTCATGAGATGCGAGTCAAATGAGTCAAATTATATTTAAAAGTTTTGACCTATTGACGTATTCCCGGCAGCTGCACTCGAAGGCCATCGATTAACGTAATAGGTATCAACCATATTATCTATATTAGGTGATATATTTAATTTATATCAGGTGAGATTTTTGCCCATAGGTTTTTAAAACTTTAACAAAGAATAAATAAAAAAAGGAAGGCATATAAACCCTTTTGAAAAAAAAAACGGGCACAGATTTTTTTCTCTACTTCAATGAATATTACAAGAAAGAGGTTTTTTGACCTTTTTAAAAATTAGTTTGACTATGTATTGGCATGATTCCTTACACTCCAAATTTCAATTTTTAAATTAAAAAAAGAAAAATAATCATTAGAGTAAAAGTGCTTTACTAATGGCACGAATTGCTAAAACTGTTTCTGCTGATTACTTACAAAAATTTTAAAACTTTTTAAATATCTTTTGAAATTAATCAATTTAATCTTTAATTTTATATTAAATACCACTTTCTGTTATGACATGACTGATAAAGCGATAAGGGCCGGTAAAATTATAGCCCTACTTGAAGAAAGTTGTTCGCAAACTGATGTGTCTTAGTGGCTAACTATGACTCACTCATTTAACTGTCCAGAGGACTTGGCAACGGTATCAAGAGACCGATTCGGTCAAAAGCAAACCATGTTCGGGAAGAAAACGATGCAAAGAACCACGGGATGACCGCTTTTTGGAGATTCAGGCGTTGCGGAATCGTAAGGCGTCAAGTGTTGATCTAAAGAAGAGCGTTGAAGAAGTAAGAGGAGTAGAAGTTAGCTTGTGGACGGTCAGAAGGAGGCTTTTGGCTGCCAATATTAGCAGTTACCGCCCGGTCCGGGGCCCTAAATTAGGCCATGAGCACCGTGTTGCTCGACTTCAATTTACTCGAAACTGTGCTTGGACCGACGCCGGCGAGTACCGCGAAAACCACGGGAACTCTATGTGGATGTGTGTTTCGAAGAAATCACTCCATATGGCGGAGGCTCGGTTATATTTTGGGCAGCAATTAATTTGACGGAGCGTACGGAGTTGCTTTTCATAGAAAATGGAATATTAAATGCACACCGATACATAACGGAAGTCCTAATTCCACAAACACAGTCCGCATTGACTGCTCTTGAGGAAGATTCCATTTTTATAGACGACAATGCTTGCCCTCACTGTTTTAGCGACGTGAAAGTGTACATGCAAGAAGTTGGGATCCGTCATTTAGATTGGCCAGCCCGAAGTCCTGATCTCAATATAATTCAGCATGCCCGGGATGTTCTAAAGAGACGGTTAAGATAAGTGCAACCTGCTCCACAAAATATCAGGAAGCTAAAAAGAGTAATTGCAGAAGAGTGGGATCGTACTCTTTAAAACGTTATTAAAAATATCGTGGAAAGCATGCCCAGAAGGATTCAAGCCTTGATTTTGGCAAACGGAGGTCACACTCGTTATTAGGTCTATACATTTGTAACTTTAATAAAAAAAAAAAAAAAAATCTACTTGCCTTTATTGCTGACCAATCGTTATTATTTTGGCGTGTACATAGATTTTATGGAATTTATCGAAAATTAATGAAAAAATATCCAGAATTCACTTCGAGCATATTATTATAATTTACACGATTATAAGTATAAAGACTACTACGTCAAACAATTAAATTTAATTTAATTGACTGAAATCGACCTTAGAACGTAAATTTCCTTAAGTACCTGTTTACAATATTATTATCGTAAGGATGAATAACATTAACCTCACAAATGAGAACGGTTTGTATTTAAATACACTGGATGGCAAAAATCTTTATCCCGGCTTCGACATTCGCAATAGTAGGCATACCCTTGCGACACACATAATATCAGTAAGAATATCATCTGTAGAAATCTGAAACCGGAAAAATGAAACGTTACTAAAGTTAACCTTTCTAATTGAGAAATTAGTTTCAAAATATGATTACTCTACGCGAAAATTTCTTGTTTTTTTTTTTATGTTATAATAACAATAATAGTAATTGTACATTAAATTTGTTCAACAATTTCGAAAATATTCATCAAATATTGTCGGTTCACTGATTATTCGAATTCTAATTGGCGAACTACGCAAACAATCGACAAGGTTTAAACTATGTACTTTGTCTGTATTAAACATTGATTTTCTGTGAAACCGAACCACGTTCCAGTCTAACAATATATTTAACGCCGAAGGGAATTTCCATAAAATATGTGGCTTTAAAAATTCTGACATCCAACGAGAATTTATTAGCCTTATTATACTATATCGGTCGCTCGTCTCGGTTTATCTCGTGTGGATTTTTTATTTCATCCAGGAATAGTTTTATTCTTCATAACAAAATCAAGCATTATGCCAAATTTTGTAACTGGTGGGCTCCGGATTTCTTTAAAATACACTCAATTTTTTTGGACATTTTTTGTAAATGTCATGTAATTAAAAGAAGATAAATATCAATAATACCATTTGAGGTATAATTTTACAAAAGGACATATTTTACCTAATAACAAATTAAGCAAAGCTGGCAACACAGTCTTCTCTGCTGTATCCATCTAACCACGCGATGCTTTAGCTATCTGATTTAAAAAAAAAACACGCACGTATTCGAATACAACGCATAATGCTGTGTCGAAATTCCAAACAATCGGTAAAGAACTATCGGATATTTGTGAATTTGATCAAAATACAGATTTAGTCGTAACCATGATCATTAGATAAAAGCGAGGATAAAGCCCGCAATACCTTGGCTCAGAATTATGTACTATTAAAACCACTGTAACACAAGGCTCGGCGATTTTCGTTAAATAGTTTATTAGACTTTTAATTTCCTTCCAATCCAATTATTAATGCTATGACTTCAATTATATCACATAACTACTTTAATTTATTCTTGATATCAAATTTCAGATGGAAAATATTTTAAATTAAAACTTTCTTAGAGCTTCTAACGTTGAGAAAAATTCGGGTCGTATCTCAAGACGCAGACGAATCCAATACTTATTCATAAGAATGAATGGTATTTTTTGTATTGTACACTAGTTTTACCTTTCAAAGTCATTCTAAATTGAAGTTGACTTAAAGGAAAACGAACTCATGAGCATTTCTCCATATTGAAATGTAGTTTTTTAAATTACATATTTGTATAGTATTGAGTATTGATGTAACATTTTCTGTTTGTTCTTTTTTCTATGTACCTAATTATAATAATAGGTCTTTACCTATGAAATTGCCGTTCTGCAGTACTGGCCATTTCAAATCAAAATAATTTTTGTTTGGCTAAGAATTCTAATTTCAAATTAAATTTATTTTAAAAACATGGAATTCTTTTTCCAAAAGTAGTCATTTGTTTATTGATTAGTGTTACATTTTCATCGCATTCCAATCTTTTTTGTCATCATGGATAAGTTAAAAATTCGAGTAATTATGGATAATGAGTACCGTCGTGGCAGCAACGCGGCACAAGCGGCACGCAACATCAACGACGTTTACGGAGCTAACACTACAAACCAACGCACCACCTGTTATTGGTTTGCTCGCTTCCGTTCTGGGAATTTCGACCTGAAAAATAAACCTCGCGGTCGTCCGAAGGTCGACAATGACGAATTAAAGGCGATTGTGGAAGCTGATGATACACAATCTACGGCTGAATTAGCAGCAGCTTTCGACGTTAGCGTCAAAACAATATTGGTCAATTTGCGTCAAATTGGCAAGGTAAAAAAGCTTGACAAATGGGTGCCCCACGAACTCAATGATCGCCAGCGCGAAGTAGGCGTCGAGACGTGCCTTGCACTGCTCAACAGACACACAAATGAAGGAATTTTGAACCGCATTGTTACCTGCGATGAAAAATGGATTCTGTTTGATAACCGCAAGTGCTCAGCAAGTTGGTTGGATCCTGGTTCAGCACCTAAACAATGCCCTAAACGAAAACTTACCCCTAGAAATTGATGGTCACTGTTTGGTGGTCTAGCGCCGGTGTGATTCATCACAGCTTCTTAACAAACAGGGGTGAGCATTACTGCAGATGTGTACTGTGAAGAACTGAACACAATGATGGAGAAGCTGGCACATCTCCAACCAGCATTGGTCAATCGCTCGTTCCGCTGCTCCTGCACGACAAGGCGCGACCTCATACTGCACAGCAGACGGTCTCCAAGTTGCAAGAACTGGGGTTGGAAGTTCTCCGTCATCCGCCCTACTCACCAGACCTTGCGCCTACAGACTGTAGTAGTCTGTAGAAGTAGAATTTGGATTTGGCGGGAAAAAAATTCAATACCCGAGAGGCAGTACAAAATGCCTTTGAAGAATTTGTTGCCTCCCGTCCAGCTGATTTCTTAAGAAGGGCATCAATAAACTGCCACTGCGCTGGCAACGATGCATTGATTGCATGGGTGATTACTTCGATTAATACAAATAAAAAATACATGAAAAAAATTCGTTTAAATTTTTTCATACAAAACGGCAATTTCATAGGTAAAGACCTAATATTTCGATTTCATACACAGCTATGTTTTTGCTGAAATGCTCATGTTGTCAGCATAAGATTAATTAATACAAATTATTTACGCTGAACACGACAATTATGTCGAAGTGGATCTAGCCGCGTTCCGGGATCAGTCAGTTTAATATCCTGCAATCAAGCGGGATGGTAGGGTATCTGTGCCCGATTGGAACTCGACCACCATGCAGTTGGTGATAAATCCGTCGCACTCTCGTTTGGTTTGTCACGTTTCGGGTCCTGCTGCTGAGAGGCTTGCAGACCGGCATGACAACGACGATCAGCTTTAGATTGCCAATCTCTCGGTGAGCGTCGTTTTTTATTATTATACCGAGTTTATCAGGGGCATTTACTTTACCGTGTAAAAAATTGTGTGTAGCTAACTAACTATACAACCTTGTACATAACTATGTATACACGTAAGAAGTTATGCTTTTGTGGGATAACAAAGCATATATTACTCCTAAAAATCTATCCAACATGCCAACAACATAACAAAAATAACATATATTTTTATAATAAAGATTTAATTTAATCAAATTAAAATAACGTTTATTTATATAACGTTTAATTATTTTCACACAATTAAAAACAAATGAGACTCAGTGTAATGAATTCACATTATTTAACTTCATCATGTCGCCTTTCTGACACAGCTGTCAATTTTTACCACGACTACCCAAAAGGAAGTGTGAAAAGAAGGAATGGCATATATGTCAAATTTTTGCTTTCGCTTTGTATATACAAATTAATTACTAACACATTTTAATTTTTAGTTCGTTTTTGGCAGGGCAGTCGTAATTTTTAATTGTTTAAATGAGTTTTTTTTACCCTCTCCTAAATGCGTCAAAAGAACGATGACTTCAAAAATTGTTCGTTTTATATTTATAGTAATAAATTCATTTAGGAGTTTTACTTAATCCTCTGCCGTAAAACATAAATAGAAAAGCCAAATTAAAAGGGCAGTTGCAAAGCCCTCTGTCCCAACACACATTTATATTAAAGAGTGTCCGAAATCACGTCACAAAGGAATCGAGAGGCCCGTAACCTCGTTTAATTATTTGGCGCTGTATAAATTACTCGGGAGCTGAGCCATAAAACTTATTTCAGTAGCAATTTTCAACAGGCTTATTAATTAAAATTTGTCTCGTGTACATGAAACGACCTTTAAGTATGTATTTTTGCACATCAAATATATTCTAGTATTTATCTTATTTGCACATTAACTCTCGAATTTACAGACAAGTCATTACTATAGTTTTAGTAATTACTTGATTAAAATAATATAAAAGACCTTACTTATTTAAACAACCTCTAAAGTATTACTCATTACTCAATTGTTTTTTTTTTTATATTGACGAAAACATTACTGCGTTTTATCTAGTATACTATAAAATCTATACAATTAATGAAATTGAAGTGTCTGTTTGTAATGTCAAAATAACAACTTTTTACTAAATGCATATGAAAGTATATACGATACCTATAACAAAAAGCCCATTTTAAAAATTTTTGTCTATCTGTCTGTTTGTTCCAGGTAACCTCCGAAACGGTTGGACCGATTTTGACGGAACTTTCACTGATAGATAGCTGATGATATAGAAAGTAACTTAGGATACTTTTATTTTGGAAAAAAAATTAGAGTTTCGCACAAATAAAAAACACTGGTCATGGTGAATCAATTCAGGCGCTTAAATGGCTTATGCTGAGTAAACCATAAGAGATATAGCAAATAAATGTACTAGATAATCATAGGCAATAAAAAGATCTACAAAAAAGTTCGGGAGAGTATACATCTATCTTCAAGGAACACTCATAATAAGCATTTTTGTCTTTAAAATAGCCGGGAGCGGGGGAGCAAGATTCGCGCGGGCATTCTGTAGTCCACGTGAGCGAAGCCACGGGCACAGCTAGTATTATAATAAATCTCGAAAGATTGTTTGCTTTTTTATTTCTTTGAACCCGCTAAACATAGGAACTATTCAGTCAGATTAGAAAAATATTTATTGAATTTTATAGTCTGTTTATTGAGGAAGGTTATAAGCTATGTAACTTCACGCTACGACTCTAAGGAGCGGAGCCGTGACCATGAACGTCAAGCAATCTGAAAATTCTGCTGTGTAATAAAAAGTAATATGATATAAGTTCTTTTATACTACAAAGTTGGCAAACAAGCATAATAAGTACGGCCGGCTGGTGGTAAGCGGCAACCGCTATAGATATTTGTAATACAATAGGTATCATCTACTCACGGCAAGAACACTACACTAGGTTATTTGGCTGCGATCTGTAGATCTCACGAGTGTAATTGCCTCAAGTAGAGAGAAATCTCCAAATAAATTTATATGTGCCCCAGCTACCTACTATTATAGAAATTTGGTATTAAATATGTATAACAATGCCCTCGAAGGATTCTGTAGTAGTCGTGTTTCTCTAAAATATTATAGTAAATAATTTGTATCATACACACACACACACATTCTCGTACCTACCTATTGTACGTTGTGTTCAAAGTGTTCACGTAAACGCGTGTTGATCGCGGTAATATTTTAAGTCGGTAAGCTTATGGGATTATCGTGTGCAGAAAATTACGTGCCGTATCATTTATAGCAATCTTAGGTTAACACTTATTAAATCAGGGTTGTTTACTTCTGATAGATACAATTTTATATACATTACTAACTCTGCTCCAGGAGGTGGCTTATATGCCAATTTTACGTATATTTTTGTGAGTTAAGAGAGTTGAAGGGTTAAAGTAAGTAGGTATGTAAGAAGTAATAAACGGATACCTATATGTTATTAAATTCAGATTACCTAATTATTAATTCTTCTTTATTTTTATTTTATATTAGATAATTATTAAATCTTAATATAATTTAATTTAAAAAAAAATTATATTAATTGATAAATTGCAGGATGATCTGGTTTAACACCGGTCCAAGTGTTTTCATTAAACCATAATATAAAACAAACCTTAGTCGCTGCAACTCCTGCTTACGATAGGTTACACCGCTAGTCTTACCACAAACTCGTATGCGCATAACGAAATAAATGATTTATCTTATATACTTATATTCACGAGGATTAAAATATTACATAAGTTAAAAAACTGCGCCGTCCGCTTTTGGTCCTTTTATAGTTTTTAACCAACCAACCATCTCAAAAAATGTCAAACCCTGGTTTCGCGATGTATCCACATAGGGAATAATAAAAACGAGGCACAATATACATAGATCAAACTTTTCAAATAAAAGAAGTTATAGATTTTACTTTCTAGAAATAAGTTTTCAGTTCAATATTGTTCAACCCTTGGTATTCAATATCTGATACCTACCTACGAACGCGTAACCGAGGCGGGCGCGCCGCAGCCTTGTCTGTTACTAGATTATGGCAATATTGGAAATGAAATCGCAGTGTAAACTACATTTCTCCGTTTTATGAGAAAAGTTTATACGTTTTTATTTCAAACTATCGTCGTACCGTGGCTTCGTGCGAGTTTATTACGCAATATCTTATCATATTTTATGAGAAATGGCATATACTTTCTGTGTAAAAAATTAATAAAAAAAGTTTTAATGATTTCTAAAAGTAATATTGTAATTCTTAAAACCTATTTTAAGCAATGATATAAGAATCCCATGAACAAAATTTCATAAAAATTGGTCAAGTCGTTTTTTAGTTAAATCCGGACCTACAGACAAAAGAAAAAAAAATCACGCCATATTCGTTATCAGTGTGTCCTTTAAACGGAATATATATCGTGAAAGGAAAAAAATACATTTACAGACATAACTACAGTTTCATTAATATGGTGTTATGATATATAACTATTAGTATACATACATGAGATTAATAGAGCCAAAAGGGAATATGGAATGAAAGAAAAATAAAATCTAATATAAATATATTTCCAGGACATTTACAAATTTACGTGATATTATTTTCGTAAAGTTCGTTCAATAAGATTTTAAACAATAAAAATGTTACCTTAGTAAATAATTTTATAAAACCTTACAGTCCAATATTGAAGTTCTCACATAAAACATTAACACCTCACGAGACAGTGTTTGATTTAAAGGATATAAACCAAGATCCAACGCCTTAGCTGCGACGTCAGGTATCAATAGATGCAATCAACGCAATGCAAATCGAGGTCAGGAATCGCCGTTCTGGCCGCGTCTACCCGGGTGGTCGGCTTAGTGATGCATCGGCCTGGATATTCAGCGTTGAGCTTAAGCCAGGAAGTCCCTGCAGGTGGCCATAAGCCGGGCAAAGGATGAGCAGTGGGAGGAGCTCCTCAGGACTCTAGACAGGGACCCGTGGGGGCGCCCATACCGGGTGGCCCGTAAGAAGTTCCGGGGGCAGGCGCCCCCGTTAACGGAGTCCCTGGACTCAGAGGTCCTGGCGAGGGTCGTAGCCACGTTGCTGCCTGACCCTCCGGAGCTCCTCCCGCCTCCCATGACTGATGGGAGTGCTGTTGCGGAGGAGCTATTACCACCCCCCCCTGTCACCGAGGAGGAGATGGGGTCGGTGGTGGAGCGCCTCCGCAACAAGCGGAGGGCACCTGGTCCGGACGGAGTTCCGGGCCGGCTTCTAAGTGTGGCGTTGGACCACATGGGGGGAGAGCTTCGGGAGCTGTTCAACCGTTGTTTGTCAGCTGGACGGTTCCCGAAGCTCTGGAAGGTGGGGCGACTCTGCCTTCTGGCGAAGGAGGGCTGCCCGTCATCGTACCGGCCCCTTGTGCTGCTGGACGACACGGGGAAGATTCTGGAGCGCATTCTGGCGTCTCGTGTCGTCCGGCACATGGAGGAAATTGGGCCGGTACTATCAGACCGGCAGTTCGGCTTCCGGAGGGGGCGTTCAACCTTGGACGCCCTCTCCACCCTGAAGGAGTGGTCTGCGGAGGCGACCGAGGGAGGAGGTAGGCTGTTGGCGGTGTCGATTGACATCGCCAACGCCTTCAACAGTCTGCCGCACGGTGTTATACGGGAGGCGCTCCGGTTTTTCGGAGTGCCCTCGTACCTGCGGCGGCTGTTGGGGGACTACCTCCAGGACAGGGAGGTCGCCTTCGTGGACGGAAGGGGGGCTGTGGTCCAGCGTCGCGTTGGGTGTGGTGTTCCACAGGGGTCGGTTCTGGGGCCACTCCTGTGGAACATGGGCTACGACTGGGTGCTCCGCGTAGCTCTCCCTTCGGGGATTCGGGTGCTGTGCTACGCGGACGACACCCTGGTTGTAGCCCGGGGAGGAAGTTTTGAGGAGGTGGCGCGCCTGGCCACAGAGGGCACTGCCCTTGTGGTCAGGCGCATAAAGTCGTTGGGCCTTAGGGTGGCGGCTGAGAAGACCGAGGCCCTTCTCTTCCATGGGCCTCGGTGTGGGCCGCCTCCTGGGGCCCACATATATGTAGAGGGTATAAGGGTCCGGGTTGGGGCCCAGATGAAATATCTGGGCCTCATCCTGGACGGTCGTTGGCGGTTCGAGTCCCATTTTAAGGGACTCGAACCGCGGATAGTGGGAGCGGCGGCGGCTCTCGGCCGGCTTCTTCCAAACTCGGGGGGGCCGGGCGCGAGCTGTCGCCGCTTATTTTCTGGAGTAGTGCGGAGCATGGCCGTCTACGGGGCACCGATCTGGTCGGATTCCCTTAGCGCCACGAATCGACGCGTGTTGCGTGCTACGCAGCGGGTCGTGGCGCTGAGGGTCATTCGTGGGTACCGATCGGTGTCTGCGGGGGCGGCCTGTGCTCTTGCCGGCTCCCCGCCGTGGAAGCTGGAGGCGGAGGTGCTCGCCGCCGTGTATAAATTCACGGCGGCGAGGAGAGAGTTAGGGGAGCCTCCAGCTCCCATAGAGGTAGACAGGGTCCGGCGGGAGGCCCGGGAAGATGTTATCAGGAGGTGGGAGGAGGACCTGGTGGACGCGCGCTATGGGCGTTATACCATAGACGCCGTCCGCCCGGTCCTCCGGGAATGGCTTAGCAGGGAGCGGGGCTCCCTGACTTTCAGAATTGTGCAGGTACTGTCCGGACACGGTTGCTTCGGATGGTACCTGCACAAGATAGCAAGAAGGGAGCCCTCGCCTGTGTGCCATGAGTGCGGGGCTGCAGAGGATACGGCGCAGCACACTCTTGGTGAGTGTGCTGCGTGGGAGGAGCAGCGCCGCACTCTGGCCGCAGTCGTTGGAGAGGACCTCTCGCTGCCGAGTGTGGTGAGAGCCATGCTCGACAGCGAAAGGGCATGGACGGCAATGGCCTCCTTCTGCGAGGTCGTCATATCGCAGAAGGAGGCCGCGGAGAGGGTTCGTGAAGGGGATCCTCTGAGCGGCCCTCTCCGACAAAGAAGAACGGGTGGCAGGAGGAGGCGATTCATTCACCAACTCCCGCCACTCTAGCCGAGCCAGAGGAGACGGGTCGGGGGGCCCGTCTTCTCATTGCACAGGCTCGGCAGACGGAGGAGACGGCTAGGGTGTACTGAGCCGTCTCCTATTAGGCCGGGGCCCGGTTCAGCTGGGCCGGCCGCCGGGGCGGCGAGGCTGTATGCCAGCGCAGTGCCCGCGTCGCCCTACTATGGCGGCGGATGGTACACCGTGGAGTTTTAGTGAGTAGGAGTCTCACATAACCACTCGTCCCCCCGGGCGGGTGTGTACCCATGATGGGTTTCTCCACGTTAAAAAAAAAAAAAAAAGGCTCGACGCAGGAACAAAAATTCTCACAAGTGAGATTGGTTTCATGAAAATAGAATTTAGTAATGCAATTAATAAATAGCTGGGATTGAGACTTCCGACTCCTATATACGTTTGGTACTATTAAACTTGTTATTGTTGGTATTAACTTTACCAAATAAAATGTATAAATATCAATGATTATACTATTTTCTCAATCTTTCAAAAATATCCGTTTTTACTATTCAAAAGTTTATCGTATAATGACAATCGTTTTTCTGCCTAGCTTTCAAATACCGTTCTACATTATTCAGTTTTGGAAATTATCAAAATATTTTTGAATTGTAGAATCATAGGTTTTATGTAAATAAATAAATAAAACCTATGATTAAGAAAACATATTTTTATCTTTTTGCTTATGTCCTAAAACTATCAGACGTAACAGAAATTGGCATGTTGACAGTCTTCAAAAGTAAATAAACAATGTATTATAATTAAATATGATAAAATTATATGAAACATTCTATATTAAACTAACGAGATCGTATTATAAATAATATCTGAACGGACGAATACCTAACCGATGCCATGGAAATATGACAATAAATAATATATACGAAAATAATACAGGAAATACAAGGTAAATAAGAGTATTAAGATATTATAAATATAATATAATATAAATAGAAGTGAACCACATAGACCTAATATGACAATGGACAGTTATCACATGCCTTATCTGTCTAAAAAATTTGCTCAAATGAATGTTAGCTCAGTGGTAACATGTACAGACGCCGCGTTGACGTGAGTTTGAATCCCTGCAATGAGCCCGAGCTTTCGATTAAGGAAATCATAGTAATGAAATCATAGCACGGTGGTAGGGCATTTTCATTACCATCGTGGGGCTACTTAACATCAGGTGAGATTGCGGCCAAAATCTTTTAATTTCATAAAGAAAAAAAACAGATTTTTTAAATAAAGTATTTTTTTACCTGTGGGTAATAAGAAACCCATTTGCAATACAATAATTTATTTGTAGACAAAAGACAGAAGTAGAAAAAAGTCACTACTATTACAATTGTTCTCAGTCGTCGTCTTGTCAAACGTATTATAAGTATCTTACGTTTGTTGCTTCTTGTATTCACTTCGATGTACAGAATAGAATTATTACCGGTCGAAATGTGGCTCGCTTATATAATATATATATATATATTACATAAAAAAGAGGGGTAGAAATTTCGAAAGTGATTCTCAATGATTTATGACACGCCGATAATGTTTAAGGAAGGGATAAGTTTCGACGTATACTCATTTTATTAATTGTTTGTTTGTTTACTTACTCGAACATATAAAGTATCAATGTGTGCGAGTTCCGCTTCAACGTGATGTCTTATTTTTTTCTACGAATTTATACATGATGTTTGTAAAGATTTATAGACTATTCTATATATTTCTTATGTGTTAAAAAATAGCTCATATTTATACTTATCGTAACAGTACTTAGTTCTTACTAAAACAACTTTCTTATGTAAATAGTAGTTATTCAATTCGTTAAAGCAATAAACTTTTACATTGAAAGCTCTCTGGAATTATTTTTATTAGTATTATCTGGTACCTATTCAATTCGCGAGGTTGTGATATTATATTCGAAATTATCTTTTGACGAAATTCCAGTCATTCAGGGCAGCGGAGGTCAGAAACGAAATATAAATAAGTAGGTAAAGAATAAGTAATACATGAGATGAACCTTTATATATCTATTAAATGTTTTGTGTATCAAACTCGGCTGTAAGATATCGAACGCTACGGCGATCGTAGCCGCCGTAGCGTCGCGTCGTAGCCACTAGACGGATTAAGCTGATATATTGGAAATTCAATCCATGTATGAAACTATAAATATTTCAGATTATGTAAGATATTTCGAAATGTATCCAACCTTTAAAACACCTGATTTACTATTATGGCTGGATAATGGCATATATATAAAAAAAACTATTAATAATATGTTGAAATTATATCAAATAAATTGTAAATAAAAATTAGTATGCTTCAAAAAATAATTGAAACTGTTGTATAGGAATCACGTTTATTAAAAAAATAGACTTCTCGTATGTAACATGGTTGATTTGTTAAAAGGTCGTTTTACTATAACTATTTTTATGTATTCGTTCCTACAAGGTGTCCAGAAAGGGTATCGGGTATTTGTTTTCGCGCCATATTCGAAACGGGGCGTCTAAAGGGTGCGGGGAGGGGTTCGTGGCGTCCGCCATTTTGTGGAGTTTTAGTCACGATGGAACAGTACTCGGGGACGCATCGCGCATTTTGCGTACGAGCGTATTATCGTAATGGTGATTCAATAGTGACTGCTCAACGTCTCTATCGTGCGGAATATCGTACACACCACGCGCCAAGTGACGATAGCATTAGGAAATGGATCAGGATGTTCGAGAATACAGGTGCGACAGTTAAAATTCAAAACTCTGATCGTCCTCGTTCAGTTCGCGATGAAGAAACAATTGAAGAAGTTGAGGCGTCGGTTCGTCAAAATCCGTCTTTATCCATCCGAAAGCGAAGCCAAGCGTTGAACATCAAAAAATCGTCTTTACATTCGATTTTAAAGAAAGACTTACATCAAAAAGCCTATAAAATTCAATTGGTTCAAGAATTGAAGGATACGGACTATGCTAATCGACTGAATTTTGCGAACGAAATGCTGCAGCGATTTAACAACTTTAACAACATACTGTTCAGTGACGAAGCAAATTTTCACCTGAATGGTCATGTTAATAAGCAGAATTGTCGGTACTGGGCAGTGGAGAATCCGAGACGAAAGCATGAACGACCCCTGCATAGCCCAAAGGTCGTTGTTTGGGCCGCTATGTCTGCTAAAGGCATAATTGGTCCTTAATTTCATGAAGATCAACGAGGCCGAGCAATTAATGTGAATAGTGACCGTTATTGCGATATGTTGCGAAATTTTTTGGTCCCAGAGTTGCAGGAGTTTGCAGGTTTCAACTCAAGAACGTGGTTCCAGCAAGATGGGGCCACTTGCCATACCTCAAATGACTCAATGGAAGTTGTTAACGAATTATTCCCTAATAAAGTCATTTTGCGAAGGGGTATCATCAACTGGCCTCCCAGAAGCCCCGACCTTAGCCCGCTTGACTATTTTGCATGGGGATACCTTAAAAGTAAGGTTTATCAAAACAATCCGACGAATCTAACCCAGTTAAAGCAAAACATCAGGTCAGAAATGGCAGCAATATCGATAGCTATGTGTCAACGTGTTATCGCCAATCTTCGTTTCCGTTTAGAAGAGTGCCAGCAACGTAACGGTCATCATTTGGATAACATCATCTTTTCCAAATAATTCTCCGATTCATATGCTAATGTAGCGAGTCACTGGCTAGTCTACTATCTTGAGTAATAGGATAGTAGGCTAGTCAGTTCAAACGCTCCTTAAAGGTTGACGATACAATTATACTCCGATAAGGAACAATAGGCGAAGACACGCCTATTTAAAGATGGCCACATGCTGGCGCCTATCACAGAGCCGATCGCGCCGCCATTGCACCCACTCCGGCGCATTATTATTATTAATTATAATTTTATATTTAAGGAAATGGAATGTAGCGGACAGACGCTCGCTCTAAAATAAATCGTTGTGTTAACTTGTTTTTTGCTTCCATACCCTCGAGTTTAATTATTAGTTTAAAGTAGTGATTGAAGAGTTTGATAGTGAGTACGCTAGGTATCAAGTATACATACTACACTGGTGACCACCGACATTCGAGAAGATGGAAGGCACAAGTACAACACAGCAAGAAGCCTGCCGCGTAGGAGTGAAGGCACCGTCATTTAACGTTGATGATCCGGAACTATGGTTTGCGCAAATAGAGGGACAGTTTGCGTTGTCGAATATTACTCAGGACAGCACCAAGTTTTATTATGTGCTACAGCAACTGGAACCTCAAACAACAGCCGAGGTAAGAGACATAATTATTTCTCCACCTACCCTCGGAAGGTATCATAAATTAAAAAACGGAGCTCATTAAGAGACTTTCAGCATCTCAAGAACGAAAAATTAAACAGCTTCTTGTACATGAAGAACTGGGTGACAGAAAACCGTCGCAATTTCTTCGTCATCTGCAGAATTTAGCCGGATCAAATGTACCCGCGGATTTCATTAAATCCATATGGTCGAGCAGATTACCAGCTCACCTACAGACAATTGTGGCTGCACAGACTAAGCTAAGCCTCGACGAGTTAGCGGAATTGGCAGATCGCGTGAACGATATCGTGCCAGTAACCGTTCCAGTGCACGGGCAAGTAGCTAGCATGTCGACGTCTACCTCTACTGGACCAGCTAGTGCGATAGATGTGCTAACACAGAAGGTAACGGAGCTGACTCAGAAGCTGGAAGCCATGAGCATGGAACTACACCAACGGCCACGCAGATATTCTGGAAGAGCAGGGCGACAGTCACCGAGGCAACGTTCACGATCACGTTCCAGACCCAGAAATCACCCGTACTGCTGGTACCATCACCAGTGTGGTGAGCGAGCGCATAAATGCATTAAGCCATGTAGTTACAGCAAGCCGGCGTTAAACTGCCAGGGCAGCCATTAGTGGCGGAAAACGACTGCCTATCAATTTCTAGCCGCCTGTTCATTACGGACCGCAACACGAAGATACAATATCTAGTAGATACGGGTTCAGACCTGTGCGTCTTTCCGCGATCCACTGTTCGGGAGCCAAGAAACAAGACTAAATACGAGCTGTTCGCTGCAAATGGAACAGTCATCTCCACTTACGGCTATCTCCCTCTGACGCTGAATCTTGGTCTTCGAAGAGCATTTACGTGGCGTTTCATCGTAGCTGACGTCTCGAAGCCCATCATCGGGGTTGACTTTTTAAGTTATTATAACTTACTAGTCGACTGCCGCAACCAACGCATAGTGGATGGCATCACTTCTTTGAAGGTTACTGCACTACGTCAGGACTCTGCTGAAGCGATTTCTTCGGTACGCACCGCTATGGATGATACCATTTTTCATCGTCTTCTAAGAGAGTACCCGGATGTCACTCGTCCAGCTGGAACAACAATTATGGTGAGGCATAACACAGTGCACCACATTCGCACTACGCCAGGCCCACCGGTATCCAGTCGACCTCGTCGTTTAGACCCAGAGCGCCTCAAAATCGCGAAACAAGAGTTTCAGGAAATGCTGCAGAGTGGCACAGCGCGCACATCTGAAAGCGCTTGGTCTTCGCCACTACATCTCGCGCGCAAGAAGAATGACGGATGGCGTCCCTGTGGCGATTATAGAGCCTTAAACACACGCACGATCCCGGATAGGTATCCTGTCAAGCACATACAGGATATTGCTCATCAGCTCTCAGGTACCACCATATACTCCACCGTGGATCTAGTCAAAGCCTACAACCAAATACCGATTTTTGAAGACGACATACCAAAAACCGCGATTACAACACCCTTCGGCCTGTATGAATTCCCATTCATGACGTTTGGACTTCGTAACGCCGCTCAAACTTTCCAGCGTTTTATGGATGAGGTTCTTCGTGGTTTGGACTTCTGCTATAACTATTTAGATGACATCCTGGTGTCTAGTGTGGATAGTAATCAGCACCAGATCCACCTCAAGCAGTTGTTCGAGCGACTCGAAAAGTACGGTGTGCTTATTAACACCAGCAAATGTATCTTTGGCCAGCCTGAAGTGAACTTCTTAGGTTACACCGTGTCGGCCAAAGGTATTCAACCGCTTGAAATGAAAGTACAAGCCATTAACGACTTCCCGATTCCAAAAACCATCAAGGAGCTTCGACGATTCTTGGGAATGATAAATTTTTATCGTCGATTCATTCCTCAAGCTGCTGCCTTACAGGCACCATTGAATGCGCTTCTCACTGGACCAAAAACGAAAGGTACACAGCCAGTCCAGATGACACCTGAACTTTTGGAAGCTTTCGAAGCATGTAAGCGTAGCCTGTCTGATGCCACACTTCTAACGCATCCAGACTCGCAAGCAGAGATAGCAATACAGACGGATGCTTCAGATTCGGCGATAGGAGCTGTATTACAACAGCGTAAAAAGAATGAGTGGCAACCCTTGGCTTTCTTCTCAAGGAAGCTTAGCCCATCGCAGAAGAAATACAGCCCATATGACCGGGAATTATTGGCCATTTACGAAGCCATACGACACTTCCGATTCATGGTGGAAGCACGACCCTTTGCGATTATAACGGACCACAAGCCGCTAACGTTTGCTTTCGCTGCGCATCGCGAGAAGTGTTCACCACGTCAATTTCGATACCTTGACTTTATTAGTCAATTTACCACCGACCTAAGGTATATAGCGGGTAAACACAATATTGTCGCGGATACCCTTTCGCGCATCAATTCTTTAACTACGAGTACACCTTTAGATTACCAATTGCTTTCAAGAGCGCAAGAAACTGACGAGGAGCTGCACGATTTGGTAAAGAATAGATCTGCTTTAAAGTTGGAAAAAGTAAGCGCGGCAGAATCAGGAATACCAGTTTACTGTGACGTGACCACCAACAGTCCACGTCCATATATCACCTCGTTTTTTCGGAAAAAGTTGTTCGACATACTGCACAACCTAAGCCATCCTGGAGTAAAAGCTACAGTCAAACTGATTACCCAGAGATACGTTTGGCCAGGTATCCGAAAAGATTGTCGACAATGGGCTAAAGAATGTCAGGAATGTCAACGATGCAAAATTGCCAGACACACTGCAGCACCACTGGCAGTTTTTAAACCACCATCTGCTCGGTTTCGTCATATACACATTGACTTAATTGGACCCTTACCTCTTTGTTCTGGCTACAAGTACTGCCTCACGGTCGTCGACCGATTCACACGTTGGCCTGAGGCGTATCCACTCCAGAACATAACTGCTGAAAGCTGCGCCTCTGCCCTTGTTTCCGGGTGGATCGCGCGTTTCGGATGTCCAGAGCACATTACCACAGACCGCGGTCGACAATTCGTGTCACATACGTTCAGGGAGTTTGCTGCGCTGGTTGGTGCAACTCACCACACAACCACGGCATACCACCCTGCAGCTAATGGTCTCGTGGAGAGGCTGCATCGTCAATTAAAGTCTGCCATTACCTGCCACGCGTCATCCAACTGGATCGAAGTACTACCCTGGGTTCTCCTAGGAATTCGAAGCGCTTGGAAGGAAGATTTGGACGCATCTACCGCAGAACTTGTCTACGGCGAACCACTACGTTTACCTGGACAGTTCATAACTCCAAGTACACAAGCGGAAGTAGATGTGAGTGACATCATGAGCCGACTGCGTGCTCATATTAGTAAACTGACACCGAAACCAGCATCTTGGCATGGTAGTACAAGTAGAACCTTCTACATTCCAAAAGACCTTGTAACTGCAACCCATGTCTTTGTTCGTCAAGGTCCTGAACGAAGACCACTTCAAGCACCATATCTTGGTCCATATAAGGTATTGCGTCGTGATGAGAAGACCTTCGATGTGGATATTCAGGGTAAACAGCAACGTGTCTCCATAGATCGCCTAAAACCAGCCTACATTACCCGAGAAGTTCCGGCGACGAGCCAACAAACCAAGACGGTGCAAGATATTCCTTTCGAGAAGGTTCTCAGGAGCGGCCGTCGCATAAGATTTCGCCCGCAGTAACGGTCTCGGCGGGGGAGTGGTGTAGCGAGTCACTGGCTAGTCTACTATCTTGAGTAATAGGATAGTAGGCTAGTCAGTTCAAACGCTCCTTAAAGGTTGACGATACAATTATACTCCGATAAGGAACAATAGGCGAAGACACGCCTATTTAAAGATGGCCACATGCTGGCGCCTATCACAGAGCCGATCGCGCCGCCATTGCACCCACTCCGGCGCATTATTATTATTAATTATAATTTTATATTTAAGGAAATGGAATGTAGCGGACAGACGCTCGCTCTAAAATAAATCGTTGTGTTAACTTGTTTTTTGCTTCCATACCCTCGAGTTTAATTATTAGTTTAAAGTAGTGATTGAAGAGTTTGATAGTGAGTACGCTAGGTATCAAGTATACATACTACACTAATAATAAACAATAAACTTTTTTATTGCATACAAATAATTTTTGTTTCATTGAACTTACAAATACCCGATACCCTTTCTGGACACCTTGTATTGTATCCTATATAACAATATAGTGTATGTAATATATAAATTGAATATTATAAATAAAATGGTTGTATGGCCATTTGAAATAAATAAAAAAATTAATATATCACGTGTTTAAAACAGACTTAAAAGTATAAAATAAGAAAAGCGTAGGGCTTATGTAATAGTTAATTGATACATAAATAGTTCACCGAACTCACTAACAATTTTATTGCACTATATAATTACTTCATATGTCAATATATCTAGTAGAAAAATATATCAAAGACTATTTCATAAGACTACACACTATATACTGGCATTACGGCCCTAAACCGGCCCCCTTATTACGTATTTAGCAATAGCAAAGCGATAGCAGAAATCGCAAAATATTTGTTTCGAAATGGCAAAATAAGATTGTGTTTGGTACATTAAAGGTGTTAATACGAATTTGCGATTTCTGCTATCACTTTGCTATTGCAAATATAATAAGTAATAAGGGGACCGGCAGCATGCTCACTGGATGTGTAACCCGTCGGACTTGCCGCAAAAAAACAAGCCGCCGACGCGCCGCGCGGCTGTGGCAGCTGTCACAAGTTTACTCGCGGATGACTAACAATTTCTGCAGCATACCTGCGTAGCAAAGTCTTATAACTGTTTAAGCATTTACACTCCTTATTATCTATTGTATGCGCCCTGAGTTTTTAGTTATTTTATACATTTTAGTCCATTTTAATAACGTAGTAAATCAATAAGCAATTTTATATTAATATACCTTTTTTTGTTATTTTATCGATTGCAAAATTTATACCGAACAGACAAATAAATAAACCTATTGAAAATAAAGCAAGTTAATATTTCAACGTCATCCAGTTCTGTGTTAAGTATGTTTGAAGTATCTAACTCATCGGAAAGTTAGTTTAACATCGATTGCAAAAGTGCCGAATGGACAGATAAGAAAGTGCGTTAGTAAATCGTCTTAAGAACAAAAAGATTAAAACTATCTGTACTCGTAGACTTTATAAAGCTTACATTTAATCCCATAAGGTTAATACTCTAAATACTTATCAGAGAAGAGGTAAATTAATATAGAGAATAAAATGCCATATAAAAATGACATGAATTATATTATATAAAATGTTACATTCATACAAAAGTGGACGGTTCAGTGGTTTGCAGTGTAGTCTGCATAATGGATTTTGGGGATGTATAATATATTTAAGACAATAACACAGAAAATCTTTTAGATGGCCCAAAGAGGACCCAAAGATTTCCCAGATAAACCATCGTTTCATTGCATGTTAAGTTAAGGAAAATCTCTTTTATAATATTGTTTGTTTGGTGACCGGAAATAGATCAGATTTCTGAGATGAAATATAGCCGCACTCTTGTGTAAGCAAAACTGGGCAGCAGTAGAAAGTGGAATTTGATATTGAGTTGGAATAGGTATATCACAAGTATTAAACAAGATATAAGAATCTTAAAATAGGTCTTTAACGGGTCGCCAATGCGTATATGATTATTTTGGTGTTGCAAGCATCCATAGACTACAGACAAGAGTTACCGTTTACCATCAGACGAAACAGCGCTTGTTTGCCACTATCATGGTTTTAAAAACATCTTCCTAAAAACAAGACATGAAAAGGGAAGACAAAAAGCAAAAAAAAAACATGTCACAGAAAATCGGTTGGAGCACAACGTTTAAGAGATCAGCCAGTTCATTATATTCCATTATGTAAGGATGTTTTGTGTGGCATGACATGACAGCGAAAAACATGTACACAGTTATTATCTACTTATATAAAATGATTGAGGTTTGCCGTTGTAAGCGCATTATGCAAAAAGAACTGGATAAATTTTGATATTTTTTTGTTTTACTCCTTAGTTGCTTGGTCCTTATCTAAAAAAAATTATCATGATATCTTCGTAAACAGTAATTCTGCGGTTTACGAGAAGGGAGCCGCGGGCACAGCTGGTAAAAGACCACCAACGTAGCATTTCACATGTAAGTGTTAAACTAAAATGGATATCAAACGCAATTTCTGCTGTTTAAAAACTAAAATCACGACCACTCATTCATTCGTCATTCCTATCACCTCGTGTTTGTTCTATCCGTATTAAATACAGCCGATAAATTAACAATTTATCAAAGAACAAGTGTGTGTGAAACTTCAACATATCTGGATGCAAGAAAACGCCAACAAGTGATTCGATGAAAATCAACAGTACCCACAACCGTTTTGAAAACTTAACCGAGTGTGGCCGCCCACATATCACAACAACATGGCGTAAATCACGGTACAAGTGACGGTTTTTTATACCGACATCCTTCTTCCATTTGTCATAATCACTAAAATGTATCATAGTGATAATATATTTAACAAGACAAATTTTAATAAAAAGAAAACCAACTACAATTATTTTGAAGAGTTTTCTGGTGCATCTCCGAAGTTGCAGGTCCAATGCCAATGAAAAAGAATCATCCAAGTCGGTTCATTAACACAGAAGTTATGGCTAAACATCCATTAAAAGAAAACATACATTCGAATTGAGTCACCTCCGCCTTTTTTTGAAGTCTGTTACAAAGTATTTTAAAAACCAAACGAAAATACATACATAGCTCTAATAAATAAGTAAATAAAATATTACAACACGAACGTACTTTACGCACGCACACATGCACTCACGAAACCACCAAACTATAAAAACATAATTACAACATTTAAATAATAAAAATTAATAAATAGCTAATTATTACATAGCATATCGATATATTTTATTTTTTATATATCTGAGCTGTGTGTTTCGTTTATATAAATAAGCCTTATTTCATAAACGTCAAATAAAACACTTTCTAGTACTCTATACGCTAGTATATTTATCACTTTAGTGGTACCTACTAAAGGTATACAGATCAATTTTGTAAATGTACGGAGACCATCAAAACATGTCGGTACCTACGTTCAGAAGGAGCCGTCTACCCTTTTTATTATTAATCCTACAAGATGGAAAGATGATAGTATATAAATATTATTTTGTTTACATATAAGTTTTATGTTTTATAATCTATCTAGAAATTTATGTGACATATCTTATATATAATATGTTAATACTGAATTTATTTGTTAAAAATATATTACCCATAAATTTTCTCACGAACGACCATCACAAAGTATGAATCTATAGTAACATTCTACAGTTGAGTTTCTTGCCGGGTTTTCTCGATGACTGGGATATTTTCCAAACCGGTGGTAGTATACCGTTCTTAGGACATAGAGAGAATAAAAAACTGTTTGATTATGAAAAAGTAAAGTTCGTAAGTTTGTAGGAGGTAATCTAGTGATCCAATTCTAAAAATTATTTTACACATAGTCATAGAAAGCTACTTAATAGCAGAATGATTTTTAACATTTGAAACTGTGATCTAATTACAGTGGTTTATATGTATGGATAATTCTATATATTTGACTAGAAAAGATTAGTATACAAATTCTTAGAAATTCTCTCTTCACTTCTAATTATCTTATATTACTAATGTTACTGATATAATATAATATATTATATATAATATAACAAATGTGAAAGTGTGTATGTTTGGATGTTTGTTACTCAATCACGCAAAAATGGCAGAACGAATTTGAATGAAATTTAGCAGACAGATAGTCTATGACCTGCAATAACAAACAGGGTACTTTTTATTCCGGTAACAGTTATAGCTTAACCACTGTTAACCTACAGATATAATAAATGTGAAAGTTTGTATGTTTGTAACTCAATCACGCAAAAAAACATAACTTAACCACTGTTATCCTACAAATATAATACCCATTTATGGTGTTTTTGCTTTGTCGTGTTTGAAATCAGCTGGTGCACACGAAGTAATATAACAGTGTGGTAGGTATCGCGTCCACCATACACATAATGAAAAACCAAGACAAGACTACGTCATCGTCAGATCGAATGCATGCGTTTATTTTTTTATTTTAAAGTTTAACCAGAAAGTATCGTCTAAATAAACTAATTATCCATTAAAATTCAGACAATTCTTAAACGATCCCTAATGGGAAAAGTTGCAGGATGATATTTTCCGCAAACTTCATTGTTACGTATTTGTTTAAAGCTGTGCACAATGTTACTTAAAGGAAAGTTATTTTCTTTACCCGTTTAGTGTAGCTAGAGCGTGAACGAGATTTTCTTGTTATAAAAATGTTATTTTAAAAGTAGAAAATGAACACTTTTCACAGGATTAACTGCGGGAACTAAAGGAAAGAATTTATGTATCATTTTAAAACGCTTTGTGGCAATCTAAATAAAAACCTATTTACTTATTTATTATTTTTATAGTAGTACAACAAAGTAACGTCGCTGTATCTGACGGTAAGCACAGTGCTATCGAAAAACAACGTCCACCACCGAGGGATCGGTAATCCATCGCCAGTCGTCACTCTTTTTTCAACAGTATAGTATAGGTTTAATGTTCTGGCCACAATTTCATCTGATCTTAAGTGAAGATGTGGCCCAATATGGTAGCACGCTAAGCCTAGTGGAAGACTGGCTCTCAAGTGCATCTGCAGGAACATATCTATTGGATTTTGGCGACAGATTTTCAACTTGAGGGTGGTAGCTGGCCAGGCGGGCATTAGAAAAAGCCCTACCAATATGCTATGGTATCATCACGATGTTTTCCTTAACCGAAAGCTCAGGCTCATGGCAGGGATTCGAACTCACGTCGATCGACGCGGAGTCCGTACACGTTACCAACTGAGCCATCATTGCTTCTTATGGATCAAGCGTCTTATGTCTGGCCTACAAGAATTCGATATTTCTGCATAACATACAAGATCAATCCATTTTTGAGGTTTTTTCTTTTAACATAGGCGTATTTATAGTACGGTAATGTGTACAATAATACAACAAACTATATATACTGGAAAGAATAAACCAACCGTGAAAAAATGCTAGTGTGGATCCAAAACGGTTCAGGCCGTACTTCGCACTGTAGTCACGACCAGAATCGCGCCTCGATTCGCGCTTGACTTGTGGAGCCGCTGTGAGAATTATTCTTCCAGACTACAGTCTAATAAAAGCACAGGAGTCATTGACTTTTGTATTAAAATAAGCTTCTAGATATTCAAAAAATGTTTATCTCATTTTAGAAAATAGTAATTTCGTAAAGTAGGTACTTTGAAATTGCAAGTTACTTTAAAAAGTTGTATCAATAGAATATGTAATTTAAAATATTATGGAATAATTTTACTACAAATATGTATTTACAGACTTTATATCTTAAATAGTAACCAGCTGCGACTTCGTACGCTTTAATTACAATATAAAACTTAATAACAATAAAACAGCCTATAACCAACAGTCTTGAAGTGGGTTTCTATCAGTGAAATAATTTTTGGAATATGATCAGTAGTTTAAATAATTCCATTTTGTAATATGTAGAAAGAGCTTTTTTTAGATTTTCTTCATTTTCGAAATAAGTGATTTTAAATTAACAATTCATTGTACAAAAAAAAAAAAGTACAAATGGAGGACCTAATGCTAAAAAGCATTCTCTGCCAGTCTTCCAAGGGAGCAAGGGAAAGGTATACGCAAGGTGTGCATAATGTTAAGTAAAAAAAAAAAAAGAGAAAAAACCTAGCCAATATTCAATTGCTCCAAGTAAAACCTATGTAGCGAATACTTGAAGGAATTTCGAGAGTTGGCCAGTTGGATATTGATAGGAAGCGAATTCCACAGTCGTGCTGCTGTAACGGCGAAGGATTGGTCGCGGAAATTAGTATGATGAATTGGTATACTGAGAATTAAAGAATCAGAAGACCTTAGCTGTCTATTATGCGTATCCGCGAGAGATTGAAATAGTGTTTTTAAATATTTAGGAGATTTGGGATTATTAAGTACGGAGAAAAGAAGACAAAGTATTCTTATATTCCTACGTTGCCGAATAGGTAGCCATTTCAACCTGGCTCGGTATTCAGAAACATGATCAAACTTCCGAAGACGGAAGATGAAACGGATACAGTTATTGAGTAGACGATCAAATTTATTTCAGAGATCTTCTGAGAGGTCCATGTAAGCAACGTCTGCATAATCCAGAAGTGGTAGAAGAAGAGTATTCACTAGGGAAATCTTAGTATTAACAGGAAGAAAGTTTTTCAAACGCATGAGAGAATGAAGAGAAGCATAAAATTTTCTACTAACTTCCTTGAATTGGTCTGCCCAGCATAATTTAGTATCGAAGATGATACCAAGATTTTTCACCGTAGTTGAGTAAGGAATGGTACGTTTATTGTATTGAAGAGGAGTCAATGAATTAAAGTCTATTTTAGCAAGCTGTTTTGAGCTACCAATTATAATGTATTGACACTTAGTTGGATTAACATAAATCCCGTAAGATTCAGACCAGGAAAGTAAACTTGAGAGGTCCTTGTTTAAATTATTGATTATAGAGGGAAGATTCTTTATTTCGCAATGCAGATACACTTGCAGGTCATCAGCATAGAGATGGTAGTGGGATTGTAAAATAGGTGTAAGTAAGTTTATAAAAATAGAAAAAAGTAACGGAGATAGAATGCCGCCTTGGGAAACACCAGCTTCTAGAGCACACCAATCTGATTCGCCATCATAGACGCGAACAGCCTGGTGACGATCTCGGAGATAAGAAGAAAACCATTCCAGTGCTAAGGGTGAAAACTGAAGACAAGAAAGAGCGGCAATCAGAAGATCGTGGTCAACAGCATTAAATGCATTGCTAAAATCTATAAGGACAAATACTGTGACCATACCTTTTTCCATATTAGATCTAACATCTTCCGTGATCTTAAGCAGAGCAGTAGTAGTACTGTGGGCGGTTCGAAATCCAGACTGAAATTCATATTCAGTAAATAATTATTATAATAATTCATATTCAGGCTTTGTGACGTGGTGAAATGTAAGCCCTACTATGCAACCGAGAGGTTGCGAGTTAAATCTCCGCCCACAACCGACTTTTGTGTGAAAAATGTAATCGTGAGTTGCGTGTCTGATGGCCGATCTTTGCGGTACTTTTAACTATAGTTTTTTCTTTTCAATAGCTCTATTGGTTCAATAACTCATGAAATTGCGTTTCTAACTTAGTTTAACTTAACTAACCAAAATGGAGCGATTAACTATTCGATAGTTGTTTAACGTCTGATCTGACAGAAACAGATAAGAGAAGAACAGATGATAAAAGGTTTCAGTTAGATTTCTTTGAAAAGCATATTAATTTTAGTATACTTTATTCCTAACTATTATAAGTAAAAAATTAAATTATATTTATACTACGTACGATTTATTTTTTCAGTAATAAAAACAGAATATATGCATTTACTAGGAGTTTCGAAAAGGTTCTATCTAGTGGCATCTTATTGAACTAATTATTGGGCAGATAGTTGTCGACCAGTCACAAATGTATTCAGAAACAAATTATGAGATGAACTCGGTTTAAGCTACAGTTATCTTTATGGAATCAATAGCTAATGAGCAGCTTATTAGGAACCTCAGAAACTGGACATAAGTTTTTAATATCTATATATATGCATAGTACATCAACTGTAAAGCTACTATAATACAAGCTTTGCTCGGTTTGGAATAAAGTGGCCGTGTGTGAAATTGTATCCCCAGTAACCCATATAGATACTCGTATATTACTTTTATCATAACATCTTCTAATAAACAACAATATTTTATAAACTAAACTCAGCAAAGTCTACGGCAAGTCATAACGCAAGTAATGAAAAAGTCCTCCTGCAAAAGCTATTTCTAAATATAAAACCGATACTAAAACAAAAAAGGTTGGCGTATGTATAAGTAAGTAGTAGGTATAGAAAGTATAGTATAAGTAAAAAGCCGGATTACCGAACGGACAGTTATTGATGACTAAGAGAAACAATCTTATATGGATAGTAATCTACAATCCGTTCCCGGGAAATATACGCATTCATTAAAACGACTGGGTGTTGATTAATGAAATAACAAAAAGTAATTTTCTTAGCTTCCTAGAAACTCTGTAGTGTAGATTACTAATTTGTACTACTTATATGAATAGAATATTTAAAAATACCATAGAGAAATTGGTAACTATTTAATAGTCTTTAACCGAGCCGTAAATTCTGTACAATATTATATAGTACTAAGTTTGCTATGAAAATATCATTATCATACTAATTGATATTTCGAAATTAAAAAAATAAAAGAAGTGAGGAAATATAGACAGGAAAATACTAAAAGCGCTATTTGCCGCCCCTGTGCCGCTACTCATGCTACCCATTGCATTTTATATATTTCTCCACTTGGGATGTATATACCTATTAAGTTAAAAAGAGGTGGTTCTCGAGTAGTTTAGCTTTAGAATGGCGGAATATCGATTCGATGTCCGCAGGTTCGACCACAGCATTTTTTTTAACGAATTTTTACTAATTAGAATTTGGTAACACTATCGGCTAACGGTGAAGGAAAACATCGTGAGGAAACGTAAACCCTTGAGAAATGTTCATATATTATGAACCACCGTATGTGGGAAAAATATAGTACTGTGAATATCTCAGCTTTTGAAATCTATATATTAATACGTGAAGCAAAAACTTTCGGTACTTTTTTAAGCGTATTGCGTGCACAGAAGACTGAGATTTGGCATGGTTAAAGTTTACATGGAGAAGGAGTGCATAAAGCTAAAATTTATCTATAATATCTGATACTAATATATTAAATTAAATAAATTAATACTGCAAATCCGAAATGACCAGTGCCATTGAACTTTGACCCCCCAAAATATTGACATTGTCACTCAACGAAAAATGACATTAAGTGATATAGATAATACTCATTGTTTTTAGGTTCATGAATACTGCAAATGTCAAACAGAAAATAGTCTATGAACAAAAAGTCGCTGGCCGAATTTGGAGCTTAGGGCGATCGCTAGTATTTATTATTACGTATTACAAAAAGTACTTACGTAATATTTGTATTATGAGTTTTTCTTAATTATACTCCTTTTTAGCAAACTCTCAACACTACATTGTTGTTAAGTATTAAAATTGAATAACGCATATAATAAGTCATATTAATCCATGAACACTGAAGTAGGTTACTCGCCAAAATTACTACAATATAAGGTTGCAATGTTCGCCAGGCGAACAGATAAATTCGATTTAGTGTATATCCCCGAAATTGACAAACGGTCATCGTAGCGATGTTGTGTTGACCGAATTACAAATTGATATTGATGGTGATTGAAAATATTAAAAGAAAGATTCGGTCCCGAACATAAAATGTATTTTAGACAGATCTATCACATCTACTCCGTGTACCTACCTCAATTTCACAGGGGTTTGTATAATTATTTGATCGACAAAGTTATCTGAATTCTGAATATTGGTTTATACAGAATTACATTTTTCGATTGAAATTAATCTAAATAATATTACACCTTTTTGTGAATATTGAGATATTATAGTCATATCGAGAACAAAATCATGTTTTATTGCTTTAATAAGCACAAACTAATTAAAACTATGCACTTGTGAAGAACATTGATCAAGTAAATATTAAACTTAATTATTCATAATTGAGTAGTTCTTTTATGTACAGTGGTAGTCATATAGCTAAGAATGCTTATATACCGGAAAGATTTTTTCAAAGTAAGAAGTATAACTAATTACGTGTATTTTTTTGTATTTCTCTCGGTATCGCAAAACTTTTCCATACTAGCGGTACTCTCCTTGATATACATGACTACCTAAAAAATAAATAGATAAATTTTATACATTACATCTGAACCTAGTATCACTTTACTGGCTGGTCACATAATTAAGAACGTTGAATAGTTTATTTTTTATTTAAATTTAAATAGAGAACACTCTGTGCCTCTGTGGTTGTAGGTCACTAATCGTATAATTATGGCGGCATTTAGTGCTGTAAAAAAGTCTTAAGGTGATTGCTTCATATGAAAACAATGGGGAAAAATAAAAGTTGTAATAAATCTATAAGGGAAGTAATATTAAAACTTTGCGAGAAAAATTGGTCGTATATAAAGATAGCCGAACATCTGCAATGCTCAAAAGCGATGGTTTCCCAAGTTGTGAAGCATTTTGCCGCGTATCAAAACAACTTCAAATGTTCCGCATGTACCTAAACAGAGAAAGTCATCTCGTCGAGGTGATCGAGATATCGTTCGTTTGGCACAACAAAATCCTTTTCAAGGGTCTAATGAGCTGAGAAAAGAATATTTTGGTGAAAACAAACCTTCAGCAACCTCGGCATGCACTATTCGAAGGCGTTTGCCAGAAGGCATGAAAACTGGACAGTTACAATAGAGGAAAAATGTCCTTTTTTTCTGACGAGACAGACAATTTTGATGGAAAACGATATGTACGATGCCCTCCGAATAAATCATTCGAACCCAAGTACACAAAAGTGACATTAAAGCATAATGGAGGGGAATGTGAAAATTTGAGCGTGCTTTTCTGGACATGGTGTTGGAACTGTTAAGCTGATAGAAGGGAACATGGATCAATTCCAAAACAAAAATATACTGGAAGAAACAATGTTACCTTAATCTGAAGACGTGCTTCTGGTTATTTGGACATTTCAGCACGACAGTGATCCAAAACATACTGTAAGCACCGTTAAGTAATTTCTCACATCACAATCAGTTCCTTTCTTAGATTGGCCAGCTAACAGCCCAGATCTAAACCCAATAGAGCATCTTTTGTACGAAGTAAAGAAAAAGGTTTCAAATCGACAGTGTGGCAATTTAAGAGAGCTGTACGACGTTCTCTTAAAAGAATGAAATTCTGTCTCTCTTGCAAAATGTAAAAAATTGATAGGTTTAATGCCTCGCCTGTGTAAAGCACTAATTAAAAGCCCTGGAGATGATACACTAACTATTTTTTTAATTTAAAATGTAATAAATTGCTTTTTTTCTTTATGCACTTCACATTAATTTGATTTATTTAATCTAAGTTTCATAAAAACAACTCTCGAGCAGTTTAATAATTCGTTCTTAATCATTTATCCAGCAATTTGTTACTATAGAGAATAAATAAAATTTGTAAAATAAATAGTTAGCGATTTTATTCTATATTCCTAATCCCGTTTGCTCTATTCATACGGCTATTTCATAATATAACTAGATACTTTTAAGAAGGAATACGTATCTACAAATGACTTAAAATATATAAAAAGATTTCTTTAACTTCAAATCGTTTTTAATTACATGACCACAACTGTATGTATATAAGTCATTGATTTCTCGGAATCGTCTCCAACGATTTGGATGGAACTTTGTATTTAGATCATGTTTTACTTTCCAAGTTTACCTAGATAGGCGTTTATGTAAGACAGCGAGCGCAGCTCGGTCGCTCAGTTATTTATCTATAAAATTAATAAAATTGAAGTGTCTGTTTGTAATGTCAAAATAACAGTTTTTTAAATAAATGCATATGAAAATATATACGATATATATAACATAACACCAACTTTTCAAAATTTTTGTTCCGGGTAATCTCAGAAAGGGTTGGACCAAGTTTGACGGGACTTCCACTGATACTGATATTATAGGGAGTAACTTAGGCTACTTTTATTTTTGAAAAAGAATTAGGTTTCCGCACAAATAAAAAAAAACTGGTCATGGTGAATCAATTCGGGCGGTTAAATGGCTTACGCTGAGTAAACCATAATAGATAAAGTAAAGTAATGTACTACATGATTGTAGGCATTAAAAAGACCTACAAAAAAGTCACGGAGAGTATACGTCTATCTTCTAAGCAACACCCACAATAAGCATTTTTGGACGCATTCTGTAGTCCACGCGAGCGAAGCCACGGGCACAGCCCATACACAACCAATTCTCCATAGCGCCAGCCGCCAACGCACTCGTATAGCTTATCTTTGTTTTCATTTCCCGTATTTGCCTATAGCCTGCTAGATTACTTGACGTTCTTGATTACTGTTCCGTTCCTTAGAGTTATAGCGTGAATTTATAAACCCTATTATAGGCTTTCTTAATAAATAAGCTGTAAAAAAATTGGTTGCCTGTAAAGTCGGTATACGGGCGAAAGTTTTACGTGACAACGACTTTATGTCTGTCTCTCTCGCTCTTAGGCGGGCTAACCATGCCCGAGTGGAAGGGACGCGTGCCTCTCACTCGCTCTCATTGTGAGCGCATAACGTGAGCGGAGCGTAACGCAGTTTCTTGAAGTGTCACCCGGCAAACCAATTTATAAGACGTTGTCACGTCAAAAAGTTGTGACCAGACGTCAAATACCTCTACTATAGATAGGTACGTATATGTATGTAGATTGACTGAACGTTTATCCGATCAATTTAAAAACGTCCCCAAGTTTTAAAATGCAATTTTTTTTTCCATTTTACCAAGCGTTACAGGATTAATTTCCAATTGAAGAAGCGGACGAACCTTACGCGAGGAAAACGAAGCGAATAAGGTCACTTCAAATCCCAAAGTTTATTGGACAACACTTTTTTAATGGAATTCAATGAAAAAGTATTTGTTTAATGGACGCTTTATACCACAATAGGTTTATTTTTACAGCCATTTTACGGCAGTTAGTGCAATTTATTTAATAAATCACATAAAATTAAT
Source organism: Saturnia japonica (assembly GCA_033032175.1). NCBI lineage: Eukaryota > Metazoa > Arthropoda > Insecta > Lepidoptera > Saturniidae > Saturnia > Saturnia japonica. The sequence continues at coordinate 5,171,083 of CM065306.1, read as the reverse complement.
TCAAGTTCCGAGGCGGGTAATGGCCGGCGATTAACCGATAAATTAAACGAATTACATCTTTTGAATAGATTTATTTTCGTAATATTCAACTGTTGACAGATAACAAATGATCTTACAATATCCAATTTGTACATAATGACTTAAGAAAATATGGCAACACTCATCATATTTTAACAATATACGAGTACTTGACGGTATAGAATGTTTTATGATTCAGTATACTCGAGTTAATTAAACCATAAATAGGTTAGGTGAGAATATCTTGCGTCGGATATACAATATTTAGGCCCGAAATTTCTACCAGTGTTTATAAATGTCAGTTAAAAAACATCTAAAGCGGTATTACTCTGATGCGGTAACTTTCCCCATCAGCAGTAAACAAAAGGGCATCAATCAATTTTGTTGTCATTTTACTTCAACTTTGGATGAAACTGTGGTAATCAACGTTCTAAAAGGAGTCATTGTGAACCATTAACTAACAATTCTAATTTAATAAAAATTTATATTAGAAATTTTATGTTTTCACGACTCCTTTTAAAACTAACGACAAGATTCACTTTAGTGATAAAAAATGAATTTATATAAAAAAAAAACCATTCGAAATAATTATGTTTTGTCTTTTATTAATTAGTTAGTGTTATTATTATTACATAATAATAATAAAGTTGGTAAATTACATTTTCAAGCAATGAAACTTTTATTACTTATTTATAAGAAATTAACTGTACACGTAAGTTTTATTCGATGGTAATATAATTTAAAATTCAATGTAATTACTTTATATTATATTATAAAACTGCAGTTAGACTGGTTTGTATAGCGCTTATTTTGTTCGGTGTCATTCTTTTTACTCTACTTTGAGATTATTTGTACAAAATAATTGACTTAGGGTCGATTTTGTAATCGTCAGATAAAGTTATCTGGGGAATAATTAAGTCGTTTTTTGACAGGTAATTTATGAAAAACCTGTAAAAATTTTAAAAATATTCGTCAAATAAAGTTATCTGACGATTGAAAAAACGACCCTTACTATTTAATATAAATAGAGACATATAATTTCTAACAATTTTATAAATGGTTGATATAAATATATCTTCTTGACATTCCACATTGTTCATAGAAGTGCTTCCATGAAGCGTTTTCTATAACTAAAATACGAACACTCGGCCTCTATCTCATTTGACAGTGAAGATGAAGCTGCGTACAATATCGCTCATTTGCGACAAGAATGATATTTATCAAAAATCAGCAGATTTGAGTTTTAATATAGCAAAATAATCTGGGTCTTAATTTATAATTTATTAAAACGACAGAACTCATACAATTCTGATCAAATTAAAAAATTGGTTTACTTATTTTAATTATGTCAAACTTGTAAAATTGATTGAATCGGGAAATAAACATTAATTTATTTTTAGTAACTAAAATAATAAATATAAAAATCGTTTTACTCGAAATTCAATCTAATTATATTATGTTGAACTTACAAATAGAATAAAAGAAATCTTAAATTATTATCTGTCAAGGCAAAACGAATCTAACTTCAAACCTGGTAGTATGATATAATTTTTAAAGTGAGTGAATGTGATTTGCTGGATTCGATTTCAAATGTTACCAAAATTAACCCTTTTTGAGCCATGCCAACTTGTCGCAAATGAACGATATATCTAGTTATTGATAACAAGCAATAATATAACTGGGGACCTAGCCAAGTTGGTTGGTTAGGTCCTGTGTTAAATTTAAGTTTAGGTATAACTGCAGCCTTAGAATACTATAATTAAGTGATGAGCATAAATATTATTATTTTACACAATAGATACTTAATTTCGCATAAAATGATACATAAATACACAATTAGTAGCAATTTTTAATTGAAATACGAACAACCCTAACTTCTAAAACTGCTCCCTAAACACTTTTCAACAGACAACATTATTCAAATACAGAAATAGAGGAATCAAACCCACTTTGCGATTATCTGGAATGTGGGTCTATGGCCTTAATAACATCTCGTAGACATATTATGAGTAACAACAGGTATGATCACGCGGTGGCCGCTCGCTCGTCACACCCCAGAAGAAGACCATTGAAAAACTTGACACCACACATCGAATTAAAAAACACTTTAAAATCTATAAAACGCATAATTAAATATCTGATATGAAGTATTATTAAATATTCTAATAATGTATTGTGCGCTAAATATGCGAATACAAGGAAGACGATAATCTCAAAATTACGTAAAACATTTTTTTTTACATTCAAGTTTTCCAACGGACGTGGTAACCGAAGCGCGACCTTTTTATTAATAATAAACGGATAGTAAGTATAGAAATATTAGTAAATCACATCAGAATTAATTAATTAATAAAGTGCTTTAAATTATTACTCGGTGACACGTCAAAATACATTAAATTGAAATGTAAAGATATTTACACCCTCTCCATACACCATTATTTATATATCATTGTTTAGCGAACATTTTAATAAGTGCTGCTATAGATAGGGCTGCCATTCCTAGATTCCCCTAGATTTGTCCTAGTTTAAAAAACGTCCAGGGAGTATTACCAAAAGGTAAATTTTTGGAGATTTCTCTCTACTTAGGGCAGTTCGACTGGTGAAATACTGGAGCTACAAAAGATCGCAATCAAATAACCTAGTGTTGTGTTCCTGCGGTGAGTGGGGTTTCCAAAGCTCTTTTGGGGTAGGGGATTCAAGGTCGGTAACGCGATAGTGATACCTATTGTATTACATGCTTCCATAAGCTACAGTAGCCTCTTATCACCAGGAGGACCGTATACTTGTTTGCCAACTTTTAGAAAAAAGTGCCCGGATGAAGTTTTTCAAAAGTGTCCGGTTAAAATAATTTTTTCAACTTAATTACGTAGATTACTTTAATTTGTTGGCGTTGCTAATTACTTTTCTTACTGGATCACCTCAGGAAGAGCAGTGTATAGTTTATTATTAATTAGGTAGGTTATAATAATAATAAAAAAAAAAAGGAAATAAAAATGAATATTTTATATTTGTTTAAAAAGTTAGTTTTTTGAAGTCCAGGGATTTTCAAGTGATCGTCCGGCGTCAACAATTTAGTTGATGGCAGCCCTAGTAACAGAAAACACTCTAATGTTAACTTTATTTTTACAGCATTGCTCCAAATAAACGAACCACAGTATAATATATCTCTCTCTCCCGCCCCATTACATTTCTGTCGCCGTACTAAATCTATTCCATAAAACCATTCAAACGTTTGATATTCACATAAGCATTCATTCTGCTGTTGACATTTCTATGTGAACACGCTCTTTCAATACGAAATCTCAAGCGAATACACCTTTCGAGAATTCGCCTCGTAATACTGCGAACTTTAATACAGTAATAATTTTTTTTCAAAACATCAACGAACACTTAGAACATTTTCATAAATGAGAAACTGTACGACGTCTAAGTAATTGTTTAACGTTTATAAATTTCAGAAAAGACCTATCTAGGACCACTATATTTTCTACAATTTAATACAGTATAATCATTTTTTATTTAGAATACCATTATTCCTATTCCAGTCATAAAAGTTATATAATCTTGCAACATAATTAAAAATGTAAAGAAAAGTTCCCAAAAAATCATGCACTGATAAATATATCGTTCTTATTTGTGGCATTTTTAATTTACTTTTATTATTTCGAGCATTCTATGCGATTATATCCATGTCGCTTAGATTATTTTTAAACGTCGAAATATAAGAAATCAATACAAAATCCTTTTTTGCATATACAGTTTTCCTTATTATGCATACAGTATTGCGTCATGTCAGCACATTATATAAGAGGTTCTTTTATTAACATATGTATTTATTTTACTACATAAGACGCATACCGTTGAATCGTAAGCATCTAAGTCTGAACAAATAAAACTATGTACTATGTATTTCTTACGCTTAACCTCACCTTAAGGTTCTTACCAACCTTAAGGTAATGCAGAACTCTGCAAAATCTAAAAATATAATTTAAATCAACTCATACTACGGAGCTGGATCTCCAACAATACTTAATGAATACAACATGATGGTTAACTAATTAGCTTTGGTTAACCGACTAACATGTACTGAACAAGTGACAATTCGAAAGCCATCATCAACATCAAATTCATTAGACCTTACTTAATTTCGCGTGCCCTAAATTTAATTATTTTCATGAATATGAAATCAATTATGTACTTTAAACTAAAGAACAATTCTGTTCACACAAAGCATCGCTAACAATCACGAAGCAATTGAATGGATTAGATAACAATTGATAAGAAAACATAAAGAGTGCGTCATCATTTTTATCGGATAGTTTCAAATAAATTATGGGAACTTGCACGCAAAACGTCTCTTATCGCCTCGGTCGCAGGGCTGATGCGGGGGGTGGGCGCAAAGTAGGTCTCAAGATAATAGGCGCTCCGCACCGTCTAGATACCCTCGTTCTGCTGTTTGTAAAGTAAAGTCTCTTCAAATATGTACTTCTTAAGGGTCTCCTTTGGCAGGTCATCGAGCTCCATGGCGAACCGGAACGGCTCCTCGGCGACCGGCTGTCGACAATTATTAAAATTTAAACACCACCCCACGAGCTTAATTACTGCCTTTTCATTTTTCTCTCGAAGCAAACCGGTCCCTAAATATTAACGTAGTTTCGCTTTTCAGAGTCACTCGCAACGTTATAAATAAGAGCTGAATTTATATTAGACAATGTTTATGAATATTATAAAAAAGATAATTAATATCACGAACATTCCTTTTTGAAAGGAGCCATGCAGGATTTTACGCATAGATTAACTTCTATTAAAACGATTGAATAAATTGTGTAATTGGAAAATAACGACAAAATTACAAATTTTTCTTCATGTTTTTTTTTCTCGGAACTCAATACTTATCATTTAATATTTACCACCATAAAAGATACAATATAGAATCTAACTTACACACTAAATAGTTTATTTATCGAAAAAACCTATAAAGATACTGCAGAATTCTTGCAAACTTACCAAATTTTAACAGTGCTTGATTGAAATAAACAATTCATACTAATAAATAATGGAAGCACTTCCTCAGAACATCATTAATAAACCTAAACGTAATAAGGAGCAAACTGTAAGTGACGTTAGCTTACGTACTATTTCAATACAATAGAGATAATTTATTGATTCAAAACCATCAACCACATTTCGTTTAAATAACCAGTATGTTATTTACTCCCATTTGAATAATATGTTCCTCACTAAAAGACAGATAATTTAGTCTTAAAAATCAAATTTTCATGTTCAAAGTTTCCTTCATGTTTAAATTCTACCACAGCCTTATTCACTTTGCAGTTGGTTCTGTATGTATTTCTTGTACTTAGGTATTGGGATGGTCACTGTTTCCTACTACATGCCTCCCGAAAATAGACTATCCATCAATATAGATATGGCTTCGCTAATTTTATTATTATTTAGGTCAATATTTTCGGTGGAAAAAGTTATTTCACATGACGTTATTTGTCCCAAAAAACCTGTTCGTCACAAAGAAACTTGCCGTAATTGTTTTATTAAGTCTTTAACCCCATTAAGTGTTATAATGTCATTAAGCAAATTTACTTTCACAGATTGCTTTGTTGAGTTACACTCTTTCTATCATAGTAAATATCAAAATGGTAACTTCAAACAAAAAATGCTATCCAGGTTTAATTACAAGCTTGCTCATAAGGCCTTAATTACACCCTTACAGTCTCTCAAGCGCGCTTCTGAAAGAGCCATGAAAAGTTTTACCAAGTATTTTATTCAAGAAAGTAATGGTTCCCAAACGAATAGTCACAAAAACGTTTTTTACAATTTAAATACAATGTTTTTCTGCAAAAAATAAGAAACGACTAAGTGTTTACGTTTAGTACTAGATTGAAACATCGATGATTGATACAATGATGACGGTACAGTATGACATGTTAAAATTATGCAAAAACATCGGATAAACTATGTTTAATATAAATATAAATACTTTATTGTCTTAAATGCACTTATCTTATTTTATATGCAAATGAAAAAAAAATTGCGGGTTTTGCATAGATATTGATTTAATATGCAAGCTTCTTTGTTGGTTAGCTATTAGCTGATAATAAGACAACAAGTATGCATTTTAAGTATTAATAATATATTTAAAAATCAAACCGATCTCGCGTGAATATGGAACGACAAATTTGAAAACGTGGTGACGTCAGGGAAGTATCTTGAAAATTAGTTTAATTTATAATTACATCATACATTCACATGATAAAAAGTCATGTATAATATTGTTTCGGTGCAGATCATTGCGTCTCAGGATTCCTCAGAATAAATATATACAATCAACTAGAGACTTTCACTGTGATGTCTAGTTTTTAATTGACATAGATGCGATGTACTTAATTTAGCCAAGGGAAAGGAAATAAATTCCAAATTGTTGTTAATTGCAAACTCAATCAAATATTTTCTTACTCCTACTTTGATAAAAACCAATAAATGAATACGCATTCGAAACATATACAAAAAGACGCAAATTCCACAAGAATAATTAATGTATAGATAGATAGAGAGGCGGTATTGTCTTTAATAAGAATGTGATGGTCTAGGTTACGGACGATTTTATATGAGGAATACTCATATGTGTATGTGAATAGGCTATGAAATCGTTCGTCCTTTATTACTTGCCTTTATACAGCCTGACCTAGTTCCCTGTAAGAATGTAATGGCCCTATCAGAAAAATTCATGAATAAAATATACTACTTTCGCATAAAAATAATAAGGAACAAGAAACCTAAGTACTTTCAATAGAAGTACAGACTTTCTTAAAAGACCGAGTAACGGCAGGTAGAATGAGATTTGAAGTAGAATCAGTTTTCTTGAACATTATATTATTGTTATACCTTTAACATTTTTAAACAATATCTATTTTAATTTAATCTAAAGATGGTCGACATAATGATTGTCTTATAAACTACATAATAATAATTAATATTTGGATCTTTCATATTTTGTTGTTTTGATCTTTGATCTTTTCACTTGATGTGTGACTTGGAAATTCTTTTTTAATTCTATTCGGTAAGTGAAATGCTGAATGGCATTTCATTTTGTTCACTACATAATAACTTGGCTACCTGGGATGGCATATATACCAATTTTACGTACATTTTTGTGACGTCCGGGAGCTAAAGAGGTAAAGTGGGTTTCGGCCTTCTTCTGATACTGAGAAAATTGAATACCGCTGCAATATATCAGTGGCGATAGATGCGACGTTTTCAGATGGGAATCTGATCGCGTCTGCATTTTGTGTCCACGTTCTAGGATGTATTAGGTTTGTAGGATATTAATTCATCGCACAATTAACCAGACTAGACCATTCCTTCGTTGTTTTCATCTGGTACTGTAACCCATGGATCAGATATGTACTATGTAAAACTTACCTCGTCATTGGGGTCGTAGTACTGCTCGAGGTAAGGATGCGCCAACGCCTCCTCCACGGTGATACGCTTGTGTGGGTTAAAGGTGAGCATGCGGTGCAACAGGTCAAGGGCTCGGGCATCTGCGCCAGGGAAAAGATCTGCCCATGGGACACGAGGCTTGAATGGCAGCGATTCGAGGTAGCCGCGAGCCTATGAATAATAGACGTTAGTAATTTAGTACATTTTAGTGCCGTGAAACATGTTCAAGGTTCAACCGTGGAAACACCACCATGCCCCGATTGTTACAAAGCATCAAACGAGACATTTTACCGCGTCTTTAAAAGTGGTGTACAGTCAGTAGCTGAACTTACCAGACAAACCGCATGTCTACTTGATACTTTCCGTATATAAAAAATAGTCCTTCGTATATTCAAGCAAAGGTAGTCATCACTACAGTTACCATGTATTTAAGTAAGTATTACAAAAAAAATTGCAAAAAGGTCATGTTTAAGAAAAGTAACGACTATTGAGCGACGTCGAGAAATGATATCGCTCTCATAATGTCGACCCATATATATTATAGGAAAACGTACCAGTTAAATATACACTTTATCACGAAACACTACTCCCAGAAGCGAGTCATGACATAAGGTTTTTTTAATATGACTGGTCGTCATTAAATCTATCTCGTGAGCTTTTCCATCCCCGCAGTAAATGTTATGGAACTAACTAATAAAGGAAAATTAGCAATGTAAATTACTTGGAATATGCATCTGATTTCGAATACACGATGGCTTATCAATTTCGCATAATTCAATACAAACGAATCGAGTCATATTAATTTACACTTACTACTCGCCATAGTTTAAATTATTTTATACCAGTGTACTGCTACTGTGTACTTTAAAAACTAGTTTTATATAGATTTAAAATTGTATAATATCTTTTTACAATTTCATAATATCGACAAAAAATAGTTTTTTAGATTTGTATCAATGTGGCTTCTCAGCGCCAAAGTTTTTGGGTTTAATTAACGAACAGTGTGACAATTTGTTCTCAAGCGACCCGTTCAAATTTCTATAATTATTTGTATCTGATTACAAATAAATATATTTATTATTTAAAATGATACTTATTGGTATATACTGGCATTTTACTTTTTCACCGATATGAGAAAAAAACAAGAACAAAGAAACAAGTCTGCAGTCACACGCGGTAGAAGTGAAACATTCAGAAAATATAAAAATACTTTCAACCTCTTTGAAAAAATCTTAAATCAGCGGGACTCGAGCTATCGACCACTCGTACTGTACATACAAAAGTGCCTACAAGTCTGGTCGTCAAACCGCTAGGCTAATTCGACGACAATCATAATCGTGGAAATCAGGACTTCCATTAAGCCATGTATAATGTATTTCTATATTATTCTCTCGCAGGGTAAATCCTATAGATGTATATGTGTGTTTGTCTCTTTTAGTGTCGCTTTTTCGTTTCATCGCATTTCAAATTACAACAGTACTAAAAAAGTTTTAATTTCAAACATTTTTGAGTTCTTGAATATCTTTACTTTAATTTGTGTTGGAACATGGCTCGAGAGTATATCACACAACCACACATCGAGAAAAATCTTATGGATATAATTCAATTTGCAACTCGCTCTATAAACACAATGAAAACAAGATAACTCAATACTTTTAATTACTGGATATACATAGACTGATTTCGGAATACGACTGACCAAAAGAAAATCATAGATGGGTTTATTAATGTGTACGGTATTTTAATTAATACATATATGTAAATATGAATCCAACACATTAACCGTCCTAATTGAACTTCAAAAATAATGAAAATCATCATAAAGTAACCTACGTCCTTCTCCAAGGTTCAATATAACTCTATACCAAAAATCATCAAAATTGGTTCGATAGGTTCTTCATGCAAACTTTTTTCCCTTATTTCACCCCTTCAAGTTTTATTTTCGCAACATAAGGTAGCCTATGTCCTTCTACAAGGTTCAATATATTTCTTTACCAAAATTCAGTAAAATTGGTTTGAAGTTTGTCATAAAGTCAGAAGGTTCCGTGTTCAAATCACGTCGGGGTCATCACATGTGGGATAACACAATGAAAGAATTCGCTTGTAGCAAAACTATATAGTCCAGATAATATACAATAGGTATATCAATGTCAATAAATCAACAAACCAGTTGGCGTGAAAACCGATGTCATTTTGCCAACTGCACATGCGCTTAATGTTCACACATTTTTTTCTTACAAACTTTCATCCCTTATAGTTTTATTTACGCTACAAAAAGTAGCCTATGTCCTTTCCTAAGTTACAATCTATCTCCATACCAAAATTCAGCAAAATTGGTTCAGCGGTTTAGGTGTGAAAACGTAACAGACAGACAGAGTTACTTTCCCATTTATAATACTAGTATGGAAGTATGGATAAATAATAGAAATTAAATTTACTTTATTAGATATAAAGTTTACATGATTGATGCCGATTAAATAGTTATTTATGGTTTATAATAATTACGTATCCTCTGAGTAAGCTGTTATACTAAAAGCGAAACAATGTAACAATAGTAAATGTAAAATACAAAAGCATATATATTTGACAAACTTTCCCATTAGGCGACTCGAAGAAACTCCAATAAAACAGAACTTCTAGTACTTAAAATGTATAGATAAATTTCGTATATTATTCATAGAAGTTAGATGAATTGATTGTCTGTTTTAATTATATTAGCATTATTTAGGGAATGGCTCTGAGAAGGTAACTTTAAGGGTAAATAAAATACGCAATTTCAAAAGGGCTTTCAAAATATCTCAATATTTATGTAAATAAGGCCTTCGATAATTGGTCGACTATAGCAAGATAGGATCCTAAGTACACAAAACTCAAAATTAAAACTTCTAATCATATAATTATGTAGTCATTTATACACACGGTCCTCTAATATAGACTAAGTTGGATGAATCCGCATGTGATGAAGTATTCACATATATGAATTCTCAGCTTGTTACTTTGCCAAGTGTGTACACTTTATCGCAAACTAGAGCCAGATATTATAGTATTGGAGTATGTTACAACTGCAATATTATAACATTAAAATATATTCTTAAAAATAGATTACAATCAATAATATCTAGTAACATTCGAATGTTGCTATAAGTTCTTTAAATTAAGGCATCTAATAAACGCTACTATAATCTAACGTTTACTACAAATAAGCATTTGCTTCCTGAAGAAATGAACGAGAGAATAGAAAATGGAATAAAAATGTTTAGTCTGAAAAATATAATGTTTCAACTCTATCCATGTACAAATTAAATGAAAAGAAAACTGATAGCTAACTATGAAAAGCAGAATATCTTTTAACAAGTGAAAGATGAACATAATTTCGAAGCCTAGTTTTTGCATACTAGGATCTCAGGGGACCTCGAGTTTGGATAGGCTCTGACCTGGATAGTATATATAAAGTCTCTATACATTGGATCGAAGATTCGCCAAAAATATAAGGTAATAATACTTTGTTTATTTATATTGACAACCTAATGTATGTTTTGCAAACAAATAAAAACTATCATCACTCACCTTTTCATTAATAATGCACTCCAGATCCTCCTGGCTAGGCGAACCGAGTACTCCCAGAATATGATTAAGTTGGTCAAGGTAATGCTTGCCGGGGAATATTGGCCGATTCGACAACATCTCCGCTAGGATGCATCCAACGGACCAAATGTCTATTGATTTGGTGTAGCCCTATAGGGGTAGCAAAACAGTATTAGTTAAGTGATTTCATACATTTAACTTTTATATGTAAAGCATTATCAACGATATTATTACATTCATCATGATTTTTTTGTTGTATACAATACAATACTTAGTTCTAATACTGGTTTGGATGTTTGATATAACGTTATTATAGGCCCATTCATAGATGTAGTATGATATGTAAAAGGGAGTTACGTCTGCCAACAAACTGCGATACAGTTTGGCAGAAGTAATATTAACTGTGTTATTTAAGTTACTCATACTTAATGTGAACTTTATATTGTAAAGTATTTAAACCCATATTTATGAGAACTTTTATTATACATCATTATGTAATACATAAATCTCCATAAATAATAATTTGAAAGGTGAATCTTTCGTTCCTATGGAAGCTACGACAAATAATGAAAACAGTTATGTGTTTAAAATAATACAAAGGGATCTCAGACTAGATAATTGAAACTTGTTTCGTTTACAAATCAACTATAAGCTTCATCTCAAGGTAAACTGGAGAAATGAAATATCTATTATTGTAACTCAAAAGATGAATGATATCAAAACGCTGTCAACAACACAGATGAAAAAGTCAACCAATCTTCGAAATACCTAATTAGATTGAAATAGCTGTGGTTAATACAAAAAAATGTGTTTATATAATATCTAAATTTAGATAAAAATTAAAACATAAAAATATGATAAACAAATTCGATAAGATTTAAATAATAAAACGTAGTGTGACAATTTGTACGATATAATATATTAAAAAGCTTTACCTATTACGAGTCATAAAGAGAGAATCACATCTTTGTATCAATGTACGGAAGTTAGCAGTAGCTTAATGTTATTTTGTATAGTATTTGTTGCAAAACTCATATTCCTATACCGATATCATTTCAATATTTTGTTTTTTGTTTTTTGCATTTTAACTTATCTGTAAACTAGCCGAGTTGGTGGCGAAATACGTAGTTACCTACAGATGAAAACGAAATATCCACGATGCAAATTTTAAGGATAAAGTGAATTTAAACCAAGTTTGTGAGTATAATTAGACAGTCATCATATAATGCGCGGCGTATAAAAGTAGACATTACACTCGTAAAGTGTGAAAGCAAATTCCTTTACGGCAAATAAACAATGGGGTCCAATGTGAATACCTGTGCGTAAATACGACGTGTAATTTTGTCTAACGAGTTAAAAAGGTGTAAAGTAAAAATGGCACTAGGACGTTTTTATGAGTAATGTAAATTTTCCCTATACAGAAATAGTTTCTCTTGAGACAGCGTTCATGAATCATGACATATTATTATATACAAAGTTTTTAGTTGGATATAGGCTATAGGGGTGGCAAGTTATATTTTGCACCTGGACGGCAAATACCTTCGGCTCGGCCCTGCAAATTTTTTTTGACTAGCTTCGGTTCCGACAGTGCTTCTATTTCAGGTGTTATAAATAGTTATAATGCAACAGTGATCACTTAACACCAGGTCGACTGCCTATGTACATGTTTGCTACTTTGTACTATTAAAAAAATTATAAACTTTTTAAATTTTAAATTAAGTCTCCTGATAGAAAGATTTTATATAGCTTATTTTGAAAGCACAGTGATGATATGCGATACTACCCTTGGCACATTTAGGAAATATAAAATAAATAAAAGTGAAAATTAAGACAGTTATGCGTCCGTATAACTAAGTTAAGGCGGTAGCTTAAAGCGTCACAGTGAAGAAGATTAAAGTATTGCATTCATACTGCATTCAGTAAAGTACGGCTGTACAAAGCAACCCGTTAACTGTGTATTATTTTATTAAAATAGTTATTGTATACTATTATGGAAATAGAAATAAATGTATTTTCAACATTATCCCTAAATAATTATTAAGTGGCTTCGATTTGTAAACAACTATTACGTCATATTCGTCAAATCAAAACCCGAATAATTTCGTTGAAAATATGTTACACATCCGCAGATACATAATTTCGTAGATAGTTGATATTTAAAGTTATGAACATGAATTGAGTAGTAAGTTACCTTATAAATGAGCAAAATCATAGAGTTGAGCATAAATTTACCTTAGAATTGAGCATAATTTCAGGTGCGCGATACCAGCGCGTGGCTACGTACTCCGTAAGGAAGCCCGTGTGGTCGTGATCAGGGTCCGCAACTCGCGCCAAGCCGAAATCACAAATCTAAACATAAATAGTATAATACTATAATAATTAAATTTATAAATTAATTTTATTTGTGGGTTCAAAAGTATTTTAGGTTACTCAACTTGGTTGTCCAAAACACATATTATAATAATAGTTATTCCAATTAGGTAGCCAATTTAACAAAGTATTATACGAAAATAATAGAACAAATATGACCCTATATTCTTATAATCTTGAAGAATGTATATGTATGTGAATTAAATTTAAATAATTTTGTTACGATAACTGCTATTGAAAGATAGAATTTTGCAAAATGTCTGTTTACAGCTGATTTTCGTTTTGATTTTCATTTATTGAAATATCAAATCATGAAATATGGTGCAGAATAAAGAAGTTAAAATTAAGAACAAAGTCTCAGTAAAAGGTGCCTGTTCCAACCATACGTATTAGAGGAAACTACAGTTTGTATTTTACATTAGGACATAAAGTACTACTTTGGTATTAGCATTGCCTGACAGTGCCTTCTAATTTGCAATGCATCCTTATCTGCATTGACGTAAACTCAAAGTACTTTTCGTGTCTGCCAGATTCAATTAGCGTATAATAATACGACTTCTACAAAATGGACATCAACAATATTTTATATTCTGACATATTGCGGTCTCGAGGCCGAACTGCGGTTGTTAGTAGATCTCGTCAGAATAATAACTTGGTTTCTTATTTCATACCGTCATTACGGTTCAACATGTTCCTTTGTTTACACATTTAATATTATATTTCAAAAGAAAAATAACGTCACTCTATTTTGTATTACATAATATATGAGAAACTGTAACACGTGCTGTTGTACAATTTATATACACAGTAGGTTTTAACAATTAACCTCGATCATTATCCTCTTTGGAAAATGTGATTTAACCTTATTTAATGTCAATTAAAAAATTCTGGTAAATGTATAAAATCAGCTTGAAAACGGATACTGTTTCATGGAGAGCGGTTTCTCGGCAGCTGTCGTTGTTTTCTGTACTGTAACTTAAAATTGGAGACCAAGCGTAAAAAAATTTATTCAAACTAAATATTGATTATTAAGGATGAAAAACCTAAACCTACCTTCAAATCACAGGTGGTGTTCAGTAGCAAGTTAGAGGGTTTGAGGTCTCTATGCAAAACGTTTGCAGAGTGTATGTACTTAAGTCCACGAAGGATTTGATAGAGAAAGTAACAAATGTGATCGTTGCTTAGTTTCTGAAACAAGAAGAAAGTTTAATAATCGTTTTTTCTATTGATTATTTATAATAGTACGGTAAAGTGACAGAACAATCCAAAAATATTGGTTACCATCGAAAGATCAACAATCTATTGCCAGTCGTTGCTGTCATACCGGCCTGTGCAAGTAGAAACTTATGAACCGGTCGGTACCGAAACACGACTCGCATAAGCTAACTACTATGTCAGGCTTATGACCTAAGCAACACGCCTAAGCGTGCCACAATCTTAGATGTCACACCTGGTGAATGTTGGTCGCGACAGAGTCTGTACATCCCCTACCACTCCGCTACCACCGTTTCCTCATTCGTTACTCAACAGGGTACACCACATGCAGGTTAGGTTGGCTTGGGTGCCTCAAGAATTAATATGTTTATTGAGCATTACACCCCCAAACAAGACTGTAAGCACACAGTTGATCAGCAAGGTAGCATTATTCAAAATCAAATCGACTATGCTTTGCGAGTACAGGAAAAGACAATAGAAAAATAATTGTATTCAAGCAAGACTATTTCATTCGAACAAACGAATTCCGTCAAAAGCTCGCGCGGTAAAATTGTTGACTAGATAGTATGCCCGAGGTAATAAACAACCACGAACAACTAAATGGACTTAATTAAAACTTAAAGTTTATCTTGTTCATTAGAAGGTTGCTGTTAGAACTGATAAAGACTTCGCCATTATAATTAGAGGAAATAAATTTTCACAACAAAATATCATGGAAATTGTAGAATCCCAGATGAGAGTAAAATGAAGATGATATTTTAAAAAGTTACCTGTGTTTTTAACAGCTTGTAGAGGTCAGTTTCCATTAAGCACTGAACGATATAAACATCTTTCATCTGATCAATACTATCAGCTCTTAAAATATCTCTTATGTCGATTATCTGAAAAAATGAAACCTTCTTAACATAGCACTCTCTTTTGAATTGATCTACCATTAGTACTTTTTTTATTTGATCCGCAAGTTAATTTTTTTTAAATAGTAGTACGTTAAACTAACGGCATTGTGCCTGGTGGTAAGCTATGCTTCGAAAAACAAAGTCGTCCACCGAGACATCGGCAATGTACATTGTCGGTCGTCGCCGTCATACTAACTTGCAAGTATCTCGACAGCTAGATATAGCTGCTAGATAGCTAGATGATCTCGAAACACGACAAAGTGAAAGAAAATCGCAGTGACGGGTTTATAACCATGGTCATTATGGTCGCGACTCAGTCGGATAAAGATCCCTAGGATCCTGCTTGATTACTGGTATACAATGTCTGATCCTGGAACGCGACACTCCTAAAGGTCGGTGGTATTGCGGAAGGACGCGGACCAGCCCGCACCGATGCATCATGGGAAGAGTGTCGTCTATGGAAGGGCAGACAAGTCCGTAGCCTTAATGTTCGGTGCGTGGTTGTCCTTGTCCGTGCTCGTCAGCCGTGCGTGAGTATTCGCAATATCACGGATTGTGGGAGGCCACCTTAATTGTACCACTGTGACGGGCGTTATACCTGATGTATGGTGGTCACGATCTAGTCTGACACAATTGTCATGTTCTACCACGCGACTTCTATTTACACACACATTCGCATTATATTTATTTTTTTGCCATTCTGTCATCATTCAAACTTTCCATTCATCACCAAAAAAATATACTTCTTAACATGAAATATTATATACAATAAAAACTTACATTTTCATGCTTAAACCGAGTTAGAATTTTGATTTCACGTAGAGTCCTCTGGCAGTACGTTTGATGTTCGAATGGCGATATTTTCTTTATGGCGACTTTCGTTTTTTTCACGTTGTCGAAGGCAGACCTGTTGACATAGTGTAACTCGTAAATCATTCTCATTGACGTAGATACAATTCCCTGGCAACCTTAAACTTACTTATCGGTGTGTGAGCCTAATACGTAAAAGCTATAGATTATATGAAAACAACCATTTCTTAGGATATGTATTATATAATCTACTTTCGATTTACTTATATCCCAGATGGGACCACCCATTACCACCCGCATGGAGTT
Organism: Saturnia japonica; assembly: GCA_033032175.1. Classification (NCBI taxonomy): domain Eukaryota; kingdom Metazoa; phylum Arthropoda; class Insecta; order Lepidoptera; family Saturniidae; genus Saturnia; species Saturnia japonica. The sequence goes on along the minus strand of CM065306.1, from coordinate 5,154,428 downwards.
TTCATGTTTCTTTTCAGACGCACTTACGCTTTAAGAGCAAAAACAGGTTTCGAGAGAAGTAGTTTTTAATAACTGTATCGTCGTATTTGTTTTCTTTGACATAATATAAAAAAATGTTCCATGGTATACTAGCGAAACAGACTTCCGATTCGGTAGTTAATAATTTCGTAGAATTTTGTTTTCTTCTATGGAACTTGGGCACACAACAGTTGTTATGTAATAAATATAAACAAATAAATAAAAAAGATATATAAAAAAAATGTTATGTACAATTATTAAGTAGAATGATACCTAGTAAGTTAAGTATATGTAATGCTTTTCTCATTACAAAAATTACTTCTGACTTTAGCCGCCTCACTGATATAGGGACGTTAAATATTTGTTAAAATATTTTTCTCGACTAGTATTATGAAAGAAGAAATGTTGAGGTATTTTACTAGAGCAAATATTTTCACCGTGCTTCAGGGCAATGATAAGCCGCTTTGAATGTTATTACTAAATATTTCATCTTTACTTTAATATACTTGTTTAAATGTATATCTCCACTGGGTGAAATTGAGATTTTTGTGAGGGGAAAAAACAACCGTAGTAAAAAGAAACGTAAGCAATGAGAGTGATTTGATTTAGAATAAATCAATCGTAAATAATCCAGTTGAAGATGCTTGCCAATAAACCTACTTCCTGATATATAAAAGCTTTGCGCCGCATTATTTACGCAAATACAAAGCTGTTACAGGATACATTTTAATATAAAACGTAATCATTCCATTTTAAAATAAAAGTAAAAATTCTAAAATCATCAATTTAAAAAACATTCTATTTCTATAACAGTCGACCTTGATTTTATTATAGCCTTCATTATTCATCTGATCCATACTATTATTATAAATGCGAAAGTAACTCTATCTCTGTCCGTTACGTATTCACACCTAAGCCGCGGGTTCCAATTTCAATGAATTTTGGTATAGATATAGAGTGGACATTTAGAGAAGAACATAGGCTACCTGTTGTCGCGAAAATAAAACTTAAAAGAGTAAAATAGGGGATGAAAGTTTGCATGGGGAACCCATCATTTCTCAAATTACGATAATTAAAATTTATATTTATGTATGCTTTTGGTAAGAAATAAAGTGTTCCACGTTTTGATAAATCATCCCTCAAGGCAGTAGAGGATTTTTTCAATCATTTTTAAACTTTGCATATATAGACTATAAAAAATTATATACTATACTATACTAATTTTACAAACGCAGGTCTATTTAGCTTTTAGTAAGGGAACGGAGGCGAGATGATGTACCTACTTAGTAAATACGGTATAACAAAACCAAATTCAATGATTTTGAAGAGTTTCCTGGTGTATCTCCGAAGTTGAAGGTCCAATGCCAATGAAAATAAAATGGGACCACCCAACAACAAAAAAAGAATTATCCTTAAGTCGGTTTAAAAAAGAATATTATATGTACATATTTGATATGTAGCATTTTCCTTCCTTTGACACCGAAAATATACACAGATGTTCTATACAATCATGTGTCGTGTTTATCTCTCTTTTAATTACAATAACTCCTCTATCATAGTCGTTACCAGCATCCTTTGAGCTTGTTTCAAAAAGTTTATTTTTGGTTGAAGTAGGTATTTATTTTGGCTTTCTGCCTAATAGGGGGTTCAGACCAGAAGCAATTAAACTCAAGTTCAGTTTTCCGTTATTCCTCTATTTTTGATAAAGTATTTCTATTTTATAATCACATTTACTTTTGTCCCTAAGTACCTTTTCACACTCTTACTATGCCCCTCGCTCAAATGAAAGTACCCTGTCGGTTTTTTTTTAGAACTAAGTACACTGTTAGCCTTAGGGGCCCTGAAGCCGCTGCGTCTTTTACAGCTTCACCGAACTTGGAACTGTCGTTCCATCCGCATCACCCTTATCCTCGCTTCTGTTTTGCCAACGCCTATGATTGGTCGAAGACTTCGATTGGTTGACGACTAACTCACAAACAATCAATTGTACAACTAATATAATTGATATACGTAGTTTATAATAAATCTCATATATTTTAATAATGTGCGCATTATTTAATTATTAGTTTATATGTTTACTTATTCGCAAACTACCCGGTATTTCTAATATATTATTTTAACCTTACAATGATTGGTCGACTAATGATAACAATTGAATATCTTGTATATTTTATTATAGTACGTATTATGTAACAATTGTTAACGTGTTTACTTGCAAACTACCCGAATATTCATTTAAATAATTATTAACCTTACACTACGTAGGCATTTTTGTCAATCTCAAGTGTGAAAAATATACGTTATAGAATTTAGATACCAAAAAGGTGTTTATTTCTCATTCCGAATCATTAAACAGTATACCCGATGGAAAGATTTCATGACTTTGAAATTAAGAAATTCATACTTATCACAAAAAACTTTCAATGAAACATTTATTTGAGAACACATTTTAATTGGAAAACTACTTCTATGTAAATTTTAATTTAAAAAGGAAACTAATTATCTACACTATTATTAAAATTGATGTTTCTGTTTGTAATGTCAAAATAACAGTTTTTTACTAAGTATGAAAGTATATACGGTACTTATAACAAAATACAATTTTTTGTAATTTTTGTCTGTCTGTCTGTATGTTCCGGGTAATCTCCGAAATGGTTGAACCGATTTTGACGGGACTTTCACTGGCATTAACTTAGGTTACTTTTATTTTAGAAAAAGAAACGATATGAACTTTCAGTTAAGAAATGCAGCAATTTAAGTAAATAGTATTCAACATAAAAAGATTATTTAAATATATTAAGATTAATATCATTAATAAAATGAATATTACTTTATACCAGGACCTCGATAAAAAAGATAACGCTCATTCAGCAAAATTTCTCTTAACACGAGTGTACTGAATACGGAAAATGTTATGCATTTCTGGGTCATGTTTCGATAAAAAAAGGAACAAACGTTTTACAGTAATAATAACGTCTTTCACAGAAATTGACAAAAATATTTGAGTAACACATCAATGACGTATGATTAACCAGCTGTTTTTATAAAAATAGCTCTATATTTGAGTTGGAGTTTGTTGATAAGATTTCTCTGTGTGCTGTTCTTGTGAGTAGTTTTGAATAGTCAATTCATGTTTTAATTTATAGGTACTAAAATAAAGTGAAAATGAGGAAAGTATTTTACAATTATATGCTTGAAAAAGATACAACTTTAAGGCCCTCTATTGTAAACTGGTTTTGTAACCTTCGCGGATGTGCGATAAACAATTTACCAGAATTTTATTACAATCGGATAAATGGTTTAGGAACGCATAGGGGACAAACAAAAACTTTTTTACTTTTATATATAACTAGCGATGTGTTTATTACTCAGTAAATATTTTTATCCTGTAATTTTATTCTTACTCATATTATTAAGGATTCATATAGTCTATCAATACTGAAATGACATAAACTTCCCGTGTACAAAATTTCATAAGAATCGATCAAGCTTTTTTTGAGTTAAACCAGCCATACAAATTCATAGTTATTAATGCATATTCGTGATCAGGTTACCTTCATATAGGGTGGCTATCAGGAAATTTGGAATTATTACTTATAGAGACAGAACTACATATTTCTATATTAATAGATTCTCATATTATTTGAAGTATTATATTGTTGGAAGTGAAGTGAGAAGTGGGGTATATTGCTAAGTGGACATTCGAGCCGCAAGAGTAGAAAAGGCATAGCGCACAAGGAGTGAAGACAACCCGTCACGTCCTCACTCTCTTGTGGCAACTCAAGCCTAGGTCCGCTCCCTTGGTGTGGAGCCCTTGAGTCTTGCAGGCACTAGTGGGATACATGTGACACTGCACTTGCAATCACTAGCTACCCACAGACATCGACCATATTGACAGATTACTAAATACATATACATATGTTCCGTCCTTCCTCCCAGGAGGCAGGGACATGTAAACATGTATACGTTAGTTTAACTCGAATTTATATGGATGGAATTAGTCAGATCGCGACTTCTTTGCAATCGCGGAAACAGCCCAAGCTGAGGTCCGGCCACTTTTGCACCCTTGCGCGCATTTTTCGCACGCTTTCGTATTTGTAGTCAAAATATTGTTTACCTAATAATATAATTATTTTATACATTTAGTAGTAGTTGTATAATTTCCTAAACAGTAACAAAGTCAAATTATTAAGTAGCGTAGGTATGTGGAAACCCGCACAGTCAACAACAACACGACAGATACGTAATTACTTTCATGGAAATGGGAAAACACATTATTGCGAGAACATTAAAATTATAACGCTGCTTCACCCGCAAATCACTGCGGTATGCCAGTGTTTATTATACACAATTATTCTAAGAACATCACAAGGTTTTAAAATTTTCGTTATAATGAATTTATTGCTTGATTTACGTCAAATTTCTTTAGAGTGGCAAATGTATCAGATGTTTAAATCAAATTTCATGTTTCTGAGTGCTTTCCAAGAAAAACACATTTTGAAATGTCTTTTTCGACAATGATAAGCTGTATGGGGTGCGTTATTATTAATGGGAATTAAAGTACGAACCCCCCGTTTTAGTTGTGTTCATTAGCTGCCGCAAAAATGTAGTTTCGCTGAAGAAAAGAAACAATTTTTAAATTTGTTTCTAAATATGAAAAGACGATTAATAGTTCCCAGTTTATCTCGTCTGTTAATGCATTTTCGTACCCATTGTTTTCTTTCTTAGCATACAAATTTCTTCGTCCATTTCTACTAAAATGGCCGTTAATTAATATTAGCTTTATTAGCATATTCACTTTACTGCATTGCAGGATGTTCATCTTACCCCCGAAAACACCGCTCACTTGTGTAATTTACACACGACCGGACAACCTAGTGCGAACAATTTTTTAGTCGGTAGCGAGTATTTAGTTACTAAATTACTCGATACTCTAATCAATTAATTACTAGCTAGTGCGAACTAGCCTTTAGGATTCCAGTGATTATTTTTTATTTTGTTAATATATTCAATTTTTACTATTAGTAATTTCAAAACAGATGGTCAGGGACATCTTATTAAAAATATAATCTGAAACAATATGATTGTAGCAAATATAAACTCAATCGAGCATATCAATGAGTTAGAAGGTCCTAGAAATCAGTTTCTGGTAATCATAATCAACCTTTACTGAGAAGAAAAAAGTCTAGGAATTACGTAAACAGATTTATCAAATTTTCTGTAAAATTATTATTGTACTTCGGTTAAGATAAAACTTTTAATCTTTAGGTATTCGAGACCTAATTAGCTATTTTTATTATTACTTACATATGATTAATAATATGTAATAAAGTTTGATAAAATAAGCATTTCAGATACGAACAAAGATAATAAAGAAATTCTATGCACTTAATTCATTCTTTATAATGAAAATTCTGTCTTTTATAATGAAATCTTGTGGTGTATGTGTGTGTAGTGTAGTTGGTTTCTCGGAAATGGCCAATTTAGATATAATTTTGTATTTTAAAAATGTTTTACTTTCAAAGTTTACAAGGCACCGAGCGCAGTGCGATTACCCAGATATTTAATATTAAAGTGCGAATTGTGGGGAAAAAAGAAAAATTATAGTATGTATTTCAATGTACATTCATAGCTGGCGAGAACTCATAAGAAGTCGAGTCTATATACGGTATACTACTGGTACTTTGCGTCTATTATATATGGACGAAAACAAAGGACCTTAAAGAAACTCAGATGTCATTTTAACGAATATGACTGTGATATAATAATGATAATCAAAAAAATAAACCATTTCTAATTTTAACGTATTATTATTTATAGGCTTGTTAACAAAACTGATGTTGTTATTAACCAAACGCTTGCCCAATAATATAAAACCAGAGTGTACGTATCACATCGCTGGGCAAAGATCTCTTACCGAAGGAAAACATGAGCTTGATCACCAAGATATTCTAATACTACTATAGCTTTATATTGAAGTTATGTGTACATATTTATAATAAACAACTATCAACCGCTCGCAAACAACGCTTTATTTTCAAGATAAAAATGAATAATAATAAAAAAAACACTCAATTATCACATCAGAATAATTCAGCTTATTATTTGTGAAAGAATTTTAAGAATCGTATCAGTAGTTCCAGAGCCTACGTTCTACAAACATACCACATACATACTAAATAATAACACTAGTCTGACCATAAATATAATATTGTTTAACTTCAGAAGATTAAATAAAGGCATATTCATTTGTAACATAATTTATTTTATTGAGAAAAGTAGTGTAAATGACTTAGCGTCAAATCCCTAAGGTATCCAAAAATATTTATTTCTTATAATTCCAGTGAAACAAAATATTTTACGCGACAAACTTTTTAAAGAAATGTTATTTTCTAAAAAAACCTATATCGCCCTTTTAAAAAATCAGTTAATATAAAGGTTAAAAGAAAGTTTGAAAGGCTTCATATTGTTTATTCGTCTTCTCGCCTTTATCCCACCAAAGTAGGGGGTCAGTAGTCAGTCTAAGAAGCGTTCCTCTACCACTCCTCTTTATCATTTTTCATCTCAGTAATCACACCTTTATACACATATAATTTCTCACACAATCCATCCATTCTTTCTTTCTTCTATACTTACTTTTTCTTTTCCCGTAAGGGATTTAGGCTATTTGACTGGTTTTTTGAAACCGTTTTAGATTATTAAGTGGAGTTTGCCGAGCCCAAAACATTACTTACAGAACCGTCAATTTACCATGTTACAATAAAAAAAAACTCTATATCCGTCCACCGTCAAACTCAACAGTCTACTAGTTTTCTAACTTTCATTCCTCCCCATGACATGCCCATGCCACTCTAAGCTATTACTCCTCGATTTCTCTGTCACTGATGCTAGTTCAATTCTTCCTCTGATATAATAATTTCTAATTTTATCCATTCCAGTTACACCATACATCCATCTTAACATTTGCATCTCTGCCACATGTGATCTTCTTTCATCTGTTTCTTTTATTCCTCCGCGTAGGGTACCTAGCAAAATAGAGCAGTATTATAATTCCGTGTGTATATCAGTATATAGACAGGATGGATTAGTAGGGCAAGTGTTATCCGCTCACAGGTTAGCATTTCTGTTACAGTAATATTGCATTGACACAATAATAAATAAAAAGGACTTGCGATCACTGGCAGCACGGCACAGCAAGGGATTTTACAAGTAATGAATAATAATAGAAGATAACTAGCTGAGCCCGCGGCTGCACTCGCTACAGAATGCCTTCGATTGGGCACACAAAAAAATGGTTTAAATGACGTTAAAGTTTAAATTTCAATGATAGTGGTCGTGGGTACAAAAACAATGCTGTGGTAAATACAGGCATGCCGTGCCAGTAGGCATTCCTCTGGATGCCGAGGCAAAATAGCGCCCGCGAATAGCGCGCGTCGTTCATAACCTAAGGACGTCTAAGTATATCCAAGGATACCGCGACATAGTTACAATCAGTGCGTCCTTACATGTAAGGATGCCGAAGGTTCGTCTGCCGTTCCGTGCCGCCAGTGGACGCCGAGCCTAAGCAGAAGCAATATGCACAGAAATGTATTACATTTGGAAAATAAAGTTCCAGTTAAACTCTCATCGTTTCACGTGTAATTAATTTATAAACGATTAATTACAAAACAATTTAAAAAAAAACCAACTTCAATTATTTCGGAGAGTTCCCTGGAGTATCTCCGAAGCTGAAGGTCCAATACCAATTAAATTAAAGTGGTGGTTCCCATATTGTGTAAAAAACTGTTGAAACCTTCAGAAAAGAAAAATAAGAACTTAGATGAGAATGACATTTTCCATAAAAGAATAAGAGTTACATTTTTTTAAACATTAACGTAGCTAAGCGATTTATAAACATATACGAGAGATCTAAAGTGATCCCAAAACAATAAAAGAGATAATATTTATGTTAGTACATCCTATTATAATTCGAAATCTAGCATTCAACCGTAATATTCTGTTACTGGATATTTAAAACGAACGGAGGTTCACAAATATTTAAGCTGTATCAAAATATATTGTTGATCAATATTTGCCTTTTCCCACAAACTTAATTTATATATTGTTCTGGCTTTGCCCAGGGTTACACTCGTGTTAAATTTATACGACGCAACGTTCCACCTCCCAACGCGCCTAACGTTGCTCTCACTTCCAGTACTTGCATGCCATATTGAACATGTACAGACATAACTACAGATTTATTAATATAGTTATCAATAAAATTCAGATTCGTGACTTTAGCAATTAGTAAAATGTAGAAGAATTTTTGTTTTATTTAGGCATTTAGGCACAAGTAATAGGGATGGGCCGAAGTTCGGTAAACATTCAGGGTAGGTAACCGAAGGTTGGTTCAGTTTTGTTAAGATGAACTAAAGTTCTGCCGAAGTTCGTTATCAACTTACACTTAGTGCTTACGAAGTTTCAAAAAGTGGTACAATCATTTGTAATGTAGAAAAAATAAAGCGATAAATAAGTTTCACAGTTGTTGTGATAATTACACATATTACAAATTACTACAATGACCAATCAAATGATGATAATGTAGAGAAAAGTTTTCACTAACCCAATGAACAGTGAAACTCAAGAGCATGTAAGTAGGTCCGGTCCACATTATCCACATGTCAATCATCACATATGTATAATAATTTTGACCTATGAAAGCACTTGTGAAATGTGATTCGATGATTTGATTTTGCTTCTTTCGAAAATCTGAAGTACAACTACTAGACTCATATAAATACTTGTAAATATATGTATAACTCAGGTAAAAACTTGGTATCGAGGCTTCGCTAGACACATCGATAAATTAAAAATAATAGGTTATCCAAAGTTATAATTTCTGCTAAGGTTTCAAGATTTGCATAGAATGTGATGGTCCAATAATGCAGTAGATCCAGTGCGACCATTAGCAGCTCAAGAAATTATTACCTCTAATGTTACCCCAGTTTGAGGAAGTAACGGACAGAGAGAAGAAGAGCTCTCGAAGCGCGCAACAGAAATGGTAACTGCAGCAAAAAAATTATTTTTTTACATGTTCTTATCGCCAAAATTATACGAATTTCGGCTTCGGTATAAACTCATTCGACCCATCTGTATTATCTAATAATAACCCGTAATAGCATTTTTCGGATCCTCCAAGTGTCATGGTCTCTCTTGACAGGTCCTAGAATTTTTCTGAGCACTTTCTTTTCCGCCAGCAGGAGCTCATAGTATTCTTTCTTTCTTTATGTCTAGGCCTCACAGTCGTACATAAGGATGGGTCTAATGATAATTTTATATGTCTGTAATTTCGTGGTTTTGCTGAGAAGCTTAGACACCATGATTTTATGGAAGGCTGTAATACATCGCAGAGATGCGAAATTTGATCTCCTCCTATCTGTTGTTGGTGTCGGTAATATTGCATCCGAGGTATCTAAGCTTAACTAACACTTACTCCTTGATAAGTGCTACCCCCAACACGAAGGCTGTCAGGCTGAGTGTGTGCCTTTTTGTGTCGTTTCATTTGGATGTATTCAGTTTTGGTCTGGTTGATCCTGAGGCGTATTTGATTTATGTATAGGCAATAAGAGTTCTTAGAGCAGTGCACTCAAATAAATAAGTAATAATTTTCTTAAAACGCTTTTACTGTACTGTAGCCTAAGCCGACTACAATGTCGCTGCGGGATTAAGGATTACTTTAGGAATGTTATCAAACAAGTATTCAGAAAGACCTTGCGCGTCTAGAGAAACATATTTAATTAAATGTAGTCGGTATTCTCTTTGCTTAAGGTTGTTAGTTCTCTTTACTTAGTGTTCACTTGATAAACCTCCTAGGTACGAATGTCCCCGCACAACTTCACCATATTATCATTTGCAAAGCCTGCGGCAATTTAGCTAGTTTCACTATGCAAATTAAATACACGAATGAACTTTCTTTAAATTTTATATGAAAATTTCAATATATACTCGAAAAATAATATTACAACAAAAATATGATCTGGCATTGTTGTTCACGAAAACAATACAGGTACTTAGAAGATTCGAGAGCCATCATTCTATATTTGTTGTTTATTTTGATCACTTTACGAAGACTTTCAATGAGGGAACAATGGATAGCTCGACTATAAAGTAATTAATTGAAGCTACATAAATAAATTAATAGAAACATTTAAATTAGGTAAACAAGGGAGTTACTTGCCTCTCGGAACATTGTTTAAAACAGGTATATATACGGAGAGTAGATCGATCATCCACCGACAGTTCAGTTCTTTTCTAATCGGAGCGATTATAAAGCAATAACTGAAAGCGACCCACGAGAATACTGTACTCCGACCGAGTGCATAGAAAAGTGTGCAAGGTGTATATGGTGTTCGTATGTAAAATAAATTTATAAATTCATTTATAAGAATACCCGGCATTTTTAGTTACCCACGGGTGTAACAATATCTATGGTACCTACTTAAATTTATTTACTTAATTATAAACATAACATACCATCACGCCTGTATTCCCCGGAGGGTTAGGCAAAGGTGTACATTTGTACACCCACAGTACGCAGAGTATGTTTTTAGGTCTCATGTAATAGTGGGCGAGCCTATTGCCATTAATCAGGCACGAAACCAAACTCCAAGCTGCTACTGAGAATTTCATAGGAAAAACCCAATAGCACTTTGCTCGACCTGGGATTCGAACCCAGGATCTCGCTCACAGCAGTCGCGCTTACGACCACTAGGCTAACGAGGCAACGAAATATAAAGCTCAAGATATTGTTTGTTTTTTGTTTGAACGCACTAATCTCTGGAACTATCAGCCAGATTTGAAAAATACTTTTTGCCTTTTATTGCCTATTTTTTGAGGCAAAGGTATATTATAATGTTCGCTACGACCGTAAGTGTAGTAGTAACCATGTACGTCAAGCAATGTATAGCAAGCTGTAGGCAAGTAGGTACGGAAAATGTGAACAACGATACGGGTGTACACGGGTGCATTGGCAACGATGTGGTGGTGAGTTATTAGAATAAATTTAGCACGGGTGAAACCGTGGGACACAGCTAATTTATAAATATAAAAACATATCTATAACATACCCTGTACAATGAAAACGAAACATGGACAGTACGTTTACGCAAGGTCGAACGAAGGTTCGCGTTGAATGAAAAATAGAAGTACAATGAACGTTCAGTTAATAACAAAAAAAAACAATGTAGAAAATTCCTTTGTTCGATCTTTTATTTTATCATGTAATGTCTGAGGATAAGTTTAGCGGTTTTATTGGTATTTAACTGAAATTACTATTCAACCCCTGTTTCACGTATTATTTTAACGTAATAAATGATCAAATAACTCTTAATTTGAATGGATTACTGCGAGTTGAGAATGAACAAGTAAATTCCAACAAAGACATGCTGTAAAAATTAGTTCAAGTCTTGATTGAAATGATTCGTCTATAAAAAGTAGTGAAATCTCATAAACAGCCAAGTCTAGGAGATGGAAATAAAAAAACGAGTAATTTTGCCTAAAATCTGGCCTATCTTTTACTCGTTAAATTCTATTATTTAGAATCTACTGTGCCTAATTATATGAATTTAAGCCATTTTTATTAATGACAACACAATAAGGTTTTATAACAATAAAACAATAAGATTTTTGCCGATTTATGTACCTAAAGATATATAGAGAATTCATCTCCTGAAAAAAAGTTACTGTGATTTGATAAAATATTATAAATTACTTTAAAAAACAAAGATAAGTACAATAACTCATTTCTTGCCTTTATTATGTGAAAATACTTCTAAGTATTTCTGTCCGTAGACCCCCATGTAATGTATCTTTAAAATTTTGTGCTAAATGGTACGGTAATAAGTTTTTTTTGTGTGTCTGTCTCTCCGATTGTTTGGATTTAACCCGAAAACGGCTTCAGTAATTCTAATGAAATTTGGTACACGGTAAGTATATGTCGGAGCCAAGCCAGAGTTTTCGTGTTCAAGATATATTTTAACCAAAACGCACGTACTTGGTCTATTTACTTTTATACGATTACAACAAAACTATACAACGGAACTGTAGAACGGAATTTAAATATTATGTAGTACCAATTTAATATTAGCCATATAAAATTGTAATATCTCTAAAAATATATTACGATGAATTATAATGTAATTAAAACATTACTCAGTTACTATATGTCAAGTACTACTTTTTACCAATAGATGGCGATTCATCGGAAGTAATATTGAGTGCACTCATGGTTGTTTATAAAGGAATTATGTAAATACTAATGAAATATTAGACTCAGAAAATTATAATACGTCTGATAATATTTGACAATAATTTAATATCAAATTAATACTTCGATTATTTATATTACTGGAGTACAAAATTGTATCGATAGGTGGCGTTTTAACAGGCGCGTCCATATAAATATCATTCCTCAATTTATAGCTCTTCTATATAAATATCAATTATATTATATTATATCAAAAAAAAATTAAGGCAACTAAGGAACCCCATTGCACGTGGCCCGACGTGCTCTTGGCCATTTTCTATTTTGATCGGTTTTTTTTTAAATTCACAGAAACCTAAATAAAATCTGTAAACAATTACAATAGAAACAGAACTATTTCATCATAATCAAATTCTATTAAGGTTAAATAACAAATGCATGCAACAATAAAACCTATAAAAAGTAAAACAAAAAAAAAACATATATCATTACCTACTCTTCCTAATTAGAGAGGACTCGTGTATTGTACAAGATAATTAATAGCTAATTTCGAGGTTTTGAACCTTATAACTAAAATATTATTTATCGTGAATTTTGGTTTTACAACAAAGGCCAGAAAACGCCGAGTTAATTTCGTTTTTATATAATTTCCAATGACTTTCAAATCTTTAAAAAAAAATCCAAGTTTTCTAAGCAAGATAAGCTTATAATTAAAACATAGTTTTCATCACAGTTTTGTCTAGTGCTTCCAAAATAACTAAATATTATGTAGTTTGTTATACCCGTACAGTTCTCCGTTAATCACAACTATCAATTGAAATACTACAGTTACTGTATTGAAATAAATTGTTCAACATAGTAATGACGTCACTAGTTGCGAAACACACCCAAGCACAAAAAAATAGATACCTACTTTAGGGCTGAGCCCGGTTATTTAAATAAATAAAAATTCTTGTTCAATAAGTCAGTATAATTATTTCACTCAATTACAAGTTATATAATTATTACATTAAATATCAATAAACTTAGGTGCGTCTACATGGACGTCTCTAACCGGACTGTCCTGTCTTACGCTAATGTGGAACGGGAAAATGATGAGTGACACTTGACACCTACCCATCCATAACGTGCACTTTATAGATGAGCATGTGTGTGCGTCCCTACACCTACCATAGTTGCAAAATTAATAAATTACCTAGTTCACATTTTACGACTCATTTCGTTTAGATCGAAGAAAACAAAATGACACTGGCAGAATTGTGGAATAAAATCACAGGGGCAATAGACTAAAGACTAATAAATTACAATACTGTATTTCTGATCTCTACCTACCTTTAAACGGGTTTTTATGATAGCATGTTACTATCTATGCAGTGTTACGTAACATTATTTAGTTAACACTCGAGGAAAGTACGTGCGCGGCGATCTATCAAAGTTCTTGGTATTCAATCATGCATAATCATGTACCTATTGCAGTGAGCATTTGGTGATATTCATGATTCTGTGACGTAAATAAGCATAGTTTACGTCATCAACTGTTGACCGTCTCAGTTTGTACACTGATATTATTGTTCACGAAATGGAAATACCTTTGCCTCATTGTGGCTCGAGGTCACCTTGTTGCATTTATCAAAATTCATAACCATTTTTTTTTTACATCTGATTAACATGATAAAAGCAAGTCGGTAAAGACTGTTACATAATCCGAATTGTCGGTGACACTAATTATATATTTTATGTTTCTGTACAGCTTTGCTTTTTCTATAATTACAACATACCGAGTGTTCATATCTTAAAACTATTCTTAGAAAAATGTCTAATAACGGTGCCATTATTTCGTTATATAATTATATTTGTTAATATTTAAATCACTTTACGCTTCACCATCGTCGCTGATAACTTCTTTCGTCCTTCTACAGGACATAAACCTATTTGCCGGCATTTATTCCTGTCTGCCTTACCAAGTAACAGCCTTGCCTATGTCTTCCCGACAAGATTTCGTCCACCCAATTTGCTACCGATCTTCCTACGCTCCATTTACCCTCTCTCGGTCACCATTCCATCTAGAATCTACTTCATACCTAGTCACCACATCTGGCCATATGTCAGGGCCTTACATGGACACTGATTGCGCTTAAAGATTATGCCTTACATGACGCGCTATATGCTTATTTGTGCGACCCTCATTATGTTTAAAGCTTTCTTTTTTGACCAGCAGGGTACATTAGTTAAAAGGGGTTCTTCGCGTATTGCGATATTTTTCAAATTTCGAAAAACGTCGACTTTGCTGAATGTAGTGAATACTTCTTTTACTTTACTTATGTCGAAGATCTCTTCCAAAATATAAACAGTGCCGATGATATATATATACATATAATAATTGACCATTTCTAGTGTTTCATCCACCACCTTCACATTTGGTTGCAAGCAATCAGAATATTAGTCATATTCTTTATCTTTGACGTTTTCATATCGAAACCCAACTTATAAGGTATGTAGACGATATTTTAACATATCTTGGAGATCAAGCATACTCTTACTTTTCAATAAAACTTAAATATCTGTATCAATATTCATTCGCTTCCCAGTGAACCTGTTACCTTTGCTTGACGTTATATTCACATCATATGTGTCATAAGTATATAAATATTACACATAAGATGTATGGGTGACGTCATGTATATGTTATGTGATTTCGGCAGTTAATTCTTTAATCAGTCTTTTTTCTTTAAGACCTTAGAGAGATTCAGTTGTCGTACGTCGCGAATGCTCCATCATCAGAACTCTTATCAGTTGTGCTACAGTTATCAGTTGGTAGTCGTCACCACATGACGTCATGTGACGTTACAAGTGACGTTCACAATTGAGCCGGATATGATATTACTTTCGTTCTACACAGAGTCATGACTAAACATACTACAATAAAATCTATATCAAGTCCTAAATACCAGTACAAATATATTTAATGTAAGGTTTATAATAATGTATTAGAATTTCCGGGTAATTTGCAAGTAAACATGTTAACTAATTATTAAATAATACGTACATTATTAAGTGCTCAGTGCCTCAAGACGAAAGTCTTTGACCATTGTGTGTTGCCAGTGATGACATACGGCACAGAGAAGTGGTCGCTCACTGTGGGCCTCATAAGAAAGCTCAAGGTCGCTCAGCGAGCTATGGAGAGGGCTATGCTTGGTGTTTCTCTACGAGATCGAATCAGAAATGAGGAGATCCGTAGACAAACTAAGGTAACCGACATAGCCAAAAGGATTAGCAAGTTGAAGTGGCAGTGGGCGGGGCACATAGTTCGGAGAACTGACGGCCATTGGGGCAGAAAAGTTCTCGAGTGGAGACCACGCACCGGAAAGCGCAGCGTAGGACTGCCCCCCCCACTAGATGGAAAGACGACATAATACAGGTCGCTGGGAGCCGTTGGGTGCAGGCTGCACAAGATCGGTCGCTCTGGAGATCTATGGGGGAGGCCTATGTTCAGCAGTGGACGTCCTGCGGCTGAAATGATGATGATGATGATGATGACATTATTAAAATATATAAAAGACTTCGACCAATCATAGGCATTGGGAAAACAGAAGCGAGGATAAAAAGCGATGCGGATGGAACGACAGTCTCAGTGGATCAAGGGACAAAGTAAGTGTGGAAAGATACTTAGGCAAAGTGTAATGTGATTATAAGATGGAAATACTTTCTTATAAATAGAGGAATAACGGAAGACTGAACCTAAGTTTCATGCTTCTGATTTGAAACCTATAACATAAACTATAAATCGGCATTTATAACAAACTTTTTTACTATCCGCTGGTACAGTATACCTCTTTAATTTATAAAAATAAATAAATAATAATATCAATATATAAATTTCTGATAACACAAATCTATTGGCAGTCTCGTTTATTTAGTAGATAAAAATATACCTACTTTTTATCATTTTTATGACGTCATAAAATACTTGCCTTCAGTTGAGCTCCTAATGGGCCGTTATTTTCGTCAGCCACACCTCAGGTCGCCTGTTCCCCGAGAACGCAATACAAAAACTTAATCATAAAGCCTTGTTACGCCATCGACTTTATGAATAGGGTTTTCCGGTAAACTAGATACTTAATCACAAATTATACAAACGTAATAA
Organism: Saturnia japonica; assembly: GCA_033032175.1. NCBI lineage: Eukaryota > Metazoa > Arthropoda > Insecta > Lepidoptera > Saturniidae > Saturnia > Saturnia japonica. The sequence continues at coordinate 5,138,025 of CM065306.1, read as the reverse complement.
ATGTGTTAAACCGTGCGAATACATACGTTACATAATAGATAGTATTAATTACAAGCTGTTAATAGCCCGTGCGAGAAAACAATTTCCTTTTTCCTTCACGCACGAATATATTGTTGGAATTCTGCCGTTACATTTAGTAAACTGATTTAAACAAACAAACAATTTTACGTACTGATTTAAATATAATATCTATACTATAATAATATTTATAAATTTCAAGTAATTGTTTTTTCTTTGTTTGTTTTATGTTTGAAAGCGCTTACGTGTGGAAGTGCCAGTCAGATTTGAAAAACTCTGTATGCATTTTACAGCCTATTTATTGAGCAAGATTGAGGGCTATATAATTTTACACTATGAAATTTTTGATCCGTAGTAAAACTCACTATAAACATTAGTCATATTAACTATAGCTAAAATGTTAACCAACGGTTGTAGTCCAAGCCGAGCGGTTAAATTTTCTAACAAATGTCACATATTTGACAATTGGTTGGCTTAACTACGAATCAAAACACGCATCAGCCTTGATTTTAACTATTTGGTACAAAATCTAAGTCTGACCATTGGCCGAGTTAACTACGGTTCAAAAAACTGAGCCTAAGAAACGGAGTGTTGTAATCATGAACTTCAAGCAATATGGCAAACTGCAGGCAAGTACGGGAAGTGAAAACAACAATAGGCAAAGCATCAGTAGAGTGATTATCGAATATACTTAACACGAGTGAAACCGTTAAGCACAGCTAGTGAACATAATGTCAAATCGATCAAACCTCTTCTATTTCATTTTATTAGCGGTCGCCCAATGATCGAAATTCGACCAGCGACTTTTTAATCGTAGACTATTTTCTGTTTGACATTTGCAGTATGAACCTAAACAATGAATATTATAACACTTGCTGTCACTTTTCATTGAGTGACAATGTCAATATTTTGAGGGGTCTAAGTTCAATGACACTGGTCGTGTTAGGATTCGCAGTATTAATTAATTTAATTTAATATATTAGTAACAGATATTATAGAGAAATTTTAGCTTTTTGTACTCCTCCATAAAAACTTTTACCATGCCAATTCTCACTCTTCCGTGCACGCAACACGCTTAAAAAGGGATATAAAGGTTTTGCTTCACATATTAATATAATGATAAATATTTAATAAACAGATTATGTACTCAATTCAAATAATATATTTAGAGCTTTTAGGTAAAGGACAATGAACAACAAAAGGTTTTAGTTCAAACAAGGTAATATTGTTTTATAAGTTTCGGGAGATGTAATATTAGAGGAGGCTAGCGTTCGTGAGAAATGTATACCTACCCCTGATTTAAAAATACTGTTTACTGAGCTCGTATTCACCCCTGACGTAGAGGATATATCTTATTTTCGTTGTAATGGCCCACAAAATTGCGATAGATGTATATAGATGAGTTTATATATTGTCTATTTTATTCAGTTGACTTTGAAGCTTAATCAAAGTGAAGCTTCTTATTAACTTGGCTCCCGGTGCTTATATTCCAATTTTACGTACATTTTTGTGACGTCGTGACCAAAGGGTTAATACGTGTTTGGGATGGGGAGAAATTCCAGTGAATCTTCATAAACGCAAAGCAAGTGCGAAAAGCAACGCAGTAATAAGATCCACTTATTAAACATAACCTAGTGTTTATCTATACAATTCATAAAATGGATGTGGTCTGTTTGTAATGTCAAAATAACAGTTTTTTACTAAATGCATATGAAAGTATATACGATACATATACCAAAACACCAACTTTTAAAATTTTTGTCTGTCTGTTTGTTCCGGATAATCTCCGAAACGGTTGGACCAATTTTGACGGGACTTCCACTGATCTGAAGTTATACGGAGTAACTTGGGCTACTTTTACTTTAGAAAAAGAGTTAGGGTTCCACGGAAATGAAAAAAACTGGTTATGGTGAATCAATTCGGGCGCTTAAATGGCTTATGTTGAGTAAACCATAAGAGATATAGCATATTAATGTACTACATACCCATAAGCATTAAAAATACCTACAAAAAAGTCCGAGAGGGTATACATCTATCTTCTAAGGAATACCCACAACAAGTATATTTGTTTTAAAATAGCCGGGAGCGGGGAAGCAAGATTCGCGCGGGCGTTCTGTAGTCCACGTGAGCGAAGCTACGGGCACAGCTAGTTTCTAATACATATATATATAAATATATATATTTGAATGTGAAAGCAAATTTGTTTGAATGTTTGTCCATGAATGACGTCAAATGTCTGGTCAGATTCTAATAAAATCTTGCATAGAAGTCGATTATATCGTGGAATAATAACACAGGATTTTTTTCGCCTAAGGAAGCAGACGGGCGGCATTTAGTGTTTATACACATTAGTGTTGATAAAACATTGATTGTTTGCAAATGCGATAATATTAATTGTTTCGTAAAAATTCTATCAAATAATCGATTAACTTTCGATTGTTTCTTAGTACTGAATGTAATAATAACGAGACGGCCCGTAACGACGACAACGATAAACGGTTATTCTCATTAGCGCAAATCTTTGTTGGAATCACAAAATGCCCATCATGCTTTCATTTGGATATAAACTATCGATACTTTAATCCCCAACTATCGATAAATTAATACTGCATATGAGTATCGATTAATCGATGTATAATGAACACCTATTACACATCATCAATACATAGTATAAAGTAAAGTCGCTTCCCGCCCGTCTGTCCCTCTGTACGCTTAGATCTTTTAAACTACACAACGGATTTTAATGCGGCTTTCACTATAATTTAGAAGGTTTACAATACATTCTAATTAAGTTGTTGTATAGTAGAGAAAATTCAATGATATGTAATCAAGTCGTCAAAAAATTATGTTCGGACGCTTACATGGCTTACGATGGCTAAACCTTATGAGATACATCAAAATAATGTAATAAAGATTTGTAGTTCTTCGAAAAGCTTAGAGATAAATTCCGCAATGGCACACGTCTATCTCCTACGATTGACTCACAGTAACCATTATTTATTATCTTCAACATAACAATTTAAAATATTACGTTATATGCGAAGCTATTTTTCACAATTCAGTATTAATCTTTATCTGGATAAATTTATCAATTAACTTAGGCAATATAATGTAGATTAAAATTGCCCCTTACAGTTTTCCATTTAAATGAATACCGTAGAAGATATCACAAAATCAAAATTACGTGCGACAAAGTAAATCCTTCTCACCAAAACTGTCGCAGTCGGTTGACCGGCCATCCGCACGTATGATAAATTGCGCGTCGCGAACTAAGCACACAATTCGTAACTATGAAGTTACATAACATACCATCACGTCTGTATCCCCAAAGTGTTAGGCAGAGGCGTATACCCACAGTTTATGTTTTAGGTCCCATGTAATAGGGGGTGAGCCTATTGCTATTAATCGGACACAAAGCCAAACTCCGAGCTGCTACTGAAAATTTCATAGAAAACCACAATAACACTTTGCACGACCTTGGAATCGAACCTAGGACCCAGAGCATTGATAGCAGTCGCGTTTAGTACCACTAGGCTAATGAGGCAGTTATGGATTTATGATCTATCAATATTAAAGCGATAAACTCTAAATCAGGCTTTTTTAAACATTAAATATATAATATCTTCGTAAATTATATCCATGCGAAACTGGAGCGGGCTGCTAGTATTACGTAAAATGTTTTACAATTGTCTATTACAAACTAGCATCTTTTTTAACCTAATATATGAAAATTACTACAGTGGATTTTAGACAGTAAATCTACAAAATTAACAAAGGTCCTTAAAAAAAAAGGTCGTAAATTAAATGAGAATAATATACGCCTGACCTTCATAATATATTTGTATCTGTCTATAAACGATACAATAGAAATAATAATTATAATTAATACTAGACATCGTATCATTAGACTAATGGCGGGCACATATTCCCCAGCCCTTTGCGGTAACATTCACCGGGAGTACCGGGACCCGCGTCAGACCCCTGTCGCACCCCAGATGGGGTGGCTCGTGTAATAATACATGATGTTCGGTGGACAAGATTTATTAAGTGTAATGTACGCAACCGATCTGCAGCTCAAGTGTTCTTCCATATTTTACCGAGTATAATATTATCCAATATCCTATTATGTATCATAGTATAGTATCAGTATCATATAACAGTAATAAAATGAAGTTTACATTATTTCTATATAAAACATAGAACCTTTAAAAACTGTGCATGACAAAGTAAATAAAAAATCCGACTGCAACACAAACACTTGACTAAAAGATTTTTAAAGTGAAACTTTTATTAGATCGTCTCAAACTTTTTGGTGTGTGTTGCATGTCGCATGACGGTCGGCCGCGGAGTAGGGATGGCGGCGCCTATAGTTCGCAGCAACTGACCGTGTAGTGTATAGACTATTACTCATTTGTGCCAGTGATCCACGCTATTTCGTTTGTTTTTGTTAGTTAATGTGAAAAAAAGTTTCACTTTTACCGTGGTTTCATAAAACCACACAATCTTTTTTTTTTCTATTTTTGCTTTTTATTTTATTCCCAGTCCGCCACACGTCGTACTTAAATATTATATAACCTATGTCACTCCCACAATTAAGACGAATCTAACGACACCTCGTATGCTAAAATCTATCAAACCGTTTAGGCTACAGAGCGTGCCAAAGAAATAGACATACATAGACACATACATACGCTCCAAAAACATAACTCTCTTTTTTACCCGACTCCGAAAATTTTATTCATTGTATAGAAAGATGTATAGATTCCAACGCAACTACAAAGTATGGCAACAATTTTATTGTCTTTGATTAGTGGGGAATCCTCTAATTTATTTTCAGTTTTGACTCGCTCTGCTAACTTGCTTCTTGCAATCGGCCTTGATTTGACGAATTTGTTTTCCTTATAACATTCTTCAGTCATACTCCATTTGACAAAATTTGTTCTGAAGATTTTGCCGTACTCAAGTGCTGAATCAGAAAGAATCTTTAGCACTGTGAATTTAATCAAAACAAAAGAAAGAAAGCGCTTGTTATCATCTATCATAAAACGCAGTATTATTAACGAAACAGTGCATCTTCAAAAGGAATTCCAACTGTACGAAATATAAGCCGACCCGAGATGATAAAAAAACCGTCAATTTATTATAAACAAGCGGCCGGTGAAGATAGTATAAAAAATGTCATAGATTTCATGGGAAAGCAGGACTGAGTGAAAAATCTTGTTTTAATAGTTAAATAAACATATTGTGTACTGGCAACTTTGGTTTTAATACGGCCATTTTTCCTCACATGTACGGTTACTAAGTGTACAGCAGTGGCAACACTGTTTGGGGTTAGTCAGTGTACATCCAGCTGCCGAGAGGCTTGCAGCGCTTGCACATCGGTATGAAAGCGACGACCGGCGATGGATCTCTGGATGGTTGCCATTATTTAACCGACTTCAAAAAAAGGAGGACGTTACTCAATTCGAATGTTTTTTTTTTTTACGGATGTTCAGCCGTAAATTCTTTGTTTATGAAGCGATTTCGTTCATTTTTATTGTTGGATAAGGGATACCTCAAGGGTGGTCTCCCATTTTAATTTCATTGGCATTAAACTGTCAACTTCGGAGATACACCAGGGAACTCTTCAAAATCATTAATGTCTTCTTTTTTTGGTTTAAAATTGTCTAAAATATTTTGTGATATTGGTTGACCTAAGATAATATACTATAAACCAAGTTAATACAACATTGTAATAGCAAGGGTAAAGTCGGTAAACAAGGAAAACACCATGCGGCGTGGTGCGGTGCGGTGCGCGACGTTATTTCGGATAACTAACGCTGTAATTGGCTTTATTTAAGAAAAGTTTCTGCTATCTACTTTTAATTATATCCTTATTATATTTTATATATTAATTAATATACATTTTGAAGTCGAATATATTACAATTTAAAATGCACGCAAAATAATTCTTTATTGATGTTTTTTTTGGATCTTACCTTACTTGTTAGCCTTAGGGGGCCCTATCCAAAAACAGAGCCGCTGATAGCTTTTACAGCTTTACCGGGCTTGGAGCGAACGCTTAAGGCACTCAGCCGCGAAAGCGTGGGCAACAAGCGCGCAAGGGTGCCAAAGTAGCCGGACTTCAGCTTGGGCTGTTGCCGTGATTGCAACTAAGTCGCGATCTGACTAATTTATTGATGTGAAAAATCTAATGCGGCAGGTAAGTCCAGTTGTTGGACCCAATGTTGGCGGTGTGGAACCGAGTTCGTTTTTTATAAATAGACAGACTGGATAATTTCAAAGTTTCGTGTTAAAACATGGATAGATTAAAAACGGTCGATATGGATCGCAACCACCTTATAGGTACATAGTAATAAAATAAACATTTTCACAGTTGCTTTCTTTTGATTTGTCGTGTTTCGGGATCATCCGGAGTATTTATTTATAAGGTACAGGTACAAGTACCTCTGACTGTGTTTATTGAGTTAGCTACTTAAGTATTGGATAATGCTGTATTAAAATGTCATGATTATCTTTTCACAAAATATATTACTTACTGCTTTTGTAAATTTCATATATAAAATACTAACAGGACCCCCGACTCCGCTCGTCAGGACTACAGAATGCCATCAGTATTTTTCTGCCCACCGGTTTTTTAAAGATCAAAATGTTAAGTATTATTAGCGCGGAACCCTAATTCATTTTCTATAATAAAAGTAGCCTAAGACTTATAAAATCAGCTATCTGCCAGTGAAAGTCTCGTCAAAATCGCTCCAACCGTGTCGGAGATTAGCAGGAACAAACGGATAGAGAGACAGACAAAAAATTGTTTTTTGCTACATTACCGTATATACTTTCATACGTATTTAGTAAAAAGCTGTTTTGACATTACGAACAGACACTTCAATTTTATTAATTGTATATAGATTTCTACTTAGATTTTGTTTTTAGTTACAAAAGGGATAGTGAGTTAGTAAGCAATATATGTATAAGTTTTGGGTAAAGTTTAATAAATCAAATACAATTGTAAATTCTAGGGAGTACGTAATATAATATTTCGTCATTAGTTGTAAATTGCGTACTCGCGACAATTGTGTACTGAAAGTTTACCTAGATTTTGTTTCGGCCGTTTGTATGAAGACGTGATACTGTTTACTTTTGTGTACTGTGATTGGATTCTTCTCACAATTTTTTCCCAGTTTTCGGCAGTTACTTCCGAACATGCATTTTTCAATAAATCTAACATCTTGTTTGCCGTAAAAGGGAGATGGGTATTGTTTCGAGCGGCGTATCCTTTGATTTGTGCCTATATTAGTTCTATAGCATTATACTGGCAATGATACGGCGAAAGTCGAAGAACCCAATGACCACATTCGGCAGCTATTTCGTCGATAACATATCTTTTAGGGAGGCTTTTTTTCGTTTTTAAAATATTCACTAATTGTACTTTTAATAAAGTACTATCCACATTTTCGCCATGAAGTTGGAGCCAGTCAATTATCTCTTGTTTTTTATTGGCGTGCGTCGGCATTTTATCAATTTGTCTGGAGTGATATGTAGCGTTGTCCATAATAATTATGGACGGTTCTTCCAGAGATTGCATCATTTCTTTAAACCATCCTTCGTAAATCTCCGCGTTCATTTCTTCGTGGTAGTCCACTGTTTTCTTTGATTTAAAGGCCAGTAAAGCAACTGACACGAATCCTTTCGTAGACCCTGCATGGCATATGATAAGGCGTTCACCTTTTTCCATTGGCACTGAACTAGTAGAAGCGGCGGTGTCGTTAGTCCAGTTCTTGAGACCTGTGTGGTATGCATTTAACCAAGTCTCGCCAGTGAAAATAACATTTGACCAATCTGATATCTTTTGGCTTCGCTCAAAAATTCGCAGCGAGCCATAGCAATGTCGTGACGCTCCATCAATATTTAACGTTTGTCCGATTTTTTATAAGAAAATCTAATTTCTTTCATAACTAAACTTAATGACGATTTTTGGCCAAGGAACAAACCACATTCACGTAAAGAAACAACAAGTTTTTTAAGTGTTGGAATTTCTTTGCGCAATTAATAGCGATATATATGACGGCGAATAGCATCAGCATCGAAGTTGTCAACAGATGTCACATGACGTGGATGGCGTTTTTTCTTCGGCGTATGAAGCTTATTTTCCTGCATGCCCCTTGTACCGTAAGCTTCGGTAGTAATTTTTGAAACAGTAGGTCCACTAACTCCTAATGCGGCCGCAACACGGTCTCGCACTTGCGACAGTGGTAATAGCGGGCCACCTTTTTGATACTCTGCTTCATAGTAATTACGAACCTTGATCACCAATTCTCTCGCCTGCCTTTTCAGAACAGATCTTTTCGGCATTTTGATATTTGACAACTGGGCAGCAATCAACACGGAGGAACACAATATACACAACGTAACATTTGGTAATTTGAAAAAACTCAGCGAACAGAAATGTAGTGACTAGCACGACCGTCTTGTTGCGAGTGACTGATTAAAACAAACACAAAATGGCGGTGGGCTATAGAGGGTTCCGACCTTGAAAAAATATATTTGAATGTTTTAGTTGTATTTGTCTTTGTTCAAAATATAATAAAAATATGCGATCGATATCATTACTTATTTGGTCACAACACTACAACTATCAAATTAAAACTGTCATCGAGAAAATAAAGAAATGGAAATAGTATAATAAATATGAGTCGTGTAACTAGGCAATAAGTTAGTATTATCCGTAAACAATGCTACAAGTCACCATCCGAGGCACGTAGTTTACATCCGCAGATTTCAAACAGGAAAAATCAAACAACTATTGTAGCGAAGATCCGCGACACTGCGATTACGTCACACCATACGAATTCTTGTATGATTCACTGCGTCTACTCTCAAACGGCTTTCCAATATACAATATTTATTTATTTATCCTGGCTCAACAACACAAAAAAATAATTACAGACCTAAATTTGTCTTCCTATTTATAATTGGGCACACAACATTTTACAAATATTACATAATATATACTAGCTATTACAGATGAAATGAATATCCGTAACTATCCGGTATCCGGCCTTGTTTTCATTATCCGGCCGGATGTCGGAAGTAATTCAGTATCCGACCGTATTCCGGACAGTGAAATTAAAAAAAATCCTATTATTTTACACAAGGCAAATCATAACACAATAATAATAATAATTTATTTCAATTATAAAATTTATAATGTTATATTATTTTTACACAGATTGTAAAGATAATTATAATTTATTACAATAATTCTTTATAATATACGTTGGCGTCTGTACTATAGGTTATGAACAGCGTTTATTTTTATAATCGCACGTCAAAAATGTTTGTTTTATTAATTAGTTTAGTTTATTTCCTATCTCGTTCACCGGGCCAATATTCAAATCAAAACTGATCGCGACATGTATCGCGATGACGGGCCGAATATCCAGTATCCGGCCAAACCACTATCCGTTTTATCTCTACTAGATAGGTCCCACGATTTCACGATTTCACCAGTGTTAAATTTTCCGTATCGTTGTTCTCACTTACCGTTAGCGGTGGGCGATTATGAGATATACTAATGTAATCATTCGATTATGAAGATATCTCGAGATATTTTGATTATAGCCATTAGTAATTACTAATATTATTCGATGATGAGTGATCATTCATAATCGACGTATCATCAGTAGTTACTAATATCAGTAGTTCGATGATAGGTGATCATTCATAATCGAAGTACCATTAGTAATTGCTAATGCTAGGTTAATGATTTGGTAAAATGAGTAATTATTACGACCGAACGACCTTGTTATGTTTTGTTGGACAGAACTTTCTTTAAGACTGCGCCACCTTTTTTTAGATGATTATGTAAATCATTCATAATCGCCCACCTCTACTTACCGTATTTGCCTACAACTTACCAGATAGCTTGAATAGTTACTGCGTCGTTCTTTAGGGTTATTGCGTGAAGATACCATATTCAGAACCTTTCTTAATAAATCTATACAATTAATAACATTGAAGTGTCCATTTGTAATGTCAAAATAACAAAAGAACAATTTTTTTTTGTCTGTCTGTTTTATTCCGGGTAATCTCCGAAACAGTTGGACCGATTTTGATGGGACTTTCACTGGCAGATAGATGATGTTGTAAGGAGTAATTTAGGCTACTTTTATTTTAGAAAAATAATTAGGGTTCCGGGCAAATAAAAAAAAAACTGGGTATGGTGAATCAATTCGGGGGCTTAAATGGCTTACGCTGTGTAAACACTAAGAGATATTTCAAATTGGTGTATTACACAATCGTAAATATTAAAAAAAACTTACATAAAAGTCAGTAATGGTATTTGTCTATCTTCTAAAGATAACACACAGTAAGAATTTTTGTCTTTAAAATAGCAGGGAGCGGGGGTAGCACGATACACTCGTGTGCCCGATCGACGGGATTCTGTAGTCCACGCGAGGACAGCCGCGGGCACAGCTAGTAAGCTATAAAATCCAAATATAACTTTTCATTTCTGACTGGTAGTTACTGATACTCTTGCGTTCAAACAAACAATTACTTGATCATTATAATATTGTAATTATAATATAATTTAATATAGATATACATTTAGTATGTATGTATACCACTCTTCTTCTTCTTGCTCTTATCACATTTAATTAATGTTGACAAAACATGTTTTTCTCTTTCACTCTCCTCTATCAAATGCCATCTCTTTAACCACAATTTTATACGCGTATCTCCTCACACAATTCATCCATACTTTCTTCGGTCTTCTACTCCTTTATACGTTCTCCTTCATACTTACCATTCATCTAGTTATATGACTTTCACCATGTATGAATACTACGTATTACGTACAATCTGATACTGAATGAAAAAAATCGTTTTTATTTAAGATACATTTGAGATGATAACTAATTTATAAAGTATTTATGAAAAGGATTCCTAAACTGAGAATAGTACACGTAAAATATCCACGGTTATTTTTTTTAAATATTCAATTACATTCGTGGTGAAAATAAAAACTATATCAACGGTAGAAAAGCTAATTGACTAACGTTTAAAGTTTGTCATATTATGCACGTTAGTCCATTATCCTTTCTACAGTCGATAAAATTATGAAACTTTAAACATTTTCTCTCAAATTCCCTATTAACGTCTATTAATTATCTTGTGTAAATCCAACATAAAACAATTAAATTTATAGACTATTATTCTGTCATCGCTGTACTATATGTATATAAGCTATATAAGGCCTCGTTATTGTCTCGTTATCATAAAACGTTGGCAGGGATGGCAATTAATTAAATGTCAGTTGTGGAGGCTCGCTCGAAGCTGGGCGTCAATTTCATCGGGAACAAAAGGCTAGGCTCCCCGGCGACGAGGCAAACCTTTCACGGGACTTTAATACCAGGCCATCATAGTTTCTATAGAGCCAGTCTGACGTCACAGCAAGGTGAACGCGCCACGCCGTCGACAATCACATTAATTTTGGTTAATTATAACTGTCATAACAGGACTCTTAACTTTAGCTTGTCTACAGGGACACTGCATGCAAATAATATGTAAACAAATTACTTAAATGTACCATAATAATGTATACAATATTTAATATTGTTGTTATCGTTTCATTCGTTTCAGCGTCTTCTACTCGACCACGACACAACGTCAACTTCAAACGAAAACCACTTACCTACTCGATTTAGGTACATGTGTTTTTTAATTCATAGGTATGTTTTCTGGCCAGGTTTTTGGATTTATTTTGTTACACAAAATAACGCACGAAATAGGTAAGTGACGATAATAGTGATCCAATTCGGAAATAAGACGCATTTGGTACACTTCAATGTAAACCACAAGAGATATTATATATTATCAAGTTAATGTATTATAACTACTTAAAAAGACCTACAATAAAGTCTATCTCCAAAGGGATCACCCCACAAATCCCACAATAAGCATTTTTATATTTAAATTAACCGGCGGGCGACCGCCCTGGGTGTGTAAGGTGGAAGCGGGGGCAGCATTAACTAAGTAAAATTATACTTTATATATTTGAAAACTCCTAAACAATAATTCTGTAGTCCAAACAAGCGGAACCACGGGTACGGGTAGTAATATAATAAAAATGCTTGGATTTTATAGCCTATAGAGTTTACAATATAAAAATACAACGGACACGATTTATTACGATAATATCATTATTATAATATATAACAATTTTTTACAAAGTAAATAAATGTAAAAGTTTAGAACTTCGCTATAGAACTGTCGCTCTTTTGAAGTAACTTTCCTTTGCTATCTTTGGAGACAAAAGTTTTATAACTTAAAGGAAAAATTGGACTGCGGTGGAACAGATAAGATAAATGTATCTTTATCTTTTATACTGCAAAGTTTTTGGATTTATGACGAATAAATTATTTACCACAACTTGCAATGTAATCAACTGCATGAAAAATATCAAACAAGTTACCAGGATTTTCATTCGGAAGTATCAAGCTGTACTTTAGGTTTCAAAAGAGAAGATAATCGCGCCAACTTCACTCGCTACATGAAAAAATTGTACTGCCCGCAAAAAAAACATAAAATACGAAAAATGATTTTATTTTTATCTATACAATAAATAAAATTGTAATAAAAATGTCTGTTTGTAATGTCAAAATCACAGCTTTTTATTAAATGCATAATGTGAAAGTACATATATACGATACCTATAACAAAAAACCCGTTTTATATTTTTTGTCTGTCTGCTTATTCCGGGTAATCTCCGAACGGGTCGCCCTTTTTGACGGAACTTTTACTGGTAGATAGCTGATGTTATAAGGAGTAAGTTAGGCTACTTTTATCTTTTTTAAAGAATAAGTAAGGGTTCTGCGTAAATTAAAAAAAAAATCCCAATTGGTGAATTAATTTGGGCGCTTACACTGAGTAAACCATAAAAGATATCTAAATAATGTACTACATAATTTTAGACATCAAAAAGACCTACAAAAAAGTCAGCGAAAGCATAATATGTCCATCTTCTAAGGGTCACCCACAATAAGCATTTTTGTCTAAAACCGGGAGCGGAGGTAGCAAGATTCGCGCGTGTGCCCGATCGACGGGTTTCTGTAGGCCACGTGAGCGAAGCCGCGCGTACAGCTAGTTAGAAATATAACATTACAAAATTAAATGTACAGACATAATTACAGGTTTATTAATATAGATTCTAAAGTGCAAATATACATTTCATTATAAAACACTCTAACTGTATGTTAGGTAGATCTGATGTCGACCACGTTTATTACGCGAGAATGATCTCCCCATCGAATAAGGAGCTCGAGAGGTTCCAGAAATGCTAAGCGAACCATGAACTAATAAATAATTTATCACTTCGCTAGTTCGCAGGTCTGCAGGCGGCATGTGGCAGGCGATAACTTGATTACAGTGCTTTGCGAGTTTGCATCTAACTCATCGTTTGCATACTTGATACTGGTGCAAGAATAAAACGTTCGCTTCTTTCATAACACAAAGGAAATTACTTTAAAAAATCTATACAAATAAATAATGTTCAAATGTCTGTTTGTAATGTCAAAATATCAGCTTTTTACTAAGTATATATATATGAAAGCATATATAGTACTTACTTACATTTTTTTTCATATTTTTTGTCTTTCTGTTTGTTCCGGTAATCTCCGAAACGGTTGGATCGATTTTGACGAGGCTTCCACTGGTAGATAGCTTATGTTATAAGGAGTAATTTAAGTTACTTTTATTTTAGAAAAAGAAGGTTCCGCGAAAATAAAAGTCTATTCAGAAAACAACGATTTTGGGGCATTTAAATAGCTTACACTGAGTAAACTATAGCCGATATATCAAATTATTTTAGTACATAATTGTAAATCTCAAAAAGACCTACAAATACTCAGCGAGAGCACAATTTATGTCTAACTTCTAAGGATCACAGACAATAAGCATTTTTGCACTTAAAATATTCGCGCGTGTGCCCCACTGACAGCATTCTGTATTCCACGCGAGCGCAGCCGTGGGCACAGCTACTTAGTAATTAATCATAAAAGTGCTATATGATTTTGATCATATTTGGTTGTACCTACCACCCTAGACATTTACAATTTCTTTTATAAAAAACCGAAAAGAACACATATACAGTTTTACTAAAACGTTAAAAAATCTAAGTTGTTGTTGTTATGTAAACGAAAGTTATTTCTTTACGTGAAATTAGATTATCGGTTCCCTTTTACAGCCAACTAAGGTATAACTTGCGGTTCGCTAAAGTACGAGTATAACTTCCACTAGCTAAATTAGTTTAGTTTGTGTTAAGTTTTAGAACTTCCAATTAAAAAAGGTTCTTATACTGTTAAAGCCATATAACATTGGTCAGTCAACGGTTACCACTGTTCTTTAATTACAATGTACTTATGTCTACTGTAATTAATTTTACCAACAAAAATTATAAAAGTACGTCGGTTTCAACTCGTAATCACTTCTTGTTCATAACTAAGAACAAATAACATAGCATACAAATGAAAATAATAGAATAAATTCATTTTGGTTCGTAGCCTGGCGAGCTTAATGCCACACAAGGCATTTTCTTCCAGCTGACCAACGGAATTGTGGGGCATAATGTTAGCCATTGCCATAACTATACTGTCAGCCATAAGGGCCCTGAAGCCTCAGACGGCATTTACAGCTTCACCCTGGCTTGGAAAAATGTCATTGTATGTACCTAGTTCATATAGAAAAATTGTTGAATAAACAATGAGCTAACACTGAAGTTATAAGTATTTAATATAATATTAATTCCCTTTAATTGTATGAAATTTGAATGATTAATTTATCTCAGTTTATTAAATATTCAAGTACATTTTCATTTATGCAAAATTTTGTTTTATTTATTCAAAGCCTGATGGAATACTCAAACAGCAATTTCGAGTATAAATTCTTCCGCTATTTCAAATATTATATTCAGGACACAGAATCTCGCATAAGTACTAGTTTATTAGTTGTTCGGCTCAAGTTCCCTCACAGTTGTTTGATGGTATATCTAGCTATAAATTAATATTTCACGACAAGTAGTCATGTACTACAAAATATCTGATCAGCTAGATGTATCACTAAGGTGTTAGCTTCACATTTATTTAATACTAGCGTTGTGCCCGCGGCTCCGTACGCGTTTGTTACTACTTCGCAATCATTATTTAAATCCCTTTATTTTTACTCATATTGTTGACAATTCATAAGCCGTATCGATTGAGGAGTGGCATGTATTTCCCGTGTACAATTTTTATCAAAATCGGTTGAAAACTATTATTGTAATGTACAATTTCTAATGCATTATTAACAATTCTTATAGCTTCTCAATTATAGTATAATGTATGTTTCCTGTCTACAAAATTTGATCAGAATCGGTTGAGAACTGATTAAAAATTACTTTTTTTAAATTTTAGACGTAATATTGAAAATTCTTATAGCCCATTAACTATGTGAATAGTTAGCCTTCCCTTGAATAACATTTCATCAAAATCGGTTAAGAAGAAATGAACTTTAAATTTTTGAAATTTCATTTTTTATGGTACCCAAAAGTGTTATTGAAAATACACATTACTTATCATTCATGGATTGTCTTATACTTCCCGTGTACATAATTGAATTAAGGAATATATATATAATATTATATAATATATATATATAATATGTAATATATATATATATTACATATTCTAAAAGTAATATTGAAATTTCTTATACCCTATCGACTAATCGATTATATAAGCATCCCGTGTACAAAATTTGATAAGAATCGGTCAAGCCGTTTTTGGGTTAAATTGGGACATACAAACAGACAGACTGACGCACAAAAATTTTTTTAATGGCATATTCGTGATCAGTATCGTTTATATAATATGCGTATCGGGAAATTTTGGAAAAATAGTAAAGTACAGACAGGACTACAGATTTTTTCATATAGATAGCTATATTTATATAATAACAAAAAAAAAAAAAAAACAAAAAAAAATCATATATGGGTTTATCACTATGTGTATTGTGGTCAAAATCCCTACCACTCCGCTATATTACTGCATATGGACCGGCTAATTTCGGAACACGACAAACCCAAAGAAAATCATAGATGGGATTATACAGTTTGTATGGTATTATCATTATATGCCAATATGAATCCAACACATTAACCGTCTCCATAAAACTTCCAAAATAATTAAAATCATACCCTATTGTACCGGCCTACGGGAAACTTTTTTGAAAAAAGTGAAACCTCTTTTATTCCATTCTTACCAAAAGCATAAATATGAATGGGTACTTCATACAAACTTTCACCTAAGTTTTATTTTCACCACATGTGGAATAACACAATGAAATAATTCACTTGTAGCAAAACTGTATAATCCAGATAATTTACAAATAGGTATATCGCTTACAATGTATAAAATCACGCGAGCCGCGGTTTGACAGCGTCATAAATTAAAACAGTCATTATGCCGTACTGCGTAGTTTTTACCATTTAAAAACACTTCAGCCAATCTTCAAAAAATACTGGACTATCATTTAATAGGTAATTATTAGAAATACAATACATTTCTTATTAAGTATAACACTATCAATAAATCAACATTGACAACGCTGTCATTTAAAATCAACAAACTGGTTGTCATAGAAGCTGATATTTCTCTCTTACATACTTTCATCTACTATTTTTGACCCTTAAAGTTTTATTTTCTCTACAAAAAGTACCCTATGTCCTTTCCCAGGGTCCAATCTATCTCTATACCAAAATATATCAAAATTGGTTCAGCGGTTTAGCCGTGAAAACGTAACAGTCAGACAGAGTTACTTTCTTATTTACAGTGTGAGTATGGACTACACTGGTTACATGGTTGTGAATAAGTTTTTAAATTATAATTTAAAATACTATATAATAGAAAACGCAGTATTTTTTGGATCTTCGTAAAAAATGTATAAAAAAGCTGATAAAATATATCATCATATATATCCGGTGTGTAGCGGAAGCAGGTGGAAAACTTAGAAAATTATAATTTAAAACGGAAGTTGCTTCGATTGCCATTACAATTGCCAAAGTTGATCTACAAAGAAAAAGTACATAATAGAACATGTTGAGGGTTAGTGTTAACTGCTTTTAAAGGAAAATAATTTTTTATTTTGTTAACATTCACATACACAACATTCGCTCGCTTTTATTCGCACAATACTTGCGTATAGTATTAAAAACGTCCAATTATTTCAAGTACTAAGTATATTATAAAACAAAAAGCGAAATTAAGACATAAAGAGAAATGTTCCGTGAATTTTTTTGTTAATTACACATAAATAGATAATAAAAACCTTTTATTCAAAAATAAAACCAAAAATTGAGTACATCCTTAGAGTAATAAATACATCGCGAAATCCCTGGGGGGAAAATGTCTCACATGAAACTCGTACAGAATGTTTAATTAAAACTCATAAAGAAAGTGGGGTGTAGGATATATAGTGAAGGCAAGACGTGAAATTATGGAGGGGTAGAGACAAGGAGCACTATCTCTATGTAATAAAAGGGTCCGTCAAAAAGCGTCAAATTAGGGTGGCGCCACGGTAGCAAGTTCATAAACTTTAAAGATAGCTTCAAAAATTATTATTTTATTCTTTTCGCACACTTGGACAACTTTTCACTTCACGAACTTTCTCCATTATTGTTCAATTATTTTTTTAAGTTTCACAACAGTAAAAACTATCAAATTACCATAAAGTATCATTCCCTCCCGCTAAACTAGCGTCATTTTAGTGCGTATAATTTGCTACTTACAGCTAAACAAATTTTCAACTTGTCTGCGACATAAGATGGTAGTCTCCATTATCTTCCATAATTATGACGTCATTTCAACGTAAAAGTTATTAAAAGTCAGATTCAGCCACAGACTGAATCTTCTCATTTAGAAAACTTGAAAAACAAAAGAAAAACTTAAGTAAGCCGAAAGGAAACCATCGGAGCAGCAAAACGGAATAAATTGCCCTGTCCTTAGACAGCGTGCACGCAAGTCAAATTACAGTAACACAAAGGAACGAACTTTTGAAAGAAAGTAATGAAACTTTATGCGTTTACTTAGTAAATAAAAGGGTACTAAAGTAGCAGACATGGCAAATACGCCATAACCTTTAAATGTTTTATTAAATTTGCTTAACATTCTAAATGTGCCTCCATTTTATTTAGATTTTAACTGTGCCCGTTACAATAGGATCGATCGCTCGACGTATCCAGCACTTTAAAGCGTTCGACAACGCTGAAATATTAATTTAGTTGTTAATTTACATGTACCTATACTATGTTGTTCTGTAATAAGGTAATGTTCAAGTATTAAGTAAGCAGGCTTAGGGGGAATAAACTTCTTTCTTCCCCTTGCTAACAAAGGGAGCGGGGGAATATTAATAAATCTTACGTAAGATGAAAATTTATAATGATTTCAAAAGAATATTTATAGTTTAAATTAAATATACATTATTACTATTCTCATTATGATTACTTTCATATCTATACAATTAATAACATTGAAGTGTCCATTTGTAATGTCAAAATAACAAAAGAACAATTTTTTTGTCTGTCCGTTTTTTTCCGGGTAATCTCCGAAACGGTTGGACCGATTTTGATGGGACTTTCACTGGCAGATAGATGATGTTGTAAGGAGTAACTTAGGCCACTTTCATTTTAGAAAAAGAATTAGGGTTTCGCATAAATAAAATAAAAACTGGCGAATCAATTCGGGGGCTTAAATGGCTTACGTTCAGTAAACCATAAGAGATATTTAAAATTGATGTACTACATAATTGTAGACATTGAAAAGATCTACAAAAAAGTCACCAATAGCATATGTTTATCTTCTAAGGATCAACAACAATAACCATTTTTACCGGGAATGGAACATTATTCGCGCGTGTGCCCGATCGACGACGGCATTCTGTATGTAGTCCATGCGAGCGCAGCCGTGGGCTATGCTAGTTTTTTACTAGAAATGAAGTAAATTAAAATCTCTTTTTAATTGTTTTTAAATACGTCTCTAATCTTGTGGGGAGCCCCTCCGGTCTGGTCTATTAACAATTTTCTTGTTTTTTCTTAGACAGTGTCTAAAATCGTTGATAGTTTGTTTACATAATACTTGAACGCCCCCTTTCTCGGAAACGATTTGCATTAAACTGTGTATTTAAATAAAATGGCGTACAATTATGATAAGCCTATCATTTTTAGCATACAGTCTAGAAAGCCATGACTTTTAGCAATATTATACTCAACTAGAAGCTAGGATTATTTTAGCATGAGACAGAATTCTTAGTACTCTTTATCAAGTACTTAATTATTACAGACATTAAAGCTTTGGCATTTGTTTTTGTGAATGTGTAATCTTATTTCTATTAATATCTTTTTATTTACAACATTTTGTATGCAGGTATGATAATGTCCACGTACTTTACCATAATAATAATTCTAAAAAACATACTTTGTTTAAATACTAATTTTAAGGAAAACTTAAAAACTTGCAAAGACACTAAAATGCCATCATTCGAAGACTGTAAATTGTGTATAAACTATCTATTTATAATGAATAGCAAAATAATTCAATTCAAGCGTCGAGAGACAGTTATTAATGACAAGGGTTGAATCTGACTCGGCCTCTACATCATTATCAACCAGCGGTTACCTAAAACGATCATTCAACCGAAATACCTAAATCATGAAAGGCATTCTATACATTTTATACTGAATAAAAGAGCAATATCGAAGAAATTATCATTTCATAACGCTAGAGTTCACCGTTTCGTGATATTTTGAATAGAATATTTAACGAGAATGAAAAAACATTGGATGGAATAATTTTCCGAGTTACTAAATATGATTTGAGTCGTTACGGTTTTTTGTTATTCAAATAATGGCGTGTGTCTGATTTAACGTTTATTAATATTTACATCTAGCTTATGCTCGCGATTTCGTTCCCGTTTTCTTCGAAATGAAACACCTCGCGCACTATCTATTGTAATCTGGTTGTATTAATTATATTAACCTTCGCGGTTTGTACGCACAATAAATCAACATTCAATCCAAATGTTATTACGTTCGGATAAATTGAAATATTCAATCCAAATTTCATTGCAATCGGATAAATTGTTTAATACTGAGAGAGATACAAATCAATGAACACAGAAAAATTCAATCCAA
Source organism: Saturnia japonica (assembly GCA_033032175.1). NCBI lineage: Eukaryota > Metazoa > Arthropoda > Insecta > Lepidoptera > Saturniidae > Saturnia > Saturnia japonica. The sequence goes on along the minus strand of CM065306.1, from coordinate 5,117,786 downwards.
ATTTCATTGCAATCGGATAAATTGTTTTTATTAACACAATCATCTCAGGTAGCCATACAAGATTATAATTTTTTTATTATAAAAAATATCATCATTATCTGTAAAATATATCATCACCATTATCAATTACATATATAAATATATCATAGAAAGGAGACAAAACGTTGGCTGAGAGACCACATTACACATCTGCACAGTACCTACGGCAAAGCTAAGAATTTACGAACTTCTTATATCAACAAAGGCTTGTTAATACCACATCAAATGCTACCAGACATATTACACTATATTCCTTTACAGGCTACGTACATTCTAAATCCTAAATGACCAGAGACTTAAGTGCCAACAACCAATAAAAATAACAACAACTTGCAAAAATCTTACTACTGGTCAAAGGCCTCTTACGTCTAAGGAAAAACTTCTCCTGGACGTGGAATGAGCTCCCTGATGAGATTTTCGCAGGGATCTTCAGTATGTGGTACTTCAAGAGCGAAATGAACAGGTTTTAAAAGGATCAGAAACGCGCCTTTGCTGCTTCTGGTATTGCGAGCGTCCTTAGGATGCGGTGACCGTTTACAATCAGGTGGATCGCACGCTTGTTAATCAACTTTACAACGCCTTTACCCATGTCATTTTAGAGATTTGAAACGAAATTCACGATAAGTACCAGAACAACAAGAACATTACGGAGTTTCCAAGTTTCCACACGATGTTTGACTCTACCATCAGTGAACAATTTTTAACCAAAAAGAAAACCAACTTCAATTATTTTAAGGAGTCGAAGGTATAATGTCAATAAAATTAAAATTGGACCACCCTTGAGGTATCCCCTTTCCAAAGAAGAAGGATTATCTAAATCGGTTCATAAGCAAAGAAGTTATGCCTGAGCATCCATAAAAAATATATACGATCGAATTAAGAACCGCCTCCTTTTTTAAAATCGGTTAATTAGTAAACGTAAGATAAGTCCGATAAGCGAAAAATTTTTTGCCATATATCCAGACACGAACCGTGGATTATTGATATTACATTCCATTGGTCAATCCACGAATATTGCGCGGAAAGAGATATCGCAAGAACTCACTTCCAGTATGTTGTCTTAAGCATTACTATGATAAACTTAAAACTAAAAGTAAATCCGTAATGTATACATATTTTAAATATTCTTTATTCAGTATAAACTTGGAACAATAAGAAAATGTTAATTTACTTTAACATAAGAATGATCTTAAAGTTACAAGATTTGAACACAAACTCTGTGTTGAAATTCAAACGTATTTATAAATTAATTACTCCTTTGTGGTATAGCAAATATCGCTACATGAAAGATTTGCTTTGTAGTCAGTATATATAGTGGAACTAGTATACAAAGCGTTCAAACCCTATACATAAGGGTGAGTTAAAAGGCTCTAAGTGGAGTATAATTAACTTACGTATATATTGGCATACGTATGAAGCATATGGACTGACGTGACGACAAACTGATGATGTATATTTATGTAGCTAATAAGTATAAAGTTTATACCATGTATTTAGTCAGAATTACTTATCACAGATTACGTTAATTTAAAGAAAAACATTATTTACACGGTCATTATTCATATTTATTCTGTGATTAGTATCAAATTGCAAAAATTGATTTTCTTATTGTACATTTAACCGTTGTATTAATTTTTGTTACTACGATATCCAACGTATTTTGTATAAACGATTCTCTTCTCATAGACATAATTATCTTTCTTAGTGGTGTCGGACATAATTGAAAATAGTAAAATTATTAATATCAAAAGTCATGAACTTCATATTTCAAAGGATAATATTATTACAAATACGATAACTACCTCAAAGCCTAAACGTAACTTATTAACCGGGCTAGCCATTAGTGAAATCTCTCCGCCATGATATGATTTTAAGTTTGCATAATATGGAGTGTAGAGTTAAGAGGCGATTGCAAATTGTCCAAGAAATCGAGTGAAATTATAATGGCGTTACAAACCCAATACTCCCAAACACACTTCACTTCATCTAATAATAATCAAGCCATACTTTTGTTACATTTAGCTTTGCAAACTGTTTGCGAGATGGTAGGGATCTTTACCCGATTGGGTCGCTACCATCATGAACATCCATCGACGGTCGCCGTTGTTTTTGAACTGTACTATTTACTATCAGGCTCAAAGGCGTCACTTTTCCGTACTACTATTACATTAAAAAAAACTCTTATTAATGGTGGAAACTATTTCATTTAAAACCAACATAAGCTGACACTCATCGCCACACTTTGCCTAATTTCGTTACTTTTTTTATCTTATTTAATTTAGGGACTTGCGTCAAGAAAGAACATTTCAGTCCCATCGTAACTTTATCCTTGGTAATTACCCAGCTATTTAAGCACTAATAACAAACTTCCATAAAAACTTGGCTTCCTCGTTTTTGTTGAAGGCCGTTTCGACCAAGTGTTACACACATCTTCAATTGTTTCTTTAGTTAAAAGCAGTTATGACTAAGAGATCCGTTCAAAGAATACAAGAATATTAAATAACTTCGATATTACTTGTAGACACAAAACAGATACGAATGTAGGCATACGTAACGCGATTACTTGATTAATATTCTTCGTTCAACTTTGTCATAGATAGAGCAAACAATGGAATTCGTTATTTCAAAGATGATTGCTGTAGAGGGATGAACGAGACGTTTTCGGACGTGACCGGATAACTTAAGATGGGAGCTCTGTGTACACTGTACATTATAACTATATAATTCCTTTATATATGGCTAAATAGAAATAATTATTTTTCTATGTAAATACTTTATTTTCATCAACAGCAAAGTTTTTGAATACAATTTTATCCACTCTTAATAATGTCCTATCATCTATATTGTTTACTCTGTAGTTCTGTCTGTACATGAAATTTTTATCCAAATATCCCGATAATATGCTATATGAAGAACATTGATCACAAAAATGCCATATTTTTTTGTCTGTCTGTCTGTTTGTATGTCGGGATTTAACTTTAAAACGAATTGACCGATTCTCCTGAAATTTTGTACACGGGAAGCTTATTATGTCCTGAGTCAATTGATAGGCTATAAGAAATTTTGATATTACTTTTAGATAATGTAAAAAAAAACCATAAAAAATATTTTCGTTAATTCTTAACCGATTTTGATGAAATTTTGTACAAGGGAAGTATAAACTATTCCATGATTGATAGGCTATAAGAATTGTCAATTATAATTTTAAGGGGCGATTTTTCAATTAACTGATAACTTTATTTGGGGAATATCTTTTATACTTTGACAGGTTTTCCATAAATTATCCGTGAAAACGCAATTTTATTCCTCGAATACATGTTGTTAACTGATTGTTGAAAAAATCGGCCCTGAAATACTAAAAAAGAGAACAAATTAATGAATATGTATTAATTCTCAACCGATTTTGATGATATTTTTTACACGGAAAGCATACGTCATTTCATAATTGATAAGCTTTATGAATTGTAAATAATAATTTGAGTAAAAATAACATTACGGAATGTTACATTACAGTTACATTACTTCTCAATGGTGTATTTTCCTGTCAGCGTCATATGTCAATTAATTCTTTATTAAAATTAATGGTTAAACCATCATTTTAAATTGCCACATATGTAATCCCCGGGAAAGTTATAAGGGCTGGCGTCCATTAGGCGGTTCGGGGCGGGCAGCATCGTACACTAGCGACGAATCGGGGCAAGGTGGGCCGCAACGCATTTGTAGATCGCTCGCCAAGCGTTTTTTCGCCGGCGATGCGCTGCGGTCCGCCCCACCCCATTAGTCGACGCAGGCAGGCGAATACGCACGCATGTTTAGCGGAAGTGAGGAACAAAGTGTAAAGTTCCTCATCCACCATAGAAACGGGAGGATCCTCCGACCAGACGGGTGTTATGTCTGGCGGGCTGCTGCTTCCGCTAAAGCGGTGACCTCGAGCATGAACGTCAGCACAACCTTATTCGCAAAAAGCTACGTCATCGTGACGTCATCATCACTTCCTCAAGCTTTCGAGCAGCGAGTCATACAGCCAGCCAGCATCCACGGCTACTACGAGTACCCTGACCTGATGGTCATGGTTCATGCAGCGGACGCAAATTCCTGGTCATCACCCACAGTCTTCTCAGCGACCTTGGCACAGCACACTGCAGTTCGGCCGGTCAGCAAGCAGAGACGCACTTCTCTCCTGGTACGACGCAGCAGCCAGCCACTACACAGCACTGCACCACTCCGACTCACTGCAGCATTCTTGCAGCATGACCCCGACTCACTGGGGCATCACCGCAGACAGTTCTGACTCACCGTGAACTATGCGGCATCTGGTTCCGACTCACTGGAACATTCCACTGGCCCGGCAAACATAATAAGATGTATGGACGACTCAACCTGCTATCGACCTCCGGTCTCGGAGGGGAGTGCTGTAGCGACATCTCTCGCCACAACTGACGCATCCTACACATAGCGACATCTCCGACACAAGTGACATCCTACATCACGATATAGAAATTAACTCAACAATTGAGTATATATACAAGAACCCGACGTCCAAGTCCGGTGAAGCTGTAAAAGCCGCAGCGGCTTTAGGGCCCCTAAGGCTAATAGTGTAGTCAGATCTAAAAAAAAACCGTTGGGCACCTGGTCTGATTGCATCCTCTGTTATGTTCTGTAAGTAAAATGTCCACGAGACACAAGATATTTATCCGTCCGATAATGACGTATAGTTGCGTTGCATTCGCACATATGTCAAGATATAACTGGAAACGGTAACAAGCCATCCAGAATAGGTTTCTTCACCACCTTACCGGGGCCCCTCAGTATGTTCGTATGGAAGATCTCCATAGAGATATGGACCTTCCTTCGATATATGCCTACGCCAAACACCTTTCTCGCTCCTACTTCGACACCGCGTCGAACCACGCGAATCCATTAATCAAAGCGGCAGCTACCTATGTACCGATCCCCAATGCCTGCCGGCGTAAATCCGCCGTGCGTAACATCTTCACTGACCCGCTCGACCAAATGGAAACAGTAAACGCGTTTTATTCTACCGTCTCTCCAAACAGAGCGTGCCAGCGCCCACGCCCGCGTAACCACCGTTCTCTCCGCAGAGGACGGGCGGTCAACTTCGCTCCCGCACACCCGCCACGTCCACCCTCTCTAGCGACAACCCAAGCCTAGGTCCGTTCCTCGGTGTGAAGCCCATTGGGTCAAGCAACCGCCCGCGCGATACAAGTGACACTATACGTGCAACACTTAGCTATCTACATACAACATTACACACGTATGAACATACACACGTGCACACCAAACAGGTACATGGGTTCTGAAAGGGATCTTTTTTTTTTCTTTTTTTGCGCTAGATAGTCATGCGCTAGATAGTGTAGAAAAACCATTCCGATCACGAAGTACACATACGCATGTTTCCCTCCTTCCTCCCAGGAGAAGGGGAACATGCATATGAGTATATGTTATGTAGCTCGAATTCGTAGGAGTAGGGAATTAGCCAGATCGCGACCTATTCGCATGCGTGACGACAGCCCGAGCCGAGGTTCGGCCACTCTGGCACCCTCGTGCGAGTCAATCCAAAACTTTCGCGGCTGAGTGCCCTTAGCGCTCGCCCCCAAGTTCGGTGAAGCTGTAAAAGTCGCAGCGGCTCTGTTTTTGGATAAGGCCCCTAAGGCTAACAGTGCAGACAGTTCGGAAAAAAAAAACCGTTGGGCAGCTGCCCGCCAGACATAACACCCGTCTGGTCGGAGGATCCTCCCTTTTCTATGGCGGATGAAGAACTTTACACTCTGTCCCTCACTTCCGATAAACATGTATTTTCATGGGAAATTTAACATCTGTGGCAAAAATCTGCTAAGGCGGTCCGCCGCGCCCCGTACATAATTATTATTGACGCAAGAGCATAGAAGTGGCGCGGCGGCCCGTGTCGGCTTGATCCGACGCTAATAGACGCTAACTTTTAAATAACATGACGGCTGTTAAGATTATTTACATTCTATAATTTGCACAATATTCGCACGGGTCAGCTAGTCAATACTTATCGTCAAATGTACTTGCAGAGTTGTATTAACTTACGAATTGGTCTTTCGAGGTTCAATGGAGTAAAAAATGTTAGTAGGTACAAATCCCTATTAAATGACACACATCACTAATAAGTTACTATTCTATGTTACTATGGTTACTGTAGTTTAAAGGTAAAAAACTGTGATTATTTATAATAAAACAAATTAATAATAATAAACGAGTTCATTTCCCTCCTCTGCGCTTCCCTATAACTTTCAAAAAAAACCTTTTTCACAGATAACTACAAACTATGGAAAATAATATGTAATTAATATTAACCCTTTGGCTTCAAACGTTACAAAAATGTAAGTAAAATTGACATAATATATATCATCCCCGAGAGTAGTTATAAAGAAACGACGCACAAACAGAAACTTGAACCGACGCTGTTGAGTTATTGTTAAGAATTATAATATAGAGATATAAGAAAAAGAATAAAAGACGTCACTTGACGAATGTTTGTTTTTTTTTCGTACTGACTATACTTTTAGCCTTAAGGGCCCTGGAGTCATTAGCCGTTAGGCTTCACCGGACTTGTTGAAGAATGATCTACATCGTGGTGACACACCAAGCCCGGTGAAGCGTCAAAGTCATTAGCTGTGCCCCGGGTGCTGTGTGTCACGGGTGAAAACCCGTGTTAATTTTATCCGACAAACACCGCGCCGCAACGCACCCATGTAGTCTATCATAATTGTTCTTTCCGCAAGTACAAATTATTTTAAATTTCAAAAAATCTTTGTCACGAAATTCCTTATCGTGGCTTATGTATAAGAGAAAGGCGTATGATAATACACTAAAGACCAATATTATGGTAGAAAATTGTATTTCCGTATCATTAACCATTACGCCACCGCACGCGGTTAAAGCAGTTTGGGAGGACTTCGACTTCCCGACTTACGTAACAAAAATCAATATTTGAGGCTATCTGAGAGTTGTGACCTAATGTTAGATAGCTTATACTATTTCTCGAGAGTCTGGTTATCATATACAAAAATAATTTTTCGAATCCGATTTGTAGTTTCAGAGATTAGCATGTTTAAACAAAGAAAAAACTTTTCCGCTTTATTATATTAGTATAGATTACACCAAGTTATTTCTTCTTATCTATAGATGGAAAATTACATGTTGACATAATTTATGATATAACTAGCCGTGCCATACGGTTTCACCAGTGTTTTGATTTATTTGGTATTCGCCAACGCACCCGTGTAGCCAATCCTTATTCTCACTTCCCGTATATGCCTACATCTTGCCAGAATGCATGTCGTTCATGGCTACCGCTTCGCTTCTTAGGGTCGTAGCGTTAATTTATATAGCCTAAAACCTTCCTCAATAAATTGATTACAAAATCGAAAAAAAAAATTAATCCAGGTAGTTACAGGGATTACAGCGTTCAGACAAGAAACAATCTGATATTTTAGTAAAGATATTAATAGATTATCCTAGAATCAGTGTTAAATGTAAGATTATTGAAGTAAAACACAGTTAGCGAACGAAATAATTCTAAATTCTAAGGATTAAATTAATTTACTTAAGATTATTACCAAGGGTATAATAAACATTTAATTAATACAGTTACGCTTAGTTTAAATATCCTTTTTTTCTCATAATCTTGATCCAGGATTATGTTTACGAGGGACGGTTGACCCAATTTTATTGTCTTTTAAATATATGTGACAACAATGAATTTTAACTGCCTTGTTAGCCTAGTGGTCGTAAGCGCGACTGCTATGAGCGAGATCCTGGGTCCGAACCCCAGGTCGAGCAAAGTATTATTGGGTGTTTCCTATGAAATTCTTAGTAGCAGCTCGGAGTTTGGTTTCGTGCCCGATTAATGGCAATAGGCTCGCCCCTATTACATGGGATTTAAAAATATACTCAGCGAACTGTGGGTGTACATTATAGTACACCTCTGCCTAACCCTTCGGGGAATACAGGCGTGATGGTATGTTATGTTATGAATTATTTTAGCTGACAATATATGTATATTAAGTAATGAAAAAACTTTATGAAGTGGTGTATATTATCCGGTTCATTTAATTATAATTTTTATGATGTACGTCAGACGCTAATTAATGTTTTTGTATAAAAATTATCCATAGTGTTGTGTTAAGTAAAATTTAAAAACTTCGTATGGTCTTTAGATAACTTATTTATTAGAATTAAAATATTTTGCTTATATATAAATTAAAATTAAATACTGCCCATTGGGAAGTCCATAATTTGACGACGAACGGACCGATATGGCTAATTCTATATTGTCAATGTTATTATAGTAATAGTCCGAATAAGGTTTATGAGAGAATATTTTTTTAAAGTTACCCGGAAAATTGAAATTTTTTGGAAAAACTGAAATTGCTTGTGTTATTTTTATGAATTCAAGGCCATAAACTCACGAGTCAAACGATTTATATTCGTAATTCTCATTTTGTTTTGTACGTTATGATCCAGGAAATAATAAAAAAAACGGTATAGGTCATAGGTGGCGAGTAGAGATGCGTCGAGTACTCCTTTATTACTTAGTATTCAACATACTCGGGCATCTATTTAGTACTCATTATCGGCCGAATAACTCGGTTTGATTGCCGAGGTACTCGAAAAGAACTCAAAACTTTATAACCTTACCTTTTTACAGTATTAGTGTAGATAACTCAGGTGGACCTATCAGATAAATCATGTAAATAAAACTAGGGTATTTAATTAAATAAGCAGTCTGTATTAGTATGGATCAGGTAGTACAACTAATGAACTTAAAAAAACAATTATTTTATATTAATATTGGTATTTCAGCAATGGCAAGTTATGATGCCGGAAACACTGCCCTATCTAATAGCAGTCGGTTCCTTTTCTCTTCGTATAAGTTACCCGCTTTTAAAACTAAGCGCTCCCTGTATACAGTACTTGCAGGTGCATATAAAAACTCTTTTGCCAAACATGTCAAGTGTGTGAATCGAACGGACTTTTATCTCTTGGTAATAAATTTCCAATTCTATAGCAATATTAATTTTTGGATCTTTATGTTGTTGCGGCTCTGTAGTTTCTGGTAGCAATTCCACAAACTTTCATGTCATTCTTCCATAATATTTGAAGCGTTTTGTAAAATTATTGACTTAGTAGAAGAAGGTTCACTTTCATCACATTCACTACTGTTTGAACTCAACACCGTAATTTCTTCGAATGGATTCAAAAAATAGAGAGGCGAGGTACCGCTCGCTAGCTAGCCGCACATCGCGAGCAAGTTTACTACAAGTTTTAAGTATGCAAACTAAACCGATTTACTCGGCAGAGTATTCGGTTCGGTAAACATAATATCGAATAAGACTCGGTACTCGGTTACTCGGTAAAACTTGTACTTGACACATCTCTAGTGGCGAGTGTGATCGAGTCATTGACTGTTGGTAGGGGCCGAATAACTTCTGCCGGGCTAGGTAGTTTTAATCGTGTTTTATCTTACACGTGTTACATGTTTCGTATGTCTTTTTAAGTACAAATAATCCAGCTAACGTGTACAAAAAAGCAATGCACACAGCTGCGGGTAAAATACCCACGACCTAATTTTTCCTGAGCAGCTGCAATGCAAGCCTTTTAATGTAGAATTACGCGTGCTGTGACATTTTACGATCGTCTACATTGTGCTGACAACGATTAATATTTATTGTGATGCTAACCGTCCGCGTCACGTGAAAATATATGCATAATTTTCTATCTATAAATGGATGTTGGAACGGATAATTGTACGAACCGTTAGTATACAAATGTCAGATTGTAAGCTGTCGGTAGATTATAATAAGATATGTATATAAGTAAATATTTATATAAATATTAATTATGAATATTGTGGTTATTTTATTGCACATACTGTTGTCACCTATAAATATTAGGTCCTTACATATGAAATTAGCGGTTTGTCGTACTGACCCACTTTGATCTGAAATATCTCCTCTTTGGTTAAGAATTCCAAATTCAAATTTATAAATTCATTTAGCTGGTACATTTGAGTTTTGAAAACAGTCATTCATTTGTTTTTACCTCATTATTTTTTTCTTTGGCGTCGCTTATTACCGCACAATGGAAAACATGAAATATCGGTATATTTACGAGTTCTACCGTGGCACCAGTGCTGCAGAAACAGCTCGAAGGATTAATCATGTGTACGGCGCTGGTGTCGCAAAAGAAAGCATGGTACGTTTTTGGTTTCAACGTTTTCGTTCTGGAAATTTCGACCTTCAGAACCAACCCCGTGGACGGCCGGAGACCAAAGTGGAAAATGAAGAATTAAAGGCTATTGTGGAAGCGGATTCATCACAAAGCACTTCAGAGATAGCTGCAGGCTTCGGGGTAAGTGATAAAAGTGTATTAATCCACTTGAAGCAAATCGGGAATGTAAAAAAACTTGAACGGTGGGTACCTCATGAATTAAGTGAATCGAACTTGCAAATACGCCTCGACTGCTGTTACTTTGCTCAACCGACAGAATAATGAAGGGATTTTAAATCGAATCATTACTTGTGATGAAAAGTGGATACTGTACGATAATCGGAAGCGCTCGTCGCAATGGCTAAACCCTGAAGACCCAACCAAATCCTGCCCCAAACGAAAATTTACTCAGAAAAAGTTACTTGTGAGTGTTTGGTGGACTAGAGCCAGTGTCGTTCACTACAGCTTTCTAAAATCTGGCCAAACGATTACTGCAAATATTCATTGTCAGCAATTGCAAACCATGAAGGAAGAACTAGCTGCTAAACAATCTAGATTGGACAATCGCTCTAGGCCACTGCTGCTTCACGGCAACGCAAAACCACACACTGCACAACAAACAACCACTAAGTTAGATGAGCTACAATTGGAATGTCTGCGACATCCACCGTACTCCCCGGACATTGCTCCAACAGATTACCATTTTTTTCGGAATTTGGACAACTTCTTACAAGGAAAAAAATTAAACTCCGATGCGGCATTCCAAACCGCCTTCAAAGAGTTTATTGATTCTCGCCCCCATGGTTTTTTTAGATGGCTAAACAAAGAAGACATTGTTCAGGACAATAAGACTTTTCCACTCGTTTCCTACTTTGTAATCGGAACTGTAGTGGTTTTATTTCGGCCCGTAGTAATTCCACTGCCCTACTTTTAGAAACTAGAATTTTGCGATCGTTAGCACTTTGACCCAAAGTATACGAATAGTGTGTTGCTGTCAAAAAAGACCCGAATATACGTTTAAACAATAAAAAATTATGATTTTTTGCAAAATATTATACGTATAAGTAGTAAATCGCTTCAAATAAGTACAAGTACGATAACAACAGTTATTACTGTCCTTACGAAAATAGCAGATAGGGAAACCCAAACCGTTCATATATTACTTAAAAAAAAGTTACCTATGTATATATATATATATTTGTGTTTGGTACTGTGAGATGGAAGTAAGTTCTAAGACTTCTAAGGACGCCGTACAATGCAGCTTATACGTCATAATCACTTTAATATAAATAAAAATTATCTCGTGTATATAAAACAAATACATTCGCCCAGTTCTTTGAAAGAATGTCTCACCAACAGATAATGTTTTTTTTTTTTATTTGAACGCGATTATGGATAACAACTGGTCCAGATAAGATAGTACGCGGGACGTATGGAGTTGTTCGACAAATATATTATGTTTATTTATGTAATAAATTTATCTGTTGTTGTTACATTGTTACCTAGTTGTTAATTGTTTGTAAATGACCCTGTTTCACACTTACTTACTCAACGGTAATGGTATTAATTAGTTGTTATGAAATTGTAGTAACATTAATTAACGTGGTATTAAATGTATTAATATGACCGAATATTTAAATGATTGTAATTGTTAAGCACCACGGTAACGTGCCTAATTTATTTATATTTCAGACTATCTGTGCCCGCGGCTTCGCTCACGTGGACTACAGAATCCCATCGATCTGGCACCCGCGCGAATCTTGCTCCCCGCTCCTGACTATTTTTAAGACAAAAATGCTTATGGTGGGTGTTCATTAGAAGATAGACTTATGCTCTCGCTGACTTCTTTTTAGTAGTGCATTAATATGCTATATCTCTTATGGTTTACTCAGCGTAAGCCATTGAAGCGCCCAAATTGATTCACTATGATCAGTTTTTATTTGTTTGCGCGGAACCCTAATTCTTTTTATCAAATAAAAGTAGCCTAAGTTACTCTTTATAACACTAGCTATTTACCAGTGAAAGTCCCATCGAAACCAGTCCATCCGTTTCAGTGATCATCTCAGACAAACAGACAATTATTTTTTAAATGGCTTTTTTTATTATAGTTATTGGTATAAGTATACTATCATATGCATTTAGTAAAAAGCTGTTATTTTGACATTAATTGTATAGATTTTCCAGTTTCGCTACTGAGTACGACATGATAATTGTGTCCGAATGGATCGCGACTACCATACACCAAGTACTGTTTAAAGGTACGCTTAGGCATATCCCGTTCCAGGATCAGCCGATGTATATCAAGTAACCAAACGTTTGGTAGGGATCTGTAACCAACTGGATCGCGACCACCATACACATGGTGAAATAACAGTCAAAGTGACTCACTTTTAGTTTGTCGCGTTTCGGGATCAGCCAATTGCAGACCAGCGTAACAGCGACCAAAGGTGATGGATCACTGACCTTTAGGTGGTCATGTACGTCACATTGCCCGTGGTACTTTTTATTTTTCGAACATAGCATATAATAACGCTTACGGCTATCATAGTGTCATCAGATTTCACGATATGTTAAATGATAGTCAACAACCACGGTTTGAGTTTTTGGCGGGATCTTGAAGTGACACGTGGTTTTTATTTTTAATTTATTTGCTTGGGTTTTTGAGCCTATATTATGTAATATTGATGGCGTTTTGCGTGTTTATAGTTTGGTTTTTGTGCATAAGTGAAGTGGATTATAAATATAAATTAAAAGCATACATTCTGGGCTCCCATAAAAACTCCCTAGAAAGTTCTAACAAGAGTGCCACCATCTTGTTAGGATACTGAGATTGTCATAAGACAGGACACTATATTCACTTGATAATGGCAGTAATGGTCTTCATTAAAGAGGACTAGTTGCCAAGTTAGGAAGAAGAAGAAACCACAGTTGTTAAACAGTGAAAACATTTTTGTTTGAAAGTTTGTTCATTAAATCATGCTCGAACGACTGACAAGTTTGTAATGAAATTTGATTTTTTATATGTTGGTTATATCACAGAACATGATATAGGATATTTAAAAAAAAAATTGGTCTAGCAAAGCAGTAAGCATCAGTTAGTAAGTACAATAAAGTTACCAGACGAAAGTGTTAAATTTTACGCTTTTATAATCCATTTGGTCAATTCGGTATTGTTAAAAGCCAAGATACTTTATTCCGCATCAACATTGATTATAATGTAGGGAAAAAATTTGAGTATACCAATTTTTTTATGCTTTTTTTTACTGAAACTATTACTGTGTGTACAATAAAATCAATACACAACCGTAAAACCGATTCATTAAAACTGAATTGTGATCTATGTTGAGAAAACATCTAATATGTAATTAAAATTTAATGTATTTGGAAGACGTACATACATGTTTAAATTCTAATAACACACTATACAAATTTACATTGTATACAAATACATTTAGATATGAAATTTGGATTTCCTTAAATATTGAAGCAAGAAAAGGCATAACAACATAAGATAGGTAATGGTACAAAAGGCTCAAACACTGTGCAACTTGTCCTTGTTATTTCAAAATAAGTCATTTAGGATCTGAGCTAGCTTTATTTGAAAAAAAAAAAGAACACATATCACATCAAACATAAGGAACATTAATTATTTACTAATTATTATCAAATGTATTGGAAAAAATTGAAGAAGAAAATGAACAACTTTTATTATTTATAGATAATAATTAATTAATTAATTTTATTTATCAATATATATAGAATAACTTTCTTCTGCTTGTGACATTGTCTCCATGGACTTTATCGGTGTGCAAAATTTCATCCAAATCTGTTCAGCTGTTTTTGTTTGATTGAGTAAGAAACATTTGAACATACAAACTTTCACATTGATAATATTATAGTAGGAAAGTTAAGAGCACTTTTGTAAATCTAAAAAATTTGCTTTTATTAACTGAGTTCAACAAAAGAAGGGAGGCTACTCAATTCAAATGTTTTTTTTAAATGGATGTTCAGACATAACTACTTTGTTTATGAACCAATTTGGATGATTCTTTTTATGTTGGATAGAGGATACCTCAAGGGTGGTTCCATTTTAATTTAATTGGTATTGGACCTTCAGCTTCAGAGATACTCCAGGAAACTCTCCGAAATAATTGAAGCTGGTTTTCTTTTTTGTTAAAAAAACAAAATTGATTATTCATAATTTTTTACTCATTTCATATCAGTTTCCCGGTAACAAAAAAACCTATGATAAATAACTATTTTGTTTACTTATCAATGATAGAATTATGATGCATGATTTTATGCAATTAATTATATTGATGGAATAATATTTTTTCGTTTGCACAATATTGCAAAAAAAGAACCTTTGGCTATTCAGGTAAGCCTGATTGTTAAAAAAGAGTTATCATCTGTAGTTTATAATACATTGTAAAATACAATTTCAAACAATTATATTCTACACAAACAATAAAGTATGTATATAAAAATACTTTATTTCAGTTTGATTCTTCCAGGACTATAATACCAAAAAAATATTGACACTTTTTTACCTAGAACAATCAACTTCAATTTTACTTTATAAGAATTGTGTCTATGGTTTTAATTTTGTGCAGCAGGAGATGATAGAAATTTAATTGTAATTTTGCTAAAAATAATTGATTTATTACCAAAAATAAAAGTGTTGATATGTTACTATTTCATTTGATGCAGCACTTAAATAACATTAACTGAAAGTGTGGTGAATAATCGATTTTTCTATGCAAATTATTTTTTTTGCAATAGACATTCCAGTATAAACCTCACTCACTATTATTAGAATAACATGCTTTCCTAGAACAATTAAGTATAACCTATCAGATATCATAAATAAAACAAATACATGAGAACTTTTTTTCCCTTTTATATGAAGAGCCTAGGTCAAGCTTATATGATCAGGAAATAAAGATGAACTGTAGTACTTTAGAAAATATATAAAATGGTTATTCTGCATAAATACTTAGTAATAAAAAATAAAATGTATTAAAGAGGTTGGAAATCTCATTAAATTTTACACAACTTAAGGTTCTGTAAACAGGATAATAGCAAAATATATTCCATTTAGTTCTTACGTATACTATGAGTACCTAGGTAGTTGTGCTGTGTAAATTTAACCTATAATCTTAAAAAAGTTTATACTCGTTTGATAACAAGGTAATAAGAAACAAAATCACGGGATAATTAGAACAAGTTAAATTTCTTGTTATTGTTACTTTTTCCTAAACAGTCACAGAACCCGGACTGATCAAAAGTTGTATAACCCAAAAAGCATGTATTCCTAACACTTACACAACCATTCCGTAAGCTCCCTCCCCGATGTACTGCAGATTGGCGTATCGCGGGCCCACCTCGAAAACTTGCCCGCGAATGATCTCCGCGTTGGGGTTGGTGCTAGCGGCACTTGCAGCCTCAGCCATCGCAAACCACTTCAATTACTTATAACCACACAAACTGTTTATGAAACCGGCACTACTACCATGAATTCCTTAGAGTGGAATCCCGTGAACAGATCCTTCAGTTATTCACGTCAATTACCAAAACAAACTGCTGTCCGACCTACATTATCTACAGAACAATACACTTGTCACTCGCAGCTCGCTTATCATTCTCGCTACTTGTCTGACTTTTCACGACGAAACTCCCGTGCAAACAGAGTAAAGTACCGTTATAAAGTGAACTCGTTTTTACTTTTCCCTTTACCACTGAACGACAAATGTTCTATGAGTACAACACTACGCTATGACACTTAGACATGGATAACACTGCACTACGCCGAGCAATTGCGCCAACTCAGTTTACTGCACCGGGTGTGTTAACACACTATTCCAAATGTGGAACCCACTACTCGCGTCGGTCAGCCGACTCATTCATTTCTCTAACTCTCTTCCCTCGCGTATTAATTTGCTGGGCCATGGCGCAAATTTGATTTAACTCAATGAGCCAGCGCAGAAAGCTACCCTTGAGTTATTGAATTAACGCAAAGAATTTTGCTGAATTACCCATGACTAATGTAATGAAACTACGCATCTAGCAGTAGGGTTGGTAGATCGAGTTTCTGAATTTTCCCTTATTCATATTTTCTTTTCCTCAAGTGACACGTTTTGTAACTTTTTTCCCCATTTTTTTTTCAAACAGAAAATAAAACAAATGTAAAGATATACGTTTCATTAAGAAAATGATATTAAAAATGTTAAATATTAATGTTAAAAATATTCAATAAAAAAAAGTATTGATTGTATTCAATATGTACCTCAGTCTGCACTTCTTCTTCACTGAAGTTAGTCACATAAATATAGTCCGACTAGGTATGTAAATTATTGTCAATGTAATCTGATGTTGTTTATTTTGTCTGTTTGAACGTCAATAACATATAATTATTTTATGTAAGTGTTTGGTTTCGTTTCAAAATGAGTGACGATATTATTATTATTAGTAACTGCAAAATCACTGGTTTGAAAAAAAAAACAACTCAAGCAACACGTACATTCGAGTGGTAATCAGTAAAATGACTCGAATTGCTTGAACAGTAAAATCAGTCGCGAGTTGCATCACTCACTACAGACACTACTACTACACACGACAGACAAGCACATAACACAAGGAACATAATATATCTTAGGCGTGATGCGTATTTATCGGTTTAAAATAACAGATAATTACAAGTAACAGTTTGTAACTGTTATCTCTAAACTTAAAAGGCTGTTACTAGATAGTACGTACCTGTTCCACATACTAGTGTTCGACATAAAAAAAACTGTTTCAGTTTGCAACATCACCTCCTCTATTCAAGTTTAAGGATCATTACTTTGTTAGAGAGAGATACAAGCAAATAAATATCAGTTGACCAAGCTCTTTACTCTTTTCAATTATAATAATAACAGAAAGAGTTAGCATCGTGTAACATGCTCTTATTTTGGAACAGGTTTATGGAATTGTTATTTCTTTGAAACAGGAACATGTTTTACTAGGTAAAGCTAATATCTACTGCCTAGAAAAGAGTAGTAATAGATCAAATAGATCCAGAAATGTTTTCCTCTACTGAAACGATATTATTTCAATTGAGGCATTCGTCTTTATTTTTCAACTAGCAAATAAGGTTTTAAAATGTAATAAGTATTTTTTTTTTAAATGCAAAAAATCCTTTTACTTGATTTTCAATTCCCCAGGAGCTTCTGTTCCCCAAAATTATGAAAGAAAAAAACAATCAACCAACTGTGACTATAAATCAGTAGAATAGGTACATTCGATTAATCGATTTCTGAATTAAATCTGTCAATAGTAAATTTCAATTACCATTTTAATTTTATGATTACAAAGAAGATTTGTGCGAATGACCCTGTTTTAACTCGTTCAATTACTAAAGTACTTCAGAACACGCGATGACTTTTTGTTTTGAAGTGAAAACTTGTTTAGCACCATTGCAATTTTAAATTCGGTGAAACGAAAAAGAGACAAACACATACATCTATAAGATTTAGCTTGCGAGAGAATGAGATGGAATATACATACATACGGTGTATCCTATGATGTCGGTGTTCGAATTGTAATTTCATTTAGCTCACTCGCTAAACTTGCTTAATGAGGGTGAGAACGGTTTAGTCACCGGGGTTAGCCTCTCAACCTAGCCGCTGCTTTCGCCAGTCAGTCCGGCTGTACGCTGTTACCGAGCATCCCAACTTTGTTTGTTTTGAGCGCCACGTAATTGCGTCATTGGTAATTTTTGGTGATATTCCGCGTGTGTTTTACTTTGTATTGTATAACTTTGAGTTATGTCTCAGGAGTTTTTTCTGAACTGTTTTTCTATCCTGTACGATTCAGGCTGTAACACACACACTTACATACAGTTCACATTACATTATTTCCCTAAAATACTGATAATCATACATCTAACACAATTTTTCGGGCTATTGACAAGACTTATGGCGTGGCGGTCGGCTTGCGCCCCCTAGGACTCTGCGCCCGGTTTCCTCGCACCCCTTGAACCCCCGAGTAAAGAGGGCCCTTAATACCTCCATTTAGAAGGTTTTTATGTCTTTTATCGCTTTTACACTAAAACTCAAAAATAAACCATGATAAACGACTTAGCTGCTTCAGGTAAAACGATTTCCAAACGGACACTCCGTCATAGTGTTAGAACACGACTGCGGCCGGACTGAGTGCAAGTTTGTGGAACTACACATGATTATGGTTGACGCGACACGCCTACTTACTACTTCTAATATACTTTTTGTTCTGTGTTTGATTTACTACAAGTACCTACTAGTATCAATTTCAAGGTTAGATACCATATGAGTACTTAGTAGAATCGAAACATCCCTAGCCACAGAGCTGACAACGCTGGAAATGACATTGACGTTTACATTTGGAGTTTTTGGCGGGATCCTGAAGTGAGATGTTGTGGTTTTTATTTTTAATTCATTTACTTAGGTTTTTGACACTATATTACGTAATATTGATTGCGTTTTTCATGATATCGTGTGATTTTTGTACATAATTGATGTGGATTATAAGTATGAACCAAGAGCATGCATTCTGGGGTCCCACAAAAATTACCTAGATCGTTCTAACAAGTCGGCCACCATCTTGTTGGACGGCACTTTTATATAATTTATATTACTACGAAAGCTTGAAAACATTGACGCTGGAAAATTTTAATAAAACTTTAAAACATTGACACTGAAAACCTCACTTTTTATATTGGAAAATGTTATGAAGGCTTAATTGACACTGGCAAGTGATTTTGCGGCGCCATAACAAGAAGAAGAAGACGTTTACAATTACATCTTTTGTAAATTGTATTTAAATAAAATTAGACTTTAATTTGTAGATTATACGTATCATTGTTTTTATGTTGTGCATACTAACATAGCTGGGTAGTAAACTTACTAACAGTATTTTTGATTTGTCGTGTTGTTTTTGTTTTAAATATTAGTAGGTGGTGTTAGTCAACTTCGATTTTGTTTCACGGCTTTTCAGCTATTTAACCTGTAAATTTTTTAAAGATTGCCTTCGTTTCAATTTGCCTGAAAACTACATGACACTGGCAGAACTATGGTATAATACCATAAGGGCCCAGACACAGAAAAAAAAATGTAATTTTGTAGAAATAAATTTATTACTTACAAGGAGCTTAACATTTGAAATTTTCAATACGGTGGTGTTCAATTAATTAAAGCATATTGTGATATGCATACAATTTATGTCAATAATATTAATACTCTGATGAAATAGAAAGAAGCTTCAATTATTGGTTTCGACACATCCAAAATTGGTTGTCGTGCAATTTATTTTAGTTATGTCGGTTTGGTCAGCCAGTTCATGTGGAAATAATTACCACAGCGTATTACCAGGTGGCCGTTATCCCGATAATAACTGGTGTCCAAAATTCAGTAAGGTATGACACTAATAAACCGAACTCGTTTGTTACTATTACCATAACTGCTACTGT
Source organism: Saturnia japonica (assembly GCA_033032175.1). NCBI lineage: Eukaryota > Metazoa > Arthropoda > Insecta > Lepidoptera > Saturniidae > Saturnia > Saturnia japonica. Next base: position 5,098,003 of record CM065306.1, on the reverse strand, counting down.
CAAGTTTAGTTCTCAATCGGCATTGTGTTGGCGTATCCGTTGTTCTGATTATACTATCAATTTTATAGTGAAAATTATAACGTTTAAATTTATTTTGCATAAAAATAATTCATTTGTTTGTTTGAATACTAAACTCCTGGTAAGCATATTAAAATATTAATTTTATCTTTTTCTGATTTTCTTCTGTTTTTAACTACATCACCCCCAATATTACATATTATTTATAAAACCAATTTTCTGTTTAAAGTTTACTTCAAATATTGCTTTGCAATATACTCCAATAGATTTAAAAGTTTATTAAAACAGAAGAGATTCTATTCCTGATCCTGGAATTAATATTACAATTACATTATAAAAGTGATAAAGTTCAATTATAATTTATTCTAAATGTATAGCAGTGACAATAATGGAAGATATTACTGTTTATATTGATGATTTTATTTAACTTAAATAAAGTAATTATTTACATATTAAGTTTTCCTGATAGAATTTCATCTATTCCCTTTTTCAATGAAAACATACATTTCTTTTGTAATTATTTTATAGTTAATAAATAATAAATAGTAGATCCGGGAAAAAGTGTTTTCGCATAACATACTTATAAACTTGTTATGTTATAAAATTTCTTTGGCTGTACTATTTGTATCTGACTGGTTTAGGTAACATTAAAAATAAGAAATAAAAAACAAAAGTTGTTTCTCTCTATTTTTGAGTTATTTTTCTTTCTGTAAAAATGAGTGAATCTTATAAAGAAATTCAATACATTTTAAAATATTATTACAAAAAAGCAAAAAAGCAACTCAAGCAGCGAAAAAGATTTGTGATTTTTATAGAGCAAGATTGGTATATCAGTAGTTACAATGTAGCTGCAGAACTGGAAATTGACCACAGAACAGTTTTAACCCATTTGAAGAAAGCTAGCTATACCAAAAAGCTCAATATTTGGGTGCCACACAAGCTCACTGAAAGAAACCTAATGAACCGAGTACTCATTTGCAATTCATTACTGAGACGTAATGAAACCAAGCTGTTTTTGAAGAGATTGATAACTGGCGATGAATAGTGGATCATGTACAACAAGAATGTGTGGAAAAGGTTGGGGTGTAAGTTCGACCAGGCTTCACAGACTGTGGCTAAACCTGGGCTAACTCGAAATAAGGTGATGCTGTGTGTATGATGGGACTGGAAGGGCATTGTTCATTATGAGTTTTTACTGCCCGGCAAAACCATTGATTCGGATCTCTTCTGCCAACAACTGATGAGATTAAAGGAAGCAGTTGAGAGAAAGGCCAGAATTGATCAACAGGAAGGGTGTGGTCTTTCATCATGATAACACTAAACCACACACATCTTTAGCCACTCAGCAAAAATTAAGAGAGTTTGGCTGAGAGAGGTGTTAGTGCATCCACCATATAGCCCTGACCTTGCACCTTCAGATTTTGACCTGTTTCGGTCTCTTCAGAATTCTTTAGGTTCTGTAAGGTTAACATCAAGAGAGGACTCCCAAAACTATTTGTCGCGTTTTTTTTTATCAGAAGTCCCAAAGTTTCCACAGCAATGGGATCATGTCTCTACCTACAAAATGGCATAAAGTCATTGAACAAAACGGCACATATATACTGTAAATAAACTTTGAAAAAAAATGTGTCCAGTTTTCATATAAAGATGTGAAGAAACTTTTTCCCTGACCTATTATGTATATATTTCTATAACTTCAAAAATTTCGTTATTTATGTACAAAATGACAGAGATGCAATCTCTTGTATTCTAATTTAAAAGTAATATGATATAAAGTTTATTTGTAATTGATCTTTAAAAAAAATCAAGCAATCATATATTTTATTTTACTTTCATGAAAGTGTTTGCAGGTTTGATATTTCAGTTTATTTTTTTATTTCTTCCTGTAAAGGAATCTGCTGTGTAGTGGAGCCTTTTCGTTTGGTTTAGTTGTGAGTAAGGCGGAGGATTTAACCAGTCCTTTTTAACAAGAGTGAGTTAAAAACTATAACTTAGGGTGGATGGGCTTCATATCATGGTGTTTATAACTATTGCAATTATTAATAATCGGTGTTTGTAATCTTATTTGGCTTAAAGTTGGAATGAATGTCTGCTTACTTGATTCATGTTTAGGTAGTTGATAACATCTAATCTTTTCAGATATGAATATTCTGTTAAAATAATTGCTAATTTTAGATAATTTTAGAAAAGGATTTTTGATAAGAAATTTGGATTTTAGAATTGATAAATGGTAGACTTTATTTGAATAAAAAAATCTTGTGAAATTTGCTATCAGGGGTATATGTGGTTTTTAGTTTTCATTAATACATGCAAGTATCAGTAACTTAAAATTATGAAGAAAAAAAAATTTGTTATATTTTCAAACTCCTCTTATCATTCAGTATGCATCAGTACCTAGTTTTTATAATTACTTATTTTTATCAGTTATGAATTTATGATACTATCATTAATAGTATTTTAACACATAATAATTAAAATTCTTACTAGAGTTGTAGAAACTTTGGTCTGATTAGAATTTGGTAAAATAATCCTCAGCATGCCTTAGAAGTAATAAATTTAGCAGTTGAATGCTATCAGAGTTCTCAGATTGTTGAATCTATAAATTTATCAGAATTAGTATTTTAATAATTTAAATTTAATTAGTAATAATATTGTCTGATATTGAATGAATATCTCACAATAAAATCTGGACAAATGTTCTTTTAGTAATCATCATGAGAAAAACAGTACTAAAGAATTCTCAATCTCTGAAATCGCCACTTATTACTGGACAAGTACAGGGAAGTATTTGAAAATTTTGCACTGTGGACCTATATTTTAGTATATAGTGCCCTGGGAGTAAAAGCTTTGTATCCCCATAAATTAGCAAAGCAAAACAAAATCAAAACAAAGCAAGGTAAATTTAAAGACTCAAAAGAAAAAGGTTGTCCATGTGGGAGGTTCACATATCGACCCTTCGAGTCTCAAATGTAGTAAAAGCCAAAACACGATTTTAGGGAAAACGCAAAAAACCGATTAATGTGGAAATAAAAATGTTTATAATTTTTTTTAGAGCTATTTTCATACAAAAAAAATTTGTTTAAGCAATGTTCAAACAAAGACTAGAATATGACAACAAATAAAAGAAGAACTGAATTTGGTAGATAAATAATCTGAGTAGTAAAAGACATTTTTATTGTGATATCAAAATTTGAAATGTACAGATCGATAGAGCTCGTGAAAGTAAGTAAGACAGTGTTTAAAGTCGATTTTGGACAAAATGGCTTTTACTACATTTGAGACTAAGGGTCGATATATGTATTTTACCTTTCTGGTAGGTGCAGGGTGCAGGATGTTAGCATTTGCTTTTCACAGGAAATATTAATAAAAGGACCTCTACATGGAAATACCCCATATATTCTACTTTTTGCTCTACCCTCAAAAGCGCCATTTGCTTCCCACCTGTCATGGCTTTCATGGCCCTAGAGTAAATACACACATGGACAATTGTATTATCATTTTTGTTATATGTCCAACCAAAATAGGATAACCAATATTTAGGATGAGAAATTATGTTTTTCCCTATGTAATGACCGTTTGTGATATTTCATATTTAAACGATTGGTTGGTAGTTAAAACATTGCTAATCATGCTAAGAAACATTTCAGACTTCCAAATACCCATGGCGTGTCAATATTCAGTAGTTGACTGTGTCCTAGATGAGAAGCAATATATTTAGTTTCTATTTCTCTGATTGTTTACAAAAATACATGTAATTTGTATTCTGACATAAATTTTACATTGGTGATCCGGTTGGCAGAGCTTATTTATGTTCCATACTTCTGAATAGAAGTGTTATATTTCAAAAAATAATTGTATTTGTGCTAAGGTTGGTTTGATTGTTCGAAAGTTTATTTGAAGTTTATATTTGAACTGGCCTGTATTTGTATAATTGCGACTGAAAAAATTAACTATGGGGTATATGCATGATTTTTTTAAAATATTTTTAATCAACGCCTTATATTGTTACTTAATGGTAAAAGTTAAACGGTTTTTTTTAACTATAGACAGGCTTGCGTTTGCCCACTATCTCGCCTGATCGTAAGTGATGATGTGGTCTACGATGAAGCACGCTTGCCTAGAAGGTACCTATCAACTTGAGACTTGAAGATACCCAGGTTGTAATATTATTTATATATTTAGATAGATAATGTATAATTATATTCGTCGTAGAATTAGCCTAGTGGTGTGACGATCAGACTTGTACGAACTATTGTATGCAGGTACGCACGTCATTTATAAAATTTCCGACGTATTCTGTGGAGACACTTCGACGTCAGTATTTAAATCGTTTTAAGCCATTTCAATGTTACACGGACAACAAGCATCGAAGTTGCGTTTAACTATTTTTAAATTCCAGCACAATTTTTAGACTTTTTATTGATTGATTTCTCAATAAATATTGAATTAAATTGAAAATGATTGATATTTTAATGCTTCAATTGCAATAAAGGTTGTAAAAAAATAACTTGCCCTTTTTTGAATTTCATGCATATTCCCTATTGCATATACTTTGGTAGAAACAATTCAGAACTGATAATATTATTCTATATGGTTTCATCCAGGATAATTGTTTCACCGTTGAATACACAATATAATATTTTGCCGGTTTCTGACCTTGAGCATTCATGTTCATTATTTTTATAGATAATCCTACTCATTGAACTATGACTGTTTAAATTTTTCAAGGCCTGCTACGGCTAGGGCTGTCATCCCTAAATTGTTGACGCTGAACAATAACTTGAAAATTCTCGGATATTATCGTGAAATAGGAACTACTCCCCAGATTTCTTAAATTAAAAAAAAAACACCTTTATTAACATTTTTTTATTAATTTGAACATCTTGTTTTCGATTTATTTTGATATGTTTGACAATATCGACTTCCTTGCTAATTATTAATATACTATCCGCTCTTACTGAGTTAATCTAGTAAGAAAAGTAATTAGTAACACTCTTCTTTTTGGTATAAAATTATTTTAAAAAATGTTTTTGTGAGCTAAGTAAAATAAATAGTCTTTTTGCTTGTTAAAAATTTGTCTGCTAATCAATTAATCCAATTTTCTTCAGACTCTGCCTGATTTAAACTACGACAAATTGGTCGAAATCCGAACGGATGGCAGCCTTAGCCACACCTAATATTTTTCTGCTTTAGTTTGCTATTTTTTTTGTATCAAAATATGTCATTGACTTGCTTGGTTTTATGTTACATTATATTGGAGAATAATAGAACCATCTAAAATTCATAATAAATATTTTCATTTTATTAATCACTCCTTTATCTTAAGTACTGATAATATCCTCGTATTCATTGTTTCCCTGATTCATTTGTCAATACAAAGCCAGGGCAAATTAATTTGTGTGTGAACTTCGCGCAGTAAAACTGGACTTCCCTCTAGATAACCTTATCATCGATTTTGTAAAATTGGTTTCTTTATATTTATATACCTATGGATTTATTTGTATAAAACATGTGTTGTTCTTTTTACATTTGAAAATATTCTTAAAATAGTTAATGTATCATTTGAAAATATTCGTTTATTGATACCTACGTATCCTAAAGTTATCATGTTTTACGTGTGATTATAATTCAGATGTTGCTCTGTGATGAATGAATTAATTAGTTAATATAGGAAAATTTATTATTGATTTACGATTTACATTATATTTTGTGATGTTAAAAATGAAAGGGGTTTTTCAAATGTTATCTAAAGGATTAGTTGCAATATTGTCAAAATTTCGCGTCAACTATACATGAAATTCATAGAAAATGAAATCAGGAAACGAATCCATTGAATCACGATTATGAATTAGATCTGCAGAAGCGAATAATGTTTGTTTAAATTAGCACAAGTGCCTGATGTCTGGCGAGACCCCGATCCAGTCGGCCGATGGGCTCCACACGCCCGCCTACTTATCATGGAGGAAATTACAACTTAGTAGAGCGAAGCTTAAGGCTTCAAGTAAAACTTCAGCACTGCTTTCCGGATTCGCTATGGTAAGTATGCCTTTTTCCCATATTACTTACTTGTAAAGAAATAATACCATTACTTACTTTGAAACCAGTAAATTTTCGCGAAAAAATATTTTTGAGTATAATTGCTCGCCTGTCGTGAATACAAAGGGGAGGAAAGTTGTGTTTGCCCCCCACTCTTCCGCGGTTCAGTCTATTTTAGCGAATTTTAAAATTTATACTTATTGCGCCGGATAAAACCATTGGCCTCGTGGAACAATGGTAGTAAGCCCTACTATTGAACCGAAAGGTCGCGGGTTCGATCCCCGCACATGACTGACCTACTTTTGTGCGATGGGCATAATTGTCACTTGTGTGTCTGGGTGTAAATATCTATATAATATGTATGTATTATTAGTTGTTTAGTTACCATAACACAAGCTTTGCTTAGTTTGGAATTAAATGGCCGTGTGTAAAATTGTATCACCATATTTATTTATTCGACTACCATGACTTTATAATTTCATGGATAACAAAGAAAAATTTTGGTATTCTTTTTAACTTAAAACCCATTTTTTTGAATATGGTTAAAATACACAAAAATGAAATCATTTATCCGCTCTTGTTAGTAGCGAGTTTGTCCCTAAATAAATGTGTATAAATAACAAAGTATATTGTTCTTAGGTTGCCATGGTAGAAGTTCAGTTAAACCCGCCTGACACAACCAAAGTTCCGAACGAGATGCTTATTGCCTTCACAGTATGCACGACGCTCCTCGTGGCCGTCCACATGCTGGCTCTCATGATCAGCACTTGCATACTTCCAAACATAGAAGCAGTCGGTAATCTCCACAGCATAGCTCTGGTCCACGAATCACCACACGAGAGGCTACACTGGTACATTGAAATAGCTTGGGCTTTTTCTACCTTATTAGGATTAATACTTTTCCTGATAGAGATAGCTATACTTTGCTGGGTGAAGTTTTACGATTTGAGCCCGACGGCCGCGTGGTCGGCTTGCGTTCTCCTCATACCCATAATGATAGTTTTCCTTGCGTTCGCTATACATTTCTATATGTCTCTAGCGACTCATAAGTACGAAGTTACTGTAACAGGTATAAAAGAATTGGAATTGCTCAAAGAACAAATCGAAATGGGGGATCACGACGCGAGGATGAACAATTTGACATTACTTGATCAAAGTCGCATCGTCTGATTTGTAATATATATTTTTTATTTACGCATTCTATTGTTTAATAAGTACGGTATAATGGTTTCAATAATGATGTACTTAGTTAAGGTTGTACTTAAGTGCCAATTTAAGTTGCACTTAATGGTTTTGAAAGTGTGGCAGCACGTGTTTCGTTGTTCGAAAAATGCTAAGTCTAAAAAGGTCTACTTGCACGGTGATGAAATATTTTTGCTTTTGTATAAGAAGGATAACAATACGCATGGATCTGGTTTTCTTTTATGGAATTTTAATATGAGACTGGCACGATTATTAGACTTAAATGAATTTATTGTGCCAATATTAATTCCTGACGTCATTTAAGTTTCGACTCCCCTATTAACTAGAGAGTAACTATTAATTATAGAGTAGAAACGATTCTCCCACTCTTTCTTTCGGCTGCCAGAGATGGAGAAGCTATTCATTTTTCGTGTCTAAAGAAGTTTCACTCCAAAAACATGAAACTCTGCAAGTTGACCTTTTTAATTTGTATGTAACGTAAAGTTTTGTTTAAAGATTCTGATATATCTCGACCATTTGTATATTCACACTAAATATCTTGAAATCTCATTGAATAAGTACTATAGGTTATTACTAGAAAAAATATTTTATGGGTTTGTAGAATGAATACGAAATGAATCTCCGTAAATAATGAAAATTAGTCTTGTCACCTTCGATACGAATAAAGAGTTGCAATTCGGCGGGTACATTTTTCTTAAGTCTGTATAAGTGACGTATCTACATTGTTTTTTTTCACGCTTATATTTGATAAATAAGTTCACTCATTAAAATCCATAAATAGCTTAATATGTTTAAGGTTATTTTGCACTAACTAATGGTCAGTGCACAGTGACATCCACAGTTAAGTGACACAAGGGTTACATCCGTCATTGACGATTCGTGTCATTAAATACGAATAGGCGTTCACATTTATAAACCGAATGGTGTGTTGGTTTAAAAGAAAGAGTCCAGTCTTGTATTTATCGCTCAACAAGACTGACGTCAATAAAAAATAATCTTTCATAAAGATGATTTATCGTAACGATTACGCATTCGTATTTTTTGAACGAAAGAAAATAAATACGAATCAAATTAAATCACAATCTCGGAAAAAAATATAAATAATAAAAGGACCGTAAGTAATATTAATCGTGTATATAAATAAATGTCAATTGAAAAAAATATAAGTACCTACCTATTTAATTATATTGGTAAGAACGATATATATGTCAAAGCAGGGCTGATTTACTTAACATTATATATGGTTTTTTGCGTTTACCTAGTTAGTATCGGGCGAGGATATTTACATTGATTGCAGATAAATATATATGTATGTCGCTTATGCTTTTCGTTTATCATGGAAGTGTAAGAAAAAAAAATGAAGATGAATTTGCTCATTTGCTTCTCTGTTATCACGCATTAACATTTATATGCACATTAATATGCGCTTATTTATGTATTCATTATTAATTTATTACAACAAATCATCAACACATAAAATACAGCGATAACACCTAACCTGATACTACCAAACGAATGCCTATATAAGTATGTATATTATAAAATAAATTAATGAAATATAATTTTAACATGTCACTATAAGTCTTAATGAAGCAAAAGCAGAAATATTCACTTTCACAAAAAAAAAATTGTGTCACTATTTTTATTCACAGTGAATACAACAATTACTAGTTATAATAAGCCACAAATATAGAGATGACAAATAACATTGTTTTCACTTATTATAGATCAGATTTCACGAATAATTTCTGATATTCATAAAAAAGAAAATCCGTAATTTACTTCTATAATATTCAATTGTTATTTAATATTCATTCTAATAATGTACCGAACTCATTACAATTAATGGCGGCCATTAATTTCGCCACGAATATGGGTAGATCAGTGTTTAAAAAAAAAACAAGCAATAATAGAAATACAGGAAAAACGGTTAAAATGACGGAATAATACTATAGCTTCATAATAATAAATTTAACTACTTAATCCCTTAAATGAGTTAGCTGTGATATGATAATGACATTGTTTAAGTAATTTAGAATAAGTATTGTACGGAACCTTGTAAATTTTTATTAAACAACAATATACAATATTACAGTTGATGTGTGTTATAATTATTAATTATTACATTTGATCAATACAGTATTTTAAGTGTTCATCAATATCACCTAATTTTTGATTGAGCCATAATTCACTTTCTTCTAAAACCTTTCTTGAATCTTGTAGCGATTCCTGGAATAGGCAAAAACGTAAGTATGTATTTAATAATATTGGGATGACAGTGATGAATTGGACATTTTATAGATTTAAAGATAGTAAGGTAAGGATGTGATACAACCATGAGTATTTTGGCGGGATTTTAGATTGCCATGTAGTGGATATTGTTTTTATTCATAAATTTGTATCGTTTGACCTTCAATTATGTAACACAGGCGACACTTTGCATAATAAAGATTGGTTATTTATGGTTTTTAGTTTAGTTATGGTTACAAGTAATTCGAAAGTGGATTCGAAATAATGAATAGTGAATTCTGAGATAACAAAAAAACTCCTTAGAAAATTCTAACGAGAGAGCCACCATTTTGTCAAACGTAATAATAAAATCATCGTCATGATAGTACTAGGGACACTATATTAACTTGATAATGGCAGTAATGCTAAAGAGGATTACTTAGTTGCCAAGTTAAGAAAAGAAGAAGCAGAAGATGAAACAATTCTGGTTCAAAGCTAATTCGAATTGACATATCTCATCACGTGATTGAACGTTGAGATAATTATGTCAATTCCATACATTTTCTCGTTTTCTGTTAGCATTGACAATTGTAGAAAGGTAACTTGGTTAGGGCCACTGTTCGGTTAATACGTCGATCGACATTAGGTTCGAATCATACAATAGTTTTTCCGTGAAGGGAAACGGAAAACGACGTTTTCTAAAGCTCGCCTGGCTAACTGCCACCCTCAAGTTGAAAATCTGTCACCAAGCACCTATAAATGTGTTACGGCAGCTTAAAGGAAACAATTACAAAAACCTACAAAATATGTCATACTTTAAAAAAAAAAAAATTTTTTACAGAGCCGTAGATACCTAGAGAATAGGTGTTCGGTCTCCTGAAATCTTTCAGCAGAAGCTACGGTCGGTAATAAAATGTATATTTCAAATAAATATCTTATAAAATATAATTTAGTAGAGTCCTGCCTCAAGAAACCATTTGCTTTATTACTAGAACAATCGATTCCCAAGAGTACGAAGCAAGTGGATGGAAACAGTCGAATATGCGACGTAGTCATGCATTACATAAAGCCAATGTTGTTCGGGTTAAGAACCTACAGACTAAAATTTATAGTATATAGTAATATATTTATTAGAGGCTCTTCACTATAAAATTATTGCTTGTACTGGGCTCATGCCTAGGTTTATTAAAAGTCCTTTGCCCTGTAGTGGGGAACTTACCAGTTTATTATATTATGAGACTAGCTGTGCCCATGGCTTCGCTACAGAACGTGGACTACAGAATACCCGCACGAATCTTGCTCTACCGCTCCCGGCTATTTTAAAGAGAAAAATGCTTATTGTGGGTGTTCCTCAGAAGATAGACGTATACTCTCCCTGATTTTTTTGTAGGTTTTTTTAATGCCTATAATTATATAGTACATTAATTTGCTATATCTCTTATGGTTTACTCAGCAGAAGCCATTTAAGCGCCCGAATTGATTCACTATGACCAGTTTTTATTTGTGCAGAACCCTAATTCTGTTTCTAAAATAAAAGTAGCCTAAGTTACTACTCCCTATATCATCAGCTATTTATCAGTGAAAGTCCCGTCAAAATCGGTCCAACCGTTTCGGAGATTACCCGGAACAAACAGATAGACAGACAGACACAAGAATCTAAAAAATGTGTTTTTTGTTATAGGTATCGTATATACTTTAATATGCATTTAGTAAATAAATTGTTATTTTTACATTACAAACAGACACTTTAATTTAATTAATTGTATGTATAGATTACACTGTATAAACATAAAATAGTAAATTTTCCGAGTTACCACGCCCATCACTTGAATAACTACTGAACCAATTTGAATGATGTTGTTTGATTAATGTAGGTACCTACGTTATTAAACCCGACGAGGGATTTAGGCAACATAATTATCTTCACGCTTTTCTATTTGCAGTAAGCAGTAATGATAAAAATAAATTATAATTAAAAATATCAGCTTCTTTTAATTCCGGAAAGACATCTCAGTGCTCTTGGAAATTCAAAAACATTTATATGGAACAAAGTTGCGGGCATCAGTTAGTATTGTAATAGAATTATATTGCGAATAAATAATAATAATGGGAGTAAAACAAACTTGACACCTCGTACAACAGGTATTTGTCACGTCTCAAGACATTTTACTGTTTCTTTCATATGTTCCGTGTTATATTTCCCTCCGCTGAAGATCACGTATAAAATCATTTTATGTAGTCCAGTCCATTATCTATAGCATGTTATCAAGTATACATTGCTAGTTAACAGTAGTAGGTAGGTAGTTACTTAATTCGCCTAACGATGTTATTCATTAACAGCGTTTATGATTGTATACAATGTTACATCATCCATTGTCGTTTAAAGCAGGACGATCAATTATGAAGAGTCCTATTGTCAGAAAGATTACTTAACAGTTTGAATAGAATACCTACTCTGCATATATATTTCAGTAAGTATTTTAAACCGTTCAAAATAGACAGAGATCAGATAGGTAGCCGCTTTAGCATGAATGTCTTAACCATCGTTTCGTATACATATTATGTTAGGTATCTATAAAATATTAGAACTCATAAAAGTGATAACTGTGATAAGTGCAGACGCGATCCAGTCAGATACTGATCCCTACTTATCAGCCTGCTTGATCAATGGCCAGCTAATCCCGGAACGTGACACGCTTGTGTTATACCGGATGTATGGTGGTCGCGATCCAATCGGATACGATCTTCGTGTCCTATCACCCAAGAAAACTTGTATCTTCATGTAGAACGTTACGAAGTAAGACAATGAACGAAATAATAATGATCGAATTTACTCAAGTGTTTTTCAACTTTTTTTAATCCAATAAGTAGGTATATATTTACAAACAAATATGTGGATGGTTGTACATTTTTAATTAATCAAAATTGCTAAACGTAACCGGTTGTAACAAATAAAGATAAAATTGTCTTATTATTGAAGAATTTTAAAAATAATGCGAAAAAAACTGTTACTTTTTATCATAAAACGTAAACTTTAAGGCGTCCTCTACAAACGAGGTCATGGTGTAATTTACCATTGTCATTTTATGCAAATAAGCGGTTATCTGGCATTACCTATGTCCTACTGATGGTTTTACGTGGGTTTAAACGCTACCTATTTGAAAGAGAAATTATTTTCGACATTCATTGTCCATGAAGCTAGTTATAGGTAGGGTATTTGTACCCGACTTGGTCGCGACCACCATGCTCAATGCCATAAACTCGTCACTGTTACCCTTTTAGTTTATCGCGTTTCGGGATCAGCCAATGTAGGTATTCAGCTGTCAAGAGACTTCCAGGCCGATGGATTACTAATGATATCTTGGTGATCGCCGTTCTTCCGTCGCTATGCCTCGCTACAATAAAAAAATACCGATGACTACCAACCAGTATTGGGTAATTTCACTATAAAAAAATTATCTGTTCTCATTTCACATAGACGTGAAAAATTTATTACTTCGTTTTATATTAAACCTAGAAATGTTATATATTTTTTCTTTTCATTTGCATTCTTTTAGACGCTGAAAAAATTGTCATAACATAACATCACACCTCTATACCCGAAGGGTTAGGCAGAGGTGTACTATTGTACGCCCACAGTTCACCATGTATGTTTTTTAGGTCCCATGTAATAGGGGGCGAGCCTATTGCCATTAATCGGGCACAAAGCCAAACTCCGAGCTGCTACTAAAAACTTCATAGAAAACCTCAATACACTTTCCTCGACCTGGGAATTGAAGCCAGGATTTCAATCATAGCAGTCGCGCTTACGACCACTAGGCTAATGCTAAATAATGATTGTAACCATCAAATAAGCACAAAACAAAACGGAAAGTTTCTTTACAATCAAAAATATTTTCTATAAGGTTTGTCAACAAGAACTTTGTTTTTTAATTAGGGGCAAAACGGAGCAACATGACAGTTTTGACATTTAGTTTTTTGGTATATTTAGTAGAAGCTTCGGAAATTGTTACAGTGAATTCAGTTTTGCTCGAAAATCGCATTAAAATAAAAAAATAAAATTCCACTATGAAAATGGTGGATCTGTAAGAGTTACATTTCGGTAAAATTAGTGATATTTTCGGTAAACATAATCGACCTTCTGAGACCGCTATTAAGAATTTGGTCAATAAATTTGAGTTGACAGGCTCGATACATAATGTGCCAACATCAACGCCGGGTCGTTTAAGTGAAAACCATTCAGCCGTGAGCCACAGTGTTGAAGAAGGTCCGAATTTGTCAATTCCTCGACGTTCTAGACAATTGAGGTTATCCATAACGACCATATGGCGAATTTTGTGTAAGGATTGGGCTTTCAAGCCTTACAAGGTGCAACTGATCCAAGAATTGAAGTCGGCCGACCATTCTCATCGCCGTAAATTCGCGGAATGTATTCAAAATCAACCCGCTGTTTTTTTTTTTTTTTGGAAAAATCATTTATACAGACGAAAATAATTTTCATTTGTCTGGATACGTCAACAGGCATAATTACCGCATTTGGGCTTCTGAAAATCCAAGAGCGATTGTTGAGAAGCCTGCATGTTCAACGTATCACTGTATGGTGCACTATGTGGTCTGGAGGCGTGACTATGCCGTTTTTTTTTCTCGAAAAATTGACTGGAAATACGGGCTACGGTCAATGGATTACGCTATAGAGACATGTTAACAACTCAATTTTGGCCTATTATTGACTTATTGATTATATGCATATCACCTACATGTGGTTTCAACAGGATGGTGCCACAAGTCAAACAGCCACCGAAATAATGAATTTACTGCAAACTATATTTCCTGATCACATAATTTCACGAAATTCAGCTGTTAAGTAGACGGCCCCATCATGAGATTTAACACCACTGGATTATTTTTGTGGAGCTATGTTAATGACAGAGTCTATAATACGGAGCCAATCGAATCGATTGCAGCCTTAAAACTCAAAATCCGAGTCGTGATTGACGAAATAAACCAGCAATTTTGCGGAAAAGTGATTGAAAATTTTAATGAAAGTATCGACATCTGTAAGGGTCATTTATCCGATATTATTTTACATTTTTATTTGCCAAACCCTACACTTTCTGTACAATAAAAATTTGAATCATTTTCATCTTAATTCTTTCTTTAAAAAAACAAAATTCTTGAAAAATAAAACTTCACTAAAATATAATAAAACTAATAAACATTAAGAATGTCGTGGTGTTGTTGAGTTATGTTCAAACCGCACAACATACTATCAGTAATCGGATACTTTGTAAAATAAGCCAAGATAATTATACAATGTAACAATGCAGAAAATTTAAAAACTATGAGCGTTCTAAGTACTCATCGTCGTTCATTCAGGTTCATTGTACCTCATAATACAATAAAATTATATTCTGTTATAGAACTGATGAAATATATTGTGTAAGTAGGTGCCTAAAGATATACTTAAATTGGAAATACCTTACATTTAATGAGAGAACCAGTGAGGAAGAGTGGGTATTAAGAAAAATAATTTTTTAAACAATGTTTTATTGAATCTTTCAATAATTTTAAAGGCACGTAACGCACAAGAAATTTATTTACTTTAAATTCCCCTATCTCACTTTTTATTTGCGCTACACAAGCTTCTAAAATTATAAAAATATTTAATAAAACCTTTGTTTTTAAAAAGTTTTTTTTTCGTATCTTTACAACAAACCAGTTCATGGGGATGTGTAAAAAATAACCAGCCATCTTTGGTAGACCGCCATATTAGATTTAGAATGGCGTCACTTTTATCTAACCGTGCATTGTCAATTTGTCATCTAAACTAAATGTGTTCAAGCAAAATTTCATCTGAATCGGTTGGAGTAAAATTCAGTTGCAAGATTTGACTAATACTAACAAGGCAAGTTAAAAATAAATAAAACCTCACTAATAGGAAAAGGGCTTTTTTTCTAAAGATAACTCTTTATGTATTAGCTTACAACAGCACTATAGAAATTACCTTTCCTGTTTTATTAAAAAAAGTAAGTTAATTAAAGAAATAAGTATAAACATACCGGTGGTATAGCATATGGTGTTGGTAGATGGCAAAACTGCCTTATTATAATATCGGACATCTTAGATTTAACGCAGGTGTTGTTCATCCAACAACCTTCCTGCAGCTGCCCGGTGTGCATATGATAGAAGCGTCCCAGGCCGTTTTTCACATTTTGTTCCCAGTTACCTTCATATCGATTACCGTCTTCTGTGTAACAAATATGGTAGGTTTTGAGGCGAGGATGTAGCCAGGGATTTTAATTGGCAGTTAAGTAGGGAAAATCCTGTCTACTAGTTTTTTGCGTAATGCAAGCACAATGGCAAACGCAAACCTCTATAATTTTACTAACCAAATTCAAAAAAAGACGGAGGTTAATCAATTCGAATATATATACATTATGTAACATAAACCCTGTCCGATCCGTGAAGGTGTTATAAGGTACTGAGATTTGGCTCTATATATGTAAGCCTTTTGAGATAATAAGTGAGAAAAAATACCCCGAATAATATTTAATAAAATTTACATAAATGAGGCAGTAGTTACGCGACACAAGTGCAGACACCCAAGTGTTTTATCGCATTTCGACGTCCGCGTCATTAGATCCGAAGTTCCGTTTATCACCGTTATGTCAAATATTTACATTAGAGTACGATAATTTACGGAAACACAATCACAACGGAACGACCACCTTTGGGAGCAATTATTTTGCGACACTGACCTATTAAAGCGATGTAAAGTCGGAATATTACCTACGCCTAGCCTGTGCCGGCGATGATCTTGACCTCGTGCAGCGCTGTGATGTCAACAGCTCCGCCACACGATTAAACGTACTGCGGCGCCGCGCCCTATGTGCCAGTGTTATTGCGTTTTAAATATTTGTAACATTTTAGAGAAATTGAAACTAAAAACGTTGATTTTAAATTGCAATAACGTTATTTTGGAATGTCATTGGGATACCTATATGCCCTTTTCGGATCGGACAGGGTTTTTGATACATACTGTTATATAAAAAAATAAAATAAAAATTATGGATGTCCAGCCATAACTTCTCTGTTTATGAACCGATTTGGATGCTTTTAATTTCTTTGGCTTTGGACCGGTGTTGTAGCGTCATCATACATTGTTTATTTATTGTACTTGTGTATTGTAAGCACCAGAGTCCAGTCTCGGTAGGCACACGCAATGCACGCATTATTACTACTGGAATAAACAATTTCATTTGGACCAGATTGCCTTCATTTCATCTCCAACTGAATATAGAGGGTAATCATCTAAAGTTTTCTTTTTTGTTAAAAATTGTCTTGTTTATATAGATAGAAGATAAAAGGTACCTATGATTTTTCCAATCATAGTATTACTGCTGGATTATTTGCGTTGCGTGCGAGTCAAGGAAGCCTCTATGGGGATAGCCAGCGAGAATGGCAAAGTGGTAGCGCGTAGTTCGACATTAGTTCTAACCCGTGAAAGAGCTAGAGCTTGCGGTGTAAGAAAACATAGTGATGAAGTCATTGCATGGTCAGAGGGCATTTTTTAATGTCTGCCTAGCTAGCTATCACCCTCGGGATGAAAATCTGCCTCCAAGCATCGTATAGGTAAGTTCCAACAGTCACACTTGAGAGTCAGACATTTGTTTATGTATCTTTGCCTCTTGGGTATCCCAAACCGTTCTTTAACCATTTTAAGTAGTAAGTCATAGAGTCCTCCTTAAGTTCAGTAACTAAAAAGTTGTTAAACCCTTGAAGACCGAGTGAAATGCCTTGAACTGACTCTATAGACCGAAACGTCATCGAAAGCATTTTGCTTTTTTACTTTACATATATGTATGCTACCGGTACCGAATACAATAATTAGGTACTGTTACAACGCATAAGTTTATACGTATTTAAATTCAAGTAAATACGGTATCTAATAAAGAATGAGTTGACTTGTACGACTTACTTTGTACAAACATACCCAAACCTTCCCTGTCGTTCATATTCCAATAACCTACATAGTATGTTCCATCCGAGTACCACATCTTGCCGTATCCGTGGCGTTTACCTCTTTTCCAGAAGCCGAAATAGATATCTCCATTGTCGTAATACCGCCAGCCGAGACCCTCAGGTTTTCCACGGACCCACTGGCCACGATATTCAAGTTGGAATGTACCGTTTGCGATTTGATAACTCAGAGTTCCGAAACCATGTCTGAGAATTTAGCAGAATGCATTATCTGAGCAATATAATCATTGTGATGTTTATTGACCGTAGTTTCTTGCTGTTTACAACTCAATGAACACATGACCGATATTTGACTCTCTCATCATATGTGTGTAGATATGTTCCATTCAAGCGCCATCGACTCAATCTAAAGACCACAGAAATCCTTTAAAGACCAATCAAGGTATACAATATCTGCCCATCTTCAGTTTGCGGCGATGGCGCTTGAGAGCAACACAGCTACATGTTTAAAATTTATTTAAATATGATATATATGTCAAATTAAGGTCACGAGTTCACTAGGAACGGGCTCAACTTTTAATCTAATTTCTATTGAGTAGGTACATATACTGTAATATTGTTACCCGCAGATGCGGAGGTATTAAAGAAGCAAAGTTAAATAAAACCAGTAACTGTCGTGCGGACTTCGGTACAGCTACAATATAGTAATGAAGCTGTGCCCCACGGATTCACCAGTCTTAATTTTATACGGAAAACTAACCACTGCGCCGTCGCCAACGTACCCGTGTAGATTATCATTGTTCTCACTTCCCGTGCTTGCCTAAACCTTTCCAGGTAGCTTGACATTCATGGTAACTGCTCCGCTTCTTTGACTCGTAGTTTAAAAAAATCGCAAAATATTTTATAGTTGCTTATGTAAGAGATACGCATATGCTATCGCGAACTTTTTTTAGATATACTAAAGACCAATATTTTTGTGGAACATTGTATTTAAGTATCACTAACCATTCCGCCAGCGCACGTAGATAAAACAGTTTGGGAGAAGTTTCTCCTAGACTTACTTAACAAAAGTCAATATTTAAGGCTAGCTGAGAGGTGTAGCCTAGCTTAGCTTAGTGTAGCCTATAGTATTCCTTATGAATCTGGCTATCATATACATAAAGAATTTTTCAAATCCGATTGGTAGTTCCAGAGATTAGCGTGTTTAAACAAACAAACAAAAAAATCTTTTCCGCTTTATATTATAAAGTATATTATATGGAACGTTCATCTAGAAGCTATCTTGTTTTTGTAGCATGGTACTTTTGCTGATGGTGAACAGAACAAATTAACTACAATGGCGACCATCAACAGAAGCAATCGAATTGCTAGTTGTGATGTTATGTCGGCCTGCTATCATACTGCTATACTGCTTCAGTTTACGCTTGTAGGACCCGAACGCACTGGCTGGGACATTTTTCCACTATTTCACGACACGGAAAGATAAGACCCCAAATAACACGTGACCTTAATTTCACATAACACACTGATAATATAATTGTATTAGTGGTCACTGGGGCTTTCCGGAGTTTTTAGTTTATGTGGTGATAGAGTTAAAATTTCCTTAGAACACTTGGCATGTACAGGATCAGAGAGGCAATGCCCTTTATTAGTTATTATTTAAACCATAAAGATAACGATTAGCGTGTTTCCACGCAAAGCCAATATTTTATGAAGATTCTTCTGCAATGGAATTTTATTCGGACATACCTATAGAAACTTTTTCTTTATCAATCCGAGAGTGAAATCTTAGAATAAAACTTTACCTAATGAAAAATATAGGTCGGTATTATAGTAGGTACATACCTGTAACCCTTATACCAATCTCCTTCGTAAAGTCTTCCATTGATTGTCATGAATAGGCCTTTTCCTTTGAAATGTAAAGATAATATAATATTTTCATGATAATTTCTATATAATAAACTAGCAGGGCTCGACGGTTTCACTCGTGTTAACTTACTTTAATTACCTTCCACTTGCCAGATTGCTTCACGTTCATGGTTATTGATCCATTCCTAAAAGTCTTAGCATGATGTTCAGCCCCGGATCTGGGGGACTGAGGGCAAACCGGGTCTGGTGAAGTTATAAAGCCTATAACAGCCCTCATTAAATTCGATATAAATAAAAAAAAAATTGTTCAAAATCGCACTGGCTCCAGAGATAACCCTCCCACATACAAAATTTAGTCATATTTTTTACAATATTAGTTTAAATAAATAATTTCTATTTAATTATACAAATTATGACGCCATCATCAAGACCTGTGGAGAGTCTGGCTTGAACTTATTTCATGCGTGTATAGATTCTAACTTTCTTAACTTTTTTTTACTGCGCTTACCTTCCTTTAAGTCCCTTTTCCATTCCCCGACATATCTATCAAATCTTGACGTGAAGATCGCATGATGTAAGCCGTTTTTAACAGCTTTTTTCTCCGCTGTTATTGACAATGATATAAAAGTTCGTGGTTTATGGTAAAACGGCATAATTTATCAAATATTTTTAGTTGTATTCGACCACAATCATTGTCATTAATAAATAGAAGGATGACAAATGTCAATGTCGAGTTCAATTTATATTATACACTACATTTGTTATATACAGTCATCGATTAATGATTGGTCTCCACGCGCCAGCTTCAACTAATGAATCTACACTGTATACATAGATTTCAACCATAGATATAAAGACAAGTACACTAAGGGCGACTTGCACCAAAAAAATTAAATTAAATTCATTTTAGTTGTGTCATAATATTAGGTATTTACATAATAGGTCTTTACCTATGAAATTGCCGTTCTGCAGTACTGGCCATTTCAAATGAAAATAATATTTGTTTGGCTAAGAATTCTAATTTCAAATTAGTTTTATTTTAAAAACATGGAATTCTTTTTCCAAAAGTAGTTATTTGTTTATTGATTAGTGTTACATTTTCATCGCATTTCAATGTTTTTTGTCATCATGGATACATTAAAAATTCGAGTAATTATGGAATATGAGTACCGTCGTGGCAGCAACGCGGCACAAGCGGCAAGCAACATCAACGACGTTTTCGGAGCTAACACTACAAACCAACGCACCACCGGTTATTGGTTTGCTCGCTTCCGTTCTGGGAATTTCCACCTGAAAAATGAACCTCGCGGTCGTCCGAAAACTTTGAATGACGAGTTAAAGGCGATTGTGGAAGCTGATGATACACAATCTACGGCTGAATTAGCAGCAGCTTTCGACGTTAGCGTCAAAACAATATTGGTCCATTTGCGTCAAATTGGCAAGGTAAAAAAGCTTGACAAATGGGTGCCCCACGAACTCAATGATCGCCAGCGCGAAGTACGCGTCGAGACGTGCCTTGCACAACAGTTGCAACTGTTGAACACAACAGACACACAAATAAAGGAATTTTGAACAGCATTGTTACCTGCGATGAAAAATGGATTCTTTTTGATAACCGCAAGCGCTTTGTAAGTTGGTTGGATCCTGGTTCAGCACTTAAACAATGCCCTAAACGAAAACTTACCCCTAGAAAAGTGATGGTCACTGTTTGGTAGTCTAGCGCCGGTGTGATTCATCACAGCTTCTTACCAAACGGGGTGAGCATTACTGCAGATGTGTACTGTGAAGAACTGAACACAATGATGGAGAAGCTGGCACATCTCCAACCAGCATTGGTCAATCGCTCGTCTCCGCTGCTCCTGCACGACAACGCGCGACCTCATACTGCACAGCAGACGGTCTCCAAGTTGCAAGAACTGGGGTTGGAAGTTCTCCGTCATCCGCCCTACTCACCAGACCTTGCGCCTACAGACTACTACTTTTTCCAGAATTTGGATAACTCCTTGGCGGGAAAAAAATTCAATACCCGAGAGGCAGTACAAAATGCCTTTGAAGAATTTGTTGCCTCCCGTCCAGCTGATTTCTTTAAGAAGGGTATCAATAAACTGCCACTGCGCTGGCAAAGATGCATTGATTGCATGGGTGATTACTTCGATTAATACAAATAAAAAATACATGAAAAAAATTCGTTTAAATTTTTTCATACAAAACGGCAATTTCATAGGTAAAGACCTAATATAAAAATGGCGTTTTGTTGAACTGATCACGTTGATCTCGAATATCTGGCGTCTGGTTAGAAATTCTAAATTTAGGCTTTGTGTATTTGTGTCTCGAATTTAGTGATTAATTTGTTTTCGCACCATTTTATTTTTCTTTTCACAACATAGAAAATTTAAAATATTGCCTTATTTACGAATATAAATTCCATTGTGGCATCAGCGCTGCAGAATCAGCTCGAAGGCTTAATGATGTGTATGAAAAAGCTACATTAAAAGAAAACACGGCACGTTTTTGGTTCCAACGTTTTCGTTCTGGAAATTTTGACCTACAAAACAAACCCCCTGGACGGCCGGAGACCCTTGTTGAAAAAGAAGAATCAAAGGTGATCGTTGAAGCTGATTATTCTCAAACCTCATTAGGGTTAGAGGCAGGCTTCGGTGTGTGTGATAAAAAAAAAATTCACTTGAAACAAACAGGAAAAGTGAAAAAGCTGGGTAAATGGGTACCGCATGAATTGACTAAAGCACGCCAACAAACACCTATTGAGTTCTGCATTACATTACTCAACCGTCACAATAACGAGGGAATTTTGAATCGTATTTTTATTTGTGACGGAAAATGGATCCTCTACGACAATCGGAAACGCTCATCACAGTGGTTGAACCCAGGAGAACCGGCCAAATCCTGTCCCAACCGAAAGTCGTCTCAGAAAAACGTACTGGTGAGTGTTTGGTGGACCAGTGCTGGTGTCATACACCACAGCTTCGTAAAATCTGTTCAGACGATAACGGCAGATTTGTATTGTCAACAATTGCAAACCGTGATGGAAAAGCTAGCCGTTAAACAACCGAGACTGGTCAATATCTCAAGCCCACTGCTGCTTCAGTACAACGCTAGACCTATACTTTACAACCGACGGTCGCTAAATTAGAGGAACTACGGTTGGAATGTCTCCGAAACCCACCATATTCCCTGGACATAGCTCCAACAGATTACCACTTTTTTCGGAATTTGGACAATTTCTTGCAAGGAAAATAAATTCAATTCCGATGAGGCTGTCCAAACTGCCTTCAAAGATTTTATTGATTCTTGCTCCCACAAATTTTTTCACCAATGGAACCAATGCACTACCTTGAAAATGGCGAAAGTGCATAGATAATAATGGTACATACTTCGATTGATTAAATGTATAATTTCATAAAACGCTAATTAAGAACCTAATATATGCAACTGTCAATCTTAAGTCTGATTTAACGATTTAAATATTGCCATTATATAAAGAAAAGGAAGATAATTTTAAGGATTTGGTTCAAGCGGCCCTTAATCTATGATTTCAATAATGTACTTACCTAATACCAATATTACAAGTAAAAAGGTGTAGATAGGTTACCTGCATTGCAAATAGCATACTACTGCACGCATATTTATATCATTTATTATTCATATTTATTACATGAGGAAGTAGGAAGGCATGTTTTAATATCGGCAGCGAAAGTGAGAAAAGTATACCTTTGTTACGAGTCGTGTAGTCTGGGTTTGCAAACTATCATAGTTTTAATGTGTCACTTATGGAGCGCATATAACTTATCTTCGCCTTTTTACTTATAATATCATTGCCCAAATTAATAGCCTAAGAGCAGGTAACGAATTTGTAAAGGTATTTTAAAAATTTGAAGTTATAGGTGTTTTTCTTCTGTTGTTTATAAAACACCGAGCATAGCTCGGTCGCCCAGACATTTATCGATATAAGCGAACCCGGAATCAAGTCTGGAAGTGGGTTTGCGGCTATTTTGCTACTGAGCAGTATATGAATAAAAATATCAAAAAAAAGTGAGTTAGAGAAAATAAAACAATTATTGAGTCTAATAATTTATTTAATACATTCCCTTAATTAGTTTATGATTGTCCGTGGGCTTTTTTCAGCCCTCTACTTAGATCTATCAGTTGTTGGTAATCCTCCCTAAAGCCTTGCAAGGCCAACTCATGCTGACTCTTCATAGCGGAATTACTAGTGATGTACTTTTCCACGCATTGGACGCATTTGTTGTCAAGTTGAATATCTTCTTCAGTGAGTACATCAGGTTTAGCCAACTGGACCGAAGTAGGTAAGATCTGAAAATATAGATATGTTAGGAGACTATGGCGGGAAACTATTTATTTCAGGCGCCCTTCAACGTTATCAAATAAAAAGTAAATTACTTCATTGAAATTCAAAATTAAAACACATACAGACTGCATAAATATGTGCATTGTCTAATGAAGCGTAATAATTATTTTGACCTAATTCCGTGTCGAAAAATTCGATTTCCAACCAAGCTACTTTAATCTATAGTAGTGATTCCCAAATTCGACTACGACCTGCATGGGGTCCAAGCCTTTGTAAAACAAAAATTGGGAGTCCATGAGATGTAAATGAGGTTCGGTCTACATTAGTGGATCTCATTTCAGCAGGTTGTGTATTTAATTATAGCTATCCGTGAATGGAATAATCCAAATAGAACTTATTTACATGCATAATACTTACTTATAACATATTATAATGTCTTTACATATCCATTATCTACATAATCTATATATTAATACGTAATACTGAAAACTATAGAACTTCCTTTTTTAATTAATATCACAGTGCTTATTATATTTACATATTTTAATCAAATGAAAATCAGTTTTTACATTTTTTAATCTATTCTTTATTTTAAACTACCCCATAGTTTGAAGTGAAGTAGACAGCGAAAAATACCAACCAACCTAACATCATACTCAGTGCAACCTATCCCCTTCTTTTTATATTTGACTATACTGTTAGCCTTAGGGGCCCTGAAGCCGCTGCGGCTTTTACAGCTTCACCGAACTTGGAATCTATCCCCTTAAACTAAACCCCTTAATATATTACATAATATAGGGTCAAACCACATCATGTCACTTTAAGATCCCACCAAAAACTCCTTATTTATAATTAAAGAATGAGTTGTTTTTGTATTACATATTGTATTTTTGTGTTCAAAAGGATAATAATACAAGTAATGGAACGAACCGCCCGCTTCTGTGGAACTATTTACGTGGAACTTTGTCGATCAAAAAATACATGCAAGTAGGTAAAGTAAAGATATCAGTAACAGGACGACTGCTCTTTTGCCCCCATAATAACTCATAATGAATAAAAGAAATTGTTGAATATATAATAATTACATACCAGTTTTGATGAGGTCAGGGTTCAGGGTACTAGGATTCCACTACATTCACAGTTTTTAAATTTTCTTCACTTTATATCGGCAACGATGTTCGTGCTTCTTTATCATCTTTTATATATATGAATCTTTTCGTCATATGGTCATCATCCCGCCAACGAATAACAGAGATAAGTACTATTAAAAAAGTCACGTCGCAGTATCAACAACGCGCACTCATCACTTGAAGACCGCAAACCGTGTAATCTAGTGTCGCTGGCGTCGAGAACGGGCTACCACTCTCAGGGGCCGCCACAATATGAAGACACAATGATTTAGAAACAAATGAGACAGTATACTAATATACTAGGAAAAAAGAAAACTAACTATGTTCGACAACAAACAAATGAAACAGTATACTCATCATATACTAGGAAAAAAAGAAAACTAACTATGTTCGACAAAAAATTTTCTTCTTAGAATACATGGGATTTCACTTTCAGGTGCTTGATCACACTAATCAGTGACAGAAACTCTCTCGCCTTACATTGGGATAAGTGGTCGACAAGTCAATATAAAATTATACAATTTCATACTAACAAGAGCACTAAAAACAAACAAATAAAAAACAATGTTAAGAATTGACAAATAACAGTAAAAATGATCATCAAATTCAATGATTTTTAGGAGTTTCCTGGTGTACATTCGAATTTTATAGTCCAATAATGCAAATGAGATCGAAATGGAACCACCCTTGAGGTTTCACTTTTCCAAAGAAAAAAGAATCACCTAAATCGATTCATAAACAGAAGCTATTGCTAAACAAGCATAAAAAATATACAATTGAATTGAGAACTCTCTTTCTCTCTCTCTCTCCTGTGCAATTATTAATCCGATCTGATAGTGGGTCCTGCCTTCCTCGCACTTCGCTCTATCGGACGTATCGTCTTCAGTAACATTGCAGGAACTAAGATCTTTTTTGACCACATGTGACCATTTAATTTTAGGTCGTCCTCTGGGTCTCAACCCCGACATGTTCAGATTGTTCATTATATATCCAATATAGTCTGGAGAACTCCTCTCGATGTACCCAAACCAGCGCAGCCTGCTTTCTAGGTGCTTGTCAGCGATGTCACATACTCCTAGACTGCCGCGAACGTACTCGTTGCGTATTTTATCGAGTCTGGTTTCTCAGCACATCCACCGAAGTATCTTCATTTCAGCAACTTGCATGGAATGCATATGGAGTTGAGTTACAATCCAAGTTTCGCTACCATATGTAAGTACTGGCCTGATGATACTCTTGTGCACAAGTCCCTGAAGTTTAACCAGCATTCTTGGGTCACAGGTTACATTAGTTACTTCTCGCTACTTTAAACAGGCAGCCGCAATTTGATGCTGAATGTTTGTATACATACTTCGCCAGCTATATGTAAAATGGTACCCAGATATTTGTATTCGTCATATCTTGAAACTATCTGCCCATCGATGAAATTTGGCTATTAAGTGAGTCTGGATCGTTGTATGCCATATATTGGGTTTTGAGACCCTAAACATTAGACTGCCTGTTTATAATTGGTGTTTCCATTCTGCGAGAGCACGTTCCAGCTCCTCTCAGAACCGAGTGTAAATAGCTACATCGTCGGCTTATATAAATGTCCACGGCACCCTAGTTTTCTCACCCATCCAAGCTTCAATTACAGAGCCCGTCCCTGGTGGGGTCGTGGACTGCTAGGTGCCGAATCAGGTTGCCTTTGTAGGCGAAAGTCTTCTTGCATTCCTGACAACTGTGCGTCTTCTCCTTCGGTGGGTTTGGCACGTAGTCGGGGTTATGGTATAAGTTTAGATGCCGACGAAGAAGTTGTTTACATCTGTTGATCAAGAAATGTATATAATTACACTTTCCACCAAGAGTCGTAAGCATGAAACTGTCATTCACGTGTTTACTAAGTTTAAGTCTAACCCTGATGTAAACATAGTACAATCCTAACACAACAGCGACTATCGAGAGATCGTAACCTAGCGACGGTCACCACTGTTATGCCGGCCTGTATTAATTTAACTGGACATGCAAAGGCTGATCCCGAAACGCGTCATGCTAAAGTGAGTCACTATGACGGACTTTTTCAACTCTACCTCCCCGCTATGACAATTACGTTATTCTTCTGTCAGCAGGGTGTACCACGTGTCATGTCTCAAATTAGGGATATTCCTATTTATGCTTTTGGTAAGATAGAAATAAAAAGAATTATTTGATGAAAATTGTACACGGGAAATACACTCCATTCCTCAATTGACACGGAATATGAATTGACAACAAAATGGGTCAAAATAAAACTACGGGATGTATTGTAAATAACTAATGCGTAATAAGAATGTTTAAAAAAAACGATTATTTAAAATTAGATTTTTTTTTACTGGCAATTTTTTTTTATGGGTCTAATGTAATTTTTTTTTTCAGACAGTAGGTATTCAATCACCCTTCTTCTTACTAACTTGCCAACTAGTCCTTTTTATTGAAAACCATTACTGCCATTATCAAATGAATATAGTGTCCAGACTTAGAACGAATTCAGTGTCCCAACAAGATGGTGGGTCCCTTGTTAGAACTTTCCAATGAGTGTTTGTGGCACATCAAAATGTATGCTTCCAGTTTATATTTATAATCCATTTCACATGCACAGCCTATATCACACAAAACGGTACCAGTGTTACATAATATAGGGTCTAAAACCGAAGTTAATGGATCTAAACTACTATTATTAAGCTGAAGAGTTTCTTTGTTTCTTTGTTTGGTTGAACGCGCTAATCTCAGGAACTACTTCTTCGAATGCAAAAAATGTTTTTTGTTGCATATCCCATTGATCGAAGAAGACATATAACTAAGCTATATAACATCACGCTACGACCAATAGAAGCGAAGTTTTAATAATAAATGTTGCAAAAACGGGGAAGGATTATTTCTTTTGAAAGCTTCCATTGCGTGCGCTGCGTAAATGCTTAAAGTTACTCAACAATCATGTGTGACGGAATTGTTTCTCTTAAAAAGTTCTGAAAAAAGTCCGTGATAGCATTTGGCTATCTTTTAAAGTTGACTCAATATAAACTTTTTTATGGTAATAAAATTTGTTCTAAAATAATACATTATTTGCGAAGGTGTTTCTATAAACATGGTATTAACCTTATTGAAATAAAATATTCATTACAAGTATTTAATTTTGAACAAAATTGTCCTTTACATCATTTGATTTCAATAAATATCACAGTTTTAAAATAACTTCGCAGCAAAGTAAAAGATTACAGCTCCTTTAGAATTGTACTAAAGATGCCTACGACCCAATCTTTCTAACCCTCTCTCTCTCTCTCATGTGACGCAGACGAAGATGCATGAGTCAGTTAGTTAAAAATCAAAACCAAAAACCACAACATCTCATTTTAAGATCCCACCAAAAACATCAATCGCCCTTATATATCACCAATTACGTAGTTGACCGTCCGTAGGAGGTTTTTAAAAGAAAGGCGATTTTTGGTCCTTTACAAAACTTATAATAAAATTAATTAATTACAATATATAAATCTTAAACTAAGGTGTGAACCTCCAAGCTCAGGCGATCGAGCGAGATTGTTCTTCTGTCATTCTTTCATTGTCCCACGATGTGTTCATTTCACCTGGTCAGCGATTTCCGATAATTCACGTGGGAACTTGCATTGTAATCTGAGTCCGCGTTACCTGGTTCTGGGTGGTCGAGTACGTTGGGTAGGTAGGACAGTAGGTAACACACCCATAAATATTGTTATTTATAATTAAATAATGAGTTGCTTTTTAATTTTAATATTGTATTTTTGTGTTCAAAGGGATTATAATACAAGTAATGGAACGCACCACCCGCGCCTTTGGAACTATTTACTGTGTGTATAATAATTTTTAGCTGTGTAATTTTATACGACAAACACCGCAACGCCAGTGCACCCATGTAGCCTATCATAATTGTTCTTCCCACAAATACAAATTATTTCAATTTTTAATTATCTCCTAAACTATGTGTCCAAACAACATACAAAAGAGCAAAATTTAACTTCTTAAAATTGTCTTTATGATGAAGTAACTTTTGGTCGTAAGGATTATAATATACCATGTGTTAAATAATGATCTTAAATCACTTTTTAATGTTAAACCATTGTTTGTTATATAATAGCTTATTGTGGCTTATGTATAAGAGATAGGCATATGCTATTGCAGACTATTTTATAGATGTACCTACTAAGGTCCAATATTTTATAATATTAGACTAGCTAGAATAGCTGCCATTTCTTCATGGATATTTATCTTCAACTGGTTAATCGTGGCTGGGTTATTGGAGTAGACTCTTTTTTTCAGGTATCCCCACATGAAAAAGTCTGGTGGCGTTAGATCCGGACTTCTAGGCGGCCATGCAATGTCACCTTGGCGCGATATCAGTTTCCCAGCAAACATCTCGTTTACGGCCGCCAACGAAGGATTAGATGTATGGCATGTCGCACCATCTTGTGGAAACCACGTCGCACGATTGTAGGCTTCAAATTGTTGCAGTTGCGGAAAGAAAAAATCCCTTAACATGGCTATGGATCGGTCGGAATTTACAGTGACAGATTGCCTTTGTTGATTTTCAAAGCAATAGGGTCCGATAATTCCATGTGCTGATATGGTCGCCCAAACGGTTACTTTCGGCGAATGCAGAGGCTTTTGATGTTTTGCACGTGGGTTCTCTGCAGCCCAGTAACGGCAATTCTGTTTATTGACATGCCCATTCAAGTGAAAATGGGGTTCGTCGGAGAACAGAATATTGTTGAAACTCCGAAAGCGTTCCAACATTGTTTCAACAAAAGCTCGTCGTAAAATTGGGTCATTTGGCAGTAATTCCTGCACAAGTTGAATTTTATGCGGGTGTAAATTCAAATCTTTCAACAAAATGCGACGCAAAAATGTTCTGGACACCACAAGTTCAGCTGATCGCTTGCTGGTCGATAGTATATTGTATTGTATTGTAATCGTATATTGATTATACGTTGATTCAACATAACATTCATAAGACGTTTTGATGGTTCTGATTTTTTAGAAGCAAGGAAAGCAGTTTTTAAATAATCTCTTTTTCTTAGTACATATACCATTATGTGTATGTAAGCTCATCTTAATTCTATACCAAGCCTCCAGAGGCACATCATGAATTACTGATTCTCCGTTGGCATTGTACATGTGTCAAAACAAGTGCTATGATATGGAAATATAAAATATTGTGTATTTTAAAAGAGTTGCTAAATGTGTGGCTATTTTTTTTTTTTAGAACTGACTATACTGTTATCCTTAGGGGTTCTGGAGCCTCTGACGGCTTTTACAGCTTCATCGGACTTGGGGGCCAGCGCTTAGAGCACTCAGCCGCGAAAGTTTTAAGACAACTCGCGCACAAGGGTGCCAAAGTGGCCGGACCTCGGCTTGGGCGATTGTCGCAATTGCAAATAAGTCGCGATCCGACTAATTCCCTATTCGTAAATTGGAGCTAACTAATATATACTCATATGCAAGTTCCCTTTCTCCTGGGAGCAAGGAAGGAAACATGCGTATGTGTATTTCGTGATCGGAAAGTTTTTCTACAACAACTAGGGCAAAAAAAGGTTCCTTATAACGTGACGGGTGTGCGGGAGCGAAGTTAACCGCTCGTCCTTTGCGGAGAGAACGGCGGTTACGCGGGCGTGGGCGGTGGCACGCTCTGTTTAGAGAGACTGTGGTGGAGTAGTACGCGTTAGCTTTCCCGACCTTTATCGTCGGGGTCGTTAAAAATGTTTCGCGGACGGCGTTTTTCCATGAAGCGGTAAATTGTCGGCGATTTCTCCGTGAGGCGGTAGAAGTAGTGACATATTATACAACAAATCAAATCGATATAATTCTTTGTAAAATATCGATAAAAAATAATTTGGGGAAAAAATTAATTTTAAATTAAAATGTTTTATAATGTTGGCAAAAATTATATGGTTGATAGTTAGACATTCAAAATCACGAAAAAACAACTTTTGAGACGTTTTTTACACTTTGTGAACTTATAATAAATATATCACTGTGTTTTCATTGTTACAATCAAAAGTTTATTCATTTTTTATTATAAGTATGAAATCTTTTAAAATATTTGATTAAAATATGTTCATTAGCTAATATAATGTTGAACAAAATGTAAACTGATTAAATATATACCTGAAGGACTGATCGCAATGGTCACATACGAATGGCTTCAAATAAGTATGTTGCAACGTGTGAGACTGGAGTCGCTGTAACGTAGTCGACGCGTATGGGCATATTCCGCATTTAAAGCATTTCTCACCAGCATGAGTCTGCATGGAAACATATTTTAAACATCTATATGATCACAAAAAATAATACGTTACTATCATCTTTTGATCAGCTGATAAGTCATTGGGTTTAGTTTGATTATATCAGTTTTGAATTAAATTATTTATATTTATAATAGTTTTGATTCGAATAGAATTAATTTCTAATTTTCAATTATCAGATAAAGGGTAAATTAATGTAATAACTTTTTGGGTTAATAATTGAAAAGTTTAAATATACATTACCTTGTTATGGATTTTGCAGGAATATCTATCTGGGAAGAACTTTCCGCATCGTTTGCATTTCAGCGGCTTGTCGGACGTGTGCAACCTCTTTATGTGGATGCGTAAATCGACCTTGCGGCCGCACTTAGCGGAGCATATTTCGCACGCGTAAACCGGTTTCTCGGCAACTACACACAAAATCAAAATCTATCCTTCTGGAATACATTAGCATTACGGCCACAATCTCACCAGAGCTTAAGTGGTTATGTGGCCCAAGATGGATGGCATACTAAGCCTAGAGGAATACTATCTCTGAAATGCAGTTGCCGGAACACACCTATAAGTGTTTGGCGACAGATTTACAACTTGAGAGTGGTAGCTAATCAGGTGGGCATTATTAAAAAAAAATCCTACCACCATGCTATGGTTTCATCACGAAAGCTCCTCTCTCATTGCAAGGATTCGAACTCACGTCTATCGTCGTGATATCCGTACACGCTACAGCTGACCCATCATTGCTTCAAAATGAAACACTTTAAAACAGTTGTTAGACTTTACTTTATCTCTGTCGCACCTTTACAAATCTTTAGTGATAGAGACCTACGTACTCGGCTCACTTTTACCATATTCGCGGACAGAGGGGCGTGTGTACGTAGTATGATTTTTTTCATAGTTTGTTACCCTTCTACCCTAAGGGTGTAAACAAAAGAAAAGACCTTGGGCGAAGTTAACAAAAATACAGGTAAAAAATATATATATATATACGTATCTCAGAGAATAGTTTGGTGGGATATTACGGCAAGCGACTGTTCATAGCTAGTGTTGCGGACAGCGAGCGGGGCGAGCGAATAACGATAGTCTAATAGTATAAAATGAACAAGTAAATGAAATAATACGTGTTAGGAATAGATATAATAATATGAACTGAATATGTGTATTTTAAAACGATTAGAATAAGAATATAGCTAGTTGTAAGTTTAAATGTATACATTTCACTAGTTGTAAGGATGAACCATGCCAGACTCGGAACATCTGGCATGGTGACTCATGGTACTGCCGAGAGCGCGCACACAGGGCGTGCGCGCTCATTGGCTGAGCGACGCCCCGCACGGAAT
Organism: Saturnia japonica; assembly: GCA_033032175.1. Lineage (NCBI taxonomy): Eukaryota > Metazoa > Arthropoda > Insecta > Lepidoptera > Saturniidae > Saturnia > Saturnia japonica. The sequence continues at coordinate 5,065,581 of CM065306.1, read as the reverse complement.
CCATCGCACTACCGGTTGCGAGGCAAAGGGCGAGGTTAAATATAGCGGAGAGGGCGGCAGTACTGCGATCAGTTCGAGAAACACCACAACACCAGCAACAGCAAGCAGCGAATCTACAAGCAAACTACAGTCAAGAACGTTATTAAGAAACCACATTGTTACTACGAACTACTGTAACTTTGTAAGAAACAAGAATAAAACAAGCGCTATTAATTTAGCACACATTAAAAATATTGTGGACGTCTTTTATTCACAATAGCTAAATTCATTAAGGTGGTTAGGTTAACGCTAAAGTTACGAATGACCTGGAACGCATCTTGTAATAATCTATTAGAATAATCTATTACCGGTTGGTTTATTTTCACGTAGATTCTCGTTCTATTAATCGGAGGTAGTTTTTAGTATAAGTGAAATGAAAATTAATCAGAGCAATCTGAACCCAAGGCCGACTGAAGGTCGCCCGCGTTTTTAATTCGTAAGCTAAACAGGTTTAATAAAATTTAAATGAATTGAAGAAAGAATTTAATAAACGAATTGAGAAAATAATCGTGTACGATCAGGATATTAAAAAATGGCGGTATTCATGTAAAAGTGTTGAAGACAAACCAAGGATGATATGTTAATTACTTACCGGGGTTTTGTAAACTGACAGTGTGATCGCTTGTGAAGACGGAAATTAATAAGTCTCCTAGTCGGGTGGACTACCTGCTGCGGCACGAACCAACCACGAATCTAGCCCTACTGATCGTGCTGGAAATATCACAATACTTGTATTTTGATGAGGGAACGAAAGCCTATGCTCGAAAAATAATTTATTTGTTTACTCACCAAATGTTCTAGAATGCGCTCAATCACTTTTATGTAACGTAAAGCAAAACTTGTCTTCAGGCTACTGTTGAAAGGAGACTGGTGAGGTTTTTTTTGAACTGACTACACTGTTAGCCTTAGGGGCCCTAAGGCCGCTGCGGCTTTTACAGCTTCACCGAGCTTGTGATGAGAACGGCGCGGGGCGTCCTATTTATAGCGCCCGATCAATGCGTATGCGTATAGTTCTACTCATAAATATTCACAACATGCGTCGGACGAGCTAAGATGAAATAAGAGTGCGCCTTTTTATTTTAGTATGCGAAGTTGAACGAATATTATTATAACGCTGTATTATACAACGTGTAATATAATAAACGCACTCTGTGAAAACAGTTTGTTCAGAATCAGCTACTGAATCGATTTCAGTTATTCTTATTAGATGTAATTTTTTATCTGAAAAAAAGTAAGTTAAAAGTAGAATCTAAAGCGCCGTGGTCACTCTCGGGAAGTGGTTTAACGACTGGCGAATAGCCATCAACCCCCCGAAGAGCGTAGCGGTACTCTTCGACAAAACTTCCTCAAAGATACCGAAGAGCCTCAAGCGTAATCCCCTTGAACTCTTCGGTAATACGATTCCCTGGGTAAAGGAGACCAAATATCTAGGTGTAACCCTAGATAGTAGACTCTCCTTTATACATCACGTCACTCTGGTTAGGAAAAGGGCCGCCTGGACCCTGGCCCGGTTGCATCCTCTGTTATGTTCTGTAAGTAAAATGTCCACGAGACACAAGCTTACGCTCTACAAGATGTGTATCCGTCCGATAATGACATATAGTTGCGCTGCGTTCGCACATATGTCAAGATATAACTGGAAACGGTTACAAACCATCCAGAATAGGTTTCTTTACTGCCTTACCGGGGCCCTCGGTATGTTCGTATGAAAGATCTCCATAGAGATATGAACCTTCCTTCGATACATGCCTACGCCAGACACCTTTCTCGTTCTTATTTCAACACCGCGTCGAATCACGCGAATCCGTTAATGAAAGCGGCAACTACCTATGTACCGGACCCCAATGCCTGCCGGCGTAAACGCCGGCCGCGTAAAATCTTCACCGATCCGATCGACAAAATTGAAAAAGCAAACGCGTTCTATTCCACCGTCTCTCTAAACAGAGCGTGCCAGCGCCCACGCCCGCGTAACCACCGTTCTCTGCGCAGAGGACAGGCGGTCAACTTCGCTCCCGCACACCCGCCACGTCCACTCTCTCTAGCGGCAACCCAAGCCTAGGTCCGTTCCTCAGTGTGAAGCCCTTGGGTCAGGAAGCACCCACGCGATACCAGTGACACTATACGTGCAACACTTAGCTACCCATATACAACATTACATACGTATGAACATACACACGTGCACACCACACAGGTACATGGGTTCTGTAAGGGACCTTTTTTTTTGTTTTTTTGCGCTAGTTAGTCATGAGCAACATGCATATGAGTATATGTTAGCTCGAATTTGTAGGAGTAGGGAAATTAGCCAGTTCGCTATCTATTCGCATTCGCGACGACCGCCCGAGCCGAGGTTCGGCCACTCTGGCACCCTCGTGCGAGTCGTCCAAAACTTTCGCGGCTGAGTACCCTAAGCGCTCGCCCCCAATTTTGGTGAAGCTGTAAAAGCCGCAACGCCTTCAGGCCCCTAAGACTAACAGTATAGTCAGTTCTAAAAAAAAACCGTTCTCATCACTCGATTTCGGTGAAGCTGTAAAAGCCGTATCGGCTTCAGGGCCTCTAACGTTAACAATATAGTCAGTTCTAAAAAACAAACTGTTCTCATCACTCGAGTTCGGTGAAGCTGCAAAATCCGCAGCGGCTTCAGGGCCTCTAAGGTTAACAGTATCGTCAGTTCTAAAAAACAAACCGTTCTCATCACTCGAGTTCGGTGAAGCTGCAAAATCGCAGCGGCTTCAGGGCCTCTAAGGTTAACAGTATAGTCAGTTCTAAAAAAAACCGTTCTCATCAGTCTCCTTTCAACAGTAGCCTGAAGTCAGATCATGAAAGTGATTGAGCGCGTTCTAGAACATTTAGTGAGTAACAAATAAATTATTTTTCGAGCATAGTCTTAGTAAGTATTTTGATATTTCTAGCACAATCAGCAGGGCTAGATTCGTTGTTGGTTCGTGCCGCAGCAGGCAGTCCACCCGACTAGGAGACTTATTAATTGCCGTCTTCACGAGCGATCACGCTGCTGGTTTACAAAACCCAGGTAAGAAATTAGCATATCATCCTTAGTTGTCTTCAACATTTTTACATGAATACCGCCATTTTTTAATATCGTGATCGTACGCGTTTATTTTTTTCAATTCGTTTATTAAATTCTTTCTTCAATTCATTTAACTTTTATTAAACCTGTTTAGCTTACGAATTTAAAACGCGGGCGACCTTCAGTCGGCCTTGAGTTCAGATTGCTCTGATTAATTTTCATTTCACTTATACTAAAAACTACCTCCGATTAGTAGAACGAGAATCTACGTGAAAACAAACCAACCGGTGTAATAGCTTCTAATAGATTATTACACGATGCGTCCCAGGTCTTTCGGGGGTTTTTTTTTGGGCATAATTACTGCCGTCGAGGCTTGTTAGCTCGCCGCCCCCGCCTTCAGCTGGCGCTGTGTAGCCGTGCGCCGACGGAGCAACTCAACATACTATCCAGATAAGAATTGCCTACCTTCATACGACAGATTTTATGCTATTTTAAATTTTAACTTTAGTGTTAACCACCTTATTGAATCTATCCAGGAACTGCCGCTTGCCGTGATATCCCACTATCACCATATAAACTATTTTCTAAGACACGTTATACACCTAATTTCTTTCCCTTTTCTAAAGTGTTTGCAGCTAAGTCAATGATGTGGACGTCTAGTTTTTATGTATCTCTAAGGGAATAGTTTTTGTCTCACCCCTTCACTTTTCTTTATTAAGTAATTTTTGTTAACTTCGCCACAGGATTTTTCTTTTGTTGCACCCCTAGCTAAAGTGTAACAAAACTTTTGTTTGTCTGATGACTTTTTACTGGAAGATAGATGATTTTATGAAGAGTAACGTAAACTACTTTTATGTCAGAAAAAGAATTAGGGTTCTGCATAAATTAAATAAAACTGGCCATAAATCACTTCGGGTACCTAAATGGCTTACGCTAAGTAAACCATAAGAGATATAGCAAATGAAATTACTACTTAATTGTAGACATTAAAAAGACCAAAAAAAGTCGGCGTGAGTATACGTCTATCTTCTAAGGATCCCCTACAATAAGCATTTTTTTCTTTAAAATAAACGTGAGCGTGTGAGCAATATTTGCGTGGGCATTCTGTAGTCTACGTGAGCGAAGCCGCGGGCAAATCTAGTGATCTCTATGAAAACTATAGAGACCGAATGTGTTAAACATCTGCTGACAAAGATTATCGGGTAAGTGCCTGCTTAGTATAAATTATATATCAAACTGAGTAATTTTGTCCAATGGTCCTCCATTTGCTACTTACTGCTTTGTCAGAAATTTTATGCCAGTCGTGGCAATATCTCAAATAATCGTTGAAAACATTACGGACAGTACATACATTACACTTAATGTTCATTATTTTAGACATGGCTAATAAAGACAATTATATGAACTTAATTTTTTCTCTTTATAGCATGTTATTTGGACACATAGTTTAGGAGATGATGATTAATTAAAATAAAATGTACTTGTGGGAAGAACAATTATGATAGGGTACACGGGTTCATTGGCGTTGCGGTGTTTGTCGTATAAAATTAACACGGGTGAAACCGTGGAGCACAACTAGAACTTATTATACATAAATAAAAATGTATGGGTGATACTTAAGGGCGATTGAAGTGTTTGGTGGGATGTTGAAGTGGCATGTTGTGGTTTTTTAATTATTTAGCTGACCCAAACAACTTCGTCTACGTCACATAAGAGAGAGAGAGTGAGCAATACCGTCAAGTAAGACTTTCTGCTGAATGAGATACTAAGAATAAGTTTACGCGCCCCAGAAACCTGTAGGGAACGACGTATTAGGTAGCGTTTAGTATGCATATTCAAGTTTAAAAAACTTAAGACCCTGTTAGACTTCACGACCTGTCGCAGGAGGACGTTCGCAGGATTGTGCGTCGCTATTGGCTCGATTATGCAGCCGTGCCCCCCCCCTCCCCCGGTAACAAAAATCGGCCGCTATAAACCTGCAGTGTAATAACCGTTTTAGGCCGTTATAAAGGCATATTGAACATTTAACAAATAAAAAAATAGAATCAATTATGTTTACGTTAGTCCATCATCCTAGATAAAGCATTTATTGCAATCACTCTATTATATTCTGGTGTGGCTTCGAAAATTGATTATATTCTACTTAGGGCCGATTTTTCAATCGTCAAATAACTAACTTTATTTGAGGTATAAAATTAACATTTTGACAGATAACGAATGGAAAACCAATCGTAATTTAAATATTATTCCTCTAATAAAGTTACATTTTGATAAAAATTGGCTCTTATTTATTTAAAAATAAAATTCAGTTATGAAATCCAAGGGATGTTTTACCTAGTCTCTGCCTATACGATTAATTCGATGTTTGGAATTGTCATTATTTGACTAATATTCACTATATCCGGTACAATCATTGTTTCCTTCTTTGTATACTATACTTTTAGAAAATTTGAATTCTTTGTGTCTACGTAATATTATGGTAACATTAAATAGTGTAATGACATATTATGTATAGTAGATTTTATTAAGGGCATGCGACATAATGGACTCTTTATTAAAGAGTGTATAACAGAAAAGTATAATATTATTCAAAACTATACCTGAATGAAGTAAGAGGATTCTGAATAGGATTCTATGAGAACCACAAGATAAACTTATTATTTTATTTTTTCTAAATATTTCAACAAGTATACTATTTAATAGTACATAGAAAAACAATATTCCTTGGGTATTTCTTGTTCATTCCCAGACTGGACATTATCAAGTTAAAGGAAACATATATTTTTTATCTCGATTCACAATGTATTTTGAAAGGTGTATTTATTATTATTAATTTTTTTTAGGTGATAAACAAGCATACAGCCCGCTTGATGGTAAGCGGCTACCATAGCCTACGAATGCTTAGATATCCCTATCCATAGGTATCACTAGCGTGTTGCCGATTTTGTACCCCTGCTACAAGGAACCCTGGAACCCTTTTCACTGCAGGAACATAACACTTAGTTATTTGGCTACATTCTTCTGTAGGGTGGGTGTATTCCAACAGTCGGACTGCCCCAAGTAGAGAGAAATATCTAATGACATTTCTCTGTGCCCTGTCCCTCTCTTAATGATGGTTATCTAAGTATTTGTTGTTAGCTACACTGTGCTATGGTCGAGGTCCTGTGTTCGATTCCCAGGACGAGCAAAGTGTTATTGGGTTTTTCTATTATATTCTCACTAGCAGCTCGGAGTTTGGCTTTGTGCCTGATTAATGGCAATAGACTCACCACCTGTTGCATTGGATCTAAAAAACATACCCAGAGTAGGTACTGTGGGTGTACATCAAGTACACCTCCGCCTAACCCTTCGGAGATACAGGCGTGATGGTACGTTATGTTTCGACACTAAGTGAACCGTACATAGTTAAAGAACAGTTATCACTCACCATTGTGTTTAAGCCTATGTGCCTTCAGTGAATTCGACTGAGTGAAGCACATGTTGCAGTCTTCACACTTGTAAGGTTTCTCACCAGTGTGGGTCCTCAAATGACGTTTCAACTTGAACGTGTCCGCGGACGCGTACGTACAATGCGGACACTGGTCACAAACATTAATGCACATAAATTATATATTGTTAGAAGCAAGAAAAGGAATTTTGAATCTACCGCCATTTCAGCGTCGCCCTGCCGCGACGCTGCTCAAGCATAACAAAATAAGCTAGTAGTAGCGTGATGTCGTGCATTAGCCATGGGTACCTCAGCAATTTTTTTTTTGCGCCAACTCAATAACTCAAGCTCAGCTTATTGCGCCGGTGCATTGGGTTAACTCAAATTTGCGCCATGGCGCAGCAAAATAGTACGCGAAGCAAGAGAGAGAAATGAATGAGTCGGCTGACCGATGCGAGCGGCGCGGCGCGGCGGCAGGGTGCGACGCTGTTCCTTTGCCGGCTCGCTACGCTGAAGTGCACTGTGCGCCAACACATTTGGAATAAGTGGTTTTTGGTAACACATGGCCGTGTTACCCATGGCTATCATGCATTATCTTTTAGACATTTGTATCATGCGGAGGCTCTGCGCTTTCATGTATTCATTTCGATTCTAAGATGTTTTTGTAAATTCAGTGATCTATACAATTAATAAAATTGAAGTGTCTGTTTGTAATGTCAAAATAACAGATTTTTACTAAATGCATATGAAAGTATATACGATACCTATAACAAAAAGCTCATTTTTAAATTATTTGTTTGTCTGTTTTTGTTCCGGGCAATCTCCGAAATTGTTGGAACGATTTTGACGGGACTTTCACTGATAGATAGCTGATGATATAGGGAGTAACTTAGGCTACTTTTATTTTAGAAAAAGAATTAGAGTTCCGCACAAAAAAAAAGGTGGTCATGGTGAATAAATTCGGGCACTTAAATGGCTTATGCTGAGTAAATCAAAAGAGATATAGCAAATTAATGTAATACATAATTATAGGCATTAAAAAGACCTACAAAAAAGTCCGGGAGAGTATATATCTATTTTCTAAGGAACGTCCACAATAAGCATTTTTGTCCTTAAAATAGCCGGGAGCGGAGGAGCAAGATTCGCGCGGGCATTCTGTTGTCCACGTGAGCGAAGTCACGGGCACAGCTAGTTTGATAATAATAATTGTAAAAATAGTTCTACTTACTAATCTCTCATTTCTAACAATATTGTACTTTTTTATTCAAAAGAACAATCACTTAGGGATCTTCGATATTAAAAAACCATTGACTTCATAGCGGTGGGACTTACAGGTTTAGGATTATTTTTTTTGGTAAACTTCTGTGTTTTTATATTTTGTTTATTGCTTACTTGCAGGGCTTCGATTTCTATTTACAAACACAAATGTGTAAACAATGACGTTTTATAAATAGATGCGTTATACTCTCACTAAAAGCTAGTAGAAAACGTTACCAATTTTGTTATCAGCATGTTGAAACAAAAGAAAAAGGAAATCACAGCGTAAGGTTAAACTCTGTTGTTAAAAAAGGTTGAAAGTTTTTTCTCGCTTACGCCGGTATCAAGTTGAAAGTGAACTGAAGGTTTGCCCACCATTCACGATGGCATGTAAAGAGCGTCAATGCTGTATCTACTTAAAAATATAATTGTGTGTAAACAACGACTTTCGACATTTCTGTTCATAGCGTCATTGTTTTAGAGAAAGAATGAAACTATTTTTTGATGTTGAGCGTGAAAACATCGCTCTTTACATGATATTAGGTGTTAAATCGATACTAGGGATATCTTAACGCCGAGTTGTGCGTCATTTGTAGTAGTACTGCAATACACGGGACATAATGTAGAATGTTTAAATTTCATTTGAGTTTTATGTAACTTTTATAAGGATCTAATTTTAATGTACTTTGCTGTATTATAATAATGTATCCCCCCTGTGTACCTTTTACTACAAAAATGTTGTCATTCTTTTTCTAGAACATTGAATGCATCAATGCTTTGAACAGATAAATTGAAAGTCGAAATTTACATTTAATTATTTGTTGTAAAGAGTTCCAGGCCACTTAAGTAAGCAATAAGCAAATGTTTTTGTAATATCGGTCATCTAATGAAAATTAAACCCTGAAGCCGCTGCGGCTCTTACAGCTTCACCGAACTTGGGGGCGAGCGCAGAAGGCACTCAACGGCGAAAATTTTGGACGTGTCGCACGAGAGTGCCAAAGTGGCCGGACCTCGGCTCGGGCGATCGTCGCACATGCAAATAGGTCGCGATCTGATTAATTTCCTACTCCTACAATTCGAGCTAACCAATATATACGCATAGACATGTTCCCTTCGTCTTGGGAAGTATTTGGGTGTATGTGTATTTATTTAGTGATTTGAAAGTATTTCTACACTAACTAGCGCAAAAAAAGAAAAGAAAAAAAGGTCCCTCACAGAACCCATGTACCTGTGTGGTGTGCACGTGTGTATGTTCATACGTGTGTAATGTTGTATGTGGGTAGCTAAGTGTTGCACGTATAGTGTCACTTGTATCGCGCGGGCGGTTGCCTGACCCAATGGGCTTCACACCGAGGAACGGACCTAGGCTTGGGTTACCGCTGGAGGGTAGACGTGGGGGGTGTGTGGGAGCGAAGTTGACCGCCCGTCCTCTGCGGAGAGAAAGGTGGTTACGCGGGCGTGGGCGCTGGCACGCTCTGTCTGGAGAGACGGTTGAATAAAACGCCTTTGCTGTTTCAATTTGGTCGAGCGGGTCGGTGAAGATGTTACGCGGTCGGCTTTTACGTCGGCAGGCATTGGGGATCGGTACATAGGTAGCTGCCGCTTTGATTAATGGATTCGCGTGGTTCGACGCGGTGTCGAAGTAGGAGCGAGAAAGGTGTTTGGCGTCTCTATGGATATCTTCACTTCGAATATAACTTGGGGTGCCGGTGAGACAGTAAAGAAACCTATTCTAGATGATTTGTAACCGTTTAAAGTTCGATGCTGACATACGTCAACGTCAAAAAAGACTGCAAGTGTACGGCGCGGCGGGGTTTATATATCTCGGCAAAGTTAAACGTAATGTACTCCGTGAGGCGGTGCACTTGATGAGTGCAAGAATGTCTAGCAAGAAAACCGAACTGCTCAGGCGGATAGAGGTTTTTCTCCTCTATTACCGATTTGAGATGGTTCAGAAGGAGCCGCTCGTAAATTTTAACTAACGTATTAAGTAGACTGATTGGGCGATAGCTGTCGAGAAGCGACACGCTCTTGCCGGGCTTATGAATACCTATGACAATGGCCATTTTCAGGCGGCTGGGAAATGGCAGTGAGCTATGGCTTCAATGTAATTGAAGATGCAGACCAATAGAGCTATGAGGTGATCAGGAAGAAGTTTGAGTACTTCATTTCTGATCCCGTCGGGACCTGGTGACTTTCTAAGCTTAAGGCTTTTGAGTACGGAACAGAGTTCCACAAACGTGACTGGAGACAGGGACTTTGTCGAGGGAAGCTTGTTCAGCTCTGGCTCCCTTGGCCGGCAGAGTCATTTCTAACAATGTTGTAATTCGCAATTTTCGGATTGCGTTTATTACGATTTAAGAGCGTTTCCTGCACTAAGAGAACGTCTTTTTGGTGATCTTTAAGAAAGGTCGAGACGAGATCACGCTGCGAAAGTAAGCTCCGCGCATTAAAAAAGGATAAATTTAAACCTTTCGGCTTAAACCTAGCCATTGAGAGGCCCTAAATTATTGGCTTCGCGGTCTAGACGGTGTAACGTCTCTGCGAGCCGAGGGAATGCGCATACGGTCTTGAGGAGACCGTACTGCTCTAAATGATCGTTGTACGCGATGACCTCACGGATGTCGTGCTCACGAAGGAACGAAGGAGCAAGACCGTGAGGTCATCGTTAATAACATGGGCGGCGGCGCGGGGCGCGGGGATATCCATCGCCATGAGAGGCTGTGGATTGTGGCGGCGGGGGGCCCATGCGTTCTGAGTCGAACGCACGGGTTAGGGTTGCACGCGGGGTGCGGGAGGGCCGGCGGCTGCCGGGGTACGGCGAGGGGTCGGGGGAGCGGGAAATTCCCCTGGTGGCAGCTGAGGCTATGCTCGGAGGTTTGAGGCGGGAGGCACCGCCTGCCTCGAGAACCGAGGACGCGTAGTGCGCGGGGCCTTAGGGCATCCGTGATAATTCACAGAGTGCCTCTCCTCTCCGCACAATACGCAACTCGGGGGGTGGTGGAGTCACACTGACGCGTGCATTCCCTAATCGGGTGGTCCTCTAGGTATTTAATGAACCTCGGACGGAGATAACAGTTGCGGGCGGCGTGCCCGTTCAACTGGCAGTTATGGCACTGCGCGGGCTGGTGGTTTTTACATTGGGGCTCTACGGAGACGCCGGAGAGCCCGCACACGGTTTCCAATTGAAAAACGGACTTCCCCTCAAGGAATACGGCGGTTCACTATCCGCAGGACGCGTTCCTCTGCAAGGGCGTAAGTGTAGTAATAGAGATTGTTATCACGGAGGAGGGCAGTGATTTTACGGTGAGTTACCTACGAACTAAGAGAAATACCTGTGGCGATATTTCTGGCACATTCGAATTGGGATTTACTTTTCTTTTATAGTCGAAGATTTAAATTTCCAAACCTGATAGGGTCTCTCTCCAGTATGGCATCTCATATGGCGCCGAAGTTTCGATTGCTCGACGGAAGCATAGTCGCATTCGGTGCACTTGTGCGACTTCTTGTGCGTATGCCTATAGTTGACATGTCTTACCAATTGACCTGTGAGACAATGAGAAAGACATATTATCAAATAAAGCATACTTCAAACTCAGTTCTGCAGATCCAGTTCTTATTTTTGCAAACTTTTATTTAACTTGCTTTGTTAGTACAGGTCAAATGTTGCAACTGAATTTTAAAACATTTATCCCCAACCGATTGAGCTGAAATTTTGCATAAACGTGTAGTTTACATGGCAATGCATGGTTAGCTAAGTGATGTCATTCTAAATAAAATATGGCGGATCACTTGACACTGGCAAAAGTTGTCTACATAGGCAGAGAGCCAAAATAAACTGTAGGAACAGTTATTTTTTATTTACCCCCATGATATGGATATCAAATGAAAGGGTTTGCTGTTATGAATACAAAAATAAAATTAGTACAACTGAAATATTGAATAAAAGCTTGTTTAAAAAAAAGTTTTATTAAATTTATTATAGGCTTGGTGTTTGGCCATAAATGTCACCTGATGTTAAGCGACGATGTGACCCAAGAAGGTAACACGGTAAGCCTAGCCGGAACATACCCATAGGTGCTTGGCGACAGATTCATACCCTACCACAATGCTATGGTGTTATCAAGGTATTTTCCCTGATAGAAAGCTACGGTTCATTGAAGGGTTTCAAACTCACGTAGATCCTCCTAGGAATATTCTATAACATCAAGTATCTACTAGTAGACATCTTGGGTGAATTAGTCTAACAATACTATAATACCAGCGACAACAGAGACTCATTAAAAGAAAGTTAATTTTATGTAAGAACTGACCTGATGTGGTGAATGGTCTACTGCAGTATTTACAAACATGAGACTTGATGCCGTAGTGTATATTAAGATGGTTTTGTAACGTCACTGAGGTTTTGAAGCCACGGTCACACACACCGCATTTGTATGGCCGATCCTCCGAATGAGACTTCATATGTCGCAGTAACAAATACCTAATGAGAATATGATCTATATTATTTAATTATATAAATTTAGTTTATTCATAAGGCACAGTTTGATTACAGTTATCACCTATACATATTTCATTGCTTTTCCTGACTAACTGATTCATCGGCGCACAGCCCAAAGTACTGACGCTAGGACCATGGCAATTCGCATGCGGGTTCCTTTTATACTGTAGGTGAGCACTAAGAAAGTTTTTAGAAATTCAACGCCTAAGGTGATGAAAAGGAGAATGGAAATTTGTCACTATGAAAATTTAATTTTGTATTTCAGTTACAAAGTAAACAAAATGTTTCATAGTTTTTTGAAAAATCAATACCTAAGGGTGTAAAAGATGGGTTGAAAATTTGTATAATAGAAGTACCGAATTTTATTTTAGTCAAAGGTAATATTAGGTTATTAGGTAAATATTTCTTTCATCACACTTGCACGTAAACAGTGTCCTAATATACAGGCTATCTTGGATATAACCCCATATATAAAACCCGAGGGCCTTTTTTCGCTAACACCTGAGGGCATAAGGCTTTTGCAATTGATTTTTTTTTTTTTTTTTTGTTGACGTGGAGTGGAAAACCCGTCATGGGTACACACTCGCAAAGGGGGACGAGTGGTTATGTGAGACTCATACTCACTAAAAAACTCCACGGTGCACCGTCCGCCGCCATACTGGGGCGACGCGGGCACTGCGCTGGCATTCAGCCGCGCCGCCCCGGCGGCAAGGCCCGGAAGGGCCGCCCGCTGACGGAGACAGCCCGGTGACGAACTGTCTCCCCGTTCGCCAAACCAGTGCAATGGGAAGACAGGCCCCCCGACCCATCTCCCCTTGGTTCGGCCTGGCAGGAGAAGGAGGCGGATGAACCACCACCTGTCCCCCACCCACCCGTCGTTGGGTTTTTTATAGAGGTTTTCTCCTCTGTCTCTGCCATAATGTTTGGCATATGGCGGGGGTAAGGGGCGAATGAACGCACCCCCACCCCGCTAGCCCGGCCATGATTTTTTACCGAGGTTTTCTCCTCTGCCGTCCTGTAACGGCAGGAGAAGGAGGCGAATGAACGCACCCCCTCCCCCACCAGTCCGTCGTTGGTTTTTTATAGAGGTTTCCTCCTCTGCCGTCATTAAGCTCCCGTCCGTCCTTGTCAAGTCCGTCTTTGATTTTTTTAACGAGGTGCTCATCCTCAACCGTCCGGTTATTTTTTTAAGTGGTTTCCTTCCACTGTCCGTCCTTGATTTTTTATACTGGTGGTTTTCTCCACCTCCGTCCAGTAATGTTTTAAGGTGGTTGTCTTCCACCGTCCGTCCGTGATTTTTTAAAGGGTGGTTTACTCCACCACAGTCCGTCCAAGGTTTTTTAAGGTGGTTTACTCCACCGCCGTCAGCGATTTTTTAAAGAGGTTGTATCCTCTCAATTTTTTAAGGAGGTTTTCTTGCTCCTCCGCCGTCAGCGACGAGTCCGTCCGTAGTGGACGAGCCGAAGCAGGTCCACTCTTGCCCCATCCCCTGTCTCCTCTGATGAGCAGAGGGGTACAGGGGAGGAACGCCGTCGGTCTGGTATTAGCCGTCGGCCGTGAAGCGGCCGCCGTTGCCCGGGGCACACCCCGAGGAGGTTCCATACATAGTGCCCCTTTTGCAATTGATACCCTAACCTTTCCCAACTTGGTTAGCAAGGTGAACCTCGCATTTCTTGCAATTAGAATCTTTCTAACTTACAACCATCTTCCTATTCATATTTACCCACGCATTCACACACACACTTCTTGTACACTCATAAGGTAGTCAGTTTATAATAAGGTTATTTTTATTAGGTATTCAAATAGTATAGAAATAAGTAGAATAATAGAGAATAATGTTTTTGTTGTATTTTTTTTTTTTTTACGCCGCACGAGGACTTTCAATTTTTGTTTTATTTTTTTATTTCTCTTGCTTTGTGTTCTAGTAGATTGTAAAAAACCTGGTATCCAAGACACAGGATTTCCTAGTTTGGGTATCAGGGCATGCTTCATTTGTATTTTCGTTCTTTCATAACAAATAAAATTTATTATTATTATTATTTATTATTATTATTATTATTATACCATTTTTTACAATTCATAAACGCAGAAATTTTTCACTTTATTTAAGAGGCTTTTAGAGTTGTTGTCTGCCAGTCCCATCGGAGCATATTCAAATAATCAACAAAAATTTACATAAATTTCTACAGTAAATAAAACTATTAACTAAATAAAAAATAATAACACATAGGTACTTTTATCGCTTTTATTATAACTATTAACAACTAGCTGGTACCCGCGACTTCGTCTGCGTATTATTGGATATACACAGATAGAAAAAAAAGCAAACCAAAAGAAAATCATGGTTGGGATTGTCACTATGTGTATGGTTGACGCGATCCCTACCACCCCGCTATATTACTGTATATGCTCCGGCTGATTTCGGAACACGACAAAGCAAAAGAAAATCATTCATGGTACATCACTGTTTTTATAGTATTGTCATTGTATGCCAATATGAATCCAACACATTAACCGTCCCAATAAAACGTACAACAGTACAAACAACAAACATAAAAACTTTACATTTATTATATTTGTAAGATAACACTGGTTAAACTATGACTTTTACCGGGATAAAGAGTACCCTATGTGTTATTTCAGGTTATAGAATATCTGTGTGCTAATTTTCATTCAAATCCGTTCAGCCGTTTTTGCGTGACTGAGTAACAAACATTTTTTATTTATTTACTCGTTTAGCGGAGGTGAGGAACAGAGAGTAAAGTTCCTCATCCACCATAGAAAAGGGAGGATCCTCCGGCCAGACGGGTGCTATGTCTGGCGGGCAGCTGCCCCGACGGTTGTAGTCGGGTTCTTGTATATATACTCAACGATTGAGTTAATTTCTATAGCGCGATGTAAGATGCGTCGTATGTGGCTTGATAGATGTCGCTATGTAGATGCGTCGATGCGTCAGTTGTGGCGAGAGATGTCGCTACACTCGCAAATGTGATGAAAAACATTGTATGTTACACGGGCGCTACGGTAATTACGAGCATCGACTCATTAAAACCCTCAGTTTTCGACTTCGGGCTTCTAATAGACTCTTATTCATAATTCCTTATTTACAGCCCTCAAGACACAATGTACTATTATATCGTCACGTCACTTCGTTTATGAAATACGTTTTTGACGAAATTCGATGAACGTCAAACGTTTGGTTCAGTGAAATTTTCAAAAATCCTTCGTTTGTACTCACCTACAGTTAGGGAAAGCAATCTCGGGATACCGGGATCCTGAAATACCGGTATCCCGCATTACATTTTGCGGGGCTAATCTCGGTCGAAATTTTGCGGGATCCAAACTGCACTGGCATGGCGGGGTTACAGAAAAGCGTTGATCATACCTTCACTTCACCCATGATTCACAATAGTTTGGGTTAAAATTAAAACCATGAAAACGAGATCTATTGGGTCTTTATTACGACTGACTTCAGAGGTCTAAGTCCACCCTGCTGTATCCCGCAAATACCTGGATCCAGCGGGACTAAGATGGTTCAATTCTGCAAATACCGGGATTTAAATTATCTTGGAGGATTACATTCCCTACCTACAGTGTAAAAGTAACTCATTTGCAAATTTTCAGGGTTCTAACTCCGGTAGTTTGAGTTGTACGTTCATATGTGAGTTATCCTTGTATACATATGGGGCATTCCACGCCAAATAAACCACTTTTGAATCCGACCCATTTCGATTTCACAAAAAAAAAATCTACTTCACTAAAGATGTTTCTCAGAATTTTTCAAATTTTTTTACCCATCCAAAAAATATGCAATGTTTTTTTAAAGGCATTTTTATTGAGTAATATCCTTAACTATGTAAAAAATTTACTTACTCAGACGTGTTTTTTTTTTTCAAAATTTTTTGTTTATGATAGAACTATTTGAAAAAAAAGGAAAAAATTTATTGAGACTTTTTTAAGATTTTTGGAAAAAATCCAAAATTTGTCGTTGATTGAAACTTTTTATAGTTTGTCAAACTTTGACATTGACATTTCATTCTGGTTATTTGTGTATGGACATTTATCTATAAATTTTGTGAAATTTTCAGATTGGTGTTTTTGCGTTTTTTTTAACTGTGCTTATTTCTCAAAATGCCACATCGGAAATTCTTTAGTGTATACAAAAAGCCTCACAAGCTGACAATTGCAATCACTTAATAATAAAAAATTGGTGGTTTGTACAACTCTATTATAAAAATTGAACTGATTGAAGTTCAAGACTGTAAATTGTCATTTTTTTGTTAGATTTTTATCAAATAACACTATATTATGTATATACGAACAGTCGATGACGGGTGCAATTGCAGAGCTTGCAAGTGAACTTTGACTCTAGCCATTTGGTACGTTTCGCAGATTGCGTGTTCGGTTTGCCTTCAGATTCCTCTTCTTTAGATTGCTCTTCAGCTCCTTTTTCTTCGACATTGTATATGACACCGTTATTAGCTTTATCTCCATCCTATAAATAATAAACGTTCTCAAACAACAATATAATCAATTATAAAACATTTAAGTACGTGAAAATATATTGACACTGGTAAGTAACTGAGTAGGTATGTAATTTAGAAAAATAATCTGGAAGAATAAAGTGACATAAGATGTGATTGTTAAATGACTCACCTATGACTGACTTGACACTGGCAGAATTCATAACTATGAGACACTATTTCTTAAAAGTTGAAGTTCATTAAAAATAGATGTTAATATGATTCAGGTGAATGTTGTTGACCTGTGGTGTTTTTGACGGAAAATTGAACTGCCATATTGTAGTTTTTGACCCTATATTATACATTATTGGTAGCATTTTGTGTGGTATAGTTTGGATAAAGTGTATAGATGAAGTGAATTATAAATATAAACTGGAAATATACATTTTGAGTTGCAACAAAAACTCCTTTATATAGTTCCTCCTATAGTTCTAACAAAGAAGCCACCATCTTCTTTGAACTCACTTTGAAAGTTAGAAAGGACTATAGAGGCTTAAAAACATTGACACTGGAAAAACAAGAAGAAAAAGCAAAAGACATGGCTATATCCTATAAACGAAAGGGTTACATAAATGACACCTAAACATAGATTATAATAACAACATCTGACTTGGCTGCAAGGTCAAGGTGCCTTTGCCTTCTCCTTTCACAAAAGAAAGTGAAATACTACACAAAAAAAGTGTTGGTCTGTACAGCATAGTGTTATATCTCACCTGGTCCATTTTAATATCAGTATTGACGAGCGGCTTGTTATTTTCTTGAACGACCAGGATATCGCTGACCTCACCGCTATTTGTGTCTGATGGTACCTCGGTTACTGTCTGATAACTGTCGCTATTTGTTTCAACTAGAATATTTTGTTCTTGTCCCCCAATACCCTGGTGAATCCAAAGTATAAATCAATTTGTGAAAGTAAATGACATACATTTAAACTGAACCTCCTTGGTTATTCATACAAGACTATAAATAGTAATCCTAGTAATTTTTTATTTCATCAAAGGTAAAATAATAATAGCTACAGATACACAAAAAAAAATTGGTTGCCTGTAAAGTCGGTATACGGGCGAAAGTTTTACGTGACAACGACTTTATGTCTGTCTCTCTCGCTCTTAGGCGGGCTAACCATGCCCGAGTGGAAGGGACGCGTGCCTCTCACTCGCTCTCATTGTGAGCGCATAACGTGAGCGGAGCGTAACGCAGTTTCTTGAAGTGTCACCCGGCAAACCAATTTATAAGACGTTGTCACGTCAAAAATGCAATATAACTAAGGGCCAATTAAAAGTTATTAATAAATGAAAATATGTACTTTTTTCCCAAATTTTATGATAACTATTCTATAGGAGGACTATTCCCATGAGTTGACATTATAATTTATTTGTGCATGTTTGCATTTATCTTAAAAATCACTTCATTGATTTTAATAAAATATAGGAAGTCTATGCCATTTTGTACTTGATTTGTTATATAAATTATCAATAATAGGTTTAGTCTGTGTTTATGAAGACTTTGAAATTCTAATATAATAGTCCTCATGAAACTAAATTCTGCTCAAATAACCAATACTTAATGTAAGTAGAGTTCTTAAATAATAATGGATGTAATAAACGCAAGTGAAGCCACGGGTAAAGGGATTTTGAGATTTTCCTTACAATAAGCCGGGACAACTACAAACTCAAGTGACATAACAGTATTACTCTGTCAGGTTTAACTCTCAAAAAGACAGCATGATTTAACTTTGGTGAGACTGTATTATAATGTAAAAAAAAAGATACATTAAGCATGCTTCCAACTGACCTGGGATTGTAGTGAAACAACATTTTGATTATCACCAGCCTCCTGAAAGTACTGTCCTTCTTCATTAATATAGTATGTTACACCACTTTCGTTTTCCTCTTCACCATTCATTGTAAAATTACATAAAGATGATTAAGCTGCCATGTCAAGGATTAGTACAGTAACTACTTCTTAAACTAATACAACCTAAGTAGGGTCAGCAAAACATGTTTTCCACTTCCACTCTCCTCTATCTATTAAATATCATCTCAATATTCACACACTTTCTATGCACCTTTCGTTCCTCACGCTTTTATATCCATCCACCTTTATAAATAACATTCTTCTAGTAATATGACTTTCATCACTCCTCATGACATGCCAATATCATGCTAATTTATTACCCCTCAACTTCTCAATGACTGGTGGGTGCTACTGTCAAAAATCCACATATCAATCGTAATATTCGCATCTCTACCACATGTAATCTTTTTTAATTAGTACAATAGTAAATAAATTAATGGCGTTTTACAGTACAACAGTAAAGTAACAGTTACAGTACAGTGCGACATACATTCTTATAATTTACTCATACATATCTATACAAAAAAAAAATTGTAGATACATGCTGTTTTGTATTCCAAACATAATCCTCATTCGATCGAAAGCATACTTTGTGAAGTCACTGTACTTTGACTTACCATCATGATAAATCAATATGATGATTAAACTATTATTACATTGTTGAACTGGTATGCACATGGAAATACATACTTAGAACTAAGAAGTCACTTAGCATAACTTAACTACCTGATTGGTTCATCAAGGTGTGAATTAAGGTTTGGTCCTTCTCTTGCTTTTTAGTAGACATTGCTGAAAAAAGAAAATGTTAATGTTCCATTTCTTTAGACTATAATAGTACAGTATAACAGTTTAAATTCAGTTTAGTTAGTTCTAAAAGTATGCAACTGTCAATCTTAAATCAGATTTAACAATTTAAATATGATTCAAGGATTTGCTTCAAGCCATCCTAAAAAGTAAATAACAATATTTGCTTTTTAGGTAAATGGTTTTATATTAGGATTTCTAAGAACATTACTAAGTTTACAGATAATAAATTAATATATCATGTTAAGTTTTGATAATTCAATGTCAATTCAACCTAGGACAATAATTAAAAAAATGGCCAAATGCGAGTCATCCTCGCGCACAGAGAGTTCCGTAATTGTCCAGCTACATTTTCAAAAACAATTAGGTAGGTAACATCGCCAAGCACAGTTTTTACATAGGGTAGGCAAAAAAAATTATAAGCTATTAACTTACAAACTACTACCTCAAATATCTATAGATCATACATTAAAGCATATTATTTATAGTATTTTTGTATTTATAAAAGAAATTTTGTGTAAAATATGTCTTCACTAATTCATTTCTCTAACTCTATTGCCTCACTTACTGCTTTGCTGTGCCATGGCGCAAATTTGATTTAACTCAATGCTCCGGCTCAGTAAGCTGTGCTTGAGTTATTGAGTTGGCGCAAGGATTTTTGCTAAGTTACCCAATACTAGTACTGGACCCCCTATGTATTATTCTACTCTATGACTGGACCGGCTACGCGTCCCGCAACCTGCACACTCCTTTCACAACTCACTACATAGTAATATGTATCATATTTATATTATGTACTGTACATATCTATGATTAAGTGTGACATTGACAACTACCTGATTGTCATGATTATATACCTATGTAAAATTGTATGTTGAATAAAGCCAAAAATTATTTGGTATTTCTATCTTTTATCATATTATATAAAGCAAAATGTGCTCCGCTACATGGATAGAATTGTTTTTTTAATAATTTTCTCAAAATCTATGAATTACCTACTAATAACAGTGGCAACATTATAATCAGGGATTTAATGTATGTAATTTTGATAACAGTACAAAGTTTATAGACATACTTGGATAATAAATATTAAGGAAGTAATCCACCTTTAACATTTCTTTATTTCCATCCTGTATATTATTAAAATTCACTTTAATTTATTAAACTAAAGTATGTTTTCATTATTATAAAGTATTTTAAACCAATGTACAAATTATAGTAAGTACAAATTATGGGGCAAAGAGCTGAAGTAATAAAATCCTTGTGCCGTGAAAACCATTATTAGGCCTTGATTATTATTATTGTAAAAAAAATGTAATCATTGATTTGTGTCAAGCATAAACATTTGAGTTTATATAAAAAAAACTAAACATTTTTAAAACACAAAATGAATAGTGCCGAATGTGAGTAATTTTCTTACGTATCCAGATTACTATATTAGCAGGTCGCCATCTTATCTTGAAAGTAAAACTTATTTGAATTTTCGATAAAAACTTCAACATAAATTCGTAAGTAAGATCTTTTTAAAAGTTTTTAAAGCCAAATTACCCTACAAGTTAACCAATGCAGAGAGGGTACACCATAGAACATTTACTACCGGCGGTACACAGGAGGCACTGTCATGCTATTTCAACGTCCCGTCGGTAATATCTTGCGTTTTTAGGTTTTCACAAATGTTCTAAACACTTCGACCAACTTATCATAACGGCGTCTATTATTTTCCAGAAAAGTTTTTTTTGTACTTATTACATACGTTTCAATTAATTTAAATCACGTAAAATGATACCTGGCAAACTGGCTTCAACAACTGTAGCTTCAAAAATTTCTTATGAGGGCGTTACAATTTTCCAGTTTTTTTAATTAATATAGTCTTTGGTTACAATCTTACAGTCATTTCGGCCTTGCGATAGTGACGCCGTCAAGCAGTGTTGCCAACCCTGAAATTTATTTGTTCGTAGAATTTGTTATGTAGGTACTTAAGTTTAATATTGTTGGTGGAGGTACATCTGAAAATAAACTAATAGTTGTCTTACAGACTCACTGAAGGATGTTTCATTAATCTCATTTAAGGTACATCTAAAAATAAACTAATAGTTGTCTTACAGACTCACTGAAGGATGGTTCATTATTCTCATTTAATACATAACATGGTGTCAGGTGTAAATACATCAAAGTTACGGTGACTATAGTTACAAAGTTACGTCACATTATATTATTAGCTAAGTATTAAGGCTAAAAGTGATACAATCGGACCGTCACAAATAATGTACGGCTGCATTGAACAACCGCCGCCGATGTCGGAAACTCGGTAATATTGCCGACAGCTGGCGTGATTGGAGGAGGATGTTCGACTGGTACTTAACAGCATCAGGTCGTGAATTGGCTTCTGGACGAGAGAAGTGTGCAGTTTTTCTACATACAATAGGAAAGTGCGGCCGAGATATATACGATGAGTTGGATTTCAAGAGTAATGAACGAAATGATTACGAGGTATTGTGCAAAAAATTCCAGGAACGATGTGATCCTCAAAAGAATATTAATTTTGAACGTCATTTGTTTTTAGAATGTTATCAAGATTCTGAGAAATTTGACAAATATCTATCGCAGTTGAAAGTAAAAAGTAAATCATGTAATTTCGGTGACCTACGTGATAGTTTAATTCTCACACAAATGATTCGAGGAATTAAAGATACACAGTTACGAGAAAGAATGTTACAAAAAAATGATTTAAAGTTACATGATGCAGTGTGTTGGAGTCGAGCGGCAGAAACAGCAAGTGAGCAAGCTGTTGTAGTTAACACTGGGCCCGGTCCGGCGAACTCGGCTGATATCGAGTCGGTAAGCGCCCGCGCCGCGGCCGACGGCATAGATTAATATGAATATACGGAAATAGATGGGTATGTCAAAAATATACTTTTATTTTGAGTGCCTCCATCTCGTGGATATACTTGAAATAAGTGTACATATACGAACGTAGATTAGTTAAATATTTATTTTTATTTATAGGGTATTTACTCTAATTAAAACAATTTCATTTCATGAGAATAGTAATATATTTATTGTATTATATAAACACATGACGTACATACTTATGGAGTCCTGACTCAAATTCTAACCTAACCTAACACTAATAAATCGGTCTGTGTATTTCCAATAATACGCAGACGAAGTCGCTGGTACCAGCTAGTATTGTAATAAAATTAGTATTAATGATTATAGTCGATCCAGAATAAACAGTTTCAATATTACAATGTTTTTGATTTTTATTTTATAACACCAAAAAGTAGGTATAAGTGTATTACACTGTCGTAACAGCTGGACTGCTGAAAGGACTAAACAAGTCTTTTATAGCATATAGTACACTAAACGTTGTCTCGAAAATAACTTAAAATAATGACCCTAACATGTTACTTGATTTTTAGTGGAATTATATTTTTGATTTAGTATATTTTAGTACTGGCCAGACATTTTGTTAATTTATTGCATAATTTTGAAACGATCACACTGATTGGCAACTCAGCTCAACTGTTTTCCATTTTGGTGTGGTGTTTGAGTCGCATCTGTCATTTAAGAGTGTTGTTTTTAGTTAGATCATTTATAATGAGTATTGCGAATTTCTTATTAGCTGGCAGTTCAACATTAATCTATGAATAAAACACGTTTCTTTTTAATTAATATATTTCTTTTTAGTCTGTACCATAGCTACCCCTTTCACAAGGTACCTAGTGAGGTTTTTGGCGGGATCTTGAAGTGACATGTTGTGGTTTTTATTTTTAATTCATTTACTTAGGTTTTTGACCCTTTATTATGTAATATTGGTGGCGTTTTGCGTGATATAGTTTGGTTTTTGTGCATAAGTGAGGTGGATTATAAATATAAGCTGAAAGCATTCACTCCGAGATCCCACAAAAACTTCCTAGAAAGTTCTAACAAGGGAGCCACCATCTTGTTAGGATACTGAATCGTCATAACACATGACAATATAATTCACTCGATAATGGCAGTAATGGTCTTCATTAAAGAGGACCGGTTGCCAAGTTAGGAAGAAGAAGAAGGTACCTAGCGGAGTTTTTGGCGGGATCTTGAAGTGACATGTCGTGGTTTTTATTTATAATTCATTTACTTAGGTTTTTGACCCTATATTATTTAATATTGTCGGCGTTTTGTGTGATATAGTTTGGTTTTTGTGCATAAGTGAGGTGGAATATAAATATACTTAAGCTGAAAGCATTCATTCCGAGATCCCACAAAAACTTGCTAGATAGTTCTAACAAGGGAGCCACCATCTTGTTAGGATACTGAATCGTCATAACACATGACAACATAATTCACTCGATAATGGCGGTAATAGTTTTTGGCGGGATCTTGAAGTGACATGTTGTGGTTGTTATTTTTAATTAATTTAGGTTTTTGACCTTATATTATGTAATATTGGTGACGTTTTGCGTGATATAGTTTGGTTTTTGTGCATAAGTGAGGTGGATTATAAATATAAGTTGAAAGCATTCATTCCGAGATCCCACAAAAATTTCCTAGAAAGTTCTAACAAGGGATCCACCATCTTGTTAGGATACTGAATCATCATAACACTTGACAATATAATTAACTCGATAATGGCAGTAATGGTCTTCATTAAAGAGGATCGGTTGCCAAGTTAGGAAGAAGAAGGTACCTAGCTCTTGTTCATAGACATAATGGACAAAAGCATCGAACAAAGAGTTTGTCTTAAATTTTGCACCGCCGCCCCAATCGAATTTTGTCTATATACCGAAATGTCATCAAAAGCACCTTGGTTTTGGACTGTACATATATGTATGCTACCGCTACCGAAAACTACTTAATAGTAGTTAGAGAAAATAAAACAATGATCAAGTCTAATAATTTATTTAATACATTCCCTTAATTAGTTTATGATTGTCCGTGGGCTTTTTTCAGCCCTCTACTTAGATCTATCAGTTGTTGGTAATCCTCCCTAAAGCCTTGCAAGGCCAACTCATGCTGACTCTTCATAGCGGAATTACTAGTGATGTACTTTTCCACGCATTGGACGCATTTGTTGTCAAGTTGAATATCTTCTTCAGTGAGTACATCAGGTTTAGCCAACTGGACCGAAGTAGGTAAGATCTGAAAATATAGATATGTTAGGAGACTATGGCGGGAAACTATTTATTTCAGGCGCCCTTCAACGTTATCAAGTAAAAAGTAAATTACTTCATTGAAATTCAAAATTAAAACACATACAGACTGCATAAATATATGCATTGTCTAATGAAGCGTAATAATTATTTTGACCTAATTCCGTGTCGAAAAATTCGATTTCCAACCAAGCTACTTTAATCTATAGTAGTGATTCCCAAATTCGACTACGACCTGCATGGGGTCCAAGCCTTTGTAAAACAATAATTGGAAGTCCATGAGACGTCAATTTGAGTCTACATTATTGGATTTCATTTAAGCATGTCATATATTTAATTATACCTATCCATGAATGGAATAACCCACATAATATAGATAGAATTTATTTAAATGCATAATACTTCCATAAAACATAATATTATAATGTCTTTACATATTAATTATTTATATAAAACTACCTATGAAATAAATAAAATAAAACACATTTAACAACAAATTTAATGAAGAATCTTTCTAAGTGAGTTGCACTATATCAGCTGTCAGAAATACTTTTGAAGTTGATGAATTGGCAAAATATCAATATCACGTAGGCTAAAACCTATAAAATCATGAGAAGTTTCGCACCCTGGCGCTGAATATGCTTAAGAGAGCCCTGGTTACACGAGTGCGTTGTCGACGCAGCGCGGCGGCAGCGGCGCGGTAAAGATTTGGTGGAATCAATTTAAAACGGGCGAACCGTAGGGCTCAGGTAGTCAATAAAATTAATAAAATTGAAGTGTCTGTTTGTAATGTCAAAATAACAGATTCTTACTAAATGCATATGAACGTATATACAATACCTATAACAAATAAAACTTTTTGTCTGTCTGCCTGACTTTTTGTAACGGATAATCTCCGAAACGGTTGGACCGATTTTGAAGAGACTTTCACTAGTAGATAGCTAATGTTATAAGGAGTAACTTAGGTTACTTTACTTTAGAAAAAAAAATAGTTCCACGGAAATAGAAAAAAACCTGGTTATGGTGAATCAATTCGGGTGCTTAAATGGTTTATGCTGAGTAAACCATAAGAGATATATCAAATTAATGTACTACATAATTGTAGAGCTTAAAAAGACCTACATATGTATTTCTTCTAAAGAACACCCACAATAAGAATTTTGTCTTTAATATTTTAAAGAGTAACCGGGAGCGGGTGTAACAAGATTCGCGCGTGTCCGTTCGACGGCATCCTGTAATCCACGTGAACGAAACCGTGGGCAGAGCTAGTTTACAAATAAAAACGCGTTACATCATCATCATCATCATCTCTATCGAAAGCTGTCGACTACTGGGACATAGGCCTGGATGCCTGATTATTGGAGGAGCCAATAATCGCCACAATGAGCGGTCTTGCGCTGTTTGTATCCCAGTGGATTCCCGCTACTTTTACCAGGTTATCGGTTCACCTTGTGCCGGGTCCTGATTAGGCCGCGTCTTCCGGTACAAGCCGTCACTCTAGAACTCTTCGCCCCATCGGCCATCAATCCTAAGAGCAATGTACCTCGCCCACTGCCACTTAAGTCTAGCTATTCTTAGAACTATGTCAGTAACTTTAGTTCTTATGCAAATCTCATTTTTGATATGATCATAATATAATGCGATACATTGAACGAAACATGTGTATCATGTACCTTAAATATTGTAAAACTCCTAAACCCAGTAAATGGGACTGATTATCAAGTACAACTGCGTCATAGCTATCACCAGGGACGGCAAATGGCACTTTTAGGGGTGCTTAACATTTCAAGCGCTTGCAAAATTGATGTTATTTTTAAAAATCCTTTTAGCGTTATGGCCATATATTAAGAGATAATGTGGCCCAAGATGATAAAAAGCTATGCCTAGTGGGGGAATTGGGTCTCCAGTGCAAGCTACTGGAACACGCTTATAGGAGCTTGGTGAGAGATTTTCAACTAGAAGTTGCTAGCTGCGAGCATTAGAATTTTCTAATGCTATGGTTTCATCATGATGTTTTCTTCCACTGAAAGCTCAGACTCATTGTAGAGATTCAAACTCACGTGGATCGACGCGATGTCGTCAAATGTTGACCATGCACAATATCTTATTTATCATCACAAGCTACTACTATAAGAAACATAGAATCGTTTACTTGTTGCGCCAAATCATGAGCTGCTTCACCGTCAGCCACATCGCCAAGAATTGCATGACGTAGTGAAGTCAGCAATACCGCTTCCCTGATAATACTGCTTTGAAGTAGGTCCAGCATCAAACCATCCATGTTTTGGTGCCAGGTTAGGTAGAATGCTAGCGGTCCGAAGTGTCGAGTTGATCTGATAATAATATAGCATTAATAATAAATGCTTCTATATCTATATAAAATGTGTCTCTGTCTTTCTGTCCGTTTATGTACTTTCGCGCGAAAACCACATATCCAAATTACATGTTTTTTTAATTTATAGCTATCTTATCTGGTCAGGATAAACGGCATATATTATTAGATAAAGTAACATAGAAAATAATGGAGAATCAATTCGGAAAATAGATACTTTTGGGGCGTTTAAACGGCTTACGCTGAGTAAACTCTAAGAGATATATTAAAGTAATGTATTACATAATTTCTAGACCTAAAAACACCTACAAAAAAATTAAGCAATAACATATGCTATCTAACTTCTAAGGATACCCACAATAAGCATTTTTGTCTTTAAAATAGCCGTCGGGCCATGGATGGAAGCGAGGGCAGCAAGAATCGCGCTTGTGCTCGACAATGACGGCATTGTGTAGTCCAAGCGACCGAAGTCACAGGGACAGCTAGTTTAAAATAGAATAAAAATTCTTGCTACTGTAAGTAGTATTTTCATGAAGAAAGTTCAGTTGCATAAACACGAATACGATAGGTAGCGCTGTGGTCGAGTTATTAACTACTGGAAAAGACAGAACAACTTCTACAGGGTCAGCTAGTTCAAAATAAAATACCTTAGCAAATTGTAGTTTCTCCTGACGTCAACATGCTGGTATGTGATGCTGGTAATTTTCTGATATGCAACTTCATCAGGTTCATATTGAACGCATGCTCTATCAAGTATGAACTCATATTTGTCACTCTCTAGTAATGCGTTAAATCGTTCTTCATCAACGAACATGAGAGGCTCTTTTAATTTGCGTCCATTTGTTGGAAAGTACACCTGAAATGTGATTCTTCTGAAGACAAAATCCAGAATAATTCTAAAACGAGATTATAAATACAGACTGAATATACATTTCAAATGAGAAGATGATATTGCCAAACAACCTGCAATTTTTTTTTACCGACTTTAAAAAAGGAGTAGGTTCTCATTTGGAAAGTATTCTATGTTTTATGAATGTTCAGCCATAACTACTTTGTTTATAAAGCAATTTAGATGATTTTTTTTTGTTGGAAAGGGGATACTTAAAGGTTGGTCTTGTTTTAGTTTCATTGGCATTGGACTTTGACTTTGAAGATACACCAGACAACTTTTCAAAATTCAAAATTATTGAATATGGTTTTCTTTTTGTTAATTTATTTTGCATGAAACTATAGTACAAATGTGTAAATTGTGCTGTATGTCATGTGAGAAACCATAAATTTACAAAATATAAAGCCTCATAATTTTTATTCCAATTAATGAAAAATTAAACTCTATTTAGTTAATAAAAAAAACACTACCAAAGAGGAATTTTGCTGTATGGGGTATTAGAATTTTTAAACATATAGCCTAATTCATTTGCGATAATATGCCGTAGAGTCGATTTGCTTCCCGGGTAATCTAAATATCTTTTCCTAAGCAAATATATGATTCGACACAGGCACTTAAAATTTAAATAAACCATTTTCTCTATAATCATCTTCTCATTTGAATACCATAGTAAAATTTTACTTAACAGTGAACAAACATAAACTGTATTTTTAGATTTCTTCATTAGATTAAAAAAGGTTGTTGATAATAATGTTGAAAATATACAATTCAATTTTCATTACCTGATTCAATCTCTTTCTGACATCATGATCACAGCTGCGCAGAGTGCCATCAGGATCCCTACAATGTAGTATAATGTTATAAGTTTTAAAACTTCCTTTTTTAATCAATATCACATCACTCATTTTATTCACGTATTTTAATCAAATTAATATTAGGTTTTACATTTTTAATCTATTCTTTATTTTAAAGTACCCCATAGTTTGAAGTGAAGTGGACAGCGAAAAATACCAACTGACCTAAAAAGCACCTAACATCATAATCAGTGCAACCTATCCCCTTAACTAATGTAAATTACATTTTAAATCCGGAAAAATTAAAATTGTTGTTTGGCATCCGACATTCGGTAATTAAAGTGTTCCAGATCGCGATCTCTATTATCCTTTTAGTTTATTTTTCTTATTTCATTTTCACAGCTTACACACCCATCAATTGTATTAAAGCACAATCATATAATCAATTATATTTAGCTCAAAAAAATATTTGGTAATCGAAATAACAACTACCACTTTAAGTTATGCTACATCTCTAAAATAAACATTTGCCAATTGTGTCACGAAACCTTCTTCTTTTTCTAAAAAAAAAAAATACTTTAAAATATATATTAAAAAAAAGATTGTTTGATATTACTAAAATTTTGATTTGTAAATTCTTTTTTTTTTTATTTTTTTTTATTTTTAAAAAGAACAGGAAAATTTCTATATCAATTGCTACTTTTATTATTTTACTGTAAATTTATTCAACTGAAAAAGTACTTTAATTTACTTTACTTTAAAAGCCCATAAAATGACATATAAACATCATAGGAAAAAAAATGTGTTCACATTCATAGCTCCTAGGAGGACAAGTAGGCTGAATATGAACGAATGTCAGAACCTCCAGAACCTCACTTTTATCCACTTTCCACTTCACATGAAATTCTTCCTATACTACATAAGGTGCATAATAAGATCAAGATTATTTTCAACAATAAAAATCTATATTGATCTACTAGTTATTATTGGCTTTTTGTATTTTATGTCAGAATAATATTACACTATAAAGGCTTACATAAAAACATATCCTGTTTTTTAAAGCTTACTGCTGGAGACCTTTGTTAATACAATACTACAATGGAGTTTTTAAAGGTCAAAATACAAAACTTTTTTCTAATTTACCTATTCTTTTATGAGTTTGTGAATTAATTATAATATAATACAAAAGAAACATGATTTTACCTTTCCACAATAATCCTGTTTTCATTTGCCACACCAAATGTAATGTCTGTAAATAAATATTTAGTTGTGTCATATCCAACAACAGCTGGATCTCTTGATAGCACATCATTTATGGGTTCTTGTATCTGGAATTAAAATAAATCATAGATAATATTTAATGAATTACAGTGTATTTTCATGACATATATAATATATGTTGGATTATAGTAGATACACAGGTATAACCAAGAAATAGTGAATAAATCACAGTACAAAATTTATTGAAACATTTTTGTTTTTTGGATTCCAAGCAATGTTCTGTGTATTTTGTATGACAATAGTAAATTCAAGATTCATAAAACTCATAGACAACCAAAAATAAATGATTAATAATTTTATACAGCTTTAATATGCCTATTTACCAAAGATATTGAATGTGATATGATATAGTAAAACATGTTAATAAGCTCAACTGAGTTTTTATTTGCTTGATCTTCTTTGTTATTTTTTAAAAATATATTTTTCATATCAGTGCTACCTCTGATATTCATTTTAAACACATTTTAAATTATTGATCTGAATAATTTTGTTTTATACAACAAAGGTGACAAACAAGCATACGGCCCGCTTAATGGTAAGTGATGCCATAGATATCACTAGCACATTACCTACCTTGAACCTCCCTACCCCAAAGAGCTCGGGAAAACCTACTCACCGCAGGAACACAACACCAGGTTATTTGGCTGCGATCTTCTGTAGGGTGGAGGTATTCCACCAGTCAGACTGCTCCAAGTAGAGAGAAATCTCCAAAAAAATTTCTCTGTGCCAACATCTCAAATTTAATGGTTTGCCAATGTATTTATAAAAATTACATATTTATACATTTAGAAATATTATAGATTATCTGAGATCACTGTAAAACAACAATAGCTAATTTACCTTAACAATTGGAGGCATTTGTAGTAATCTGTTGGCTTTTTCCTTTGTTTTAGCAATTTCTGCATTAAGTTCTTCGTTTGTTAAAAACTTGTATGTAGGTGTTCTGAGCATATGCAAGCCTTGGTTGGTCCTTTTACGGAATACCTTAGAAAAGTCTACCCTTGTTAGCCTCTTCAGTAAGGTTTGAACATTTGATGAGAAAAATTTTGTTGCAGGGTCTTGGTTACCATCTAATAAAATAAATAATTAATAACTTTATTAAAATATACTTAAATTGTACATAAATATATTTTTTTAACTTATAATATTTTTGTATAAGTAAGCTGTGAAATGATCTCCTGCCCAGTGTGTTCCCTCATTCCTATAATATTGGGTCCTTTAAAAAGAATGTAAATAGTCAAGAGACATTCGGCATGACAGTGATGACTGGTGCTGAATTGTAGAGCTTTCGGTGGTCATTGTTGTTATTGGAATGCACAGTGCTTACTATAAGGTATAGTACCTATCATTTTGTCAGGCTACAATAAAAAAATAATCAGGTGTATATTTTCAAACATAGGTATATGCTTTCTTGTTTCTTCATAATATCCTTTTCTCTTCTAAAACATGTTTAAAGGTATTGTATGTATGGCGAATAAATGCAATGAATAGTTTTTACTTCAGCCACATCCTATTTTGTATATAACAAACTGGCTGATAAAGTTTGTTTTTGTAAATATTATTACTACATCAGTCACTAGTCCAATTACTGTGAATATTCTAGCAAAAGTGTATAGTTAGTAATAATATTTGTTTATAAAATATATATGTATATGTATATTTATGATTTTATCATAATTAGATTTAGATTTTTATATAAAACATGTTTTTTGGATAATACATTAATTTAGTTTTATATTTGGTATTTTAAAGTAAAATTTCTTTCCTCCAAATTTATCGACATTCTCTTTAATGACATGAAGTTGATAAACTTGATAAAACATGATGCTGGCAATATGTTACAAACATTGCCATTTTCTCGAATTAAAGTTGACTAAATTCAAATCTATAATTCACCTAAGAGTTGCAAAATATTTATAGTAATAATTTAAGTGTATAGCTGCATTTTTATATAATATAGGACCAGCCAAACCATCCTATAATTGATGACCCCGATGTGATAATAAAAAAAAAATAGTAATATTTTATAATGCATAAAAATAGTCGTTTTTGATCAACTTCACACAAACCTAAACTAAAGCAAAGGTAAAAGTTACAAAAGTATTTCTACCCTTCAATAATATAATTTGTTTGTATAATAAATGCTTACCGTATACCGATGGAACAATGCTCAAGTTTCTAAAGGAAACAATAATAATTTGAGGCTCATTATGTCTTGTTAGATTATTCCAAGTAGCATTGCGAGCTATTTTTCGTAATAATATAGACATTTCTCAAAAAAATTCTGAATTGTAATTTATATTATAACCCTAAATCAGGGGATAGGGATGTTAGATAGCGGTGGGCGATTAAGAGATGTACTAATGTAATTGTTCGATTATGAAAATATTTCGAGATATCGCAATTATAGCTAAAACTAACAGATATAAATAACAATTTTTACTAACAGAGATAAATAACAATTATTACTAATATTAGAGGATATTTCGATGATGAGTGATCATTCATATTTGAATTGCGATTAGTAATTACTAATGCTAGGTTACTGATATTAGTAGTAACTAATTTAATATAATTAGTAATTATTACAACTGAACGACCTTTGTTTTTTATTTAGGCTAATTGGTATATATTAGGTCCTTACATATGAAATTTGCGTTTTGTATGGGAGTAATATAAATTCAATTTTTTTTTGTAAAATATATTTATTAAGCAAAGTATGCGCCGTTGTTATCTATGCACTTTTGCCATCTCATAGGTAGTTCATTGATCCCTTTACTAAAAAAATCATAGGGGGAGAATCAATAAACTCTTTGAAGGCGGTTTGTACTGCCGCATCAGAGTTGAATTTTTTTCCTTGTAAGAAGTTGTCCAAATTCCGGAAGAAATGGTAATCTGTTGGAGCTGTTGAGGAGGAGGATTACGGGGCAATTTTTAGATAAACTACTTTTCTTTTATATTATAACATATTTCTTTTCTTAATGCTTCTATCATAGCAATTCATTATACATTTTCTTTTTAATTCATAGACGTAGATTTTATAAGAAAGGAGATGCTCATTGTTATTCAACACTCTCCCTCAATACACATCTCATACCTAATCTAAACATAAACTGAGAAAATTGAATTTTACTAAGAGGCTTTGTCAGAGCATCTGCCAATTGGTATTTCGTATTCACATACATAACATTGATTAACCCTTCCTCAATTTTTTGCTTTACAAAATTATACTTAATGTCCATATGTTTAAGGCGTTTTTGATCAGGGTTATTGACCGAGTTAATAGTACTTATATTATCTTAAAAAAAAAAAATTTTTGACACTCAACATTTAAATCATTTAATAATTTTATAATCCAACAAGCTTCTACTACTGATTCACACAACGAAATTAATTCTGCTGCAGTTGTGCTTAAAGCTACTGTAGCTTGTTTTCTAGATCTCCATATTACGACATTATTAAATAGTATAAATAAGTAACCGCTAGTAGATTTTCTACCATTATCTCTAGCCCTGTCAGAGTCTGCATATCCTATCAAAGGTATAATATCATTACAATCATTTTTATAATAAACTAATGCATAATGTAGAGTTTCTTTTACATATCTTAAAATTCTTTTTAATGCCTTCCACAAAGCTTCGTTAGGTTTAGATTGATATCTACTCAAATAACATACAGCATTACATATCCCTACAGCCTAGCCTACGGCCTAGCTAGGGCCTATTCCCTACAGCGGCATACATCAATGACCCAGTTAGTGATCTACACTTCTGCTCATAAGCTAAAAAATCTAGTTCAGTATCATCAAATTTAAAATTTACATCCATAGGTGTTGCACAACCTTTACATTCTAACATCTGATATTTTTTAAGAACCGTTTTTAAATATTTTGTTTAGTTAATTACAATCTTATTCTTCTGCCTACTAATTGATATTCCTAGGTAAAATAATTCATCATGTCACATGTCTTTCATTCTAAATCGTTGTGATAAAAAATCTTTAATTTTGTCTATTCTTATTATATCATGATTAATTATTAAAATATCATCTACGTAGATTAATAAATATGTATTATTCATGCTATATAAACAATAATCGTTTTCTGATCTCTTGAATCCATATTTGGTAATTGTGCTCTTGAATTTTTCATACCAATATTTTGGTGATTTCTTTAACCCGTATAATGATTTTGTTAACTTTAATACTCTTCTTTCCGGTAATTTTAGTCCTTCTGGTGGTTTAAGATATACATTTTCTTTTATATCACCCTATAGAAACGAACTCTTTACATCCATTTGATGTATTTGATAATCTCGACATGCTGCAATTGACAACATTATTCTTAGAGTTTGTAACTTTAATACTGGTGAGTATATACCTTCTAACTGTTCCTTTTGTTGATATCCCTTTACTACAAACCTTGCTTTACATATTTCTTTCCGTCCTATACATTTTCTTGTAAAAACCCATTTACTATCTAATAATTTTTCTTTCTCTGGTTTAGATACCACTTTCCATGTTTCATTTTTTTTAATACTTTAAACTCTTCTTTTATTGCATTTTTCCATTCTTGTCTGTCTTTCCTATATTCTATTTCCTCATAACATGATGGAATATCTTCCTGGCTTGTCATCAATGCATACAAAACTTCATCACTGTCATTACTTAAATCCATAATATATACATCATGCCATTTCGGTTTCTGTATTTTTCTTTTCCCTCTTCCTTCTTGTTCATCTTTACTTTGTATAACTTCATCCACCTGTATTTTTATTTTCTTTGTAGGTATATCTTTAGTATCGCTTGTCATTATATCCTTTTGCTCTTCTCTCCTTTCTTGTCTTGCTTCTTCAAATATATTTTGTTCATCTTCTTGACTTCCTTCTTCTTTGTTTTCTACATGTAAGTATGGTAAGTATATATTTTCATTATACCTTTCATCAAATATAACATTTCTTGCATGTACTACTTTACTTGTTTCCAGGTCAAATAATTTATATCCCGATGTACTATATCCAATCATGATCATTTCCTTTCCCGTGTTATCCAATTTCTGTCTCAATTCCCTAGGTACTTGGTTATATGCGACACAACCAAAAACGCGCATGTTCAACACATCAGG
This sequence comes from Saturnia japonica, assembly GCA_033032175.1. Lineage (NCBI taxonomy): Eukaryota > Metazoa > Arthropoda > Insecta > Lepidoptera > Saturniidae > Saturnia > Saturnia japonica. The sequence continues at coordinate 5,030,595 of CM065306.1, read as the reverse complement.
CTTTCTGCCTGTCCATAATTCACTTGCCGTTAACTCTCTCCCTGCTGATGGACTTCTATTTGTTACATAAGCTGAATATAAAACAGCATCAGCCCAAAACTCTTTTTTTAACTTTGATTCCAACAGGATTGTTCTCGCTTTCTCCATAAGTGTGCGATTCATTCTCTCCGCAACTCCATTCATTTGCGGATTATAAGGTACTGTATATTGTAGTGGTATTCCTTCTTGTACACAAAAATATTGAAAATCATTAGTGACGTATTCCCCGCCGTTATCTGAACGCAGTTTTAGCAGATTTGTGTTAAAATGTTTGGTGACATAATAAAAATAATTTTGAAATTTCTCAAATACTTCAGATGTTTGTTTAATAAGGTATACAATTACAAAATGAGTATAATCATCGATAAAAGTCAAGAAATATTTATAACCGTCTCTACTGGTTGGAGATATAGGTCCACATACATCCGTGTGTACTATTTCAAGTGGCTGTTTAGCTCTATATCTAAGTCATTTAAACCATTTACCATATTTGTTTTTACCAGCCGATTCATATTATACATTCCTAAATGACCAAACCTTCTATGCCACAAACTAGCTTTCTCATTAAATTCTTTGTTTACATAGTTGCAATTTTGTTGGTTGATGCTTGTCTTAATAGTATACACAAATTACCTTCTAAGTTGACTATCATTATCATGTTATCATATCTATTATAAATTCTAACCTTAGCTTGTGTGAATGTTGCTTTATATCCACTTAAATTAATTTTAGATACGGATATTAAATTTTTCCTTAATTCGGGAACAAAATATACATTTTTAATAGTACATGGATATGCTTTTCTACCTACATAACCTATTATTGTATACCTACCTGTTTATTTCCAATACCTATCGCTTGTAAAGTTACACCATTTTTAGCAGCTGCAATATATTTAGGTTGCTTAAGCTTTATATAGTCTGTAAAATAATCTTTCGTGTTTACTAAATGATCAGAGCATCCAGAGTCTACACACCACAACAAACTGTCCATCTTTTGTTCACAATTGTTAGCTACATCTTCACACATAAAACAGTCACTCCCATCTATATTAAAAACTTGATGATCTCTTTCTTGGTTGTAGCCTCCACACTGTCTTTCGCATCTTCGTTGTTATCGGTATGTTCCTCGAGCTTCTCCTTGTTATGTGCTACGACCATGTCCTTAGTACACGCCGCATCCTTGTCCATGATAATCGCCCCGTCTTTGGCCTATGTAAGCTCCGCCCTGCTCTCCTTGTCCGTAGTATTCACCTCCTCTTTGATACCCACGCCGAACTGAGTTTATGTCGCGTCCTTGTTTGTTGTATTTTTGATTCTTCTCCCGACATTGAAACTTTTTGTGTCCGGGCTTACCACAAGTATAACATAGAAATGCATTATTGATTTTATACCGTGCTGAATTAATATTCTTTTTCTTCTTCACCCATCAGTCTTTTTTTTCACAAAATCATACTGCAAATTTTCAACAGTCTCAAGTGCTGTAACAATTCCTTCATAGCTTTCTGGCATCGATAGTAAAAGATAGTTGACTTTTTCATCCTCTTTTAATTCCGACTCCGCTTCCTTTAAATCTGTAAATATCGCCTCTAATTTTAATATATGTTCCAACAAAGACGACTTTTCATTATATTTTATATTCGCTAAATTTCTTCTTAAAAATAACTTTGAGCGTACGCCTTTTGCTTTAAAATTTAGTTCTAACGTTTTTATCATCTCATACGCTGAACCTTTTCTCACGTAATCAAGATGGGTGTCGGACACGGCAGCGATAATGAGTGCCCGTGCCCTTGCCTCACTTTTATTTTCATATTTACTTGCATATTTTTCATCCTCAATAGCTTCGTGGACTTCATTCTCTTTTAAAATACTTTTCAATCGAAATAACCACGTGTTGAAATTTTTGCCATCGAATGGTATGATGGGAAAATGTTTATACATATTTTATTTTTCTGCACATAGCCTAACAATACAATCAATATAATAAGATTAATATAACCACGTCTAATATAACGACGCTCTGCTACCACTGTTGAGGAGGAGGATTACGGGGTAATTTTTAAATAAACCACTTTTCTTTTATAACATATTTCTTTTCTTTCATGTTTGTATCATAGCAACTCAATAAACATTTTCTTTTTAATTCATAGACATAGATTTTATAAGAAAGGAGATGCGCATTGTTATTCAACAGGAGCAAGGCCCGGGGAGTACGGTGGATGTCGCAGACATTCAAATTGTAGCTCATCTAACTTAGTAGTTGTTTGTTGTGCAGTGTGTGTTCTTGAGTTGTCGTGAAGCAGCAGTTGCCTAGAGCGATTGACCAATCTCGGTTGTTTAGCAGCGAGTTCTTTCTTTATGGTTGGCAATTGCTGACAATACTTATCTGCCATAATAGTTTGGTCAGATTTTAGAAAGCTGTAGTGAACGAGACCGGCGCTAGTCCACCAAATAATCACAAGTAACTTTTTCTGAGTCAATTTTCGTTTAGGGCAGGATTTGTCTGGGTCTTCAGGATTCAGCCATTGCGATGAGCGCTTCCGATTATCGTACAGTATCCCACTTTTCAACACAAGTAATGGATCGATTTAAAATCCCTTCATTATTGTGTCGGTTGAGCAAAGTTTAGCGGAGGTGAGGAACACAGAGTAAAGTTCCTCATCCGCCATAGAAAAGGGAGGATCCTCCGGCCAGACGGGTGCTATGTCTGGCGGGCAGCTGCCCCGACTGTTGTAGTCGGGTTCTTGTATATATACTCAACGATTGAGTTAATTTCTATAGTGCAATGTAGGATAGTAAGATGCGTCTTATGTGGCTCGGTAGATGTCGCTATGTGTCGCTACGTGTAGTTGCGTCGATGCGTCAGTTGTGGCGAGAGATGTCGCTACATCACTCCTCCGAGACCGGAGGTCGATAGCAGGTTGAGTCATCCATACATCTTTGTTATGCTTGCCGGGCCAGTGGAATGTTCCAGTGAGTCGGAACTAGATGTCGCATAGTTCACGGTGAGTCGAAACTGTCTGCAGTGATTGCCCCGTGAGTCGGGATGATGTCGCATAGTTCACGGTGAGTCAAAACTGTCTGCGGTGATTGGCTGCTGCGTCGACCAGGAGAGAAAGCCTGCAGCTATCTCTAAAGTGCTTTGTGATGGATCCGCTTCCACAATAGCCTTCAATTCTTCATTTTCCACTTTGGCCTCCGGCCATCCAGTAGGTTTGTTCTGAAGGTCGAAATTTCCAGAATGAAAACGTTGAAACCAAAAACGTACCGTGCATTCTTTTGCGACACCATCGCCGTACACATCATTAATCCTTCGAGCTGTTTCTGCAGCATTGGTGCCACGGCAGAACTTGTACTCGTAAATATACCGTAATTTCATGTTTTCCATTGTGCGGTAATAAGCGACGCCAAAGAAAAAAAATATAAGGAAGAAACAAATGCACGACTGTTTTCAAAACTCAAATGTACCAGCTAAATGAATTTATAAATATTAATTTGGTATTCTTAACCAAAGAGGAGATATTTCAGATCAAAATGGTCAGTACGACAAAACGCTAATTACATATTATGTAAGGACCTTTGTTTACGACTACGCGACCTTTTTTTAGCTTCTTACTCTATATTTTTAATAAGTACATATCACAATTGAGTCATCATTCATAATCGCCCACCTCTGAGTATACATAAAGGGCTCGATTGTGATCATCAGAATATTTTGATATGTAAATCTTTCATAATCGCCCACCTCTAATGGTAGATAGTGGCCATAGAATAAAATACGTAATACATTATACTGGTCCATTAATAATATTAGACTTAGGTAATACTGAGCTATGCCGTACAATTGTGCCAATTCAATTTACCGCGTCTGGTGTGTTAACACACTTATTCCTAAAGTGTTAGAGTATAGCGCAATTCATCGAAGCGAGCCGGCTAAAGAACAGCATCACGCGACGCATCCCGCCGATCACGCCTTCGCGCCTGTCAGCCGATTCATACATCATTTCCCTAACTAGTTTTCCTCGCGTACCATTTCGCTGCGCCATGGCACAATTTTGAGTTAACTCAATACACCGGCGCGCAGTAAGCGGCGCGACGCTTGAATTATTGAGTTCGCGCATGGAATTTTGTTGAGTTACCCATGGCTAAATAGTATACTGGTACATATGTCGCTAAAAGTTGGTATTTAAAAAAAGCTGATACCCTCAAGTAAATAGAAAATACTAGGGCCTTAGTACCGTCGTCCGCCCCCTAGACGACCTTTTTTGAGTATATCGATGCCCAACATTTTGCATTCCGTCTTCCTGCCGAGCTTTTGGAGACATTATTAGCTCCTTGGTGATCAAAACAACAAGGGTCTTGGTTGATGGCGAAAAGTTGGTAATATTGCGTACAAGGTTAATATTTACTAAACATGGTACATAACTTTTTTTTTTTTACTGACTACACTGTTAGCCTTAGGGGCCCTATCCAAAAACAGAGCCGCTGCGGCTTTTACAGCTTCACCGGACTTGGGGGCGAGCGCTTAGGGCACTCAGCCGCGAAAGTTTTTGACGACCCGCACGAGGGTGCCAGAGTGGCCGAACCTCGGCTCGGGCGGTCGTCGCGAATGCGAAAAGGTCGCGATCTATCTAATTCCCTAATCCTAAGAAAATTCGAGCTAACTAACATATACTCATATGCACGTTCCCCTGCTCCTGGGAGGAAGGAGGGAGCCATGCGTATGTGTATTTAGTGATCGGAATGGTCCTGGTACATAACTCTAAAATCTGGTACTTGTACCAGAAACCTGGTACGTCTACGATCCCCCCCATAAATATTTGACTCAGGGATGGTTTATACTGGCCGAATAATACTAGTACAGATGTCGCTAAAAGTTGGTATTTGAAAAAACTGGTACCTTCAAACAAATAGCAAATTCCATGGCTTTAATAACATCGTACACACATTGGAAAGCTTTTTTTAGCTCGTTGATGCCAAAAAATTTGCAAACGTCAGGGGCCCCACCGTCTTCCCGCCGCCCGCGCCTGGAGACCTTTTTTGGCTCCTCGGTGAACAAAACCAGAGGGGCCTTGATCGATATTTAAGTTAGTAGTTAGTTAGCTTGTACCATGAACCTGGTACATCTATCATCCCTGATTTGACTTTACCACTTGACTGACTTGACTACAGAATTAGACATGGGTAATTCAGCAAAATTTCTTTCGCCATCTCAATAATTCAATGGTAGCTTAGTGAGTTGGCGCATTCAGTTAACTCAAATTTACGCCATCCATGGCGCGGCCATCTCAATAGTACGCGAGGCAAGCGAATTAGAGAAATGTATGAGTCAGATAACCGACACTGTGGCGTGGCTTGACGTTGACGCTGTGCCGTAACCGGCACGCTGCACTGGAGAGTGCTGTACGCCAACAGATTTGGATAAGTGTGTGTAAACACATCCGGCGCCGCGCTTTTGCGCGGCGCGACTACACTGTATACTAAGTTGGTGTAATTACGCGGCGTAGCACAATGTTATAGGGATGTGAATTTCTAAAAATAAATCGATTTGTAAGAAATCGATTTTTCTTAAAAATAATAAAATCGATTTATTAAAAATTGATTGTTGTTCCAAAAAATAATCGATTTATTTTCATATTTTCTTTAGAAATTTCATTAAAACCTGAAATATTTAGAATCATAACTGTCTTAATCAATTTAAATTTACATATTTCAATAAAAAGATAAAAAATATTGTTAATAACAGAGAATGTCCATTCTTGTACCAAAATTTTGTTGTATAGTAAGGTTGAATAAAAAGTAAAGAATTTTTTCCATATTATTTTACGACCTTTTATCCTCGGAATTTGGTTTTCAAAGTAGGAATATTCTTTAAATTTTAAAAGTATTATCTATACTATATATATTTATACTAATTTAACAAAGCGGAAGTGTTTTTATGTTTTTTTTTTTAGTTTAATATTTAATCTCTGAAACTACCAGTCTGATTTGAAAAATTCTTTTTGTATATGATAGATTGATTCACAAGGAATATTATAGCCTATTTAGCATCAAGATACACGTCTTTAATATTGATTTTTGTAAAGTAAGTCGGAACACAAAGCTCTCCCGAACTGCTTTATCCACGTGCGCTGCTATAATTTTTAGTTTTACGTAAATACATGTACAAAAATATTGGGCCTTAGTACATCTTTAAAATAGTTCGCAATAGCATATGCCTGTATCTTATGCATAACCCACAATAAGCTATTATATAACAAAGAGTGACTAACATTAAAAAGTGATTAAAGATCATTTTTTACACGTGGTTTATTAATCCTTACGAACAAGAGTTACTTCATCTTAAAGACAATTTTATGAAGTTAAATTTTGCTCTTTTACATGTTATTTGGGCACATAGTTTAGGAGATAATGAAAAATTTGTGGGAAGAAAAATTATGATAGGCTATACGGGAGCACTGGCGTTGTGGTGTTTGTCGTATAAAATTAACACGTGAGAAACCGTGGGGCACAGCTAAAAATTATTATACACTGCGTAAATAGTTCCAAAGACGCGGGTGTTGCCTTCCATTACCTGTATTACAATCCTTTTGAACACAAAAATACAATATTAAATTAAAAAGCAACTCATTATTTCATTATAAATAACGATATTTATGGGTGATATATAAGGGTGATTGAAGTTTTTGGTGGGATCTTAAAATGAAATGATTTGGTATTTGGTTTTTATTGTTAACTAACTGACTCACGCATCTTCGTCTGCGTCATGAGAGAGAGAGAGAGGATTAGAAAGATTGGGTCGTAGGCACCTATAATACAATTCTAAAGGAGCTGAAACTTGCATTACTTTGCTGCGGATTTATTTTAAAACTGTGATATTTCCTAAGATATTTATTGACAATTTGGACAATTTTATTGAAACTAAATACTTGTTATGTATATTTTATTTCAATAAGGTAAATACCCTATTTATAGAAACACCTTCGCAAATAATGCATTATTTTAGAACAAATTTTATTACCTTAAAAAAGGTTATATTGAGTCAACTTTAAAAGATAGCCAAATGCTGTCACGGACTTTTTTCAGAACTTTTTAAGAGAAACAATTCCGTCATACATGATTGTTATGTAACTTTACACATTTACGCAGCGCACGCAATGGAAGCTCTCAAAAGCAATAATCCTTCCCTGTTTTTGCAATATTTTTAATTGATCGTAGTGTTCTATTTGTCGTAGCGTGATGTTATATAGTCTATAGGCCTTCTTCGATCACTGGGATGTCAAACAAAAATTATTTTTTCTATTCGAAGAAGTAGTTCCTGAGATTAGAACGTTCAACCAAACAAATAAACAAACTCTTCAGCTTAATAGTACTAGTATAGATCCATTAACTTAGGTTTTAGACCCTATATTATATAATACTGATAGTGTTTTGTGTGATATAGCTGGAGCATGTGAAATGGATTATAAATATAAACTGGAAGCATACATTTTGATGTGCCACAAAAACTCCCTAGAAAGTTCTAACAAGGGAGCCACCATCTTGTTTACCACTATGTTTTCTTGATAATGGCAGTAATGGTTTTCAATAAAGAGGACTAGTTGGCAAGTTAGTAAGAAGAAGGGTGATTGAATAACTTCTGTCACAAAAAAATTTACATTAGATCCATCAAAAAAAAATCGCCCGTGAAAAAAAATCAGTTTTTAAATAATTAATTTTTTGGTATTAAAAAATCGCTTTTTATAAAAAAAATCGATTATTAATTGATTTAAAAAAAAAAAACTATTATTTTTACATCCTTACAATGTTACCCATGTCTAGTTTGTAATAACGTCATAACAATTTTGTGTTGCTTTATATTTTTTTATAAACTGAGTATGTTAAAATTGTGATAATTTCATAATTAGGATAAAAGGTTTCCATGACTGGGATTGCTTATCATGGCTAAAAGAAAGGCGGTTAATGATATAATTTATGAATTAGACAATGAAGACATTGAGATCAGTAGTGAAGATGAGGTTAAGGAATCTAAAATAACTCGATTACAGTCAGATGTTACTCCTCGTTCACCTCAAAGATATGTAATTATTGAAGAAAGCTGTACAGATGTGATAAACGTTGATAGTTCTTCCGACAAAATCAATAAAACCGAAGTCAAATCAAAGTTACAGAATGGAGGGAAAACAGTTGAAGGTAGTTTGGAAATCGAGGAGCCTACAAATCCTAAGAGTGCAGTTCAAAGTGAATTAGATTCTAAAAAATGCGTTGATCAGGCGAAAACGACAATTTTAAATGAAGACATAGTGGTTGATTCACCCTTATCTAACAATTTTGTAAATGATTTCTCATATAGAACTCCATTGCTGACTGTGCGCTTTAGGGATAATAAATTAGCGTGTAATTATAAAGATAAGATTAAAGCTTTTATGTTGAATTTAATAAAACTTCATGATGAAGAAAGTTTAGTTGATTCTGAAAATGAGACTGACTTGGAGCTTGATATTTGGCCTGAAGACTTCCAGCATCATGAAGAAACAGTAAACACAAGTAAAGAGACAACTGATGATAATCTATTTTTTGTTGACACTGATCCAAACTTTGATACATACAATGACATACCTAGTTATAGTCAGGTTGGCATTTTTTATTTCATTCCTATCTTTAACACAGACTAGACAACAATAGCATCCATATGTTGCCCACAAAATCTATTCAAGTCATAACTAGGGTGTGAACAATAATTTGTCACCCCATTTATAATGTTTTGTTTCAAATAATGGTTAAGTGATAACCCTAATAACAAAGACAATAAACAGGCATTTTAGTTTTTATTTTATTTATATTAATCATTCACAAGTTGTGTTTAAACTGGTATCAGTTATGATATTGTGAAATCATATGACATATTCTGAAATTTAAATTGTATATTAGTGTCAATGAATACCAAAAGGAGAATTTAACCTCTGTAAATTGGGACCCTTAAGAGTGACCCAGGCTCACTGAAAATTTTACCTCTTACTTATTATGCTCTCTAAGATAAAGCCCTTTAAAAATGTTTTGTTTCAGTGTAGCTATAATATGTATATTACTAATTTCAGGCTTCATCATTAATATCAAACTTGCCAGTGAGAGAGTCTACACCTCCTCCGGCTAAATGGAAACCAATGTGTTTTAACTGTAATGGTGACCACTCACTTAGGGAGTGTCAGTTACCTAGAAATAATGCTAGAATAGCAGAGAATAGAAAGACCATGCAAAAAGTAGGGTCAGTATTTTTTATTATTACAGGGGCATGAAAGTGTGGGGGTAGGGTTTGTACTTTGTTTGTTAAACTGGAATACTATAGATGACTATTTATTTTTATTAACTGTCTACACTTCGTCCATAAGGGCTCTAAAGCACCAGACGGCTTTTACAGCTTCACTGTGTGTTTGCGCCTCTTTATCGTATTGTGAATCGATGTTATAATGTTCCATCCCTTAAATCCGCCCCCCACCCCGCTCCGTCTAATTTCCTACCGTTGGCTTGTACCTGTCGTCGTACGCGCCAGTGTCTTCGTTGATTTAGCATAAAACGAATCGTATCGCTCCGACAAAATCGTGCAGTTGAGCCTGACCACACGCACATATCAAAACCCTTGTAATTTGGAAGAAAGGATCCATCTTCGGGCAGTTTGTGACTCAAAATTGTGAGTACCTCTTTTTCCTATCCTACCTATATTTGTTCCCCATTATCGCATCGGTTCACATATGAGTTTCACTTAGCATTCTTAGGTACATTAAAATCTTTAATCTTTAATTTTAATAAATCCATACAGTCCACTCATTATCGCGCAAACACTGTGGATTGAAGGAAAGATGACTATAAATACTTATCTGTATTGCATCATAGCTAACTTCTTATTCTACTTTTTAATTAATAGTAATAGTGTTCATCTACAGTTTTGCCAACATCATGTGAATAGAAAATTTTCTAATTATTCTTGATTTCTTCAAGCATAGCTACAACAAAAAAATGGTGAATATAATAAAAATATTTTATTTTACCACTTTGTTGGCGTGATTAATATGTATACCCATACTAAATCACAGCCTTCTAGTACTAAGAATCACTCAGCTTACCTGTTTACAGATATACAGACATGGCGAAACTATAAGGATTCTATGTTGACTTCTGAACCCAAAATATCCTGATTACTCTACAGATAATATTTGTCTATTTTTCATACAAAGACTCTTAAATGATAAGTTCATAATATTTAAAATTTACTACCTTTCAGACGATACCACATTGAGGATGAACAAAAGTATGGTCATTTAATACCAGGAAGAATATCTGGACATTTGCGACATGCACTTGGGTTGAAAAGGCATGAAATTCCATTGCATATTTACCGTATGAGACTACTAGGATATCCTCCTGGGTGGCTGGAAGAAGCCCGTATATCACATTCTGGGATAACAATGTTTGATTCCACAGTAAGTTTATGATCATTAAAAAACAAAGCTTGAGAATTGAAAGTTTCGATTTTTATAGAGTAAACAATGGCTAATGTGATAATTTACTTTTTATGAATATATTGTTTTTATAAGCCAAACTGATAATCTTACATGTACATTTTATTTTACTGCTTATAATTAGCGTTTTGTGATAAGAAGGGATATTGATAATATTATTAGTTAATAATAAAACTATAAATATTCCATGTTTGAACTTGACTCACTTCTAAAGCTACTGAACCAATTTGAATGCAATTTTCACATAAATGTAGAACTGAACCCAAGGATATTTGGCAGTAGGCACTGTTATATTTACAGTATGAGAAGTTGATAGATTGAGTCCTGCTAATATTGGATTTTTAAAGATAGATTTTAAAGATTTTTTTCTTTTTTAGGGCAAGGCCATACTCGGTCCTGAAGAAGAAGAAGGCGAAGTTTTCGAGCCTGGTTCAAAAGATAAATTTGATATCAAGAAGATATTGGATTACCCTGGGTTCAATGTGCCAGTCAGCTCTCGGTATAAAGAGGTGTGGTGGTTAAAAATTGAAATACAATTATTCTCATATAAAATAAATAAATAAACTACATTTTATTTATAAATTACATTAACTTTGATTACTAAATAAGTATTATTTTTTAAAATAACTTTTTGCATATGTTAGGAAGCTCATCTGTTTGGTCTACCAGCAATATCAGATCAGGATAGTAAGTTGGCGATGCTGCAAAGTTTAGCACCAAATGCCATGAAAGCTTATAAACGTAAAAAGTTGACTTTCTTTCCCTCGGCGATGCCTGAAACACCACAAGAAAGCCAAGCTGAGATGGAGTTGGATAGTGGAGATGGTTAGTTTTTTAACAATATTAATATGAATTACAACAGCTAGCTAGATATTTACATTAAATATCATATAATCAGTTACATTTTTCTAAGTGTAATGTTTCAACATTCAATTAACCCTATCTAAAACAGTTAACTGTTAACTCTAAATTAATCACTGGGTTCTTACTACTTAGTTCCATTTAAATCAAAAGGTACCGTAAAATGGGGGGAAAAGGTCTATGAGGTGATTAGGCAGAAATTCAATATTTAATTCCTGTATTTGAAATATAAATATATTGTGTTGGGATGTTCATTATACGAGGGTAATATATCTGTCCTTAATATTTTAACATTAAGGTATACTCTCATTGAAATTCATAAAATCAACATTGATAAAGTGAAGTGCCAACAACTTGTTTTACAAGAAAAAATCTCTGGAGGTAACAAGAATAATGTAAAAATAAAATTAAAAAAGGGAAATTACATAACCATGCGAAATGTTATTAGAATAAAACTTAATATATTATATCTGATTCAATTGTTCGTCCTAACGATGAGGTGAATTGGATTTTCATGTTTTTTTAATCAGAAAACAATAAAATAATTACATCTTTATTTGTTGTAAATGAATGTTTTACCTTCTGAAATGAGATTTAAACTCCTTTTTTTATCTATATACCCAAGTTGAAAAACACTAAAATCTACATGGACCTCAGAAAGTGTCCAATTCCCCTCATTTTGTGATATCCATTTCTTAGATAGTGTATTTTGACAGTACACACTTGTATAGTCTCTATAGCCACTGAATAGTAAATTGTAATATGGATATATAAGTAATTGGAGCTTCTAACTGAATCATGTTATAATCTTTATATATCACCATACTTCAACATATTTTTGATTTGTCTGATTGTAGAAGAAGCCGCTTTTCCAACAGTACCGCCTTTGCCTGATGAAGCTCCTCCGCCATTACCACCACCACCAGCAGGCCCACCACCTCCGGATTCTTCACCACCACTCCCCCCAAATAGCCCACCAGTCCTTGTAAGTAATCCGAATTCTATACATCTAACTTCTAAGCAAAGTGCGGTGGTAGATGAAGAACAGTTAAATAGCGCCGGACAATCGACTGAGGATGACGATTTGGAGATGATTGATATCATGCAAGTAAAGGACATACCAATGCCTACAGAAATTATCGCCAATTTTAATGATGTAAGTATAACAGTTTTGTCTGAAATATAAGAATTAACAGGAATAAAAGATTAATTTACTTCAAACTTGATGAAGAGTATGGAACAATTAAAAAATGATGACTATCGGGAAACTAAGATCTATCTATAGCAGTTATTTCCATACCAGCATGTTTAAATACTTTTTTGTTTTCATCAGGTTCGATAATGAAATGAATTAAAAAAAATCCTGTTAAACCCTCTAATTGTATACTTAAAAACATAACAAAGAAAAAAAAATCGCTTTATGCAATGGTTCACTCTAGTCATAGATGTTAGAAGGTATAATATTAGGTCCTTACATATGAAATTGGCGTTTTGTACGGGAAGAATATAAAGTCAATTTTTTTTTGTAAAATATATTTCATTAAATGCATTTTTGCCATCTCATAAGGTAGTTCATTGATCCCTTTACTAAAAAAACCTTGTGGGCGAGAATCTATAAACTCTTTGAAGGCGGTTTGGACTGCCGCATCGGAGTTGAATTTTTTTCCTTGTAAGAAGTTGTCCAAATTACGGAAAAAATGGTAATCTGTTGGAGCAAGGCCCGGGGAGTTTGGTGGATGACGCAGACATTCCAATTGTAGCTCATCTAACTTAGTGGTTGTTTGTTGTGCAGTGTGTGGTCTTGCGTTGTCGTGAAGCTGCAGTGGCCTAGAGCTATTGACCAATCTTGGTTGTTTAGCAGCTAGTTCTTCCTTCATGGTTTGCAGTTGCTGACAATAGATATCTGCTATAATCGTTTGACCAGATTTTAGAAAGCTGTAGTGAACGACACTGGTGCTAGTCCACCAAACACTCACAAGTAACTTTTTCTGAGTCAATTTTCGTTTAGGGCAGGATTTGGCTGGTCTCCAGGGTTCAGTCATTGCGACGAGCGCTTCCGATTATCGTACAGTATCCACTTTCATCACAAGTAATGATTCGATTTAAAATCCCTTCATTATTGTGTCGGTTGAGCAAAGTAACACAGCAGTCGACGCGTATTTGCAAGTTCGATTCACTCAATTCATGAGGTACCCATCGTTCAACTTTTTTTACTTTCCTGATTTGCTTCAAGTAGATTAATACAGTTTTATCACTTACCCTGAAGCCTGCAGCGATCTCTGAAGTGCTTTGTGATGGATCCGCTTCCACAATAGCCTTTAATTCATTATTTTCCTCTTTGGTCTCCGGCCGTCCAAGGGGTTGGTTCTGACGATCGAAATTTCCAGAACGAAAACGTTGAAACCAAAAACGTACCGTGCTTTCTTTTGCGACACCAGTGCCGTACACAGCATTAATCCTTCGAACTGTTCCTGCAGCAGTGGTGCCACGGTAGAACTCATACTCGTAAATATACCGATATTTCATGTTTTCCATTGTGCGGTAATAAGCGACGCCAAAGAAAAAAATAATGAGGAAAAAACAAATGAATGACTGTTGTTAAATTAATTTACAAATTTGAATTTGGGATTCTTAACCAAAGAGGAGATATTTCAGATCAAAGTGGCCAGTACGACAAAACGCTAATTTCATATGTAAGGACCCTAAAGATTTTTTTTTTATTAGATTGTGTGCTGGTTGTCGCAGCAAATTAATGTAACTAAAATAATTTTCAGAATGTGTTGCAAGTAAAGAAAGGCCCAGACAGCCCGAGTTTAGATGATCTAGAATCCAAAAAACGGTTATTACTAGAGGCCCTTAAAAATGAGAATAAAAGTGGTTCTACTGTTGACTCTTATGAAGAAGTAGACAATGATAACAATGCAACGGATAGTATAAACAATAATAAAAATTCAGATATTGTGGAAGAAAAACTTAATGACACAGGCAAGCCACCAGAACAAGTTCAATTAGAAGAAAATGATGAAATGGATGTTACTAATGATGAAAGTAAAACGGAGGATATTTTACAAACAAACAGACATTTTGAAATATTAAAAAACACTGAAAGTAAATCTCCAGGACATGTAAAAGGTACAAAATACGGAACACCAGTCATGAATGTAGCGTCCACGTACATCAAACTACCGACTGATGAGAAGTTTTCTAAAGATATAAGCGATATAATTAACTTTGAGAATTTACCCAATTCAATTGGCACATTTAAACGGATGAGTACTTTGTTGAAAAAAGTGAAAAGCGAAGTTGAAAGAATACAAGAATCATGATGGTTACCACCCACCTCTCCTTCGAGGTGGTGACATTTTAACAATATTATCATTAAATGTACAATAATTATTTTTATTATACAAAAATTATCTTGGGAATTGAGTACTAAACTAAGTCAAGACGAGCAATAACCATTTTTTACTATTGTCGAATGCAGATAACATTTTACGTTTACAATTTTATATCTATAAAAACAGATTTATTTCCAATAACAACAACTTGTTACTGTACATAAATTTCACTTGAAATGGACACTTTTGAGGATCATTTATTGATGATGCTGACTCAGCAAATTAAGACTTTATGTATGCTGTACAAATTATTGTAACAATGTCACTAGACTTATTATTCATTGAATGCTCAAAATAAATTTAATTACTTATTTCCAAAAGCTTATAAAACTGCAGACCGAAATAGTTAACACGAATATTCTACAAATGACGGATGACGTGAGAGCTTCTTCAACACTAATTATATAAAAGCGAAAACAACTTCATCCATTCATCCAAAAACGATCACTGCTGTACATAGACCTTGCCCCAAAGATTGGTTCCTACAACCTTAACCAGGTAGTTTGTTCACCTTATTGTGGGGTCTGCTCACGTTGTCTTCGTGGTTGGGCGCATAAGGATGCTGGTGGCGGTAGAAAAAACTAAGGCCATGCTGTTCTATGGGCTTCGGCGTGGACTGCCCCCTGTGGTCCGGGTTGTGGCCTAGATCTGGGTGGACGCCCTTAACGACCACAACAAAGGAGTGTTGCGTGCAGCTATCACTGATTGCACTGATCCGTGAAGCGGATACCTATCGGTGCCCGTGTACAGATATACGGCGTTGCGGAAGGAGATAGGGAGACTCCGGCTCCCACAGAGGTTTTGCGGCGGCGGGGAGAGGACCAGGCGGATGCGCGCTTTGGTCGTTACTTTATAGATGCCATACGCTTGGTCCTCATACGATGGTGTACTAGGGAGCACGGGTCCCTGATATAACGTTTAGTGCAGGTCCTATCTAGGCATGGTTGTTTCGTATGGCATAGTTGTTCTATCTCACTAAAAAACCGGTAAGCAATACTTGTAGTTTTGAAGTGTATAGACGCGTGCTCTTGTGTGTGTAATTGCAGGTAACGTTAGCAAGCTCATCGTTATTGAACAAAATAATATAAGTAGGTAGTTAGATTTGTGTTTCATTTAGTGATGAAATAAAAATATTTTTCGTGTTAAATATTTATTTGCATACATCAATAATTAGTTACAAATAAACTAGTAAGAAATTTTGTTCGAATCATAACTAGACTTGTTGCAGCCGCGTAATTTAGAACCATCACGTATTAAAGTAGGTAGTTTGTTATTAATTATTTTCTCTCGTCGCTAAGCATTATGATATCCAGTGGGGGTGGTTTTCGATTTGTTGTTGTCGCCACCGGCTCTCGCGATATAGACTCTCGTCGGAACACCGTCGCGTCCGCACGGTGCAAAGTCGCTCGCCTCGGACATTCCTCGTCAACCACGTTCTCCAGAATTTAGTGTCATCAAGCCAGTGTGTGTACAGTGGGTGCGTGAGGCTCAGGAACTTTGATTATATAATGTATAGCTAAACCACGTCGGCGCCGACCAGGAATTATCACGGAACGCAGTACCGGTGAGTTGGCATGACATTTTGCATACACTTCTCTCGCTGGATATTCGCATCATAATTTGCTATTTATTTCGTATCGCAGGTTGGTTCCATATTTGCGTGGGATCAACCAAGACTCTTCCGTGACAGTTTCATCGTCACTATTTTGTGTAAATTTATGATAGCATGGTGTTATTTCGAACAAGTGTTGTCAAAAGGTAATTTTCATAGTATGTAGCGACATCTCTCGCCACAACTGACTCATCCTATACATAGCGACATATCCACCACAACTGACATCCTACATCGTGATATAGAAATTAATCGAACAATTGAGTATATATACAAGAACCCGACAACAACCGTTAGGCAGCTGCCTGCCAGACATAACACCCGTCTGATCGGAGGATCCACCCTTCTCAATGGTTACCCTCACTTCCGCTAAATTGGTGACCCCGAGCATGAAAGTCAGCGCAACCTTCTTCGCAAAAAGCTACGTCATCGTGACGTCATCATCACTTCCTCAAGCTTTCGAGAAGGGAGTCATACAGCCAGCCAGCATCCACGGCTACTACGGTTATACTGACCACCAGCATACAGCGGACGCGCATTCCTGGTCATCACCCACTGCCTTCTCAGCGACCTTGGCACAGCACGCTGCACTTCGGCTGGTCAGCAAGCAGAGACGCACTTCTCTCCTGGTCGACGCAGCAGCCAGCCATTATGCAGCACTGCAACACTCCGACTCACTGGAGCATTCTTGCAGCATCACCCCGACTCACTGGGGCATCCCCACAGACAGTTCCAACTCTCCGTGAACTATGCGGCATCTGGTTCCGCTCACTGGAACATTCCACTGGCCCGGCAAGAATCACAAGATGTATGGACGACTCAACCTGCTATCGATCTCCGCTCTCGGAGGGCAGCTGCCCGCCAGACATAACACCCGTCTGGTCGGAGGATCCTCCCTTTTCTAGGGCGGATGAGGAACTTTACACTCTGTTTCTCCTTCCGCTAAAAGTATAAACAATAACTTGGGAGCAGTATTCTGTTTTTTTTTTTCAAATATTTTAATTTCCACATCTGAAATCATGCCGTTCAACTGTAACTTTCATGTTGTCGGTTTTACGCCAGTTATATCTCAATTTTTAAAATAAAGATGGAATTTTTCTAGGCAACCGTCGAATAAAATTTATTCTCGTAAGACTGACGGTAATTTTGCCGTATTGTACTCCGAACAACCGTAAAACCATCAACATCTACTTTGTTATCTCTTTCTCCGGGATTTCATCGGATTTTTCTGTACGTTTCGTTCACTAACACTCGTCGCTTCTGCAGTACGTTGTGATAAAGTACTTACGCAAATACGACAAATCACAGTTTGGTTCTTGATGACTTAACGTGAAACTCATACTATGTCTTGAGAATTTGATACACATTTACTATCATTTGACGACCCTAAAACAAACAACATATAATACAACGTTAAACTCACAATTTAACATTATTTACTTACCTCAATGTGAACAAACTTTTCTCCGTTTACTTTCCATGTTAACGGTACGCGACGCAAAATAGCACTAGTAGACCGATCGGCAGCTCGGGCGATAGTAAGCACTCCCGAGCTTACGCACACAAAAACAATGTCCATGTGCATCTACACACTTAACTAAGCCAACCCGCCTTCGTGAGATAGAACAACTGTACCTTCACCGGAATCGCCCGCAAGGAGCCGAACACGCGTATCACGAGAGCGGTGCGGCCGACGACACTGCCCAGCGCATTAGTCATTCGTTCTACGACCAATGTGCTCCCGCCCACTGTTACTTAAGTTTAGTCATTCTGAGGGCTGTCGGTGACTAAACAACTTATTGCACCTCATGAATTTTTAACAAATGCTAGCACTTTGTTGATCTTATTCGGGAAGTTCTTCAAGGTCCCCTTTTTATATTATGTGAATCCCTCTTCTGAAAGATTTATATAGTACAAATTAACTGATGCCTTTACTAAAAGTAGGTACCTAATAAGAAGAGTTGCACAAGATGTCACGAGCGTAGCCAGTATTTTGGTCGGCGGGAGTGGGGCAAGCAGGCAAGAGAAAACTAATGTTACTTTTCTTCTACTAACTTGACAAAATTATTTAAGTATCCTTCCTTTCGGAGGCACTGACAGGCGCTTGCGAACAACTTGCTAAAGGGGAGGGAGGCAGTTGCCTACTCCCTGCCCGTATCTGGTTACGCTCATGCAAGATGTTATGATTTTTAATGCAAATAATTTCCATTCTTGATGTATTATAAATGGTGATGCCTTTTTCGTATAAAATACGTTCAATGAAGACCACCATTTTGCATAAAATATTTTTTTTGCATTATATAAAGAGAATAGGTATAATTAGCTCATTTAAACCATAGTCTCTTTATTCAACGTTTAAAAAATGGATGCGTGTATATCTTTATGTACGCTCGTTAGAAGTTGCACAATTATGAATAGTCATACTCGATATTATGTGGTACATTAGCACGTAACATCGAGTATTCAACACAATAAAACAAGAGGTTATTTCTAGCATGAAACTTCTCAGTGTAGACTTTTAGTTGTAATGTGCACGCGCATCATAAAAAGTCATTCTCTTCATGTTTTCACAACGTGCGTAAAGAAGTATAACCTCAAAAATTTGGTAAACTTCTCAAAACTAGTGTCTTTGTTCAGCTAGCCTAGTCACAAAAATTATATTTGTTTGAAATTTATACAAAAAGCGAAGTTATTTTTCCATAAAGCGAAGTGTTTACTGAATTAATATTGTAATAACGCAATAAGTATTATGAATTTGAAAAAATATCCGACTTGTACTAATTTAACTTTGGTGATTGTCCAACAGACAGTGTACTATGAAAGTAAACTTTTGTCTAACCGACAATCATCTAAATTCAAGTAAAAGTCGCCATCATTTTCAAAAACTTGTATTTTTATTATAATTATATCATTTATTTATTTATTTAAGAAGCACGCATGTTATACGTGACTAACTTGACCCATTTTTACAATGAATTCTAAGTCCAATACAGATATGCGAACCTATTAAAGGCGCCTACTACATTGACAAAATACAAAATCGCAAATGTAATTAAAAAAAAAAAAAATTAAGTGCAGTACAAGTAAGTTATTGCAGTGTATGAAACACTACTAATATTAAAAAAAAAATAATTAAGATTAATACTATCATAAATAACAGAAAACAAATGTAATTAACAACTGTAACATTAAAATAATGCATTGAAAGGACAAGTATAATTCAATTAATATTGGAACAAAAATAGACCAGTGATCTTGAATATCGATTATTGCAAAGTAAACTAAGTGTCTGAAGTGAAATAAGTTTAATCTTGGTAATAATGTTATGTATTGTAATGTCTGTGCAAATATGTCAAAATTCTTTAAATAATCCAATAAACTTATTGTATGTTCTGCACATTCTCAACGACAGGAGAGTTGTATCCGAGATTGGTTCTACAGAGCGGTTGAGAGAATTTTACTAATTCTCTTTCTATGACAATTATGAGGAACATTAAAATGTACTTCTGCTAGAATAGTGGGACAATGAATACTGCCATCGGTGATCTTATTTATAAATGCAAAAAATATTTAATTTACGTCTATCTCGTAGTTTAAATTTTTTTAAATATGAGAGTGAGTGTCTCTGTGAGAAATTCCTGAGACTCCAAATATGTACTAGATATCTACTAAAGTATCTTTGTATTCCCTCAATACTTTGTGAATGGTAGCAATAGTGTGGATTACACACAGAACTTGCAAACTCGAAATTTATAAATGAATGAATTGAATTAATGAATTGTATAAATGAAATTTCGTCCATGGATAGCGAATTTTTGCTATTTTTCGTAAAACACCATAGAGTAATAAAGTCCGCTCTACTCGTAACACACCCAGTTCATAATTCTATGTAAAATCCAAGCATTTGCATACAATAGAATTAATATGAGTTTTAAAAGTTAAACTACTGTCAATAATAATCCCTAGATCGCGCACTTCATGAATATGTCTCAGATTTTAGCATCATTCATTAATATAAAGTTTACTACTTGTGGCCGCGGCTCCGCTCGCGCGGGCTACAGATATATTGTTTAGGAAGATCTGGTGATAATTTTAATTCATTTAATTAATTTTATGTTCAAGTATCTAAGGAGAACAGCAAAAAAATAATTATGACTATCCAGTAGTTTTTACGTGATACGCGCATAACGGCAAACCGCAATCATTTTACAATTTATGTAGATTACTAGCTGGTACTCGCGACTTCATCTGTGTATTATTGGCTATATACTACAGACCGATCTCGGAACACGACATTCCGAAAGAAAATCATAGATGAGTTATCAGTGTTATCACTATGTGTATGGTATTGTAATTATATTTCAACACCATTAACCGTCCCAATAAAACTTCAAAAATAATTGAAATCATTTTTATTGTAATGGCTTGCAGGAAGGGTTTTTGAAAAATGTGAAACTCGTTTTATTTCTTAGCAAAAGAATAAATATGAATTTTTGTTGTATTACTGACTATTACATGTAACCTCCATTCACTATGAAGTTCTTTATTCAATTATGTATTTTATAGAAATAAATAAAAGAATTGTGACACTCCTTAAAATATTCGTCTATGCAGAAGAACTATTTTTCAGTTTTTTCACTTATAAAACCGGTTGACCTTTGAATTCCCAACATTCGTTATCAGCACGAAGGACAAAGAAAATACTTATATTTTAAAATTATAATTTGTCAAGAGTGAATATCATGAATTCTTTAGATATGACTGCGACGAATTCTGGAGTCAGTTCTGCAGTCCAGTATAAAGGTACATCGATTCCAACGTTCAGTTTGCATAATAGAGATGGCTACTCTTTATGGAAATTTAAGATGCGTAATTATCTTATCCATGATGATCTATGGGAAACAATAGGTGGTTATCCAGTAGGTGATGCCACGCCCGAATCCGTAAAAGCAAAGAACGACGGTAAGGCTCTTGCAAAAATATGCTTAACCTTAGATGGTGCAGCTGTTACTCATGTAAGATGTGCGAAGACAGAGGTATGGGACGCAGATTATCATTAGAAAGAAAACAGTACAGATGAAGCCTTAGTGATTTTGACAACATAGAGGCATACATCAATGCTGTTTTATCTACAGCACAAGATTTAGCAGATATAGGTAAAGTTATTGAGGATGCTTCTGTTGCCGCTATCTTATTAGGAGGACTGACTATTAAATATGAACCCATGATTATGGCATTAGAAAATAGTGTTTTACAGGTAACAACTGATTTAGTCAAGACAAAGCTACTAAATGAAATGTCAAAATGATACCACAGAGAGTATATCAGCTTTTGGGTCTAAGCACATGCAACCAAAACCAAAGAAGAAGATACCTGTTTGTTATGACTGTCATGCACAAGGACACAAGTGACCAGATTGTCCCTTACGTCAAAAGAAAAATAATACTAAGAAGAAAGTAAAAGAAGATTCCGGTAATAAAGAATCTAAATCGGTTACATTCACATGTCTAAGTACTTATAAGAACTCAGTAACGGATAAATGGTTTGTAGATTCTGGTGCTAGTAAACACATGACTTCTAGATTAGATTGGTTTACAAATATTAAAATTTTAAATAATGAAAAGGTTATTGTCGCAAATGGTACCCAAATAGATTGTGGTGGTGTAGGTGATATTTCAATTAATACTTCCTGTAATATTAATAATACTTTATGTACCTGACTTAAAAGCTAATTCAATATCTGTGCAAAAAGTAGTTGATAATGGTTTTGTTCTTTTTGATAAAAATGGTTGTAATTTTTATAAAAATGAAACTTTTTCTTTTGTAGGTGATTCTTAGTGTAGGTATTCTTCATGGTTCGGCCTGTGGTGGATTGTACGCTCTCGACTGTATGACCAATATACCACGTAAATTGGCTTATGATGTGCATTCTGACTCTAATTCGTTAAATAAATACCAACTTTGGCATAAACGGTTAGGACATTTGTGTCACATCGGAATGAACCAACTTAGAAATCACCAGGTAGGTATTGACTATACAAAAGTAGATAAAAGTAGTTGCATCGTATGTGTTGAAGATAAACAAGCGAGAAAACCTTTTAAGAAGATTCCATACAATTGGGCAACTTCTGTTCTTGAACTTATTCATTCGGACCTGTGTGGACCAATATCCACAACGTCTTTTCAAGGTCATAAATATTTTTTAACTTTCATAGATGATTTTTCACGTAAAGTTTTTTATTTATTTTGTTTCTACGAAGACTGAAGTCGAAGAGAAGTTTATTTTATCGAAAACAATTGAATGCTCAAATCAAAATACTGAGAACAGACTGTGGAACAGAATATATTAATAAAGAGTTTGTTGATTATTGGTCTTCTGAAGGGATTGTGCACCAAACAACGACGCCGTATAGTCCACAACAAAATGGTGTTGCAGAGAAGACAAATCGTTCTCTTGTGGAAAAGGCAAGGTCTATGTTGGCTGAATGCTCGTTACCTCAAGCCTATTGGGAGGATGCTGTTCAGGTAGCTACTTACTTGAAAATAGGTCCCATCATCGCGCTTTACATGGTGGAATACCTTATGAAAGGTGATGTGGTCGTAAAAGTGACCTAAGCCATTTGAAAATATTTGGGTGTAGAGCACTAGTTCATATTCCCTCTTGTCAAAGAACAAAGTTTGATATGAGGTCTAGAGAAGCTATTTTTGTTGGATATTCAGAAGATCCCAATAGCTATATATTTCGAGACCCTCATAACCCTCGACAAACAATAAGATCCCGAGATGCTACTTTTTTTAAAGAACGTTTCTCTAATTTAAAGAATTCTGTTATAGCTGGACCTCCTACAAATGAAGAGTCAGTAATTTTATTAGAAGATCGAAAACAAGATAATATTAGATCTACTTCAGAGTGTAGCGATAATAGCAATGTTTCTCAAGAGCAAATGAATCCAATTAATGAGGAAATTCAATCATTACAACCTCAAATTACGGCATACCCAGAATATGACGTTGAAGTTGTTGAAAATGAGCGTAGATATCCTTCAAGAAACAGGAAACCGCCAGATTATTTTTCATATAAAGTTGCTACTCCTGAAAGTTCCAATGATCCAAAAAGTTACCTGGAAGCTATTCATGCGGATGACGCTGAAAACTGGAATATTGCAATGAAGGATGAATATAACTCGTTAATAAAACAAAACATGGGAGTTAGTAGAAAAACCAAACAAAAAGATTATACCGTGCAAGTGGGTATATAAATTAAAGAAGGATGTTCATGGAAATATCATAAAGTACAAGGCTCGACTTGTTGTAATAGGTTTTAATCAAGTTGAGAATTTGGATTATTCTGAAACTTTTGCACCTGTGATCCGTCATTCTTCCCTACGCACACTTTTTGCACTAGCAGCAGAACTAGATTTAAAAATGAGGCACATGGATGTTGATACCGCCTTTTTAAATGGGGATCTGGAAGAAGAAGTTTATATACATCAACCTCATGGCTTCGTTGTGGAAGGCCAGGAAGACAACGTGTGCCTGCTGCGAAAGTCCTTATATGATTTAAAGCAAGTACCGAGAGCTTGGAACGTCAAGTTGGATAAAACGCTTTCCAAAATAGGTTTTATCAAAACTCCTTCAGAACCATGTCTATATACAAAATTTTTTGTTGAAGAAATTGTTATATCTGGCTATCTATGTCGATGACATAATTGTCTTTTATCAACATGACATCACTTTTGAAAATGTCAAGACTGATTTGTCAACATATTTTGCACTCAAAGACCTTGGAGAGTTAAATTATTATCTAGGTCTTAATATTTGTAGAAGTGGAAAAGAAATAAAGGTGAATCAAAAAACTTATATTCAAAATTTACTTGAAAAGTTTCAAATGGTTTCCTGTAAAACTGCAAGTACACCATTGAGTAAAGCGAAGTTTAATGTTGGTGATGGAAACTCTTGTGAATCATATCCCTACCAAAATCGTATAGGTTCATTAATGTTTCTTGCCGTTAATACTAGACCTGATATAGCGTTTGCCACTAGCTACTTGAGCCAGTTTAATACAAAGTTTATAAAAGAACATTGGCATGCAGCTAAAAGAATTCTGCAATATCTTAGAGGCACCATAGATTTTTCTATAATTTACAGAAAAACTGGAGTATCTCTCAAAGGCTTCACAGACGCTGACTGGGCAAACTGTACAATAGATCGGAGATCGTATACGGGCTATTATTTTAAGTTAGCCAATGGTCCCGTCGCATGGGAAGCTAAGAAACAGCCTACGGTAGCGTTTTCGTCTACGGAAGCAGAGTACATGGCACTCACTGCGGCTGCAAAGGAAACGTGTTATTTACATCGGTTTATCTCCCAAATTTGCGGTAAGCTAGAACCTGTAGTTATATTTAGTGACAATCAGAGTGCACACAACTTAGCATTAAATCCCATACACCACAACAGGACGAAACATATAGATACCAAGTTTCATTTCATTACAGAACAAGTTTATAATAATATTATTAAGTTGATTTATATTGAAACTTGTAATATATCTGCTGATGTATTAATCAAGCCACTAGGGCGTATCGCTCATGCTCGTTGCATTGATGAGATAGGAATTTCAGTCAAGTGAATGTCGATTAAGGGGTGGTTTTGTTGTATTACTGACTATTACATGTAACCTTCATTCACTATGAAGTTCTTTATTCAATTATGTATTTTATAAAATAAATAAAAGAATTGTGACACTCCTTAAAATATTCGTCTATGCAGAAGTACTAGAGAAGACTTTTGAATTCCCAACAATTTTTCTATCCCTAATTTCAAGGTTTCAGGTACAACCAATCTCTATACCAAAAATCAGCAAAATTGGTTCAGCTGCTTTATTAGGCGTGAAAACTTAACAGACAGAGTTACTTTCGCATTTATAATATTGGTATGAATAATTTCAGTAATAATAAATTTTTAAAGCAACACTACTTTTCGAGAAAATTTTACTATGAATGTTTGGAATTAAACTTGAACAAAAAAAAAATGCCATAATTTTCTGGTTTGAATATTTTTTTTCATTGCAAGGGGTTCTGAATTATTATTAGGCATTGGACTAAAATTTATCTTTATCGTAAAGTCTATGATAGACGGAGTAAATAAACTGAATAGGATAAATAAAACGATATCTCACAATATTAAATTATTTATTTGCTTAATGGTAAATAAATGTCGGTAAGTAAATGAAGTAAAACTTATAAACGATGACGACCAACCCAATATAATATAAAATGAAAAAATAATTGTCATAAAAATTAATTTCAAAATAAAGTTATTTCCTTAATAATTTGTATGAACAATGAGAAAAAAAAATTTTTTAACGTTATGTGCAATTATTAAAAAGAGAAAACGTGCGATAAAACACTTTTATTAACTAAGCTATCAATAATCTAAAAAGGCGAAGTAGGCTACCTACTTAGACCTGGGTTGTAGTAAAATGTAACCCCTAAGTGGCATAAGATCCTGGAGACTCCTATTAAATTAGGTACTATCTTGGAAAATATCAATAGTTTAATTTAAACACAAATTCAATTCAAATTAAATATTTAAAGAAAACAACTAAAAATAAAATATACAAGAAAAAATTTGGAAATAAAACAGACAAAACATTGCATTCAAGACAACGTTTTTCATCTAATATGGATGAGAGATCATATCTCTGAAAGACTCGTAGTAATATTTGTATTCTTATATTTAAGAAATAACTAAAAAATATATATAACAAAACCATCATTATCATAAATTATCTAAATTCTCATTTCTGTAATTCGAACCGACCTCTGCTGTACCATTTTATTTAGATTAAAAATTATATTCGAGTAAATTTGCACTATTTTCATTGAGTTTATATTTAAAATAGATTTAGACTTCTCAAATATACGATATTGAAAATTGTTTAATGCATGATACGCGCCCGAGTGTAGAGCGGCCTATCACTATCTATCACCTTGGATAATTAAATATATAACTACAGTAATGACATTAAAAATTATTAAGAAAAGAAAAAAACTGAATGATTATTTATAGATTTAGTATTTATCTAAGTTGCGCCTTATACACACAAGCGCTTTATTAGCTCCTGTTAAAAAATAAAGGATATTTCGTATTAAAAGCGCCGTCTGAAAAGAGATACAGTTAGCCGATTTAAGTTGGCAAAACGCCGCCTATGCGTACGGAGTATTTTATTCGACTTATGTTATAACGGTTTGATACAGAGGACATAATGGTTTATGACATACTTATTTACCGGAGAAATAAACCAAAAGAATATGAAAAACGATCGTTCGGTGTCGTGCAACACCTAACAGAAGCGAAGCTTCCTACGCTAATTTCGGCATATTTTTATACATAAAAAAACTTGTGGCATTTGCGTTTCGTTTGTGACGTTTCACTTTTTTAGTTAAGCCGACCACCACCCAGGCTACATTCTACTGAAGAGACCTGACACCCGCCATACATCCTACTCTGTTCACAGTTCAGAGAAGATCACCTATGCAAGAAGTAGACCGGAGTGTTTACTGAAATTGACATGTGCAAAAACGAAACTTTTTTTAAAGTGATACCGTAAGGTAAACATCATGCTGTAGGCCTGCTCAGCCATTCCTCTCATAGGTGATCCTCTCAGAATCGTGTAAAGTCTCCCATCACAAACGTGCGTTAAAAAGCTGCGCTTCAATTATTGTTTCATAGAATAACCGTCGTCACAATGTTAGATCGAGTAGAAATTAATAGATCAACGATTAGATAATTTTATTTATACAAATTTCATTCAATAATTCTATACCTAATTTTCTTTCAATTTATCTTTTACTATATAAGTTGAAAATAGAACTAAGGCCTAGAATATGTGTGCGTAATATAAAACAACGGTCTGACAGTAACTTATCTAAAAGAAATGTTTCTGCTTGATTTGGTTTTGTAGTAAATAGTTATTAAATCTTGTTCAATAAATTTATTGGTGTTCTACAATGATTATTCTAGTTGCGAAAATAATTGAGTATATAATTGTCTTTATCTGTTACCTAAAGTAAAACAAAGAAATTGGACTTACACATTCACAGTTGATTCGCACCTTTCAGAAAATACTAGTAGTATTCGTGCGTTGACGCTGTAAAGCCGAAAAGGCCAACAGCATAATAAAATATTTAGAAAAAAAAACAATAGTCTGGACAATTTCGTAGGTTGTACTTGACACCGGACAAAATAAACTACGTAAGGATGTGAAAAAAAAAACGAATTTCGACGTTCGCCGATTGTAGATACATTTTAGTAGTTTTAAGAATTTTAAGTATTTTAGTTCTTATGATACGGTTTCATTGTTTAGAAGATATAATAATCAATAAATCGCAATTTAAATTGCATTGTAACATTGCAGCAACAACGTCGAAACAACATTGTACGATCGTCAAATCGAAACAATAATACTGAAATAATTAGTGTTTTGGTAATAATTTACTAGAATTAAATTAAAGATGATTCATTTATGATCATAATACTTCGGAATTTTGTCGCATTATGTGGTTGCTTGTGTCACATCGTGTATTAAAAAACCTGCGATCTAGGTTATCGCATCGAAAATTATCAAAACCGTGAAGCGACCTATTAAATTGTCCTGTCTATAGTTTGAAACGCAATTATTTTCATACAACTGTCAATGTTTGATTATAATTTTAAGATAAACGATGTTTTTTCTATACCAAATAAAAATAAAATGCCTTACTTTTAATGGCAACGACTCAAATTACCCACACACTTCATTAACAGTGTCGTGATGTTCACAACACTCCATTGCCTAGTATTTGAGGATACTTTGTTATACTTTTTATAATACAGTTATTGGAATTCAAATCAGCATGATCCCCTGAGGATAAGCTCACGGTCTTTTCGTTTGTCATGGGTTTTAAATTCTTGGAGGTGTAGGGGGTGCACCATCACGATCCTAGAGGAAAAAACATTTACCATTAATTATTACGCCGTGCATAAATTAAAAAGTCGAGAGGGCAGCTGCATATGCACAAGCTGACTCTGAAATGCGACAAACTAAAAGAGTCACTATTTCGGGGTTTATTGTTATTATTACATTCTTTATTGCACATAAAAGTACAATTGGAGGACTTAAAAGCATTCTCTACCAGTTTTCCAGGGGGAGCAAGAGAAATGTATATGCAAAAAAAAAAAACTAGCCGATATTCAACTGCTCCAAGTGAAACCTACGTGGCGAATACTTGGCTAGTTGGATGTTGATTAGAAGTGAATTCCACAATCGCAGTCGTGCTGCTGTTACGGCGAAAGTTCGGTCGCGGAAATTACTATGATGACTTGGTATAACTCAGAATTAAAGAATCAGAAGATCTATATGTTTATCAACATATCCATGGTAATTGCGAACCAGTCGGATACAGACAGACACGCTTCTATTTTGATGTTAGATTGTGCTGGACCAATCAATCAATAGAAAGGTGTCTTCGTCATGTAGCATAACGACACCAGAACCTACATACAAATGAAATGGCTCGGAAAAGATTACCGAAGTTATTTTTAGTTAAAGTCAATTGTGTTCATCCAGAATTGTGCCATTGTCACTTTATCTTTAAATATAGCTTTAATGAGATCCACTTCACTTGTGCACAATAACCAAACTACATCACGTATAATGCCGTTAAATTTAAACAATAAAGAGCCAAATAAGTTTTTTTAATCGTTATAGGTTTAGGCGTTACAGTCACAATCTCACTGTATCTTAAGTGACGTATCCTATGATAGTAGCACACTAAAGCCTAGTGGAATACTGGCTCTCAAGTGCAGCTGCCGGAACACACCTATTGGTGTTTAATAATAGATTTTCAACTTGAAGGTGGTAGCTAGCCAGGCGGGTATTAGAAAAATCCCTAACACCATGCTATGGTTTCATCACGATGTTTTCCTTCATCGAAAGTTCAGGCTCATTGCAGGGGTTCGAACTCACGTCGACCGACCACTAAGCCGTCATTGCTTAAATTAAAATTAAAACCACACCACAAATTAACTGTGAGTCAAATTGTGTTCGATGTAGGTAAGTACTTACGTGTCGGTCTGGTGCGGGTTTCGCAACGTCCTGTATCTGGTTACGGCGTGGTCGCATCACGTACATGACGACAGCGAACGCCATCATAGCGAACATCACCAAGAAGCTGTTGCCGGCGGACTCCGCCCGCGGTAGTCCCGGCAGCTGCTCTAGGCATTCGCTGTCCGTGCAGTACGACTGGCCTTGCCGGAGCTGCAGGTCCAATGTTACTATTAGCTTACAATAGCCAACTGGACAATAATCACAAAAATGTAGTTAAAAATAATCTTCATAATATTATAATCATTTTCTTTGTGAAATAATATTTTTTTAAATTATTCAACAAGCTGTGCTCGCCGTCGATCAGGCAGATGCACGAATGCCAGTCATTTTAAAGTCGCTTGTAGGGGACAATCCTTAGAAGATAGACCATTTTTCTAGCATATGGTCTCGGTGACTTTTTTGTAGATCTTTTTAATATCTATCTAATATTTAAGCCATTTTTAAGCGCCCGAATTGATTCTCCGTGACCAGTTTTTTTTATATGCGCGGAGCCCTAATTCTATTTCTAAAATAAATTAAAAGTAGTCTTAGTTACTCCCTATAACATCAGCTAACTGCCAGTGAAAGTCCCGTCAAAATCGGTCCAACCGTTTCGTAGAATACCCGGAACAGACATTTTTTTTTTTAATTATACCATTTCCATTTCTTTATTTTCTCGATGACAGCTCATGTGAAAACTTGAACGAACGTCTTTTTTACATTATGTATGCATTATTTTATAAAAATATGACGTTTACACACGTACAAGGCTTTACCAGAGTCGGAGAAACTGATAGGGATGAAACTATATCGATAAACGTAACACGATAACAGACCGGATATTTTATTACAAAATGTAAGAAAGTAAACTACTGCCGGATACTTTTGTACAAATTTATTAACTAATATTATATTTCATTACAAGAATTTACACGTATTAATTCTTGATTGATAATGCCAACTTCTTCAAAATTATCGAAGCTGTTGTAAAATAAGTAGGCATAGGTAGGTACTCGACAATGAAACGAAATAATTATAAC